>CM075508.1:14450000-15107500 GCA_037950675.1 Hypophthalmichthys molitrix
GATGTTCACGTCCTCGGACCCGAAATTATGCGTTTCAACGGCAGCACTATCAACGCCGAAATGAATCTGAAGCAGTCAGGTACAAGTCAGAGCTCAAGTCGAAATTGGCTGTGATGTGTTTTGGAGGAGGCGTAGCTTTGAAGGCGTACCTTTGAAGAGCACTCTGAAGGGAGGGTGGGATCTTACGCTTTCAAAGCTAGCTTGCTATTGCTAGTGTAACAGAGGCCAGCTAGTAGTTGCTGTGCAAGTAAACCTCACTCCTCTGATCTCAAGAGATGCTCTAGCTACTGATGCTAGAGGTTGCAGCCTTTAGCCTCCTTGTTAGAGCATCCAACTCCCACGCCAGAGACCCAGGTTTTAGCGGGGCTAGTAGGACCTGGGTGAGGGGTTACACTAGCCTCTCTGAAATTGCCTACCCTACCATTAAGTGGACATGGTTTTTGATAAGAAGGTTCTTTGCTGAACCCAAGAACCATTGAAGAACCTTTATTTTTAAGAGCATACACAGTCTAATATGGGCACCAATCCTGATTCTGGGTAATATAACATTTTACAAGTCTGAGCATCTGTCACAGCCTGTCGTAAAAGCTGAGGGGAATCATTATGGCTCATCAATGCATCCAAAAGCACAGAACAAAGCGCTTGTAGCAGTATGCTACAACTATAAAATATACATACAAATATCAAAGTAAGGCCCATGCATTTTATGTCTTCTTTCTTTTTTTCCCCTATCACCGGAATATATTTCATGAGTGAGGCTTCCTGCCTTCACCTCATCTTCCTGTTTTCCTTCTCATGCATGTCACCAAGCTCGCATACCTTCAGTGCTTTGGCCAGATTTCAGGAGAAAGAGATCCAGAGGGCAGACATTAGAATTTTATATCACTTCAAGACAGGGGAGGGAGAGAGCGGAGAACATGAAGTTCTTCTGACAGTCATCGAGGACTCTGAGAAAATGATGGGATGTGTTTTTGTGCATCTCACCTGAGAGGCATGCTTAAATGTGCGCTTGTGATAAGGTAATTCCACCACACCATATTTCATCGCATGCCCGACAGGTTTATGTTTACCAGATCGGCCATAAGCATTACTGATTGAGACAAAGAGAAAGGCAGAACATGTCAAATAAAAAAAAAGGGTTTCAAATACATCTGTGGGAAATTTAAAAACACAAGAAAACATTTACAAATATTAAAATATTAAAATATCAAAATCAAAAGAATATATATATATATATATTTTTCCTTTTTACTTTAGGGTGAAAAATATCCTAAATATAAACAAAATTATATTTTGTATAAAATCACTTATATTTTCGCTAAAATGGATCACGGATTTTCATGACATCACTGCGGACTTCAGCTTCTCATCAAATATTTTGTCCAATCAAATGCTCTCTAGAATCTAAAGCGTCCCGCCCCCTATTATAAATAGACGCTGAAGGTGCAACTGAAATCGGTCACTTGATCACAGATTTACTTTTTCTACATGTTTTTTTCTATATAGGGGACAGAGAACAATTAAGACAGTGTAAATATGCTTTCCATTGAGGCGAATAAAGTCTGGTTTCACATTAGTGTCACGCGAACCGCAGCAGCACACACACAGTCTGCTCCGGTCTATAGACACGATAGCACAGAGCGGATCATATCTGTGAGTCGATGCAGACCACAAAACGTATCGGACCCATTTGGATTCTGCACAGAATGCTGTTTAAAGCGATATGGAGGAGATTAGGAGGAGAAACTGAACTGGAAACTGAGGTTTTACCGAGCACAACGGCTCTAGCCGAGCTGTGATATAAACAAAACGCTATTGGCTATTTTAAAAAAGGGGTGGAGCTGTTCGATATGTCCTGCCCTGTCTTCCTGTTTCAGTTGAAATTACGTCAACACACTGAATAATGTGGCGCGTTCCAAGGCACTTCAGTGGGCCTTTAAGATCACTTTCACCCCAAAAATCAAAGAAGAAATTTAATTATATTTTGCATACAGAAACAGATGCTTATACTTTTGAAAGTGACATGTGAAGGCCAAGTATGGTATTTATCCATCCAGTTAGTGCACACACATTAGTGAGTATTAAACACACACACTGCAAACTGTGGACACACACACCCGGAGCAGTGGGCAGCCATCTTTACTGAGGCACCCGGGGAGTGATTGGGGGTTAGGTGCCTTGCTCAAATCATCATTCGTCACCTCAGTCATTTCCTGCCAGTATTAAGAATTGAACCCACAACCTTTGGGTTACCAGTCTGACTCTCTAACCATTAGGCCACGACTGCCCCATTTGGCTTATAATCATGTTATTTATAACATTTCTATACTTATATTTAGGACTACTTTTCTTGTGAGAAGATCTTGTGAGATTTACCCCTATACGAAATAAGAAATTCGAATCAAACTTGTTTTCTGCAGAGCAACAGGAAGCGAGCAGACGTTGGACTGCTTGTGGAGTTAGTTTATTCACAATTGTATCATTTTCAGTTGCTAATCCAGTATGCACTCTGCTCCACTGACTACAGTGTGTCTATAGCATTTCCAATATTAATAATACAGAGAGAGCGTTGATGCCTCTCAGATGCCTATCCGTCCTACCGAAGGCTTGTTAAATATTCATTGACAATTATTCCGCAGTGACTGAAGGCTAAGTGCTCGCTTCTGAGAGAGAAAGAGAGAGAGAGAGAACTGAGTATAAAGAGTCATGCAATTATTAATGTCCATTTTTCCAACATGTTCCTCAGTCGATGTCTGCGGATCAAAATCAAGCTCATTCTAGACACAGCAAGACTCCCAGTCCCATAGAGATCTGGCTGTGAGCATTTAGCAAAATGTTCATGCAAGAATCTTAAAAATAAAGGTTCCCCAAAGAACCTTGCAGTGAAAAGTTATTAAAAGAACCATTTTTTCTAAGTGTAAAAACTCATTCTAATAATCATAAGAACCTTTGTTTCACTATAAATAACCTTTTGGAAATGTATTGGAAAGGTTCCATGGAGGTTAAAAGTTCCTTATGGAACACCTTTATAGACACCTTTATTTTATGATATTAAAGGTTCTGAAAGGTTCTTTGAGAACTTTTTGATAAAAAAAATGGTTCTTCTATGGCATCACTGTGATACCCCCCTTTTGGAACCTTTTTTTTTTTTTTAACAGTGTAGAAGGAAAAATATCAAATAAGAGCCGCAACAAAATATCACAGTACATTTATCAGATCAGTCTTAATCTGGTTTCAATTGACAAAGTTGACTAAACATCTACAGTTGTGCCGTCAAGACAGCCACAGACTGCGCAGGAAATGACAGTGTATACCATCCCTCTGCATTATGCTTTCTTCAGAAAAAGCTCTGATTCCAATAATTACAGCCTAAAGTGATCCTTGTTCGCAAGCAATTTGGGTAATCTTTGATCCGATTGCCAAGTGCAGAATGCAGAATACAAATGAAAAAAATAATACAATCTGGTTTATATTCCAGACTTTGTCAGGCACGATATAGCCAAAGGACAAGGGATGGAGGAAGAAAAAAAAAAATGAATTAAGTCACACTAGAGGAGTGTTTCAGCATAGGCTGGGGGTTTACGACTTCATACATGCCTACGGCTGATTGGAAAAACCTCATGTCTCCACGCATCCTTCATAAAAAATAGAAATTACAATATTCCAGTGCATCTCCAGGTGAACTCTGAAATTAGGACGACAGTAAAAAGACACAGGAAAGGATGTGGAAGGCAAAGGCAGTTGTGAGGTGCACATTTCACATAGCCACTTATTCAAGTCATGCTAACAATATTCATTGCAAAACACGTTGCTCGTACATCTCATTTGGAAGAAAAAATTAATATGAATTAAACCTTGTCTGCATATTAATTCATATCATTTGTGTGATTAAATATTTGAAACTGTCTGCAAAAACTAGGCACTATTAATTTTTTCATAAAACATTCATTTCAATTGTCAAACTGCCGCTGGCAACAGAAAAAAAAACACTTAAAGAGGTATGTCAATTTTAAGTTACTTTATGAATCACAGCTCGAGTGCTTTTGCATGCTAATATAAGCAGAGAGACCTGGAATAAATGACTACCTATTTGAGTCCTTGATTATTTTTCATTTCACATGTAGAACTTGATAAACTTTTTTTTTTTTTTTTTTTCAGAAGGGGTTGGATGAATTCTTTTAAAATTAACAGAAGTTCTGTTAAACAAGCTCTCATAAGTCTAGAATGGATTTGCAAACATGTTTCACAGTTTCATTTTTATGTTATATTATTGCTGTTTGTTAAAGGAACCTTTACTATTATTATTGCACATCCTTAGGGATTAGCGACTTTGAAAGTCTCTTATGCTCACCAAAGCTTCTTTTATTTAATCAAAAATACAGCAAAACAGTAACACTGTGAAATATATAATTACTATTTAAAATAAGTGTTTTCTATTTGAATATATTTTAAAAAGTAATTTATTACTGTGATGCAAAGCTGAATTTTCAGCATCATTACTCCAGTCTTCAGTGTCACATGATCCTTCAGAAATCATTCTAATATGCTGAATTCTAATATTGCTGACATTTACTATTATTATCCATGTTGAAAACATTTATGCCGCTTAATATTTTGTGAAAGCTGTGATACATAGTTAATTTTTTAACTATTTTAGATGATATTCAAAATTTGTTATGCATCTTAAAACTTGTGTTTCTTTAATATAACAGGATAAACCATAAATACTTCAAGAACGAAAACGAAAAGCAAGATTTCTTGACCCAAACTTCCCTTGCACCCTAAAAATATCAATTTACAGCATGTCAAACTTATAACTCTATCACACTGTGGCTAAATATACATCAAACCTTAAGAAGTCCAATTTAAATTCCCAATTTCTTAACTAACGTCAAATTTGGAGTGAACTCTACTTTTAAAGTCTGCACTTATAACACAGAGGTGGCCGGGCCGCTCTCCTGCAAAACTTCAACTGCCACCTCCTGTAATTTCATTTTCACCAGCAATAACCCCGGGTCACTTTTTAAGCATGGTGACTTTGATATACCTAAGACTGCTCCATATGCATGGCTGGGTGGCATAGTGTGGCATGGCTGCTTTTAACATATGCCAGCGAACAGAAACCAGGCCCTCCCTCTCCCCCTCCTCCTCAGTGTGTGCCGCGCTCAGCGCAGAGCAAGGGGTGAAATAACCGCCCCGGGGCAGACAAGCTGTCTCTAAGGAGTCTCCGATAAGAGTCCTGCCTGCCTTATACATACATACATATGACAGCGGAGGAATATGCCACAGACAGCTGGCAGGGACTACACTCTGCCCGGCTGTTACGAGAGGGACGGACGCAGATACTGCAAACTCTTGGGGCCATGGAGGAGGTCCCCAACAAGACGATAAACCAATAAAGAGGATGCATGTGGAAATTTTGACCCAAAAAATATGAGTAAATGTTAGAGCACCGCAGCTCGGTTGTTAACCCCAGGGCGATTTTTACAAGGTTAGTTACAGGATTAGACTGGCTAGTGAGAAATAACATGGTCTAATCAGGGGCAGGGACTTTCAGGGTGTTTTCACACTTGCTTCGTTTAAGGTGTCTGAGAGAGAGTTTTGCAAGACTCCAAATGAACTAGAACCCCTTTAAAGTAAACTGAACTTGGATCAACACAAGAGTCTGTCAGTTCACATTAAAATATGCATTGTGTACTATTAAAATACTATACTAGTACTAAAAAATGTCCAAAAGGGCTTTAAGACCCCCTGTAGTAAAAAATCTATTTTTTTAATGGTGTTGTTTATTGTTTGTGTGATGTTTTTAATGTGCTTTAAGACAAACCATGTGCAAATTCATCAGTCAACACCATTGCTGAGTATTTTCTCCTTAAAACTGCAATGAACTAAAGACAGTCTCAAAAACGCAATATGAAACCGCCTCTCTTTCATACTGTCACAAAATTGTAACCAATCCAGTCAAAGTGTGGGCGGGGCTTTTACTATTATTATTTTGCTGATTTTTAGAAATCTAGAGCAGCTATCTGACTCTGAGATGGTGAACGCGAACATGGTTTGTTTAACATTAGCAACACATTATTAGCAGTTTCATAACGTAGTCAAATAAATTCAATTTCATAACGTAGTCAAATAAATTCAAATAACTAGCTTCCGGCGGATGACCTTACGCAGAATGCACAAGTCGATTTGCGGCGGAAGAGTATCCTTTGACCTGACGCACAACGTAATGACGAACGCAGAGGCGCAGAGGATAGAACAAAACAAAACACCGGTCACGGATTATAAGTCAATTTATAAAAAGATAATTTTTACAATACAAAAACAATCATTTTTGAAGAGAAATTGCGGGGGATTTCAATATAAGAGAAGAGGAGCTTAAATTTGTTGCACAGCCCTATTTGTTTGAACAGCGAGAGACATCTAAGCCTTACAATACTCCTACATCCCGCGTCATACAACGCGTCAGAGGATCGTTGTACGGTCGTCCGCTGGAAGCTAGTTACTTGAATTGATAAAGTTTTAAATATGGATATTTTTCTTACAAAAACGCTTCGCTTCAGAAGGCCTTTATTAACTCCCTGGAGTTTTATGGATTGCTTTTTTTTTTATGGACGGATGCATTTTTTTTGCAAATGTTCTTTTAAAAAAAAATCTTACCACAAAATTTTGAAAAGCAGTGTACATTGAAAAGTAGCACAACATTTTACTATCGTAAAATATATATTAAAGTAAAATAAAAGCTAAAATAATTTAGGGGTTTAGTGCTCACATATTTGATTTCAAAACAAGAACGAGTCAATGTAATAGGCAGCGAATGGATGGAATCCCTTATAGGTGGAAAAATCTTACCAAGGAATGAACGAACATATGTCACAGGCTGACATTGCCTCAGTGAATATGATGGCACAAATGAACTCTTCACTGCACACACCTGGTCAACACATATCAAATATTACTCATGAATCCCTGCACATATGTAGGACATATGAAATCCGCCTGCCATCTATCCTTTCCTCGTGTCTTGTGACATTTAGCCGATTTACACAAAGTCACGTGTACCTCACTGCGGTATAGTGCAGATATGAAAGAATGTCTATGTCTAGCAGAGAGACTGCTGGATTTGAGCATGACAATTTTCTCTTCTAAGAAACATGTTATTGAAAGAGGATTGTTAGTGCGTCATGCGGTTAATGATTGCCTCTCTCCCCACTTTTGTCTATGTGATGTTCCCCCTACAGTTTAATTAGAGGCGAATAACTAAATTAGACAGGATTCCCTCAGGATTGCCATTTGACCAGCATCCAGCCATGTTAAAACTTTATGGTCTTGAGAAAATAATTCAGACGGCACAATGCAAGACGTGGGTGTGAACATATGTTTGCAGCTATAATAACAAACCGTTATGGCTGTCGAGAGAGATGTGGCCTGCTTTGTATACACCTTAATGGCATTCTAGGGACAGACTTAGTGTCTCTGTGAGGCGGTATATATTACTCCTCTGACGGTGCGCATTGCTCATTTGTGAGCCGTTTTTTTAACCAAAGCAAATTAATGACAGCAAACGACACCTGTTGTAGTGAAGCATTAGGAATTAATAGCAAAGAGGGGGGCTTGTCATTGAAAAGAGCGCCTTGACAGCAGTTTCCAAATATTGTTTAGTCAGTGAAACAGGGATCTGAAAGTGATATGAATTCCCTGATCCTCCATTAAGATGAATCTATGGGCCATGTGGTGACCTGAGACAGGCTCTTTAAAGCATTTGTTTGAGTATTTGACCTGCGTGAAAGCACACAGTACCCTTCAGTAAAGTTAAACATAGACTTTAATGTCTGACGCAATTATAGCACATTAGTATAAGAAGAGTAAATGAAGATATATAAATGTAAACTTTAGTTTACATTAAAGTTTAGGTTTAAAAGAATATTATAGATTGTTTTCAAAAATGTCTATAAAACAATATATTCTGACCAAAGAATTTCTATGACTTCATCAACGCCAGTAATCAGACATAAGACAGACACGTATAGTTTGATCCAGGCTCAAGATCCAACATAGACCCATATTCACAACCTCTGCCCTCGACCTACAGGATCCACCCTGATTCAGACAGAGAGAGATTTGTGGCTCCTTGTGTGACCTTCCCACAATCCTCTGGCCTGTCTCTAATTAGGCAATGCATCCGATCATCATTAACAGCTCTCAGATAATGAATCACTCACCCCTCTCTCTCTTAATTCGCTGTAACCAAGCGGCTAATGGCTGTCAACGCTGACTGATCACACTGATTGTGGTGATTTCTAATTGCAACAAAACAATTTAAAAGCACCCCGATTATTTATGTCGGTGCCCACAAACTGGAAACAAGTAAGGCCTTGTTCACATTAGGAATGTTCGGAATACCACCTACTGTTTTTGAATGAAATAAAGTAGTATGTAGAGTATAAGTTTTCTGCGTGCATTGAATGAACTGCTAAATTTGCCAAAATGAGCAGTATACAACTAAAGCACACTGCATGGAATACTGTATCCCACAATGCAACGGCTCAACTAGACGTTCCATTCCCAACATAACCAGTAAAGAGGCAATAACAGCAACAATTTTTATCATCTTTCTTGACTCAAAAGAAGACATTTGCACACAAAATTAGATTAAAAATGCCAAAGAATGAACCTCATTGGTTCTCACACGTCAAGCAAACATGCTTGAGCTTCCATTTACCACAACTAAACCGCTCGATTCATATGGATTATTATTTTTACGATCTCTTTATGAACTTTTTGAAGCAACAAAGTGGTATTTCGGTAGACTGTCAATGGGGGGACAGAAATCTCTCAGATTTCATTAAAATATCTTCATTATCTTTGTGTTTCAAAGATAAATGAAAGTGTTATGGAACGACATGAGGGTGATTAAATGATGACAGAATTTTCATTTTAACCCTTTAACTTCCAGGCTTTCTGAAACTTTCCTTCATATCGTATTTTTTTTTAAATTTTTAAAAATTTTTGCATTATATGTGCAATACTCTGCAGTGTACTATTCTATTTTAAACACCGCCATAGATGATTTTGTATATTTAATTAACTTTTGTGTAAAATTTGTGTCAACAGAAAATAGATCTGTTCTAATTACTTCTGGTTCAGACTGCACATTTTTGGTAATGTCATCTGGGTATTTTATGCATACTAATATACCATATCCTGCTGAAATAGTAAAAGCAGTATCTTCGTATACTATTCTGAACATAACCACGGACTGTCTGAGCAGCTAAAGAAGAAGGGAAAAGAAAACAAGAGAGAGAAATATTAGGCAACTGAGAGAGGCCCTGGCATTCCTGTTTTCTGTAGATGAAGCAGAAGAGATTACGGAGCAGAGGAGAAAGGGAGATTGCGCCCTGGTGATGCCGACGCTCCCAGGGGAAATCCAGCTGAGATCACGCTGTTCCTAAAGCTGCTGTTCTCGCACACGCCATGCAGAAACACAAACCCGCCAGGCCTCGCTCTCAGGGCCCGGCACACAAACACACCACCTAATTGGAGTGCAATTACCCAATCACAATTGACAATTAAACAATGAGAAATTGGTCTCCCAAATAACTAAGTCTGCAATTACACATTAAGTGTGAAGTATAAATTGAGTCTAGCGCGTTGCCTCTAAAGCATAATTGTGTGTGTGTTTGTGAGAGCTATCAAATGTCTCATGCTCATTTACGGACAGAAAATTCTCATTCGCATCACGCCTATGGCGTGTACCCTGCCCTGTTTCCCTTTCCTGAAAGGAATGTCTCTCTGCAGAGCCTTTCCTCAAGCCATTTCTTATGGAAATACGCGGCGCTCCTCCGCAGCAGAGCTTGGCCCTGTTTGTTTATTTTGCTGATCGAGCAGAGCATGGCCGTGGGCTACCAGAAAGGAACTGAGAGCCGCAGACAGATGGAACGACTTAGGCTTGGGATGCGGGGCTGTAACGGCTTGACAGTGTCACGTTTGGCTGTACCTTGGGGCTGCCGTGATGACTGCGAGTTTCCCGCTCTTCCTCGTCCCTCTCGCTGGACAGGATGTGGGTTTTAATGGCATCCAGTGTGCGCAGCATCCAGTTGTGCTGACGGCGGATCTGTCTCTGCAGCTCTTGCCACTGGTGGGATATCATATGGAGTATGTCCCGCAGCCCTGTGAGCACACATAAAGAGATACTGTAAAGGACATTCACACAGAACGCCATTTTGTGGTTTAAAAATGCAAGATGCAGGTCAGTGGAACGCAAGATCTAGGAATGCATTAAAAGTTCAACTTCTTTTAACTTGAGTGCCGTGTTTTTAGAATGCCGTGTCATGTACAAGATGCTGCAAAAGAGTCAAGCACAATAGTTAAACATGGCTGTCTAGTGCATGTTTACATAGAAGAACAATGGAAAAGCAGTGCAGTGGAATTCAAAAAGGCATTCTGTGTGAATGGCCCCTAATACTCAATGCACATGTTATAAAAGCAATGGTTTAGTGGTTAAAGGTCTGTAATCCAAAGACTCTATGTTGAAAAAGAGGGAACAATCATTGTCAACTTAACCAAAGGCCTCTTCTTCTAAATTACTAATTAAAAATGATCTAATATAAATGTACTAGTTACTTCATTTAAGCATCAGCTAAATACAAATGAAAACTATTAAATAACACAAACAGCACTAAAATAGATAAAACATTGAAGTAATATACAGTACGGCCATGAAAACCAGTAAACAGTGTGCAAATAAACACAGATCTTCTTTATTTACTGTACACACTGTGTATATTCAAAATGGCATGCTACTAATAATTTTTTACTGAATAGTAGTATGTATACTGTGCAAAGTATGCAATTTTTTATCCTAATACACACTGTATGGAAAAGCATATCCCACAATGCAATTAGTATGATCTTCTTTTTGCTTCTATTTTTAATGTGATAAACTGGAGCTGATATCAGCCACTTTATTTATTTAGCAGTCAGCTACATTTTAACTTTTTAACATACACCAACTGTATCATTTGGCAAAATAATAGCTTATTCTGATGAAAAAAAAAATTCAAAAGTAAAAAAAATATATATATATATTTATATACATAAACCTTTTTATAAATATTTTTTAACACTACACTTCATGTTGTGCCTTAACAAATAAAAATATTGGACAAAGAATATTGGATATGGATAAAGTCATTGTAACACATGGCCTCTTGTCGCTTACCGTTCTACTAAAAAATATAAACATACATACTGAATATATGTGCACTACCATTTAAAAGTTTGGGGTTGTAAAAAAATTTTCTGATGTCTTTTAAACTCACCAAGGCTACATTTATTCAAAACACTGTGAAATATTTTATTATAACTGTTTTCTATTCTGATTTGAATACATTTTAAACTGTAATTTATTCTTGTGATGCAAAGCTGATTTTTCAGCTTTCAGTCTTCAGTGTCACAAGGCTCATCTAATCATTCTAATATGCTTATTTGATGCTCAAGAAACATTTCTTATTATTATCAATGTTGAAAACAGCTGTGCAGCTAAATATTTAAGTGGAAATCGTAATACATGATTCTTTGATGAATAGAAAGCTTATTTTAAGAACAGCATTTATTTTATAAATATCTTACTGACCCCAAACTTTTCAACAGTTAACTTTGGGCAATTCAATATAACAATGAGCAAAGATGTTTTCACACAAAGTTGGGTTTCAAGATGAAAAAAATATTTATTTGTGAGATGATAACTGGACACTACTAATGAAATACTAAGTGAGACAATGTAAATCTAAATGCACACAGTTTCCATTTCAAAAAGTAATATGCAGTAAACAATATGTACTGCACATTATGCGGTTTGCTAGTATACCACTCTGAATACAGCCACTGTTCCAGGCATATATGTGCACACCGCTAATATCAGCCAATGGGCAGAACACCCACTTAAACCCTACAGTGAGATTTTCCTGCCGTCCATCCGGCCCGTCCCACACATACACATCCCCCTACAGTTGTTTTTAATGAGCCTTTAATGTGCTGTGATTTAACCATTTATCACGACTCACCCTTAATGATTCAACAGATGCACTTCGCTTTCTTTTTTCCCTCTTAAACTCAAACACATCACTAATAATAATGCTCATGGCATTATCATAATCACCACCATCATCTAAATCATTAAAACCAACCTCTGGTAAAAAATAAAATATTGAACAAGTTAAATGATAATATCTTCCTCTTTTCTAATCAACAGATGGGAAAAAACAAGGCATTTGATTTTCACGCCACTTGATGGTGGTGACCCGAGTCAGACCAAGAGTGTGTTTTTGCATCTGATGAGGACTTGAGCATTCAGTTAATCCCTCAGTATTATGGGATGCTTCTATATTCAAAACCTATCATGTGTCCGCTGCGTCTCGACCAGCCACAATCAGCATCTCCGTCTGCAAATCCTATTTGTTCAAAGTAATTAAAAAGCATAAATTAAGATAAATACGGTTGAGGCGGAAGTCAGGCTTCTGGAGTGTGACCCCGCATTGTGCCTGGATCAGGCCTCTCGTCGCAGCCGACGGCGTTCTGTGATGAAAGCTGCGACTTGTACCTGTGGAGTGATGCCTGCCTGCTGAGTTGCTAAGATACGAGACAAGGTGGTCAAGGTGGGAAGTTGATAGGAGATTTGCTCCTAATCACAGAGCTGAAATTAAAGGGGAAAATAAAATTTTCTTGCTCTTTTGAAATGAGTATGTACTATGAGTGTCTACTAAATGAGTGTCTATAATGAGAAGTAAAAATGTTTCTAATTTTTGTATCTTTTTTAATTAAATTCATTAAGAATTATATTATCAGCATAACAATTTAAGTGGAAAGTTACTAAAAAACATATATTACTTTCATAAAGGTCTTTGGTTTGTCAACTTTTGCTTTGATGACCGCAGCACTTAAGTTGAAATACAAAACCTGATGCTCTCTGTTATGATTTGAGAATGATCCAAAGAGCATCTTGATCCAAAGAGCATCTTGAGCTTTAATGGAAGTAATCTAACCATATATTCAAAAAGTCACATGATCAATGACAATAATTTACAGGCATTTGATTAGTGACATAGAACTAGTGCATCTGTGTTACATACATTTTCTTAGTTTTATTTGGTTTCCCAAGATCCTAAAACTTAGGAATCCAACAAGATTTTCAATGTTGTCTCAGAATCCGGTGTCACACTGTATGTTGCCTTCAAATAACGCAAAATATGGAAAATATGATGTATGATATCAAACATTTACGCTATCGTTCACAAGTTTGTGGGTCAGTAAGATTTTTTAAAAAATAAAATAATACTTTTAACAAGCAGTAATGCATTAAATTAATGTATATGGACAGTAAAGACATGTATAATGTGTATAAGACATTTATAATATTATATTTACTCGATTTCTATTCCAAATAAATGCTGTTCTTTTGAACTTTCTATTCATCAGTCTCCTAAACAAAAATGATCATGGTTTCCACAAAAATATTAAGCAGCAAACAGTTTTCAACATCATAAGAAGATCATAATAATTCTTGATTGCCAAATCAGCATATTAGAATGATTTCTAAAGGATCATGTGACACTGAAGACTGGAGTAATGGAGTATTGACATCACAGGAATAAATTACATTTTAAAGTATATTAAAACAGAAAACAGTTATTTTAAATTGTAATAATTCACAATATCACTGTTTTACAGTATTTTTGATTAAATAAATGCAGCCTTTGTGAACATAAGAGACTTCTTTCAAAAACATTTTAAAAAATCTTACCGTTTGAACAATAATGTATTCACACTGTAGAATATGGTAAAAAAAAAATGTAGAATATGGTCTCTTTTAAATCAAAATGTTTACTTTACTAAATACACATTTCTGTTCCTAAAGTGCACATTATTGTAAAGGAGGAAATAAAGTATAGAATGGCCCCTTTAAGAAGATCCCTAAGGAAGGTTGGGTTATATTAAAGGTGCGAGTGTGCATGTTTGTGTTTGTATAGTTGGCAGGGAGCTGTTGTCATGCTGTGGCACCACAGGACAGGACTGTCAGGGCATTATAAGGAACCGCTCCTGCCTCTGAGAACCATCTGCATATTTAATGGTAGCCGGCTTTACCCAGCGGAGACGAGACATACCAGCAGGGAGGTCAGCTGAGTGGATTTGTGCATTTGCCGAGCACTCGGCGAGACTCTTCAGGTGAATAATCACAGATATTGTAGAGGAACGAGTGTCTGCAATGGCCTCTGACTCCTCAACCTGCTGTTCTTAATTCTCACTCTCTTCATATACAGCTTTGGAAGTGCTTGGTCGGCCACAGCACCTGCCTCTCCGCTTTATCCCAAAACTCAATTCAGCGGGCTGTGCGCCATTTGTAATGTATGTGAAAAGGCGTGCGCTCGGCGGTTCAGAAGCGGTTGCTTGAGGATTTATAAATTCTGAAGGTCACTATGTTAATACAAACATTAATAATAAATGTGTGGCTCGGCAGAACTGTACCTGATTTGTGGGAGGTGATGAGTTCCAGGAGCTGCCGTCCCTCCTCCAGGAGACTGTCTTTCAGAGCGCTGTGACTGTCCACGTTGAGTTTGAAACTCTACACACACGTGAACACAAAAACGACATGTCAGCGCAAGGTACATAATCTTGGTTCATTTTTTCTCCTCCTTCACACTTTCTGTCCTCTTCAGATTTTCCTCTTATCTTCCATTAGAACATCTTCATACACAAATGCACACAAAAAATGTCATCACTCATCCAACAGAAGGATTTTATGATTCACAGGTTGCTCTTTCATTGCTCAAGAGAGTAAATGGGTGAGTCTCCTATTTTGCCTAAAGAAAATAAAGCCTGTTTTTAGAAATATAAACTTTTTTCATTGTTTTCATGACAATTAAGGGCATTTTTCCCAGACTTCTTAGCTATTAAAAGAGCAACCCAAGATATTCATAAAAAAACAGGAATAAAAAATAGAAGTAAAAAAAAAAAACTAGACAGCTCTGACATTAAATAAGGAGCACATTTGTTAGATTTTTCTTTAAATCATTACAATATTTTGTTTTTACTGTAATAAAGTATACAGGGAATACATGGAAATGTAGATAAAAGTCTTTATTAACATTAATTATTTCCCTACAGGATGCAATGGGATGCATGTAAAATCAGTTTTAATACATATTTTATTGTTCATAGGTTACTATTTTATAGCTCAGGAATCCAAATACATTTCTCATTTTCATACATTTCTCATTAGATTCTTCTTAATTATGGGGGGAGAAATACAGATAGAAAATTCACATTTAGTAATAGTATATATAAAGCTATAAAATGAATGTGTATAGTGGATCAGAATATTTGATCGGGAATGAACTTGATGAGTTCATATTGAAGAGATCTCTTTAGAAACTGAGAAACAGGAAACTTCTTGCAAAAGTTGCAATTTGCTCTCCAATTATTCTCAATGCAACCTAGAAGAAATAACTGAGATATTAAGGAGATCTCATTTAGGATGTTTCTTTCCTACAGGACTCAACGGGACACATGAAATCAGTTAACTCCTCGTCTGGTTTCATCCCTATGAAACAAACACTCATAAGTCACATTAAGTGCTTCAGCAAGAATGTATATAATCTCCTGCTGCGCTGTCGACACAACCTTTAAACACCCTTCACACACTCCTTGATCTCAAACGAGCATTATTCATACATCCTCAGAGGAATGAAGCCCATCTCTCTGTATTTGTCCGAGTCTATCCCGCCATCCGTGCGCCGCTGAATTATTAACAAACGACAGCCGTCCCTCTAATTCATCATCCGTGGCATAAACTAATATTCAAATGATGTTATAAAACTGAAGCCGTTTCTCCCACAGTCGCGCCCTCTAGAGAATGACCTCAGGGCTGAGCAACAATGTTTCTGTCTCTCTATTTCTGTCTAAAACCCACAATACAGTATGGCTCTCAGGATCCATCAGTCGAGTTTTCTCCAACTCTCAGTCATGTGTACTTCTCCCAACAGGCTGCCCATTTACTGTGATGTCTCTATTTCAATGATAACCCTTTTTTTCACTCTAAACCCCAACCAAACACTCTTTTCCCCCCTACTCTCGCCCTCCAGTGGGTGCGGCAGCGGTTGGGAGAAGAAAAAAAAAACTTTCATGTTGATTGGTTTTGATAATACTCAGCGCTCTCGAACGGAGGGCTCTCCAATTCCTAAGTATAATCAAAGAGTGGAGAGCATTATCCTGTGTCCGCGAGGAAAAAGGGGGTGGTGAGGGATGTGCTTTTGAAGATGTGCGAAGGGGCGACGGGTGGGAACGAGGGGGGCGGTGGGCATAACTCCCACAGGGGGCCCGCAGTTGAGGCGCCTAGAGCCATCCTCACCTTCGATTCTCATCTCCTCAGATCTCCCTCTGCCCTGTTTCACGCCATTACCGACCGTTCTGATCTGACCAGCACCACGGAGGGCAGCGGGAGCCGCCAAGGCCCGTTTTCACCTTCAGCTGTCTGACGGCCTGCCTGTCTGTCTGACAGCAAAACTGACAGAACGATGCAACAACTTGAATACACGAGATCTGCTCTGTAAAGTGTATCCATTCCATCCTGTTCAAACATGCAGTCTAGCATACTACTCTTACTAATTGTGCAGTATGGATACTTTAAGGACAATTTTCTGTATGAATAGAATGGATTGTGACTAAGTTTGTCAAAATGTGTAGTGAACAACCTGTGTGGTTGCATACTGTGTGGAATAATACAGGTGCTGGTCATATAATTAGAATATCATCAAAAAGTTGATTTATTTCACTAATTCCATTCAAAAAGTGAAACTTGTATATTATATTCATTCATTACACACAGACTGATATATTTCAAATGTTTATTTCTTTTAATTTTGATGATTATAACTGACAACTAAGGAAAATCCCAAATTCAGTATCTCAGAAAATTAGAATACTGTGAAAAGGTTCAATATTGAAGACACCTGGTGCCACACTCTAATCAGCTAATTAAATCAAAACACCTGCAAAGGCCTTTAAATGGTCTCTCAGTCTAGTTCTGTAGGCTACACAATCATGGGGAAGACTGCTGACTTGACAGTTGTCCAAAAGACGACCATTGACACCTTGCACAAGGAGGGCAAGACACAAAAGATCATTGCAAAAGAGGCTGGCTGTTCACAGAGCTCTGTGTCCAAGCACATTAATAGAGAGGCGAAGGGAAGGAAAAGATGTGGTAGAAAAAAGTGTACAAGCAATAGGGATAACCGCACCCTAGAGAGGATTGTGAAACAAAACCCATTCAAAAATGTGAGGGAGATTCACAAAGAGTGGACTGCAGCTGGAGTCAGTGCTTCAAGAACCACTACGCACAGACGTATGCAAGACATGGGTTCGCATTCCTTGTGTCAAGCCACTCTTGAACAACAGACAGCGTCAGAAGCGTCTCGCCTGGGCTAAAGACAAAAAGGACTGGACTGCTGCTGAGTGGTCCAAAGTTATGTTCTCTGATGAAAGTAAATTTTGTATTTCCTTTGGAAATCAGGGTCCCAGAGTCTGGAGGAAGAGAGGAGGGGCACACAGTCCACATTGCTTGAGGTCCAGTGTAAAGTTTCCACAGTCAGTGATGGTTTGGGGTGCCATGTCATCTACTGGTGTTGGTCCACTGTCTTTTCTGAGGTCCAAGGTCAATGCAGCCGTATACCAGGAAGTTTTAGAGCACTTCATGCTTCCTGCTGCTGACCAACTTTATGGAGATGCAGATTTCATGTTCCAACAGGACTTTGCACCTGCACACAGTGCCAAAGCTACCAGTGACTGGTTTAAGGACCATGGTATCCCTGTTCTTAATTGGCCAGCAAACTCACCTGACCTTAACCCCATAGAAAATCTGTGGGGTATTGTGAAGAGGAAGATGCGATATGCCAGACCCAACAATGCAGAAAAGCTGAAGGCCACTATCAGAGCAACCTGGGCTCTTATAACACCTGAGCAGTGCCACAGACTGATCGACTCCATGCCACGCCGCATTGCTGCAGTAATTCAGGCAAAAGGAGCCCCAACTAAGTATTGAGTGCTGTACATGTTCATACTTTTCATGTTCATACTTTTCAGTTGGCCAAGATTTCTAAAAATCCTTTCTTTGTATTGGTCTTAAGTAATATTCTAATTTTCTGAGATACTGAATTTGGAATTTTCCTTAGTTGTCAGTTATAATCATCAAAATTAAAAGAAATAAACATTTGAAATATATCAGTCTGTGTGTAATGAATGAATACAATATACCAGTTTCACTTTTTGAATGGAATTAGTGAAATAAATCAACTTTTTGATGATATTCTAATTATATGACCAGCACCTGTATATGCCATGATTCAATATGTTCAACCTTGCAATTCCAGTTTGATAAAAGAACCAGAGGCCAGATTCACGAAACATTCTTAAGAATAAACTTTTTCTTAACTGCAATTTTCTTATTTTCTAACTTAAGAATACACTACCGGTCAAAAAGTTTGGAATAATTAAGATTTATACTTGTGAAAGAAGACTCTTATGCTCACTAAGGCTGCATTTATTTGATGAAAACTACAATAAAAGCAGTAATACTGTAAAATATTATTACAATGTAAAATAACTGTTTTCTATGTTAATATATTTGAAAATGTAATTTATTCCTGTGATGGCAAAGCTGAGTTTTCAGTATCATTACTCCAGTCTACAGTGTCACATGATCCTTCAGAAATCATTCTAATATCATTCTCATACTCCAAACTTTTGACATGTAATGTAATGTTAAAGGATTAGTTCACTTTAAAATGAAAATTAGCCCAAGCTTTACTCACCCTCAAGCCATCCTAGCTAGACTTTCATCTTTCTGATTAACACAATCGGAGTTATATTAATAAATATCCTGATCCAAGCTTTACAATGGCAGTGAGCGAGACCAATGAGTATGAAGCTCAAGAAAGTGCTTCCATCCATTATAAATGTTCTCCACATTATTAAAGGCCTTCTGAAGTGAAGCGATGCGTTTGTTTAAGAAAAATATCCACATTTAACAAGTTATAAAGTAAAATATCTAGCTTCCACCAGAACGCCTTCGATATTCAACTTACAAAGAAAGTGTAATGCCTCTCGCAGTTCAATACACTTACACTACGTCCAATGTCTTCCGTATTCAACTTACAGAAAAACACGTAGCTTGTTTAATTTTGGATATTTTTCTTACACAAATGCATTGCTTCACTTCAGAAGGCCTTTATTTACTCTCTGGAGCCGTGTGAAGTACGTTTATGATGGATGAATGCACTTTCTTGAGTTTGATACTTGTTGGTCCCGTTCACTGCCATTATAAGTGGCTTGGACACGTCAGGATATTTATTAATATACTGTAACTCCGACTGTGTTCATCAGAAAGAAGAAAGTCACAACACCTAGGATGGCTTGATGGTGTGTAAATCTTGGGGTAATTTTCATTTTAAAGTGAACTAATCCTTTAAGAATGTTCTTATCATTTTAGTTAAGATTGTTCTAAAGACAAAACTTACTTATGATATCTACACTAAAAAAGTTTATTTTGCATTTTAGTGCCATTTTGTGTAAAAACAGACCAGCAAAATAATGATTTGTCACCATGGAAATGCAAGGTCAAAAAGAGTCCACTGCATTGTGGGATACATTATGGAATACAGTATTCCGTGGAGTGCGCTCTGGTTGTATACTGCACATTTCAGTAAATGTGAGCAGGTCCCCTGGGCATTCTGTGCATCCAGGAAATGCATACTATGAACAGTATACATACTAAATCCTGTAGTAATAGTATGGTAGCAAGCTATTCCAAACATTGCCTTACAAATGTTGATCTTTGCATGTGAAAATAGTATCCAGTACATATGACATTATGTAAACCCTGTAAAGCCTGATTTATTGAACCTTTAGACAACATTTTTTTTTTTTTTTTTATCTGAAAAAAGTGTTTTTGTTGAGTATCGTATTTGACACATAAGACTTTTATGTACAGTGATATAGGAGAATATGAAGCTCATACTCGAGGAGGAACAATTTTATTCAAAGGCCCAAAACAGATTAAAGATCAGCAATTTGGTCCAGCTGCTGATAATTCTATGGCTAAAAAGTAAGATGAAATTCTGATAGCCTGTAACGTAAATCAATGAGGTCTTTATACCAGTATAGTATACTTATATAAAATGCATATTTTGAGGTGTTTGTTCAACTATATATAGTTGTCACTATCTCCCAATAATATGTAGGATGATATTTAAATGCTTAGTATTATGATCAAAGCTCTATAGTTTCTATTATGGAGAGAAACACATATAATGCAATGCAATACAATGATGATTAAGAATGTACAAATAAATGTTCCTCAAAAGCCTGATGTATCATATTTTAACATGATATTTCTAAAAGAATTACTTGATTATCCACACATAATTTAAGTCTAGTAAGTGTTCATCTTGAAAGGTATTCTTACATTTGCTTTCTAAAAATCAGTTAATTCACAGCAAAAAGACACGTGAACCACGACCTGAAGATAGGCATTTTTAGTATTACTGTATACTAAAAGGCCTTTTACCTGGTTAAAACAAACAAACAAAAAAAATAAAAGTATTAGACTGTGTACTACTGGGTTTTCAGCAAAGTTTTGATCATGTTGATTATTTAGAGACTTTAAAAATGTGTGTATCAAATATGAAATTCACCAGAGTACGTTTCCAAGTTTAAGAAGGCAATACAAACAAACAAACAGTCCAATTTTCAGAATAACATCTGAAAGTATTAATCACATACAAGTAGACAAGCCCTAAGTTTAGTGACTTGGAAAGCACAGAAATGGCCGTCATACATATTAAACGGATGGTCTAGTGTCTGAGACCGTCTGAGAGTGAAGCGAGTGGGCTGAGAGTCTCTCTCTCAACTTTGTGCCATCAGAACGCGCGAGCGGGACGAGACGGGTGATGGATCAGCAAGTAAGAGAATTTATCACTCATGACAGACACGAGAGAAAGTGAGGAGAGCTTATTTATGACTTCGGATACAGGCTGAAATTGATATCCTTTACAGAGCTAAACGCCTTTAAAATGAGTAAACAAACTGAAGGCAAAAAAGGCAGAATAAACAGATATCCATCACTGATTTATGCTACAACAAAATGCTCTAGTAATAGGGTGTAATATCAATATTTGGTGCACATGGCAAGGACACTCTTATACTGTATTTGACGGCATAAAAAGCAAGCTGTAATAATCCCATCAGCTATAACTGAGGCGATATCAATATCACATAATCTTATTAAGAGACTCTTTATATCAATTTGTGCAGCTCCAATTCAAGGTTCAGCATAAGCAATAATGCAACACGCGTCATGTTTTATGGAACGAGGATGTACGAGAACCAAAATATATTGTTACGAACACCTCAACAACTGAAAGATAAAAAAAATCCTGTCAAGTTTCAAGGTGTGAAAAATTTTCTTACATCCATTTCATCATCACCTTTACCTTGAAAACCTTGACTCAAAGAGAAAATCCAATGTGCTGCTCATGAATGAAACCTCACAGTTAGAGCGCACAAAGCCCAAATCTGCATTTTAAGTTGATTCCTAAAGCAGTTGTGTGTTTTGTTTGCCATTACGGTACAAATTTGTTTTGCATCTTCAACCGTGAGGTGATATGTGTTTTGTTTTGCTAGCTCGACGTGTGATATATCTGCGTGTGTTTGTGTGCGAGCAGATAGACGGGACACAGTGCTGTTGCCCTGCTCTGAGCTGAACGCCCGGCTAGGATCAGACATGAGGGCAGACGGGTTATCGCTTACTTGACATCAATAGATGTGCCACAGCAACCAGTGGACCACAAATCTCCCCCTGTCCTAATCCCCAAATCAGAGAGAAAGAGAAAGAAAGGTGCTAGCCGAGGAGGTGTCTAGAGATTGGGGTTTGTGGTGTGCAGGTTTGAACGAATTTGCGAATTATGGGATGGGGTAGAATTGTTCACCTGTTTGTTTGATTTTTCTTTCAAAAAAAAAAAAAGAAAAATTCAGTCATGAATTTCATGAATTCCCTCATGTCATTCCAGACCTGTATAACTAGCTTAAATTATGTTCTATCTTGTTTGGACCCCAACGTTTCACAAAACAGCCACTTTATACTTTATAACACGTCAAACCTTGAAGCAGATGGGTTCCAGCAGCAGAAGACCACACCAGGTGCCACTCCTTTCAGCTAAGAACAGGAAACTGAGGCTACAGTTCACACAGGCACACCAAAATTGGACAAAAGAAGATTGGAAATACGCTGCCTGACCTGAAGAGTCTCAATTTCTGATTGTGACATTCAGAATTTGGCGTAAAATAACAAAAAAGTATGGATCCATCCTTGTATGAATGGTTTGGGCTGGTGGTGTGAGGTATGTTTTCTTGACACACTTAGTACTAATAAATGCCACAGCCTAACTGAGTATTGCATCCCTTTATGACCACAGTTTGCCCATTTTCTGATGGCTACATCGAGCAGATAACATGCCATATCACAAAGCTCAAATCATCTCAAACTGGTTTCTTGAACATGACAATGACTCATCACTATACTAAGATGGCCTCCACAGTCACCAGATCTCAATCCAATAGAGCACATTTGGGATGTGGAACGGGAGATTCGCATCATGGATGTGCAGCCGACAAATCTGCAGCAACTGATACTATCATGTCAATATGGACCAAACCCTCTGAAGAATGTTTCTAGCACCTTGTTGAATCTATGCCATAAAGAATTAAGGCAGTTCTGAAGACAAAAAGAGCTCCAACCCAGTACTAGCAAGATGTACCTAATAAAGTAGCCGCAATTTTTTAATGTAAAAATTTCTTAAAAAAAAAAAATGTTGTTATATATTACAATATTCATAAATGTGTTCCATTTCAAAACCAACTGCTTATTGAAGGGGAATTCTGACTGATCCTGGTATGTTGAAAGTAGTATGCTGAAGATGCCCAGATGGTGACTATCTCTGGTGAATTTCGAAGTTCATGGATATTTTTTTGGATGATATTCTCCACACAACCTTGCGCTATACGAAAGAAGAAGAGTTTGTGAAGTTATCCCAGTAAATTAAACAACTTAAAGCCTAAGGTGGTTTGCTGGCCATCAAGCTGGTGGTTTGATGGTTTTAAAGGGGTTTTGAGCAATTGAGTCAGCAGATCAGGATGAAAAACAAGCTAAAACCAGCTACTGTAAGACCAGCAAACTACAGTGTACCTTAGGATAGTTCAGCAGTGTCATCTTTCAACTTTTTCAGATGGAAAAAACTATGAGGAACACAAGGTCGAAGCAGCAGTTTTTAAAATGCTTAAGCAGAAAAATTACACAACCCTAAAGTTTAAAGCTGCAGTCCGTAAGATGTCTCTTTGTCGCCATCTCTGTTTGAAACCTGCAATTGCAGTTTTTTGCGGAATTATCATCTTTACGTGGGTTATGCATCGGCACAGCTCTTCAGTGCATCTAATGTTTTGAGGCGAATGTGTGGCTGTCAGTCACTGCACCGGTGGATACTGTACTTTGGATTCGGAATCACAAATTGTAGTCTTGAAAGTATGGCCAAAATAAGAATTTGCACCGGAAAATGTCATCTGAACAAGTACCAATGGTGATTAAATCTAATGATCGCTTAGCTCAGATCACGTCAAACTGTGCAAATTATTATTATTGTTATACTTTGTTCTCAAATTGTTAATGTTAACAACATCAACTTTGCGTGACTACATGTATTTAGTGTGTATTAGCGTTACCTGTAGATTTCAATTTCTGTACAGTCTAATCTCTAGTTAATTTGTCATACCATACAATCCACCATCAAAATGAAAAGTTTAATTATTGCAGCTACTGTGAGAAAAGGCTATAAATTATCCACCACCTGCAGCATCCTCACATGTGATATAGCCTACTAGCTGGGACTCCTTCTTTATGTATACAGACGTGATGTAATGATGCAAAGATGAACGGCTGCATGCTCGAATTTCCTGCGGAAACCCACCAGTACCGCTCTTATTAGAAAACATCATTACAAGTTTACCTTTGTGAATCGGGCTAAGGTAAGGAGATAGTTTTGAACACTGGCTGGTTATTTACTTGCTCAAAATTTGATTAACCAAAAAAAGTTACAGACTGCAGCCTCAAAGTAATTAATTTAGCTAGATCAGTGCATCAATTTGTGGTCTATTTTCCTGAAAGTGAAAGAATGTACATTTAAAAATTTCTATAAATTTTTTGTGTGTACTAGCACATAAATGACCTCTAAAATGACATGGACTAATAGACATAGTGTAACAGCCACAAAACCCCAATTAAGCCTTCAAAGGTTTTTCCAAGTGTTTCATTAAGCTTTTTAAATATTGTCTGCTCAGTTCAAATCTATCTGAGGGCGTCACACAATTTAACTGTGTGGTTTATGTACTAACTGATGTATAAAGAATGTCTTTAATGTTTGTGTGCATGTTGGAAAACAGAAGCACAACTCACTATCTGTGTGACTGGGGGCCCTTGTTTCTGCGTCTCATTTGCCAGTGGAGGCCGGTGTGTGTGTGTGTGTGTGTGTGTGTGTGTGTGTGTGTCGTTAATGTGATTCAGAGACCTGGATCCGCCACCCAGTGCAATCAATAGCGGTTTCATTTCACAATCTCTCAATGCCTTATAAAGAAAGCCCACTCCTTTCTCTCTCTCTCCTTCTCTTCCTACCCTGCAACAGCCAACCTCCTCTTCACGGCTCTCCCGTGGGTACCGGAAAGATCCGTGCTCACAGACACACACATATATGCGCACGGACACAAACACACACACGCTCCCCACCTGCCAGCTGGACTTAATGCCCAGACATTAAACCTGTGAGCACATCCTGAGAGCCCCAAACGCTGGATGAGAGACAGCAAGTGTGTGACCCTGCTCTCTAAATCAATAAAAATGGGTGAAGCCCCTCACTATAAAACACAATGTGATATTCCTCCTGCAGTACAGATGGGCTGCACACAGACAGGCAGATAAACAAACAGTGTCGCCGGTGCACACGATACGCTTCTGATATGGGTTACTAAGAGTTTCACATTGCCATTGGAAAGACAACTCTTAAATGAGATTTTTTTTAATAGTTCTCCTATACAGTAATGAGATTTAACAGAGGACACATCGAGAACTTTGCTCAAGTCTCCTGCTTCTCAGATTTTTCCCCAGAAAAAAAGTAATCACACGTCACCTCTGAAGTTTCACAGGAAAGCTAATGGTCGAAGACCAATGAAAAGTCAACGTGTATAATATAATATAATATAATGTTAAATTATACATATTTATTAACACGTACATTTATAATTAACTTTTGGTAATATAATAATACAAAAATAATATACTATAATATATGAAATAGTTAAATTTACATGTTAAAAATAAATAAATAAATACATATATACACACACACACACACACACATATATATATATAGACACAAACACATTTATAATTTATTTTTGGTATTAATTTATATATAATATAATATAACATTATGGTTATTTTACAGAAATTTACACTAAATTATAAATTATTTATTTATCTAATATATTATTGTAAAATTGTAACTTTCAAGACCAAAAGATACTACTTTAATTTTATAGCTCTAAAATCTTACTGTATGTCAGATACTTACTCATTTGTGCCCATTTTTATTTCTCCTAATGGATTTTTAATATAAACATCTAAGACCAAGTTAATACTTAAATTAAACATGACTGAGAGACATGATGAAAATATGAAAGAGCAACAGTGAGCAAAACATCAACATCTAAGATTATAAAATGAAAATTAATAAAAAATAAACGTGATCAATAGGGGAAAAGAGCTGACCATGTGCTTATTTGTTAAATTATGTGAGTCTTAACACAATGAAGGATATCGATGCATAGACATTTACTCACAAGGTGAGTTTCCAGGTAGAGTTTGAGGCTGTCGATATCAGCTCTGGGTGGTGTCCAGTTGTCTGTGGTTTCTAGAGCGTCTCTCAGCCAACAGATGAACTCATCCAGTTTGCTGACAAAACCCTGCAAGAGCAAGCACACAACACACAGGCACATCAACATGGTCAAACACAGCAAATGTGATTGTTTTGACATCAAAAGTCTCAAAATATAAGAATCTGAACAAACCAAACAAACATGCGTTACATCACAACACAACAAATAGGACAGAAAAAGAATCAAGGTTTGATAAACTGATAAAAGTTTCAGAGTGAGGGTTTGCATTTGTCAAAAGCACACAATGCTTAAGGGAATGTCACACAGTAGCTGCCCTTCATGTGCCTCAGTGGCTTTTTCAGTAAGAGCAGGTTCAATGTGCTCGGTGTGTAAATACTGCCATCTGCTGGACAAACGAAAAACTAAACAGACTTCAACAGATGATTCCAGCCTAACCAAATACTGCCCTTAAAGGAACAGCTCACTGAAAAATCAAAACAGTGTCATTATTTTCTCACCGTAATCCCATATGACTTTTTCATCCATGCTCTGTTCTACACAAAATCAATGGGGTGTTTTATACTTCACAAAAGGACAAAAAAAGACAAAAAAAAAAAAAAAAACAAAGCAGACAATATTAGCATCTATATCTATATCCCAAGTCTGCTGAAGTCATACAATAGCATTGTATGAGGAACCGACCAAAATTTAAGTTGTTATTCAATGATACTCTTCCATCTCTGCCACGGCTTTCAAATTTCATAAGACTTTAGAAGTCATGTGGACTTAAGGCTGGGACACACCAAGGGACGTTGGGCAATGTCGGACCGTTTTTGAGCGTCGCTTGGCTTAGTTTTTTCAGTGTGTTCCAAACGGTTGGCTCTAGTCAGATGCCGTCTGGGATTTTTGGGCCGATTCACCATGTAGAACTGACATCAGGCCGCAACAGACTTCTACGGTTATAATTTTACGTCATCATACCTGAGCATTCGAATGCACAAATATTTTCATAGTAACATAAGCCGACTGGAATGAAGAAAGAAAGTGACCAGTGTGATTGATTTTCAAAATTGTAAGCAAGCGCTGCTTTGTTTACGTATTTATGGTATCTGCAGTCCTAGTTTTGGTTTCCCTTTTTGAATGACAAAACCTTCGACAGTCACCTTTAGTCCTTTTGGTATGTTCAAGCGCAGCTTTCTGGCTGACAGTCAGCTTTCATCGTCTTGGTGTGTTCCGTGCTTTACGATATTTCTATTGTACTATTTTGTATTTTTGGTGCTCAACAGCAACTGTCCACATTTACTTTCACTGTATGGAAATGAGAAGCTTGGACATTCTTCAGGGCATCTGCATTTGGAAGGAAAATGTATGACATGAAGTTAAGTAAATGATGACAAAATGCTTGAGTGAACTTTTTCTGTGGTTAACCAGAGGGTGAACGATGAGGATCTGAGCACTAATTAGTGACAAATATGCTCGTCTTCTAATGTCATATGTGCAAACGGATCAAATAGCATCTCATAAAGTCTCTAATGAACCATCTGAATGTAATATGAGAAAATTTCGTCCTTTCTCCATGGCAGCTCCTCCTGCTCATTATCTAACATTGGCGAAAATCAAAGATATTGATACAAATGACCTCTCCGCAAAAGCTGGCTAAAAATCCCATAATTTATCGACTGTTTGGCCTTCGCCGGCAGTCAAGCTTTGATGTGGGTGAGATTGGCTGTTCTTTCAGAGCTAAATGCAGGAGAGGAATCAGATCTGTGTGAGAACGCCATTTTAAAAGTCAGAGTAAAGCCTGAACTCTTCTAACGGTTTCTATTTGGTCTATATTGTTGAACAGTTCGACTGGACCTATTTTTGAGTTGGCAGACTGTTTTGGTCAAGCTGGTTAGAGCAGGCAGACCACTTTTATGTTGAAAGAAAGCCCTCAAACTATTGGACATCTCTCCAGCTCTGCTGCAGTATGGTACATCATATAGACCAAAGGAATTCTGCGAGATTGTTGCAGTCGATGGAGATCAATAGATACTGCCGCTAAATTATTCCCCTGGCAGGGACAGCGTGCGATTCACTCTCATCTCGTGCACTGATAAAGCTCTCAGAGCAGATGAATATGTAGCCGCTGGTCACGGCATTAACTGAGCTTGTCACCAGACCTGTTTGTGAGTGTATTACAGAGGGAGGAAGAGAAAATGAGACACGACTCCATGCCCCAGAGAGAGAAAAAGAAAGAGACACAGAGAGAGAGAGAGAGAGAGAGAGAGAGATTCATATACAGAATGAACTGAACACTCTCAGAAACCAATCACTGCTTTTATCACCATATTCACGTCGTCTGTTTATATGCATACAATAGGAATTGTTCACCCAAAAATGAAAACTTGTTGATTTTTTTTAATCACCCCAATTTCTAAACCTGCTTGCTGTTATTTTCCTTTCAAATGGAACACAAAAGGAAACTCTTTGGAGAACAATCACACAGCTCTTTTCCATGAACAAAAAATAAAATAAAATAAAAACATTTTCATGAAAATAATGTCACAACACAAAATGGGCTTAATTTCTATATGCAAATATATATTTTATATATATATATATATATTTTATATATATATATATATATATATATATATATATATATATATATATATATTATGGTCCTATGGTCCTAAACATTATAATAATTTACATTATAAATATAATATTCTACAATATTTATACATATGTAAAATAGAATATATATGTAAAATAGAAAATATTTCAATTATTCTCTGCCCTCTGCAGTAGCTCCCAAATCAAAATTTCTATATCTAGATTTCCATTGGAAACAGAAAAATAGCAGCACACAGCAAGTTTCTTATACACACACACACACATCTGGCACTAAAAATGAAGGTAAAGATATGCAAAGAATGACAGAGTGGGGGAAGCAGAGGACGAGAAAGAAACAGAGAAAGAGAGAGACAAGGAGAAGGGAAAGACTGGTTGGTGGCGTCACACTTGACTAGGCCCCTGAGACGCCCCCAAGAAGACGCTTCAGCTGCCAGCTGTCTGTTGCCATGAGAATGAAGTCATCTCCAGCGGCTGAATACTAATGTAATCAATCACCTCCTCCTGTGACACGCATCATCTCAGGTGGATGTGGCTGCCTACCTCCACCCGGTCCACTGAGCCTACTGCACACATACATACACTCTCACACACATGCGCACGCTTTCACTGGAATGAAAGGAAGGATTACAGCTGAAAACATTTGAGGGCATCCTTCCCTTCACTAGTCATTCAACTCCATCAGATCGGCATGATTGCCGTGGTTACTGTTCATAAGACATGACGAGTGTTATGAAGTATTTTTCAAAAGTGCTTCCTATGCTGTGGAGTCCAGGATTGATCTTCTTGGATGAAACAGAAGACTGAATTTGCAGGTGATAAAATATGAATGTGTGAACTGAAAGAGTTCCAGTGGATAAAGTCATGACTGTGGCCAAAATGGCCTACATCAAGATGAACGCACAAATTTTTGAGCACGCATAAAGTATAAACATAGTCTCCCACAAAATACCACAGTTAAAAATGCAAACCTTGATAAATTAATATGACATTTCTTGCAAACAGTGCAAGAATCATAATACCATATTGCTTAATTTCTTTCTTTTTTTAGTGACTGAAGTTACCTTGGTTTACAGTAGAAAAAAAAAATCACTGTAGTTTCTACTGTATTTTTGGGCACTATGGGAATATTTTTGAAACCAAAGCATCCTACAGTACCTGTCAAAAGTTTGGGACCATTAACATTTTTTTATGTTTTTGAAAGAAGTCTCATATGCTCATCAAGGCTGCATTTATTTCATCAAAATAAAAACAGTAATATTGTGAAATATTATTACAACTTAAAATTATTGTTTTCTATTTTAATACATTTAAAAATATTACGTATTCCTGTGATGGCAAAGCTGAATTTTCAGCATCATTACTCCAGTCTTCAGTGTCAAATGAGCCTTCAGAAATCATTCTAATAAGTTGATATCCTGCTCAGGTAACATTTCTTATTATCAATGTTGAAAACAGATTTTGCTTAACATTTTTGTGAACACAGTGATACCATTCAAACATTTGTGGTTTTAAAAAAAAAAGAGAAATTATTAATACTTTTATTCAAGGCTGCATTAAATTGATCAAAAGTGACAGTGAAGACATTTATAATGTTATAAAAGATTTAATCAATGTTTTAATAAATGTAATAAATAAATTAATAAATGCAAATAAATGCTGTTCATTGAACTTACAATTCATCAAAGAATCCTGTATCACCATTTCCACAAAAATGTTAAGCAGCACAACAATTTTCGAAATCGATAATAATAATAAGAAATGTTACCTGAGCAGCAAATCAGTTTAGAATGATTTCTGAAGGATCATGTGACACTGAAGACTGATGCTGAAAATTTAACTTTGCCATCACAGGAATAAATTATATTTTTAAATATATTCAAATAGAAAACAGCTCTTTTAATTTTTAATAATATTTCACAATATTACTGTATTTACTGTATTTTTGATTAAATAAATGCGGCCTTGGTGAGCATAGGAGACTTATTTCAAAAACAAAACAAAATTTTATTGTTTCCAAACTTTTGACAGGTACTGTATATCAATAGTTGCAAAAATTGGTTCACTAAAATTGCATCTAAATTATCTTGTTGAATAAACTTAATCTGATACTCTCATAACTGACTCCTTTTTAAAAACAAACTTATTTATTTTAATTTAGGTTTAGGTTAGAGAGGTGTGCTTGGTGTGTCTTTATATTTGACCACCAGATGGCGACAGTACGCCACTATGTCTCTTGAGTAAACCAAACAGCAGAACTAAACTCATGGCCAACAATCAGGAAACAAAAAGAGAGATCTCACCAGCAATGCATTTTTGAAAGAACACAGATAAGAATTACAATAATTTTTATCTTACAATAAAGATTAATGCAGCTAGATTGCTAAATAATAGCTGAGTTCGAAATAGAATATTATCTTACTACTTACTGCAACAGGATTTACTGCATATTGCCTAAAATAATATATAAAATAATAATGATATTAAGTTAAACAGCATGCATTATCCCACGATAAACATTTCAAAAAGTAGTATGCCACATTGTCACATTTTTATGACCTCACTAGTTGACTGCGTGTGAGTGGCATTCAGTTAGCATTATTGTTGGCTCCAATAACAGCCTGCTTGTTCCTTAGTTGCTTTGGATAAAAGCATCTGCTAAATGAATACATATAAAATGTAATCTTTGAAATTTGCATATTTAATCTATGTATAGTTATTTTAATAATGTCTTAGCCTTTGTGTGATACGTGAAAAATAAGTTGGACACATTGCATTATGGGATACAGTATTCCCTGCAGTAAGCTCTGCTGTGTACTGCTCATTTCAGCAAATGTACTAGGTCATCTGAGTATTTCCATGCATACAGAAAATTTGCATAGTGTGCAAAGTGTATATATACTTCAGCAACAGTAAGAGTAGCATGGTAGTATGTCTGACGAATTTGGGTTTCTTCAAGCACCCGGGTCCTTTATAAACGATTGCATGTTCTTAATTTTGTAGCTAATCATTTAATTACAGACTTGGGACTGAAGAGAGGTTGTCAAGGAGCGCAATCCTGTTAATTAAGCTTTGAATATTAGCGAAAGGCTGAGGTGGCTTGTTAGTTCATTACCCCTTTAGTTATCAGCTGTTTTTAATATCTGCTTAGTGTAGTGACACATATTAGCTGCCGCCTCTATGTGAATGAGGATTAAGGTATACAAATTACTTCCTTAATGATTATATCCCTTTTAAATTAGATATGAACTGTAGAACTGTGTTAAATGTAAGGTTAACCATTGAGAAGGTCAGCATTAACACTTAGTTGCTCATTTAGCTTTGTTGAGGGAATCTACAGAATAGTTTACTAACACACTTCTCTTACTCTATTTCTGAAATACATAGTATGTATATTAGGATGACCTGTATTTGCCAAAATGAGCAGTATACAAGGACTGTATACTGGACAGAATACCACAATGCAACTTGCAAATTTTTGGGGTGCTATCTGAAGCGGAAGTTACTACATCCACTCATTACTTGACCTGACTGCTAAAAAATCAAAACTAAGTAACAGTAACTGTAACTAAACTTCTGTCAGGACCACTATCGTCATATATGATTGATAATTGCATACAGTTTGTATTGGCGGTATGGTTCTGTTCTGGGCAAGAACTCCCTGCACATCCATGCAGCCTAGCAGCGACAACCCCCTTAGGGTAAACAGAACAGAACCAACATATGCAGATATCATTAATGTCAATAATTTAACATGTACACATATTTCAAGAATTTGTCTGATTCCAGGGAATCATAAGGCTAATCCTGACTGAAGAGAGGAGAAGCTGGGGATGGAGGAGGGTAATTAGCTCCTGAGAAATGCGATAGCTGCTGATAATACAGAGGAGATTATATATGGATGCTGTGATAGGCGTCGTATTCCTATAGGTAGACGTAAGTCACCTGGGAGTCAGCTGATGTGAGCTTGACTGACGTGACCTGCCAAAACTGACGGTAACGATTGATTGCACTCATATGCAACATGGTGAGATCATTTGACAACAAATGTAGCAAACTATAGTCTAAAATGTTTATCATGGAATAATGCGTTTACAGAACATACTGCACAGTATTCAATACACTGCAAAATAAACAGTAAACAGCATACATAGCATTCAGTATAGACAGCACATTATACAGTGCAGTATATTTTTAACAGTTTAAAGTATACACTGCATGGTTTTCAGTATTTGCGGCTCAATATACAGCATATACTCAAAGTAGTAAGCTAGTATTATTTTTCGAACACAGCCCCTGGAAAGGTTAAGAATACTGTGCAAAAAGAAGAAACCTCTTACCTCTATCTTCGCCCAGACATCATGGTAGTTCTCTTGGTGCTGAATATCTGCTAGTAGTTGCTGTATCATGGGTGTGCATTGGAACATAATCTTTGGTGCAACGGGCTGTCCAGTCGATGAGTTTCTTCCTCTGGACTCTGGTGTACTTCGCGCCCCTTCGTCTTCGGATAACAGGTCACTAAGGCGCCCAGACTCTATGCTGTCATCAAGAGAAGGAGCCACGTCACTCGAGGAAGTAGGTGAAAAGCGCCCGGCTTGGGAGGGCTTTTTATAGGGGTGAAGCAAAAGAAGATCATTGCTGCTCTCCCAATCAGGGTTGACCTCAGTGAGCTCCCAGTCATCCACATCCTGGATGGACTCTTGCAAGCCTTTTTGAGGTAAAGCCTGAGCAAGGCTTTCCAGCTTCATCGCCAACATCTCTGTTTTTTTCAGCTGGGCTGGAAGAGCGAGGAACTCATCCGAACCATACCAGTGTTCTTTGGGGCTGCCCGATGCATTTGAGATGCACAGAGCATTCTGGTTAACAATCCAGAGAGAACCTGTGGTGGGAGCTTGATCGTCTGGGCTGGAGGATGTTTCCCGTGGATCGTGGTCTGAGATGTCCTCCCCTGAAGATGGTGGTGGGCTAGAAGAGTCACTGTAAGCCTGCTTGGCTTTGGAGTGCATAGTCTTGAAGTTTGTCAAGTGCTTCTGTGTCTGGAGTCCCTGCACGGCCTCAGATGAGCGTCTCTCCAGAGGGACTTCACCAGGCACAAACGATCTCTTGAGACCCATCTGCAAGTTCCTCCCATTCATAGCATGGAGACTCTCATAGGATTGACTCCCATTGCCTGGATAAACTGATTCCAGCTCCAGCCAGAACTTAGAGCGATCCGGGGTATCCAGAAGAGATGGCGTGCTTCTGCTCAAGTCAGCCTGGTACTGGAGAGGTGAAGACCTACTGCACCTTGTGTCTCCATCACCTTCCAGGTACATGGGCTTTTTAGGCAAAGGCTGTGTGGGAGACACATCACTCTTAAAGGTGCCTTGAAGGGGGCGTTTGGAAAGGGCAAAGCTGCTATCTCCCTGCATTGCTGAATCCGGTGCACTTTCTTCTTCGGTGGGACCACTGATTGTCTCTTGAGGTTCCTGGGTAGGAGTAACAGACTCTTCTGCAGGTGAAGATGACACCTGGTTCTGTCTAGAGGCTGCAATGTTGAGGAGATCCACACTCTGAAGTAGTTCTGGAAAGTCTTGCTCCAACTCGGGATAAAGGGAGCGTGGCCCTCGACCTTCTGAGTCTTCAATGGGACTATAGTCGCTCAGTTCATAAGCAGTGATGCCACAGTCCAGGGAGAAGTAGTCCTTACTGCATTTAATGGTCAGTTGGCCAGAGTCGTCCACTTCTGTCAAAGCATCCAGTCGAGCCTAAAGATGATCAAGAACACAAAAATAACGGACTATTCATTTGCAAACTCGAATTTAAAATGTAATCTAATCTATCCTTTGAAAAAATTGTTTGGGAATAAGCAAGTGTTTGCTAGGGCTGCATAGTCTAAATGTCTTTGGTGAAGGGTATAACATATGAGTTTATGGTACACTCCCAACAGAACGTTGCGTAACTAAGTTTCTGTCCTTGTAAATTAGTGAGGGATGTGCCCTTGGAAAGGGATGTACCCGCTTTAGGTGGTTTAATTCAGATGATGCTTTGGAGATGTATCTGACCTCATCGTGATCCTGGCTGAAGGCTTGCAGTATGTCAGTCTGGCGGGTGTAGTTGCCGTTGGAGTCCTGGAGGCCCTGGAGAAGCCTCTCTTTCAGAACCAACACAGACACTCGCAACTGGTGCCACAGGAGCTGCACACTCCGGATGTCCACTATGATGTTCACAGAGTAGGACAGGAGCTTCAGGGAGAACTCTGTCTCCAACAGTGCATGGATCTGCTCAACATGATCGGATATGTCTTCACAGATGTCCTATCAGACAGAAAAATGCACAGACAGTCATCAGATATTATGATCTGCAATATAATGCATGAAATTACACATTATATGATGGCACTGGATTCATACAGCTCCTTGGAAATACAAAATATCTGATTATCTGGTACACAGCTGATATTCAAAACACATCCCTATAAAGAGTTTTTAGATGTAAGACATTGAAAGTTCAGACAAAATGTTTTATATGAATTGCCGTTCTTGAGAAAGAGCAAAAAGGATGGGACGTGAGTCATCAGTATAGTCATCAGAAGATCAGGGTTGCTTGTTGAAGATCATCAATAAAAAGATTAAATTACTAAACAGGATATATCTGCATCATGCATACCAAACACCATTATTATGGTCACTAAAAGAAATAGCTCAGATTTCTAGGCCTTACTGCAGTATTAGCATTTATTATTCTTTTGATAAAAGGAACTTCAGTCAAGTCAAGACTACTTATCATGCACCTACCTTCAACCAGGCAAAAGTAAAGCAACATCACCATGTTATGCGTTCATGTAAGAGGAAATGGGGGATATTTGAGTCATTTTCACATGACATGTGAATAATACAGAGGAGATCTCAGAATATACCAAAGAGCACCACACTGCCCATGTAGTTTTCCCTGTAAATTACCTCTGACTCTGTTTAGAAAATAACATACAATACAGTTCAATAGTGAGGGGTCAGACAAGTTTGTTTTTTTTGTTTTTGGGGGGGGGGGGGGGTATTACTTTTATTCAGCAATAATGCATTGCATTAATCATTAAATTAAAATAAGAAATACTTAGCAGTACTGCTTCTAACATAATAATAATAAAGTTTTTGGGACACCAAATCAGCATATAAGAATGATTTCCGAAGGATCATGTGGCACTGAAGACTAGAGTAATGGCTGCTACTGCAAACTATTACACCTAATAAGGTAAAGATGCATCTACAACTACTTGCGCATTTTCTTTGCTATTTGAGTTCTATTTTAAACTGGTGTGACTCCATATTCCCTCCAGTTGAGCTAAGCAACAACTGGCACTATTTAGTAATATTCACAAAGACCACGTTAAGTGTGCTACCATTCTATAGATCATTATTATGCGTTAAGTTGAATTTTATATATAATATTATTATAGTTGCTAACCAAATGATGAGGGATGTCAGACAGCTATGTTATCTGTAACACCTCAACAAAGGTACTACTTAAAGGGTTAGTTAGGGTACTAACTACGACGAGACAAGAATACTTTTTGTGCGCAAAAAAAATAAAAAAATAACAACTTTATTCAACAATTTGTTCTCTTCCATGTCAGCCTCTGATGCTTTTCCGGGTTCTACATCAGAACGGTGGCTCAGTATTGGCCAGCTCCTGCATCAGCTCCACACGCAACCGCATCGGAGACTGACACGGAAGAAATTGTTGAATAAAGAGGTTATTTTTGTTTTGTTTTTTGTGCAAAAAAAGTATTCTCATCGCTTCATAACATTAAGGTTGAACCACTGTAGTCACGTGGACTATTTTAACAATGTCTTTACTACCTTTTGGGCCTTGAAAGTGGTAATTGTGTTGCTGTCTATGGAGGATCAGAAACCTTTCGGATTTCACAAAAAATATCTTAAATGTGTTCCGAACATGAACGGAATGAAATGAGGGTGAATAATTAATGACAGAATTTTAATTTTTTTGGTGAACTATCCCTTCCAGCTTGTGGTTCATCTGATGTGAAAGTCACAGCAGTGAAGAGCACATTTACAGCCGTGGGTCTAGGGGGCTTTTCTTCTACTGTCACTGTGGATCAAATCATAAATCAAGCAGCCAGGGGGTGATATTAAAATACTAGTTTCAGATTTAACTAGTAACTAATATCAGAAGATGAGACCACAAAACAGAATAAGATTTAGATACACTACACAGCAAATGCACATTTACAGTGACCACAAAAAAGTTCTTGGACACTTAAGTCTCAACTTAATAATGGCTGAATGTAACTGCCTTAGATACTATAACAACTGCATTTTCCCTCAAGTAACGCAATGAGATTCATACTTTTCAAGTGTACCTTAAGTGTCCAAATACTGTTTGGGTCCACTGTATGAGGTTGGATCATGTCATGTTCCCCTCCCCCAGCCTGTGTCAGTCGGGAGGGGGGCTCAGCTGCTAGGAAACTCAGACAGTTGCCTCATCTCGTCCAAACTTAACACATTGTCATTTATAAAAACTTTTATTTCTGGGGGCAAAATAGGATTTACTGTAAAGTGAAACTTCCTTTTGATACATTTAACCACACTGACATCATTGTAACTGCATCCATAATAAAATAAACAAAACTAAACTAAAATAAAGGTCTCAAATTGTATTGACTCTTTTACACACTTTAGTTACAAGATCTGAATTTGGTTGTAAAACTTTTCATTTTGAACAATATTTTTTTTGAAACATATCAAACTTCATTTTGTGAAATCTGACTATGTGGTATATCTCTATAAAATAAAAGCCCCTTGTTTTGATATTTTGTTATATAATTTAAATACATTTATTTGCCCAAAACCTGTGAAAGTGTTAGAACCTAAAAAGCACTGAGACAATCAAGACAAGGGTGAGAGAATATAGTTCACAGGAGCATTTATGGGGCACAGCAGACATGCCAAAACAACTGCAGCTCGTTGTCAACACAGCAACACCAGAGTTGAGGCCAGCAGCATCTTTGATATGGCGTCGTCCACTCCCTAAAATAACACGGCACCGATGAATGTAGGTCAGGCATGCTGGCAATATGTTGCAGGTCCCACACACTACTGCATCGCTGACTCAAAAACAAACAGTAGAGTACAAGCTGACCATGCTACAGTCCACAGAACGCACACAGATCATCTACTGCAGCACACATACTGTAATACAGATTATCATGACACCATTTGGTTCAGTCAAGATGAGGCGCAGAGAAATTTTTTAATAAACAGAGAAAAAAAAGGAGAAAAAAAAAACACATTATAAGAAGTGCATCAAAATGATTCAGATATCTAATTTATGAGATACTTGTATGATCTAGTGGTTGAACTATTTTAATTTGAACATTAAATGGCTGGCAAAGAGAACAAATGCATTTACACTGAGCATTCCTGAGCTTAAAACATATCAGGGTTTATTCTGTACAGTATCTAGCATATTTGACTCTATATAATGAGAAGCTACTTGATTCAATGACTCTAATTGATTCTCATTGGCCAACTGCAGCATTATAATGACCATAAAAATGTTTCATTGATCATTGTCTCAGTTTCTTACATAGCTGTGCTGGTTTTTTTATGTCTCACATATCACTCCGTGGTGTATTTTCCCCTCACACAATACAATAAGTTAAGCTCAAATCAATTTTTTGTGTCCATTTCCCAAGGTCACTGTCACAAAATAAACCTTTCAGGATGATAAAAGACCCTGAGTCTGAGACCCCAGTCTGGGTTTATTTTTTGATATTGACATGTACATGTACATTCGTATTCACTACCATTCAAATGTTTGGGGTCAGTATGAATTTTTTTCCTCTTTTTTTGGGGGGGCAATTAAATTGCATTAAACTGATCAAAAGTGACAGTAAAGACATTTATAATGTTACAAAAGATTTCTATTTCAAATAAATGCTGATCTAATGAACTTTCTATTAATCTAAGAATCCTGAAAAATATGTATCACAATTAAGCAGAAAAAATTAAGCCGCACAATTGTTTTCAACATTGATAATACTAAAAAAATGTTTCTTGAGCAGCAAATCAGTATATTAGAATGATTTCTGAAGGATCATGTGACACTGATGACTGGAGTAATGATGCTGAAAATTCAGCTTTGCCATCACAGCAATAAATTATATTTTAAAATATATACAATAAAATACAAATACATTTTAAAATATATAAAAATAGAAAACAGTTATTTTAAATTGTAACATTTCACAATATTAGTGTATTTTATATCAAATTAATGCAGCCTTGGTGAGCAAATAGACTTCTTTCAAACTTTATAAAAAAATCTTAGCAACCCCAAATATTTAAATGCAAGTTTACCATGATATTAACATGCTAGTTGAAGGTACCAAAAATACTGTTACAAAAAAAACCTTGCTAGTACCATGGTACTTTTGGCCAGTGAAAGTGACAGAGAAAGGGTGTATATGGGGGCCACAGCTGCCCTCTCAACACCATGTGACCTCTGATGACACGAGCACATTGACATGCATACAAACACTCCCACATAAATTAACCTTCATTAAAAGCATCTTCCTTTTCCAAACACAAAATAATGCATAAACATTTTCCTACAAAATATGCCAATCCAATTTAATTCTCGTCTTTTTCATTTAAAAATGTGCAAAAAATCAACTTACAACCACACCAAACACAAAGCCAGCATACTAAATTATCCATAAAATAAAACACAGGTGCTCAGCTTCACATCCCAACAATATTTCAAACAATCTCAGCAATGTCAACCTGTCAGAGACTTCCCGTTAGAAGTATACTTGAGCGTGTCAGTTGATCTGTCCTCTTACCTGCTCACCGGCTGAGGTAAAACACGATGAATGAAAGAGAATGAAGATTCGTTTAGTGTGCTCTGCGCGGCATGCGGCGCTGATGTGTGTCAGATCTGATGTCAGATGTGACAGCTCTGAGTGCTCGTGCTGTCTGATATGTTGTCGTTCTCTCTCTGTATCTCTTCCTCACTCACTTCACTCGCCCATTCTGTCTTTCTCTCTGGAGGAGGGGTTGTCTCACCACACCGAGGGGCTATTTTGGGAGTTGACCTATCCCTCCCTCCAGCAGCCCTCGTGCTGGTCTCACTTTGTCTGCCCCACCGGCACGGGCAGCTGCTGCGGGGGGAGTTACACAGGGGTTTGAGGAGTAACTGGAGACGCTAAGGTCACAGCACACACTGGGGCTTCCACATTAGCATTAACGTCAACAAGGCTAGTACACTAAATTGTACAGCAGAATACAGCCTACATGTGCAAAGTGGCTACATTTTGTTTTATCTATGGCTGTGCTGAGAATTTACATATTAAATTTATTATCATCTTGGCTTGCTTATTTAGAGACACTTAAAGGGTTAGTTCACTCAAAAATGAAAATTCTGTCATTAATTGCTCACACTCATTTCGTTCCATACCTGTAAGACCTTCGTTCATCGTCGTAACACAAAGATTATTTTTGATGAAATGCGACTCGTCCATAGACAGCAATATAACCACCACTTTCAAGGTCCAGAAAGATACTAAAGACATTGTTAAAACAGTCGACGTGACTGCAACCTTAATTTTATGAAGTGACAAGAATACTTTTTGGGCACAAAAGCAAAACAAAAATAACAACTTTATTCAACGATATCTTCTCTTCTCTTCAAATTTTGAAACGTATAGGTCAAAGTACAATGGTATTACCATTTGATGCTATAAATGTAACATGGTTCAAGTTTTGTAAGGAAATACAACAACTATCTCAATTCAAGGGCTATAAAATGGTCAACTAACTAAAAAAGGTGCCTTAACTAACAGGCCCAAACAAATCTTCAGACCTTAATTACATTTGTCAGGAGTATGCTTTGTTTCACTGTATTTGTTCCTGACTTGACCTAGTTTCTAGCCTGTGTCAGATTCATTCAATTTACCTGTTGTTCGTTAATTAGCTCATTAGTTCCTTGTTTGGTCTTGTGTATATATGGTACATTCAAGTCCACCTGGGAAGTTCGTATTTACGAGGTGGGAAGACGTGTTTATGACATCAGGTGCATTCAAGTCACTTTCGTCGGAGTAAGATGGCGGAGTACCCTCTTTTATTTAACTACACAAAAATTTTCAACTCTACACTTCTAGAAAATGGAAAACAAAGAATGTGCATCAGGAGTGTTTTGCTTTATTTTTTTTATTTATGAAGCCACTGTAAACTTTATAGTTACATATTATATTGTTATATTACAATGCTATCATATTTTGTGCAGACAATTAGCTTACTTCATTGTAAATAGAAAAGCCTAAATACCTTTAAGTATTGTAGTATTCCGCCATGTTTCTCATTGACACTCCCAACTTGTAAACATTGCGGCTTAAAGAAAATCCAGAGATTCCCACTCATATTAATGACATTGTGGTGGTGTTCATGTGCATTTAACTCGTAAATACGATCTTTCCAACATGACTTGAACGCAATCAGTTCTTTGTCCTTTTTTTGTCAATGTAAGTGGTTGTGTTTTGCCTTTTGTCCTGTGTTTCCCTTGCATGGATTTAATAAAGACTGTGATTCTGAATTCTACTTTGTTGTGAGCTTATTTATAGCACCCATATCATGACAACATTCTGCCTGATAGATTTAATCATGGAAAATAGATGTAAATGGAGCTGGAAGTACTACAATCTTATTGGTAGTTAATGTTAAACAAAATATTCAATAAACAACCATGCACAAAAACAGGAAATGCGCAGAACTTGTATAGGCCTGCATAATAGAAATAATTTAAAAAACTACAACATGCAAATGCCTCAAAGTTTGAGGTCTTTAGCACTTTTTTAAATCACACATTTCATCATACTGTACACTATTCTCTCTGTAGATGAGACTGAATTCTCAGGATTCTCCACATTACTAACATTACATCAATCTAAATAAACGTCCACATAAAATTATCTGTTCTCAACTGAGAAAAATGCAGACATGAGAAGATGGGTGTGTGTGTGTGTGTGTGTGTAAATCACATCAGTGTGTCCTGACAGCTGATAAAATGCTATTACTTGCCATTAGTGCACATGCATGTGTGCTTTATTATTAGTGTATGTGTGTGTGTGTGTGTGTGTGTGTGTGTGTGTGTGAGTGTGAGTGTGTGTCCGAATCCTTCTCATACTGTACATCTGATCTGTGGAATAAGGGTGTGTCTGCATTACTGGTGTGCTGCAGACATTGTTCTGTGAGCTGATCTCCTCAGGGAATGTGGACATCACAGCTGTGTGCTGATCTACTGTCACTCTCCACATACTACACACAACTGCTACTGCAAAACCCACATCTATCTATCTATCTATCTGTGACAGACATCCTCATGTTTTCTCATGATTACATGTTAGTGACGCCATCTTTTGGTCAACAATTTGTCAAGCAGTGACAGCAATGTTCTTAAAGGGTTAGTTCACCCAAAAATGAAATTGTCTTTTTGTTTAAATACTCACCCTCATCTCGTTCCACACTTGTAAGACCTTTGTTCATCTGCAGAACACAAATGAAGATATTTTTGATGAAATCCAAGAGGTTTTTTTTTTTTTATCCCCCACAGAAAGCAACGTAATTACTGTCATTTAAGGTCCAGAAAAGTACTAAAGACATCGTTAAAATAGTCAGTGTGACTACAGTGGTTCAATCTTTATGTTATGAAGTGACGAGAATACTTTTTGTGCACAAAAACAAAACAAAAATAATGACTTTATTCAACAAGTTTGTCTCTCCCGTCATTCTCCTACACTGTTTACGTTCAACACTTCCAGGTCAGAACTAAGTCGTTTCGCGTCGATTCATAACGTTGAACCACTGTAGTCACGTTGACTATTTTAACAATGTCTTTACTACTTTTCTGGACCTTGAATGTGGTAATTATGTTGCTTTCTATGGGGGAATAAAAAAAATACCTCTTGGATTTCATCAAAAATATCTTAATTTGTGTTCCGAAGATGAACGAAGGGGGTCTTGTGGGTTTGGAACGACATGAGGGTGAGTACTTAATGACAGAAATTTCATTTTTTGGTGAACTAACCCTTTAAATATGACATATTAAAGGCTACTATATGAAACATAATTTTACAGTTTTTATATTCTGCAATCTTGATGTTTAAAGTTATTATTATTTGTAAACTTACTTTCCAGATATACAAAACATCTAAACAGTTAAACTTAAATGCATAAACCTTGAGTGGTTTGTTCAAGTTTGTAAATGATCCATTGTATTTCAATTGATTAATTATTTAATAATGATTAATTATTTAATAATTTAATAAATTATTTATGTTACAAGTGAACAAATAGGTGTTCATAATTAAATTACTATGAGTTATACGCTACTAGAGTTATTAACTAGAGTTATTCGCTACCATTCAAAAGTGATGATTTTGAAAAAAGTCTCTTATGTTCACTGACGCTATGTTTATTTTTAGGATTCTTTGAACAGAAAATTTGAAATAGAAATCTTTTGTAACATTTTACATGTCTTTACTGTTACTGTCTTTGAGTAATAATTATTATTAGATTGAATCCAAACTTTTGAACGGTAGATCTTCTCCACAAGATGGCGCTGTTTGCTTGTAAGTCAAAGCCAATATGCTGTATATGAACCCCATGCCACTCCTTGCTGAATAATTGGTGTTTTAAGAAGAAGAGACATACTGTATGACTGTTTATAAGAGATGGAATTTATGTTTTCGTCATTTGTAGCTGCCTCAAAATCATATATTTAAAAGATTTATCCGTTTCCTACTGAAAGTATTTGATTATGTTGACAATATATTTCCCAGCATTCATATTACATCCTCAAAGCTCCATTTCGAGAGGTGTTCTGGAATCACTGCACTGTCACAGCTTCAGTATGAAGCTTACAGGAAGACTGAGTGTGAGTCACTGAGGCGCACTGGTGTAGGAGTATCAGTCCGTGCTGAGCTCTGTGGCCTCTCATGGAGAAACAGATGTGTGCTGCCCGGACTGACTCACTGTCTGCTGATACTGAGCACAAAGACTTCAGTCACCCCCTCAAAATAACATTGGATTCAGCAAGAAGCACACACAGAATTCTTCACAACAACAAGGCATCAACAGAAAGAGATGTTTTAAACAGTACACAAAAGAAGGAGAAAAGGGTGCCAACCAAAGAAGTGCATGGAAAAATCAAAATGTCATACTGAAAAAAAGAAGGCAATATAAAATCTACAAACATCTTCAGCTGTATTACATTGCAAACTTGGCTTCTTTTCCTTCAAATATCAAGAACATAATGGTGAAAAATAAATCTAAACTTTAGGCTTGTTCACAAATCTTAAAGGTTTGTACTTTTGATTAAAAAAATGTTGCTGTCAATTATTTGCTGTCGACTAATTTTTCGATTTACTGAGTTTATATTGTACATTTATATATAATTGGCATTTATAATTATATATAAAAACTATATAATATATTATTATATATAATTTGTATAATTTCATATTTAATTTATTTATACTATTATCAATCATTAAAAATGAAGTTATTAATACTCTCAGAAGAAAAATATTACATATAAATAAAAAAACATTATAAGTATGTAATTATAATAAATTATATAATAATTACATATATAATTATGTAATTATAAAATGTACAATTATTACATAATTTAAAATGATTGTGTTTGTATTCATCATGTGTGCATATATGGGTCCAATTTTTCAATAAAAGTCTCTTTACAAAGCTTCATTACATGATGACAGATTCCTGGCATTCAAACTGACTGAAACGATCAGAGATCTTGTTTCTCGTTTCAGAAATATCTTCAAAATGACAGCTGCTACACAGCCAAAAATCAACATACTGTAAGATTTGGTTAACTTTATCATCCTTTCAGTGCTAATGTCACTTTAAATGGAAACTATAAAGACATACAGTAACTATGGACTATGAAGGAAAAGCTCCTCTTCAGAGACTCACACACACATAAAAGCCTCACACATGATTTATTAAGAGGAAAGGCAGCTTCTCAGACTGGCTGTAAAACCCTTTGACACCATAGACTGCAGCGTGTTATTTAACAACAAACAGCACCAGACAAATGGCCAAATGTAATGATAGAGGAAAAGAAGGAAACCAGCAGGTCACGTTTCAGAGATGGTGACACGTTTAGTTAAAGGAGAGATTCCTGTAGCACATTAATAATGCACATCTCGGCAGCCAGTTTCCTTTCACTTATTTAAAGGTAAAGTGTGTTGCTTTTTGAGGTTAAAATACTTTCTTCCATCTCAGTTTCAAAACATTGCTCAGTTTATTTGAATGGCTCTCATCTGTTTAAGCAGATCCACAGGCTGTCTGATTCTCCGTCATGAAAGGCATCAAGAGGGTAAACGTCTAATTAAAAACAGCTGAGCACGCTGTTCTGAAGATGAAATGAGAACACGACTGAAAAACAGTGATGTTACTGAAACCTCATTCTTTCAAACAGTGTTATGTAATGGTTTCCATCTGAAAGAGGAGCAGATGGATTCAGCTGTGAGAGTAACACAAACTCTCACTATAATTTCATCATCACTGTGTTGTTACATCAATGTTGTTACTACTGGGCATTAGACCAGGGTTACCAAACTAGGGTTTCACATTTTCACAAAACAAACACCCCAATAACCAAAACAAGTACTGTATAATGGAAACATATAGGCTATAGAATTATAAATTAATTTATATACATCGTGTGTATCAGAGTTTTTATAAGTGCCATGTTCAATCCAAACTAAACTAGGACCAATTATCTGCGCAATATGACTGCGTTCCTATCATGATGTCAATGATAAAATGTGTGACCTATTTGAATTCTATTGAGAATTTACTACTTTAAAAGGCTATGGAGAAAGTCAAACATGATCTAAAATCAGCCACATAAAAAAATTGGACTAAGCATGGTAATGATGAGCCAAAAATGGTCTTACCCATAATTAAAGCCTTATTGTAACAAACACTTTTTGATACAAGAACTATGTTACTTTTTCATAAGGACAAGTAAAAGTTAAAATCAAGAGCTTTAAAGTCTGGACCTTAATGAATTATTGACCAAACAATCAGTTTTCCAAATGTGTAAAACATGTTCTGTTTTAAAGATGACTGATATTAGGAAAAACCTAGCATTTGGATATTCCAAGAGATGAAGTAGCAGAAATCCACCTAAGTAACAGTTAAGGAGTATAACAGTTTAATAAAAGAAAATGTATATTACTATAAGAAAATGTAAAGCAAAGTTAGTTTGACTTCCCATGGCACTTTGAAATAGAAAATTATGTCAAACTGATAAGGTTCCAGGTGCTTAAATAATATAAAATACATCACATGTCCTGTGTAAACAAGTAACTAGTAGTTAACTAGCTTTGTTGCAGATGTTATCAACCAACTTTGCATGTGTGGATGATAGGTAAGATAACACAACAGACCATTTTGCTCAAATAAATAAAAAAATAGGCCTAATATAAATAAATAAATGCTCAGGGACCCCACTAAACGGTTCAAACTTCAACACTTCAACACCCCACCATTACTTTTAAAGTAAAGGAGTTCAAATTTCTGTCATGCAATCTCAGAGGGGCCTATTATTAAACAGAAACAGCATAACCTTTCCTGAGAGAATGCAGTGTCACTTTTAAATACATATTTACACATACCTAACAATGTAACACCTACCTGGAAAAAAAACTCCAGCAAGCTATGCTCTTACCAAAAAGAAAGTTTGAGTTAAGTAGAGAAATCTGATAAGACCTCTGGTCCCTGTGTGCATTAATGTGTTCAAACATAATACACCCTGACAGTGTGAGAAGGGCCTATATACACAGCTACTACACTAAATAAATGCATCTACATGAAATAATGATTTAAATTCAAATCGTAGATTAACTTTGAGCTTCTGCTACAAACATTAGTGTTACAAAATATAAAATACATTTTTCTATGGACTAGTTCAATAACAAATATATCTAAAATGTAACATGTCTCTTCAAGTTTCTTCCAAACCAGCTCCTTGTATCTTACCAGCCAGATCCTCCTTCTTTGCTTAAGTGATGTGTTCATTTATATCAAAGGTTCATGCTCATTCTTAAAAATAATAGTAATAATAATCCTCATAGGCCATTTTTACTGTTCATACTATTTTGAGTTGCAAGATGGCACCAATTAGCTGGTGTGAAAAGAGAGAGTCTATGCAATATGATACAGGATACAGTAACATTCAAAGTTTTGGGGGTCAGTTATATATTTCTATACATTTAGTAATACAATACAATACAATATAATACAATAAATTAATGTATTAAAGAATGTAATACTATTATTCAGCAAGGATGTAAACTGATCAAAAGTGAAATTTATAATGTTACAAAAAGACATTTACAATATGACAAAAGATTTCCATTTCAAATAAATGCTGTTCTTTTGAACTTCCTATTCATTAAAGAATGAAAAAAATGTAACATGGTTTCCACAAAAAATATTAAGCAGCACAACTGTTTTCAACATTGATAATGATAAGAAATGTTTCTTGATCAGCAAATCATAATATTAGAATGATTTCTGAAGCCAAGGACCATGTGACACCGAAAACTGGAGTAATGATGATGAAAATTCAGCTTTGCCATCACAGGAATAATATTACATTTTAAAATATATTAAAATAGAAAAGACTTCTTTTTAATCGTAATAGTATTTCACAATATTACTGTTCTTATTGTATTTTTGATTAAATAATTGTAGCCTTGGTGAGCATAAGATACTTTTTAAAAACATTTAAATCATCTCATTGACCGCAAACTTATGAACGTTAGTGTACATGAAAATAGCACCATTATGTTGCCATAGATAAAATATTTGTTTAGCATCATTATATGAAAGTATCTCCTCAATGCTGCAATTGACCCATCAGAATCAAGCATTTAAAGCTGTACTTCACCGCTGGCAAAATTGACTTTCAATAAAACTTGGTTGCCTATGCAGTAGAAAGGCGAAAACCTTTTTGAAATCAGTGCTACCTGACTACAGAAAACAGAGAAAAAAGGCAGTCTTCTCTTTTGCCAAATAGGTAGGAAAAAATACCCTGGGCATGTTGCCGTTGAAGGCCACTCCCCCAAGTCTGCTATGGATATGGTTGACCAGAGTCAAATGCTGCCATGCTTTAATAGAAAATACTTCTTAGCAAACTTTTAGTTAATGGTGTTGACTTGTATTGATCCCAGGTGCAATAATTCAAAGAGAAAATGTTTAACGGAAGTTAGTTACTTTCGGTTTCTAGTGAAGGATCCTGTGTGTTGTAGGCAGTGGCTAAAGGCTGCAAAGAGTTATATAGTAAAATATTTTTTGCCACGACCGAAAATCTGAAAAACCTCTATTACAAACTGGATGACCAAGAATAGTGTTTTATGGTAAATGGAGGGGCAAAACTGAAAGAAACTGCAGTTCTGTCAGTTCCGCCCAATTCCCCAAAAAACAAAAAGCCCCGGAGCTGTCAAAGACTTTTGCTCACAGATAAACATGAATTTCTCAGTCCAAGCAACACAGAGAAAGAGTAAACATTGTTCACTTACATATACTACCTACATTGTAACAATACAAAGCGGGTTGATCAGTGAAGTCAGTGAAGTTACACTTTAAGCACTCTTACCTTGAGTTGTACCAGGTGCACATCCACGTGTCTATTGTTGCTGTCTAGCTGCACAGAATGTGTGAGATCTCTGACTCTCTCTGTTGTGGTCCTCAGCCAGGTCTCTATCTCCGGCAAGTGGAGAACCACCTTCCAGTCGGCCCCTGTGTGGAGAGGAGGAGGTTTTTGGTACCTGCGGTAGGGATCTTGTTTCTGGGTCGGCCCATCCCCGCTAACGCTGGGCCCACACAGGTCCGGATCATCGTGTTTATCGAGGCCGGGATCCAGGGTGGGAGTTACAGAGGTTATCATAGGAGAGGAAGCCTCACTGGTCATCGGCGATACTGCAACATTCATGATGAAACACTGTGTGATCCTGAGGACGGGGCCTTTTGGTTTAGCTGTTAGAGAAGAGGAGAGAGGATGAGACAAAAAAACAAGTTGTAAGAGCGCAAAATACCCATTAATATTAAAAGAGCTTCCAAATTACGTTAAATATGGAACACCAGAGGTAATTTGGGATGGTCATCACTGTCATGGACGACAGCATGTAAATTGGCTCTCATGCACATGGCAAAGCATTAGAAAAGCATTTAAAAGAAAGGGATTTCTCATCTTAGGGAATTATTTTCCATTTTGAATGAAAAAAGCATTGCTACATGGATAAAAGCTCTAATCACAGACAAAACACACTGCACAGCTGGTTCAGAGAACATTTTAACCCCTACAGAATTCATACTTGAGCTAGCGGGCATATATTCTAATATCCTCTAGTATGTGCATTCTCATTGCAGAGAGCATTTTATTAGACAAAGGATTAGTCATGAACAATTTCATCTATTTTCCTAGAGGAGAAAAACTGTACATTTTAGCTGATATACACATTTAAAAGTTGCATCTGTCGTTTAGTGTACACTAGCATATAGTAGACCTCAAAGCAAAACTAAGTCAAAAAAATACTGATGTCATTGGGAATAGAAATTCATGTCACAAAAATCCTTTAAGATGCTTTCAAGCACCATGACACTCTGTTTAATCCCGGATCAACTATTTTAAATCACGTACATTGAGGATTATGTGCATACTGCCATGTCAGCACTAAAGGCTAATTTTATGGTAACATGATAAAATACAATGACGAACAATAATCAAATTATTTAAACAGTATTTTTGATATTTGACAATATAAAGGTGATCAATACAAAATCTTTTTAGTGTTATTGTACAGACTATTTTTATTAATGGAATTAAGGCTGAAACAGTATGAATGAAACAGACAGAATATGTCCAAAGGACATACTGTTGATATAAAGCAGGATATTTTTTTTTTTAATTTTGGGAGAGAGATAAAAGGTTGTTACAGAATGTAAATACCTAGGGGTACATCTGGACTCCTGTCTTGGTTTCAAAACCCACATAAAAAAAAAGGTTTGCAAAATGTAAGTTTTAACTTGGTAAACCTTAGGTTTATTAGAAATTCTTTATCAAATGAGGCAAAGATATTGTTTGACAAGCTGGTCTAATACACATTCTATAGTTCTAAAACCACTTAAATTTTATACAAACAAGCACTTAAAATTTTAGATTAAAAAAAACAATTAAGTTTTCACCACTGTTACATTTTAAACAAGTATAACTTGTATGTATAACTGAGGACATGAACAGCTCTGGGTAGAAAGTCAACGGTTGCCATTTCTAATTTACGGTTACAACATAGCGTGACCGCAGTATAAGCTTGTTGTTTTGGTTCAGGAGGACCTGTAAAAGGCTGTTTGTTCATTTGTGGTGCTCGGTGACTGTATGTCCACAACTCTGCATAGCCTCATGGAAAGCACTGATGACGTGTGATGTCTGAGAGTAGGATGCGTGGAGGTATGGAAATAAATATGCTAAATAAAGGAACGCAGGACATCTTATCATTGACTGAATGCAATGACTGGACAAACATTTTTTTGGTCCTGAGACTTCCACAGACAATATATGTACATTTTTTAATATTTAGACCACTTTTATTATTGATTGCTATCAGGATGTAATGAGAGTTTCAACCAAAATAACAAAGTATTGCATACCCAAAAATTGCCTACCCTACCTTTAAGGTAAAATAAATTGTTTGTTTAGTTTATAAGATTACGTATGGTTTAGCTCCTCCTCCTCTGGCTGACTTTATTCATTCATTTTAAAAAAGAGTAACCAGAGGTGCAGCTACAGTGGATTGCATAATTCCATGTAGGAAAACTTTGTCAAGTTGTTTTTTAGAGTATCACATCAGTGGAATTCTATACCACAATCAATTAGAGAATGCAAGTCGTTTAACTCATTCAAGTATAATTTTAAGAAATGGCTTTTTCATAATCAAAAATGCAAACATTAATGTTGCTCCCTTTATTATTATTATTATCATTATTATTATTTAACCCATAACAATTCTTTGTCCATATTTGTATTTATTTAATTATTTATTTATTTTTGCATAAAGTGTTGTTTAATTGTATTTTACAGAGTTGTTTACAATTTTTGGTTGTATTGTTGTTGTTTTTTTGTTTTTGTTTTTTTCCCTTTTCTCTATTTGATTCATGTACACTGTCACATTTTGAAATTTAAATAAACAAATACATTAATTGTTTCTACCCAAGATTATTTAGATATCACTCTATGGGCCAGATTTACTTTTGGCATTAAAAAACTACTATCAGGATTTACTAAAGACACGCAGTGAAAAATTAGCATGGACACAGTTATTTTTTGCTGCTAACCTTATTGCATTTGCATTTGTAGGAGTTTCCCTTTCAGACGCAAAATTTATGGGAGGAGAGTACCTGAATGAATCATGCAAAGTAATTTACTAAGGTTTGCGCTTGTCAATTTACTAGTATTTGAGTCATTATTTACCGCCCCAAAAAAACTGGTCTTTAAACCAGATGCTAATTGTGGTAGATTGCGTTGGTCATTATAGAAATGATCCGGCTGTGTCTGTTTTCTTTCATTTGCGTGTCATCAGTAGATTATGTGCAGAACTTTCCACTCCCATTGGTGCTTTTTTCTCTCTCATGCTAATTTGCCCTGTTTAGTAATTCTGGCCCAATGTCCACATTATGCATGCTACTCAATCTTCACAAAAATAATTTTCATTTTTATTTATTTATTTTTTGCAGAAGAAATTACCTAGTTCTGGCATGAAACTCTAGTTGGCGCAGGCTGATAGGTCTTTAATTCATTTGGTAATGATCACATCATTATCTACATAGCACAGCTGACTGGTTGCTGTTGCATCAGCGGCCAATGGGCTGTGGCTCAACATTCAAACAAATACCAGTAGTGTTGCTGTTAGCAGTCTGCAGTGCGCTTTCAGAAACCCTCCACCTTCCCCAGCTCCACCTGTATAGATCTGCTACCAGGGTTAATTCATGTATGTTACATGTACAGGAGCAGCAGCATGTCTTACATGCTCACAGCAATGTCTGTGAATGTACTGGCAATAGCAAGCCTCGGTACTTGCTCTGCAGCAGCAGCAGCGTAGCAGATCTATTCTGCCAAGACCAAATACATTAACATTGCCATATCCATTGCCATGGCAATCTCTATTACCATACCAATCTCTCAGAGAGTTGTCATGACAGAACTACTGTAACATGGCCACTAAATGCCCATGAATAATGCACAATGAGGTCATACACAGCGTCAGTAGCTGAGGTCATTTCCAGCCAACACAAAGAAATCTGTGAAAATAATGAAGATGATTCTAAACCGGAACAATCGACGATCATTATGAGGCTGTCTCACCAGCATTAACAAAGCATTGAATATCTAGGCCACTGCAACAGGGATGTCAACGATTGGAAATCAATATCTTCTTGAACGATCCAGTTCGTATGTCTGGTTATGCTGCTTCAGCACAGAGCGATTCCCAGTCCCACCAACAGCATCACAGCAGTCAGATGAATTATTCAGCTAATATGACTTCCTGGCATTTACAGCTCATCTGCATGTACTATTTGTTAAAACACAGATGAAGCTGTTCAAACTAATTCATGAGTTGACATTCAACATGAAAGGGCAGATAGAATCATTTCAGATGTTTGCAAACATATCAGTGACAATACGAGTTACAATGACACACATCTGCATCAGGGGAACATACAAACAAGGGTTCACACAGGATTATAGAGGGCCTTACAGTTGATTAGCATTTCACATGCATGCACAATATATTCAAAACATGACATACACACATTGATTTGTAAGTATAAAGAGATTTTGATGACTCTTAAATGACATCAATCTTCATCACTTAAAAATGGAATCCATGAAGATACATAAGATAATGTACTGTAATGTATACCAAAATAAAGTTGAAGAAGAGCAGAATCTGTGTTATGCACATCATAACGTTATTGTGTATTTTTGGAGTTTTTAAGGGTGACATGATGTCAGATGTGGTCATGAACATTACATGTTCCTATGATAGTTTATTTCCAATCTGTTAAGGATTCAAGAAGAGAGAATGTGAACACAATATAGATTTAGTTATTCCCCTCCAATACCAGCTCACCACATTATCAAAATTTAAGAAATAAAGAAACATCAAGTGCAAAATAAAATAATGGAGAAGCATACAGATAAAACCAAGAATTCATGTTATTTGATATAAAGATGCAAAATCATCTTGATCCACATGCGTCACTCTGTCTGCTTTATTTTCACACTACAAAAGTGTCATTGCAAATAAACAATAAATAGCAGATGGAATAATACAAGTCAGAATGACCTTTTATGTTCTGCTGTCCAAGAGCCAAAAGCTTTACTTAATTATACCAGGCACTCAATAAACCAGCCATCAGTTCTGCTGACTTCACAAAATCCCCTGAAACGAGCAGCAGCCTCTGTTAAAGCTCAAAACAGGTCAAACTGCTTCTTAGTAAACAGAGTTTCACACCACAATAAGAAATTATAATGAAGTACACAAATGCAGCTGCATCTGAGAAAAAAGTCACACTTTACATTACAGTGAACATTTAAGTGCTGAGTAGCACTAATGAATTATATGCATTGCACTTCATGATAAATTGTGATATTGCTCATAATTATATATTTTATTGTATGTTAATTGTTATTTCAATTCTACAATTAAAATTGTCACTACTACCTGATGGATATTACTAAAATAATTGTTTCCCTGAGAATTCACATGCATGTCTCTGACAGTACTTGAAAATGTTTGGGAAACCTGTTTGAAAAACAGACATTATTTTTGCAAATGAATGAAAATGTACTAAGAGTGACACTTCAAAATGAAATGAAGGAATCAGTTATCAATTTAATAATTCAAACATAAAAATAGACAACTGTTTATTTCATTCATGTGTTAAACTTTTGACTCAATTTTAGGAGCCACATCCTCTCCCAGCTCCTACTTAAGTAGATACAGATATAAAACATGAATTAAATAAATAGAAAACCTATTATGCCCCTTTTATAATATGTAATATAAGTCTCTGGTGTCCCCAGAATGTGTCTGTGAAGTTTCAGCTCAAAATACCCCACTTATTATAGTCAAATTTGCCCCATTTGGGTGTAAGCAAAAACATGGCATTATTGTGTCCCTTTAAATACAAATGAGCGGCTGCTCCCGACCCGCTTTCCAAAAGAGGGCGGAGCTTTAACAGCTCGCACTTTGGTTGCTCAACAACAAAGCTGGAGAATCTCACGCAACCAAAATTACGATTGTCAGAAACGATGTTCACCTTACATTGTTCAAATTAGGGGTGTAACAATACATCAATATAGATCGATACATCCATCTAATGTCTAACGATACGATGCATCGATGCAACGTGTAAAAAAAAAAAAAAATTGATACCTGTGGGCTATTTATAGAGGTACCTTTGTTTTAACACTCTCCACATTTTCACACAATGTCAGTCTATGCATTATCGCCAACGCATGCATTCTCGTTTAAACTACCTTTCAGAGCTTGTGAAAGACACTCAGGACAGTAGATGGAACTGTCAAAAATCTGGTTTATAAATTTATGTAGTTGCTGTGGAGTTGATTCAACTCATCAACTAGCTGTGCCATCATGTTAATCTTTTGTGCAAATCCAGCGTTGAATTGACCCTCGTTTGTGAAGCAGTCTGGCGTAAAATGACGGCATGGCAACAACACTCTACTACGACAACTCTTCCTCTTCTCTAAAACAGCCCAACTTGGCCTCGCCCCCTTTGTTGCATGTTCCCGGGGACAGGGTTTAGTTTTAAACCAGCCGCTTGTTGTAGTCCTTAAAAAGCTATTTCTGTTAAAGAAAATATCTCCCTTTGCATTGAACTTTGAGCGTTACAACTTTGCAGATGTTGTTTATGCTCAAACAGCAACATTGCACACACATTAACTAAAGTAAAAAAAAAAAGTAAAACCATAATCAAGGACCCCTTTAAATTTGTCTATTAATTGTCCATTTTAAAAAAAGTGATTCATTTATTTCCATTTTTATGTCTAAATTATTAAATTTATAGCTGATTTCTTCATTTTATTATTTTATATAAAAGTGTCACTCCAAGACTTCCATAAACATTACCATAAAAACGTTACCATAAAAATGTATAGGCCTAAACTGCCTTTTTTTCTATTAATATCTGTGAGCTCTCTGGTAAACATTAAATATCTTCTTTACCATTTATAATAGCGTATATTTAACACAAAACACTTACTGTCTAAAAGGAAATCTAATTATGTTATGATATTTTGAAAAGTTTAAACTACATTCACCAAATATGTTCCAGCAATAACTCAACATCAGAAGGTGACTGTGCATAATATTCTCAGCACATTCTTTATGCAGAGCTTAAGTTCTGTATTTAGCATAAGATTGAGGGACAGAACTCTCTGTAAATATAGCTGAGATGGCATCTCTCTGTTTATTTCATGTTGGTTTGGATAAAGTAAACTAGAATCAATAGAGACGTCGAGCAGTCCTGGGAGTGAATGATGGCAGTGTGGGTGAGTTCGGTCTCCACATACTGCTGCTCTAGTAATCCCATAACACCCACATTAAACCCTCTAACTGCATTTAAAACCTATTTCCAGTCAGGCCATGATTCACTATGACTGGCATCGTTTGAGTTATATATGGGACCATTTCCATATGACACCCCATCTACAATGAGAGCGAGCAACGCAACGCAACAGAACTACCCATATGAGATTAAATGGAGAGCTTAAAAGAATAATTTACATTAAAAAAATCTAAATTTCATTCCAATCCAAACCAAAATTAAGTACTTTCATCCAGCTTTTTTTTTTTTTTTTTTTTGTACATAAAAAGCGTGATCAAGAATTGGCAAAAAGTGAATGATTAGTCATTTCTTTGTAATTATTTGTGAAATTTACTAGCAATTTCATGAAAATTCTTTCAAAGTGATGTTTATTTCGCCCAAGGAATTTTGAGAGAAAAATCTGAGACAGAGTTACTTAAGACAAAACTGGAAACTCAATTATGTCTCTTGAGCTGTGTGTAAGAGCAACCTCTGATCAATAACATTTCCTCTGGGTAGATGGGTCCCACTAGGAATCAACACAGCTATCTATATTGTGCGCTTGCAAAGCAGACAGCTTTGATGATTATACTGTGAGCAATCTAGTTCTGCTGTCTCACTTTGCAATGTCAAAGAGGAGAAAGGGAGAAAGTCCTCTGTAAATGTATACAGTTGAACATCTGATTATATAAATACAGTGTAAAGCTTTGATCCAGACAGCAGGCCTGTGAAACTCTCTGCAGGTAGCATTCTTTTCTCTGGGGCTCTGTCCCAAATCCACTGAATTATTAATTGTATCCACAAGCAGATATGTTGCAGACATTTGCCTCCTTTCCTCACACCTTCAAGAAATAGAGCAAATTAAAGACACCAGAAAATGGTTTATACATTAAATTCTGAATTACACGAGCTTCTTGCAGGCAATAAAAAAGTAATACTCTGTCAAGGCTACATCATTTTATAACTTAAATCTAAAGTGGTTGTCTTACATTTGCATAAAAATCAATTATAAAGAACCTTTATCATCTCTTTGCAAATCCATTATTATTAAGCTCTAAACTGGCTTTTTAAAGAACTACTGGAGTAGTTCTCCTGATCCGATTGATGCAAGTCAGTAATATATCAGGATAATTAAAGAAACTATAAACTTTTTGAAGAAAGTGTTTCATGCTGGCCGGATAACCACCATGATGCCGGGCTGTTCTGATGGCCCAACACAAAAGAGCCTATGCAGTAGTGAAGAAAACTGTAGGACGAATGGTAGAGAAGTAAATGCTGCCAACTCATGGTTCATTACCCTTCACACACCTGCAGCAGTGTTCCTGGCAGAACATCTCCCTATCCATCTACTCTCTTCCCTTCTGCTCTCATCTGGATGAAAGCCTGCCAGTTTCCTCTGACCTTGACCTAAACCAGATGCTGAGGTCAGACGTGAGAGTTTATACTCAGATTTTATGCTTTTAGCCAGTGTTTGAAGTGGGGAAAAAAGTACTCTCGCTTTGACTCTGAGTGGTAAAGTACTGGCAACATTTGAGAAGTGGCGGTACGCAAGAAAAAAATGAAGGTACGTTAAAGATTAAAATACAGAAGTACCGGTACTTCGAGCACTGCTTTTAGAAATAGATTTAGTTCTGTCATAACAACTCTCAAAGTGTTTGGTATAGTACTGGGTATGACAATGTTGATATGTTTGGTCTTGGTGGAACAGATCTGCTTCGTTGCTGCTGCTCCTTTTATTGCTGCTGCTGCAGGTTATTGCTGCTACTGCAGAGCAAGTACGGGACTTGCTACTGCCAATACATACATACCTGACATGCTGCCGTGAGCAAGTAAGACATGCTGCTGCTGTACAATATAGCGTACATGAATTACCTGTAGCAGATCTATACAGGTGGAGCTGGGGAAGGTGGAGGGTTTCTGAAAGCGCACTGCACTGCTAAGGCAAATGCTACCCAAGTATTTTGAAGGTTGAGCACGCAAGCTCATTGGCTACTGATACAGCAGGAAGCAATCAGCTGTGCCCTACAGATAATGATGTGATTATGAGCAGGTTGAGTTAAAGGACCTATTAGCCTGTGACATCTAGAGTTTCATGACTGAACTTTGTATTATAAATATATAGCAGTTAAAGAAGTCTAGCACACAGAGAAGACACCATTAAACTAAAAAAAAAAAAAAAATCAGTGAATTTAAAATGGAATTTTACTTAAATTTGGCCTATGCTGATTCCTGTAAAATGCTCAGAGACAGAAGGAGATAGAACGATAGGTAGAATGACAGAATGATATAACAGATAGAATGACAGAATGATAGAACAGATAGAATGATATGATAGAGCAATAGAACGATAGATAGAACGATAGATAGATAGAACAATAGATAGATAGATAGATCAGATGAACTTCAATAATTCATGAAACTGAAGCAATGACCTCACAAACTGCAATATCCGCCATTTTAAAATACGACAAATAGTTAAAATATATTAGTTGTATTTTATATAATGAATTCTGGCAAACACAGCTATAATGCAAAAGACTTTAAAGGTTAAAGAGTCCAGAGTTTGAATTGCAAATATTTTTAATAAAAGTTCAGTATTACATATCAAAAAGACTTGATTCTTCATATCTAATTCTGTAAAAAAGTGTGCTGGAACAATAAGCCTGCAGCATCTTAAGATAACGGGAAAAATCACAGTCAAGACACATCTACATTTGTTCTGGGTTACACTGAATCAGATCCACTTTCTGAAAGGAGCCGAGGACAATATCCTGTGTGAGTCAGCAGAAACATTGTTTTATTTGTATTTTTGAGGGTCACAGAGAGACTGTGAGGCTAATATTTCAATACTTCAGTTTTATTTTCACTCTCGAATATAAATGTGTCCTTGTTTATCAAGTTATTCTGTGCAGAAAAAAAGTGGCAAAAGTAGATTACAGGGTCAGTCCCAGTGACGTAACTTTGTTTTTAAAAAAAAAAGGGTATGATAGGTGTGTGTGGGGGGGAGGGGGGCATAGAACTCATGTTTAATGTGATAAACGTCATCCTTACATCTACTATAATATGATATATTGTTAGTCCCAAGACTCTTCACATGAATAAATACATAGATCCCCTATTAATGTTTGTGTGCCCTAATGGGCTGGTGGTAGAACTTTTGTATGTCAGAGGTTCTGGGTTCTAATCCCTTGTATATTTGTTTTTTACTCATTAAACCAAAGATGTTCATCAGTGATTGTATATCAAGAGCAAGGACACATTTGAGTGCATTTTGCTTTGTGATTTCACCGGAATGAATAGAGTCTCCGCAACAACATTAAGCAATAGATTGAAACGCTCGTCTGTGTGAAGACTGTGCACGAGCACCAAGAGAACACTGTTCCCTTCCACCACTGATAACAGCATCAACGATCGCTCAGCATGGTTTCAAAAACAACACATTCCAGGGCCAAATCGACAAACAAATGAAATTAATACTCTGCTAGTCAACTGGAGATGTTTCATATGTATTAAGTACATCCGTGCCGCGAGATGTTTCAAAAAGTGGTGGGGACAATATCAACTCCATCCCACCCACAAATTACGCATATAGTCAATCTATTGGAGTAACTTGAGGTTAAAAGTAAAGTGTGTAATTTCTGCATTACAAAACTTAATAGCAAAAATTATTTTTCAAACGGGTTTCTCCAAACACTCCCATAGACTGCCATTGGTCAGGCAAATAGACCAATTGAGACCATGTTGTGGCGTCTGCTTATAATATAGGAACCGTTTAATGCTCTTTTTTTGCATTCCACAGAGTAAATTTTCCATGGTTATTCTATGTAAACATGACCTAGATGGGCATCTTTGGCTGTTACACTCGTGTCTCACATTTAGCAGTGTCTTGCACATAATCACTGCATTTATAGAACACTGGGTCAAGCTGGCTCATTCTAACTTAACGCAGAGACAACTATTCTGCCTTACAAATGGCAAATTACAGCAACTATGCAATATCAAAATTAAGTATTTTATATGACAGTTTCAGCTCATTCACAAAGTTCCAACAAAATCTCAGAACTTTCTTTACCATAATAATGGTAATGTACTTATTGACCGTAATGACATGATGTCAAAGCACAATGAGCCCTGCCATGGCCCTATTACTGCCTGAATGTTTTTGGAAGCTCTGCTAAACTGTCCATCATCTCTTTGAGATAGTTTTGACCTGGTTTTCATCAATACATTGTTAACCCTTAACCTCAATAATCAATGCGGTTAAAGGTTGAGGTCATTTATTCAGCAAGTTCATTACTACTGCTGCCATGGCAACCTGAGCCTCCTAAACCCCACAAATGGAAAACAATATTTACTGTCACAATCAACCCATTTCAGCAAATATTTAACCTTACAAAAATACATATGAAAATGCGTTTGCAAAATAAATTACATGTAAACTAGATTTTTATATTTTTTAAGGAAAACACAAACACATGATTCTAAGGCAGTGGTTTTTAACTGTTGTGTTGCATTTATACTTTGCAATATGTACTCTACTGTCTAGATTCTAGTGTATGAATTTTATAAGGTTATTTTGTCATCCAACATTGCAGTCAGATAGCCCCTCCCCCTTCGCTACAAAAGGAATGCTGCAACAGTTAAGATCATGAAATGTCCAACATTCCACACTTGCACTAGTGTGTGAACACACTACTGACACTATTTATACTACAAATAAAATAGTGCATAAGTGTGCAAATTGGGACGCACCTAACCTTTTTGACTCCAAGGCCCCCCATTGTCAAAGACAATATTTGAAGGCCACCCAAGAAAGTTCTGGTACATGTGCTGTAATGACAAAGCTCTTCATTTTCTACTTTTCTTACAGAAACTAGGGTTGGCAATATATAAAAATAATTCAATAAAATAATCACAAAAAATTAAATTCCATAATCCCAGTAAGTGAATGTTCTTCATAGTTTTTAATTACCAATGAATTTACATGGGTGCTGAAGTTTACAAATCCCTAACCTTAAAAGCAATAGCAATGTAACTAAAGGCCCGTTAACACCAAGAATGATAACTAAAAAGATAACTATAACAATGACTATATTTGTGTCCACACCAACAGCAATAGCGAGCTAGCTTTGAAAGCATAAGAATCCCACCCTCCCTTCAGAGTGTCTCCAAAGACACGCCTCCTTCAAAACACATGAACGCACACAGCAGGAATAAAAAAGCGTCACGAGAGACGGCGTTAAATTACTTCATGTCTCAAAGCACATAACATTACGATAATAATGAACGAACAACTTAAAGAGCTCTGGCCTGTACCACTGCTGTAGATTCATTCTGTCGTTGGTAGTGTTGCCATTGAAACGCATAAATTCGAGTCACAAACCACTCCGAGTATAACGTCACAGGTTGCCATCTCTTAATTACGGTAGTTATGGCGTGAATGCAGCATAAGCTCATTGTTTTGGTTCAGGAGGAACTGTAACGGTCCATTCACATGGGGCATCGGCATCAACGCTTGATGAGGGCGTGTCTGAAGCTTGGTGCTGGCACGACCGTCATAGTGACAACAGCCAATCACATTACTTTCCGGTGTTGCATGAATGCAATTGGCTAGCATCTGCGCTAGGGTATTTGCATAAGGCGATCTGATTGGCTGACGCTTAGATTGTCACTTGAAAAGTTGAGACATTTTTAACTTCTGCCATGAGCAACGCGAGTGAAGCGACCCACAATTCAGTTCGGCAACGCATGAAGTCACCCATTAAAAGTAAATGCTGCTGTTTCGGTTGCGGAGCTCATGACCGACGTCTGTCTTACTTTGCAAGGTCAGAAGCAGGTAAAGAAGCTGCTTTTGTGCTCAGTCTTTAAGGTAAAGTATTTAGTAAAATATACTATATACTATTTTGACAATGTTGTCGTCTGTACTGTACGCGAAAAATGCAAAGGAAATTTTAGTACATCACTGTCATAAAAATGCACCCTAAAATGCATTAACAAACACGTACTGATAAGAGCATCAGCCAATGACTACTTAAAATTTGCATCAAATAAAAATACAACTTTTGCTAACATCACAGTATTTTTGAAAAGTGATTCAGATTCACTGTGTATTGGAAACATTATTGATTAATCATTGATAAAGATTCAATACAGTTTTCTATATTGAAATTGAAACATTCTATGAAACATCTAGATTGAAACATTTAACAACACTGAGGGTGATAACTTCTAATTTAAGCATTATTAAATATATTTCAAAGCTCGCTGAGAATACTCAAGCGTCACCCGACCGACTGCTGCCACACCCTGGGTGGTGAAGTTAGATGGCAGCTGCTCTCATTATATTTGAATGATGACAGAAGTGTGTGGACATGATACAGAGACAGACTGGCTACACATTGTGTCCAAATGGGAAATTAATTGAGACCTGATACCACCATCAATGAGCTGGAAAAAGCCAAAAATACATCACTATTTACAACAGCTTTTAAATGCAAACAAACCATAGTTCAAGTCAGGCTTAAACTGTGTTTGGCACTTAAAAAGCTTATTTTACAGTTTTACGAAGTCAGGACGTTTAAAGAGACAGAATCTGCCATGAAAGCACAAAGTCTGCGCAACTGTACAACATTTTCAGCATGTTTGTTGTGTGTGCAAACAGACTGAAATTAGCACACAGTGCTAAAAGCCTTAGAAGTGTCCTCAGCTCTCAAGATCACAAATCACACCCCAGTATTTTGAGTCATCTGGACCCCGTCATAACAAGCTCAGAGAGCAGTTTTGTGTTAAGGGCTTGTGGTGCAACAAAAACAGACAGTTACACAGAATATTTTGGGTCTATATAACAGGAGGTCAGTGCTGTGAAAAAGAGGGGTCTGTTCACCACCCAACCCCTGCCTTCCACGCAGACACAGACAAGCGTCTAACCCTGCTAAAGCACAAATGCTCATCACCATAATAAAACAGGGCTCTCGTGGGAGAGGGAGGGGCGGATCACAGAGGAATCGTTTCCCAAAACCCAGGACGGTGGCTGTGAACAATTGCAACAGTCCTTATACAGAACTGAAATACAAAGCTATCTTAGGAGATTTAAGAAACTTCTAGACACACATAAGCACATCATAAGGACAAAATTAAGACAAAATATTTCAACAGACTCAAATTCATATTATCTAGAGCATTTATAACATGAATTCTCTTTCAATTGTTTACTCACTTAACTGTAATGTATTACTACCTACCTACTCTTCACCTACGCAATTACATACATACAGAACATAAACTGGGAATATAGTACATTTGTATTATTTATTATGTAGAGATCAACAACTGGTTTGAACAATACACACTTCTGTTTGGATAAATTATTACATTCCTATCATTAATAACCTATCATTATATTCACAATTCATATTTTTAACTATTTCAGTCAAATGATTTAGTTAAATAAATAATAAATATTTTAAATATATTTATTTATTTAAACCTGGAATTAAAACCAGGAAACTGACAGTTTTATAGTTTAAAACAAATAAAAAAAAAATGATAACATTATATGAATAACAAATATTTCTAGCAATTGAATTTGTGACATATTAACGTCACACTGATACTTATGTCTTCTATCAAAAGAGCACAATATGCTCATTGGAAATTCAATTTAAATGACCCTAGATAACATGATCATAATGTTTTGGAGTCCATACCAGCTAGAGTGCTCAATGTCATCAAAGCAAAAAGACATTCCTTTCCAAATATTAACAAAATTAACATTTCAGCTTTGAACGGTTATGCTGAAAAAAGTATTACATTTGAACCATTTCATTACATAAAGGTGTGATAGCGCATTGTATGTATACAGTATATATTATGTATACTGTGCATAACATTATATGATGAGTACTGACATAATGTTGCATGTTTACTGTACCCTTTGAAGAAAACCATCTAGTCAAACGTCCTTTTCCACCAAATTAACTAGTCAAACATAGTTAAAATGAATTCTAATTCTAAGCCTGTGGTGCAACACCACACCTTAGGACGCACACATGCGGCCTTATCAGGAAGGAAGCAAATCCATTCTAATATCTCAGAGCATCTGTCAAGCAACACCACCCTTGCAGGGCGTGTGTTTGGGCCCAAGGTGACTAGGCAGCATCTAAAGGAGAGAGAGCCATGACCAAGCAATGACACAGGCGTGCCCACCGGACCACATGCACCGAGAACTGCTCGTTAAATCCTGCGATCCCTACCCTGCAACTGAGACCTAGAAATGTGCTTAACACAAACAAACATGCAGGGCTATTGAGCTGAAAACACTGGGCCACGCTTCCGTGTAAGGTGGGTGGAGAATACAAACTGACAACTCACATTCCCTACCAGAAATACCAATACTGCAAATAGAAAGGCTTTAAAAGGCTTCAATGTATGTTTGGCCCCCCTTGTGGATACTATTTGTGCATGCGTCAGGTCCTTCCTATGCAGGCCACTTCAACAATGCTTTCTCTCCACAATTTCCCTTCAGGTGAAGTAAAACCTTTTGCTAGTATCATATCTCATCCATGTTCAAATCTACTCTGCTTTTGATAAAAAGAAGCATAAATCCAGCAGCTCGTAAGAGCATAAGACAGAAGCCGGTACTCACCATAACACTATCTACTCCATTTTTCCATCCAGTGCGGTTGTGTGAGGGAGGTGCCTGCTATACGATCCACTGCAGGGCTGCCTGCCTCAAGCAGCCCTCGCTGGACGGATGCTGATGATGTAGCGCCTTTCAGGAGAGCAGCCCAGTTACCTTGGAAACTGAGGAGTGATGGAGTGGCCGTGCTGCACTGCCATTGGCTGGAGAGGGGTGGTGCTCCCGCTGTGGGGCCCCGGTGGGTGTGGCTACAGAAGAGAGAGGAAGCAGAACTGTGAAAGCAGATGCACAACATCAGAGTGGTGTCCTTTTGCAATAACACACACAGATGTATACACACTAAAATTTACTTTATAAGAGCAATATATACAGTTAAAAGTCTTTAAAATATACAACTATTTTCTTGAAAATATTAAAAATCACTTCTTTCCTTTCATCCCTCTCAAAATATACTTTTTTCTCTCTCCTTACAAAAAAATACTATTACAGTACAATGGTACAGTAATGGTATCAGGTGATGATTTTAAAGGCACATGGAACAGCACTTTACCATAAAATAGTAAAACAATATTTTAATATTTCTTGTTTCATATCAAAATCGTATTAAGTTTATGCGTTTAACATTTTAACACTAATTCAAAATAAAATTCATACAGAAACAAGGTAACAGTTAACATTAATGTATTAACTAACATTAACTAACCATGAGCAATACATTTGTTACTGTATTTATTCATCTTTGTTAACGTTAGTTAATAAAATAAAGCTGTTCATAGTTTGTTCATGTTAGTTCACATTAACTAATGTTAACAAATACAGCTCTTGATTTTAATAATGTATTAGTAAATGTTGAAATTAACATTAACAAAGATTAATAAATGTTGTAGAAGTGCAGTTCATTATTAGTTCGTGTTAATTAATGTAGTTAACTAATGTTAATGAACCTTATTGTAAAGTGTTACCAAAACAAGAATATTTTGTATTTTTATTTACTGCCATTAACTGTTGATTGTTATTGTTATTATTATTACTATTATTATTATTTACCTTGTTTTCGGATAATTAATCACCAAATCCTTCATAAACACCGCGCCATAGGTGTGTGTCACTTGCTTACAACCGTCTCGTTCACGGGTCATTTCGTGTCACAAGTCATTTAAAGTTCATTTCGATTTGGACATGACCCACAGAGAGGATGTCTGAGTGAATAAATTGTTCCTTTCATAAATAATAAGTACATTTTCATCTTCAGGCCCATACGTGACTTTAACATCATAAAGCGGGCTTTACCGTGTTAACAGTGTGATCAGCCAATCACAGCGACGCTGAGGCATTGCCTCCTCTCATGTGACTTGTCGTCTGCATTTTGGCTTTTGCAACTTCGCATTCAACAACAACAACAACATTCTTCAAGCCACGCTTTAGAACATGGCGAAACGGGAAAAATAAGAACGCAAAAGAAGTCGTTATCCACTGAGAACGTCTTTCAGTCTGCCTTTGCTGTCAAATACATTTGCGGTCCAGTTTTGTGTTGGGACACGCCTCTAGAAGTTCGACGACATTGACACCAAACAACATTGGTTCTTGCATGTCACGTGACCGACGCGATGACTTTTGCCAAAGCCACTGGAAGGCAAGCCTGCAACCTTTAGCCAAAAAAAGCGTAACAGCTAATGCTAACGCCCCGCCCCCGGCGGAACACAGGGAAGGAGACCTGAGGCTGTTTTTTTTAATGGACGTCAATGGATGAGAGGCTTCACTATGCTGATTAAACAGCTTTTGTGGGGAAATAGCTAATCGTTTAATTAATTGACAGCATGTTTTACACTTAACAATACTTTCGTTGGGAACTATATGTAGATTTTAGCTTGATAAAAATGTATTTTTTTAAGAGAAGGCAGACTAGGGAATGTTGCGACTGACGTCACTGCCATTACACGATAGGCTGAGAGGTGCCGCACGTGATTAAGTTAGCCGTTACGCTTTCTCCAATGGTAAGAGGTACAGACCCTCTTATCTCCCTATAATAATACGAGCTCTGCTTTTGCTGCGTTCAAGGCACCTCGTATTTACTGGAATCTTGAGATGAAAACACGTGACCTTGTAATCGGAGCTGTTCACGTCCTTTGACTGGGAATCATGCCTTTCTATGGCACCACTATCAACGCCTAAATTAATCTACAGCGGTCAGGTGGTATAGCGGCCACGTGGTACATGTTGGAGCTTTCAGAAAACTCCCAGTTTACAAGCTGTAATTACGATCTATACCGAGGACGTGAAGGATTTTTACAAGCTAGAATCTCGTAACTACAGGAATTAGAGGCCGCATGAACGCACCTTTAAATTTAAAAAAAGTAAACTGTCATAATTGTAAAGAAAATTTGGAGGGGAAATCATTTTTAATGTTTAATAGTTATGAAAATTATGTTACAGTGTAAATATCCTATAATATATAATGATATAATACATCTCTTTGCTTTTCTCCTTTTTGATTCTTGGATGAATTCTGATCAAACGATCTTGTTGCAGTAGTTTATTGAAACCACTGGATGGCGACAAACTTGCGCTTTACTACTGATGCAACACTAACTGAATATTGAAACATGATAGGCAGCTGTAAAAAAAAAAAAAAAAAAAAAGATGTAGTTTCACTGACCATGTTTAACCTAACCCTAACTAATATGAGACAAACTGAAGAAATGTCATAGACAGAAATAATCAGAAGATATAAAAAAATGAAGGAATAATATTATACTTTTTACTTTGGATTCAAAAGCTAACAGTCTTCACTTCATAAAACGAATACATTGATAATGACAAAAGCATCTACTAAATAAATTAGTAAATTGAACTAACTATTCAGCTAAAACTGCACGCCATTTATTGTTTTAACATAAAAGTGCTACACGCAGAACTATCTAACGGCCCTGGAGCTGTATAGTCAACTCTTTTATTTTTGTTTTCACTGACAAACTGCCCTTATGTCACTGCAGATGATGCTGCGGTAGATCTTTCTGAAACGATGACATCATCCCTCTGGTCTTGGCAGTGGAGCCGAACACACGAAACACACTCCATTTTGGCTCCAATCCAAAGTGAAACCTAATATTCCATCCCTGATATTCGTTGAGCCAACATGGCGGATCGAGAGCTACAGTTTCCTGATTGTTATTGCTTATGAAGGAAGTATGCCGTGATGCCCTTTAACGAAAGAAATGCGCCCTCATTGGTTTTCACAGTGTTTACGGAGCGAGAGCCAATCATATGTGCCCGCTGATCCAGGTGATATCCCTCCTACCAGTATCTCCGGAGTAGGTTTATTTTGGTTTACCCCCGCTCCTGTACCGCCGCCATTAGAGCCAGTTAGTATTACAACGGCAACAGATATGGGAATTCCGGTGTTTAAAATCCTCTAAAATCTGCTTTGATCCGAAGATCACGGTGGTGTTTGGGGTTTCAGAGGAAGGGAGAGAAATAACATGGGTGTTCGGCCGCAGAATCGCTCTGCTGTTGCGGTAGATTGTCGGTGCTGAGCTGGATTTGGATTTGGACCCGATCGGATTGGGTTTCGGTAGGACAGACGTTCGGTTTGCAGAAAGGCGAACTCTGGAACGGTAGTGTTTGCAAACTGAAGTGTGAAGGGGGAAAACAGGTAAGGGCCTTTATTTCTGTGTGGGGGGGGGGAATCACAGTAACAGTATATGCAACAGGGCAAATTCATACATATTATTTTTTAGTTTTCTAATGCTCGCGTATAATTTATAGAAATATTTAATTATTTTATGTTTATTCCTTTTTAAGGAAGTGAAAATGTCAATGGACAGTGTACAGTCTGAGTTGAGTAGCTGAGTAGCTCTGTGTGTTTACTTACAGTGCAGATACAAACACTAGAGCTCTTTTATGGTGTTGTTATAGTTCGGGTAAAATCGACACCTTGGTGTGGAATTCCGAAGCGAGCCGAGAGTGTTTACAATGTATCAGCGCAGAGTTTGTACTGGATACATTTGAGCTGTATACATTTGAACTTGATACATTGTAACGGCGGAAATGCTTCTCGCATTCCATTTTCATCGCCCGTTATAGAAAAACTCCTCTCACCGTTATAGCCAGGTTTCCTGTCGTGTAATAAGAGGTATGTTTCAAAACCTACTCCCTATCTAGATAGCATTTTTGCGGCTTCACTATTGCGTCCAGCATTTTGACAGCTCACTATCCAATCTGACAGATTCTGACCCTTCAAAACATTAAACCTACAACCAGTAGGCCTATTGTTGTGAACTTTTAAATGTTTGTTGTTTTGACACAATGTAGGGCATTAAAAGTATAGCTAAATGTAAGATAAAAGCGGAAAATACCATAGTTGTTGTACTTGTATGATGTTAATACCATGTTTTTTTGACATTGTAATACCCTGGTATTCTTTGGCTTGCCATGTAAATTCTGTGGTATGTATATGTGAATCATTCAGTACCATTACCATTTTAATAACATCATTGTTCCATGAAAAAAATGGTCTCTTTTTTTTTTTTTTTAACAAATGTTAACCAAAATCTAGTCCAATAACCAAATGAGAGTGTTGGAATGTAGGTCAAAGGATGTGACCGTTTGTCCCAGTGAGCTGGATTCATCTCTGTCGTAGCCCACCTGTTTGGACTGTCAGGAATAATCCAGAGTCGTGAACAACTTTCCGCTCTAAAAAGCCTTTCAGAATAAATGTATTGTGCTCGTTTTTATTAGAGCAGCAAATGAAAAGATTAAGGTCGTTCACATTGAGTGAGAAACGTGTGATTGAAAAGACAAAATAAAGAGATTTGTGTCTGTTTCTATATAAAGAGACATGGAGAAAAGCACAGAATGTACATAGGCTGTCACTTGTGTCATCATGATTTATGCTGATACCAATGTTTATTTTGTCAGTCATCTGCATCATTTGTATCACTTTTAAATGTCATCATTATTTGAATCAAGTGCTTGGTAGCTTATAATAGTCAAAGTCGATCAAAAAAAGAAGTAGTACAAACTGCAAATGCAAAAAGCTACTGGATGGTACTTATGTGATTATCATATTCATATACCATGATCTTTACCTAGTACTTCGGGGGGGGTTGTTAACTGTAAACAACTGCATTACAGTGGGGTCCAAAAATTTAAGACAACGTTGAAAATCTGGGATTCATGATTTTTGACAAATTTATAACAAAAAAAGGCTAAATGTAAAAATATCCTGTACTATTTCTAGTTCGCTAATCAAATGTAAGCAAAATTGTGACATCGACCATGTAACTCGTTTGTACAAAAGGTTCATTGAAGCACAAGATGCTCTTGGAACACTCTTAATTCTAAACTTGTGGATTAAATCAAATTAAAGCAAAAGTGGACAAACCAAATTTATTTCTGCAATAACAAAGCTGAATCTTCAGCATCATTACTCCAGTCTTCAGTGTCACATGATCCTTCAGAAATCCTTCTAATATGATGATTTGCTGCTCAAGATACATTTCTTATTATTATCAGTGTTGGAAACAGTTGTGCTGCTTAATAGTTTTGTTGAAATAGAATTTTTTTTGTAATAGTGTAAAAGTATTCGCTGTCACTTTTGTTCAATTTAATGCGTCCTTGTTGAATAAAAGTATTAATTTCTTTCCAAAAAAATCTTCATGGCCATAAATTATATATATTTTTGATATATTTTTACTAGTGGGTGCAGGACACTATGGTTCATTTATGTAACTGAGGATAGCAAAATAAAGTCATATTATAATAATAGGATAAAAAATAATGTCATATTATACCCTAAAATTTTTCATACAGTGGACTACCAGTAAAATTGATTAAAATTTGGAACCAAAAATTATTCAGACACTTTGACCTGACCATGTTTTGCTTAAGTGTTATCATAATTAAGATTAATGTTTTCTGACACCATTTAACTCTGAGATTTTGTCATATTTTATTACCATTTTTTAAACTATAGTGAATAAACTGTATTAATGAATGAAATGTTCAAGGTGTCTGAATAAATTTTGGTTTGACTGTATATATTGCTGATAATTGCTGCTGACCTTTTGGAGCCCATTTTATATATAATCTTTTCTTATTGTTGTCGATCAGCATATTTCCTTTCCCAGCAAGAACTAATCTTTGCCTGTCTGTGATTATTGCAGGAGAAACTGGAAGCACTGTGACTGTGAGCGAGTGAAAGCAGGTGAAGAACGGAGGACCAGCGGGTGGGAGGGAGGGAGGGGGGGGCGATCAGCTGTGGTGACCGGTGTGAGCGAGGATGACAGATTTTGGCTTGAAGTGGAGCTGCGAGTACTGCACCTACGAGAACTGGCCGTCCGCCATCAAATGCACCATGTGTCGGGCCCAAAGGCACAACGCACCCATCATCACCGAGGAACCCTTCAAGAGCAGCTCCAGCCTGGACCCCCAGCTCTGCACCACCCAGGGGGGCTCCACTCTGCTCATCTGCCCCGACTCCAGCGCTCGACCTCGGGTACGGATCGCAGATGAGCTACCTGAGACCAGCAGCAAATGGTCCTGCCAAATGTGCACCTACCTAAACTGGCCTCGCGCCATCCGCTGCACGCAGTGCCTCAGTCAGAGGCAGCAGGGCTCAAAACAGGGTCCGCTCAGTCCGTCGGAAGCCCCCCAGACTTCGGACTCTGGGTCCAGACCCTCCCCGGTCACCTCGGACCCCTGTGAGGAGTATAACGACCGGAATCGGCTCAACATGCACATACAGCGTTGGCCGTGCTCAGCTTGCACCTATGAGAACTGGCCAAGGAGTCTCAGGTGTGTGGTGTGTGACCACCCTAAACCCAGCAGTACGCCCGAGGCGCCCCAGCAAGATTCAGAGGCAGAGAGCGCCACGTCCCTGTCGATAGTAAACGAGCAGGAGCGGGATAACTTAAGGACAGCGGGGGGAGGTGGGGTGAGCGGGGGTCTCCGGGGCAGGCAGAGGAAACTCTCTCCCCCTGCTTGTAAAGGGCAAGCGGAGGTGAAGATCGAGCTGGCGTCGGGAGCGGTGGGCAGCGATAATGAGCAGGAGGCAGACTTTAAAAAACTCAAACAGATCCGGAACAGGATGCGGAGAAGCGACTGGCTCTTCCTGAATGCCTGCGCTGGTGAGAAATGAGCCCCATTAGTGCCAGATACAGTTTCCCCAACATGTATTTAGCCACATTTTAAAAATGTGTCATTGCATTAGATTGAGTGTCTGTATCTGCACTCAAATGCTGCATGATGTTTTCTCTTCACTCTTTTCTTTATCATTTTTGCTCAATGTTTGCTCAGTGTTCAATCAGCTGCTGTTTTGGTGATTTATTTTTTTTATTTTTTTATTTTTTTAGTGAATGTATGGAGTCAGTAGTACTATAAGATTTAGTAAATGTTGAAATTAACATTAACTAAGGTTAATTGATGCTCTAGTCTAGAAATATTGTTCATTATTAGTTGATGTTAACTGATGTACTTTACTAGTGTTGACAAATGAGATCTTATATAAAGTGTTACGGAATTTATGAAGTGTGGCTTAAAGGGATAGTTCACCAAAAATTGAACAATCATTTACTCACTCTCAAGTTATTCTGAACCTGTATGATTTTTTTTTTCTTCTGTTTAACACAAAAGAAGATATTTTGAAGAATGTAACCAAACAGTTGATGAGCCCCACTGACTTCCATAGTATGGGAAAAAATTGCTATGGAAGTCAGTGGGGCCCATCAACTGTTTTGTTACCTACATTCTTCAAAATATCTTCTTTTGTGTTCAGCAGAACAAAGATATTCATACAGGTTTGGAACAACTTGAAGATGAGTAAATGATGACAGAAGTTTCATTTTTGGGTGAACTATCCTTTTAACTGTGATGTGAAGTGGAAATTAAAAGCTAAATCTTTTGATATCAGCTGGTATCAAACCTTGATTTTCATCTCTAAGCCGGTGGGAGACGGTTTGTATGCACATGGTTTGATGCAAACTGACAGATTTTTTTTCTCTCTTGGGCTCTGATACTTTAGAAACACTTCTGTTAGCTGTTCTCTTGCACTAGAGTATAAAATCATTGATCTCTAAAGCAGCATCATTGTCTTCTGGGAAATTCCTATTGCTCCTATAGATCCGATGGGAATTGAATCTTAAATTCATACTGCAACATGAAAGAGTTGTGAAAGCGGAAATCAACTCACTCATATGTAACGCACACTTTCATCAGGTGTAGTCGAGGGAGATCTGGCGGCTGTGGAGGCGTACAAGTCATCAGGTGGTGATATTGCACGTCAGCTGACCGCAGACGAGGTGCGGATTCTCAACCGCCCGTCTGCGTTTGATGCTGGTTTCACTCTGGTGCATCTGGCCATCCGTTTCCAAAGACAGGACATGCTTGCAGTGCTGCTCACAGAGGTCAGAGTTTTACACGCATAGGCTATGTGGGGGTCAAGGGAGTTCAGCTTACAAGGCGAAATTGTAAAATTGCTCATTGTTTGTTTGTGAATGAATTTCAGGTGTCTCAGCAGACGGCAAAGTGTATACCGGCTCTGGTGTGTCCAGAGTTGACAGAACAGATCCGCAGAGAGGTGGCAGCAGCACTTCACAGGCGTAAAGGAGAATTCCCCTGTTACTTCTTCACTGACCTTGTCACCTTCACATTACCAGCAGGTGATCACTCACAATTTATAAAGAAAGAGTTAACCTCTTGCCCTGGGAGTTTAACCTCCTGCCTAGAAGTCCTAGATTATCTGATTCCAACAGTACTTATGTATTTTACTCATACTAAATATAGTCTCAAAGATGCATTAGTTCTCCTCAACATCCAAGAGAAATACCAGTGTAAACAAGAAACAGAGCAATCACATGTTTATTTTCAAAATCAAAATAAAACTGAACATCTCAATATTGCAATAAATCAAGGTCAACAACCTCTCTTAAACGTCTACAAACACTCAAGTCTCATTTAAGCTCAAGTGCTCAAAAAGGCCATAAGTAAACAATTTCTTTAAAAAGGTCTCTCAATATAATGGATAAAAATAAAATAATGTTAAGTAAAATGAAATAGTCAAAGGCGACTTGCACTGGATGTGCTGGTTTCGTTCTCATCACCAGCTGCAGTCATGTCCTCATCGGTCCTCATCTCATGTATGAAACACCTGTGATTTCACAACTACCTGCTAATCTACATTCATGTAAAGTAGCCTTGTTGAAAAGTTTGGGTGAGTAAGGGCAAAACGCACAAGATATAGTACCCTTAATGCCTTGTAGATGGTGATATCCCTTCGTTTGTAGCAGAAATAAACTGCTGCAGAAAAAGTGAGGTGCCTTGCAAAATTAGAGATAGGCTTCCTCCGAAATCGCATACTCTCTTAAAGGATTAGTTCACTTTCAAATGAAAATTAGCCCAAGCTTTACTCACCCTCAAGCCATCCTAGGTGTATATGACTTTCTTCTTTCTGATGAACACAATCGGAGATATATTAATAAATATCCTGACGCATCTGAGCTTTATAATTGCAGTGAGCGAGACCAATGAGTTTGAAGCTGAAGGAAGTGCTTCCATCCACATCCATCCATCATAAACGTACTCCACATGGCTCCGGGGGGTTAATAAAGTGTGTAATAAAATGTGTTTGTGTTAAAAAAAATACATATTTAACAAGTTATCAAGTAAAATATCTAGCTTCCGCCAGACCGCCTTCCATATTTAACTTATGAAGAAAGCGTAATGTCTCTCGCAGTTCGAAACACGTTACGTCCTACGCCTTCCCTATTCAACTTACAGAAAAAGCTTAACTGACGTGACGCCAGTTCCATTTTTTTCATAAGTTAAATACGGAAGGTGGTCTGGCTTCAGGAGCCGTGTGGAGTACGTTTATGATGGATGGATGTGGATGGAGGCACTTTATTCAGCTTCATTCTCGTTGGTCTCGCTCACTGCCATTATAAAGCTCGGATGCATGCTTTATAATGGCACAAATGAAGATCTTTTGGTTGAAATCTGAGAGCTTTCTGTCCCTCCATTGACACCCTACACAACTACCATTTGACGCTTAAAAAAGTTCATAAAGAGATTGTAAAAAAACTAATCCATATGAATTGAATGGTTTAATCCAACAGAAGCTGAACTGAATCTGCTTGACATGCGAGAACAAACCTCTTGCGGAAGCTCAAACGTGCTGTGTAACACAAGAATGAACCTCATTGGTTCTTGCACGTCAAGCAAACATGTTTGAGCTTCCGTTTACCACACATGATGTGAGTTGATGAATGTTTATATGTGAATAATAGCCTAAATTCAATCTGTTCATCATATAAAACAATCATGTCTCTTCAGAAAATTTGGACTAAACTGCTCGATTCATATGGATTAGCTTTGCGATCTCTTTATGAACCTTTTGATGTGTCAAAGTGGTAGTTGCATAGCTGTCAAGGGAGGAAAGCTCTCAGATTTCATCATGAACGAAAGTCTTACAGGGTGAACAAACCCTTTAAGTACAGCAACTTATTACATTTACTCAAATACTTTACACCACTGCTTAAAAGTATGTTCAAAAGTGGAATAAAAATCCATAATATGTCCCATTTAACAGACAGTAAGGTTGTATCTGAAAAAAGTTTTTTTTTTTTCCCCAAAGATATTGAAGACCTTCCTCCAAATGTTCAAGAAAAACTGTTTGATGAGGTCTTGGATCGAGATGTACAAAAAGGTGAAGTGACTTTTTTTTAGCATTTATTTTATACTTTAAACCAAAAAATAATGGGCAGCACATTAAAACTTTGAGTTTGACATGTGTTGCTCAAGTGAAAATCTAGATCACTGCTTCTCAACTAGTTTTACTTCAGGACCGTGTCTTGAAATTCAGTGATTGTAAACTCTGGTCTGCACAAAGTTGGCCATGTTTGCAATTGTCTAGCTAACGATAGCATAAGTTTGATTAATTTATTTATTTTATTTTTTTTATTTGCATTTTAGTATTGTTCCAGATCAGAAAAAGACCTGCATCCTGTTTTTGGGTCGCAACCCACCAGTTGAGAAGAAACTGATCTAGAAAATGCCTTAGCTGGTCTATTTCCGTTGCATCCCTAAAGAGCAGCAGGCAGCTAGCAGAAATAAAATGTATCACTGGGTGTGCAAAGAAACAGGTTGAGAAACTGATTTATTCTGTGTTCAGAGCTGGAAGAGGAGTCTCCCATCATTAACTGGTCTCTAGAGCTGGGCACACGTCTGGACAGCCGGCTGTATGCCCTGTGGAACCGAACCGCGGGAGATTGCCTTCTGGATTCTGTGTTACAGGCCACATGGGGAATTTACGACAAAGACTCTGTCCTTAGGAAAAGCCTCAACGATAGCTTACACGACTGCTCTCACTGGTAAGACAGGAAATTAATAGGCTGGGTTCATGTTAAAGGTTCAGTAAACGATTTCTGAGAAACACTGTTGATATTTGAAATCAACCCAAACAAACAAACCCCTCCCTTCATTGCTCCACCCTTCAAAATGGATGTCTCTTTATCATAGCTGAAGTGAAGCTAATAAATGTTTCATAAGAAATAAAGTGAAGATGATGAACAAACGACAAGTAAGAACAAAAAATTAACATACAGTACACAAACATATATACAAGGAAGAGTTTGTTGTTAGTCGCCAGCAGCACACCAGCTCCAGACAAACATATCTTAGATCTGTGTAGCATGGCAAAACCAGTGTTACTTCTGTATGGAGCAGAAACAACACAACCTCAGAGTCCATTTTCAGGCCTTCCTGCTAAGGTCTCTCCAGCACTGGAAAGCTTTTCTAATATCCACGAGTCTTAAAGCTCTTGCCTGATCATAACCAGAAATATTCCTCTGACCTTTTCTCTTTTGTAATGTCTCTCAGCCATCTCTCTTTCTACAGTCTTTCTTCAAATCTCCCTCTTGCTCACTCTCTCTCCTCCCCCATTATGAGTGAATACGCCTCCTACTGCTGATTGGCTACAAGTGTGTTGTGTGTCCTCATTCTGATCCACTTTCAACAGCATTTCTCAGAAGTCGCTTACTGCACCTTTAACTACCCAGACCACACTAGTAGTGTTTTGCATGAGTAGCATCATGTATATTTTCATCAGCAAATCTTGTCATTGTTGTAATCCTTGTTTAATTTCAATTGTGTTTATATAAATAGGTGTAATATAGATACACCTATATACACAGATATAATGTGTGTGTATTTTTAGGTTCTATACGCGCTGGAAAGAGTGGGAATCCTGGTATTCCCAAAGCTTTGGTTTGCATTTCTCTCTGCGGGAGGAGCAGTGGCAGGAGGACTGGGCGTTTATACTATCATTAGCTAGTCAGGTAAGCAACCAGATTTACAGTGGCTGATAGATTCAGGGAAAACATTAATATTTCACCACCTACTGAGATACCTGCAGTTGACTCATACAGAAACACGCACATACAGACCAAGAGGATGAGGGCTAGAAAGATGTTTGAACATTATTTACAGCGTTGTTTCTATTAGTTGGTCATTTCCATACAGATTTTTGGACAGTTTCATTGTGCTTAAAGTCAGCATGATATCAAAACTCACCCTGTTTACTTTGGTAATACACATTTGTGGTCTTATTGTGAACTGTTCAACAGTGCATGTTATTCTGAAGGAACAAAGTTTTTCTTCATAAGCTTTCATCAAGATGTAAGAACTCACTACAGCTCTAAACTGTTTTTCTTTTTGGCTGCTTAAAATGGATCATTGAATATCCTTTTTCACTGGGAAATATGTTAAATAGTGACTGCAAAATGTGTTGCAAATGGAGATGGGCATTTTTCAAAAATATTGTATTTTAATATTTGGGCTCCTAAAAACAAACAAACAAATATTCAATTATTTGTTTATTTAATTGAAGTTTAATGACAAGTTTATAATTAAAGCAATATACACAACAAGCTTACATCATAATTTGAGTTTATCTTTTGTATATACAATACAAAATCATTTAAAGGTGCAGTAAGCAATTTTTGAAAAACGCTGTTGAAAAGTGGATCAGACCTAGCACAAAAACACACTTGTAGCCAATCAGCAGTAAGGTGCATATACACTCATGATTTGGGAGGAGAGAGAGCTCGGTGCACAAGACCGACATTAGCAGAACAACTATAGAAAGAGAGAGATGACAGAGAAAATACAAAAGTGGAAAAGGCCAGGGGAATATAACTTAAAAAAGAAGGGTTACAAACAAGCAAGAGGTAGGACGTGTGTTAATATCAGAGAAGCTTTCCAGCGCCGGAGAGATCTGAGCGGGAAGGCCTGAAAATGGACGCAGAGGTTGATTTGTTTCTTCTTGATACGTGAGTAATGTTGGTTTTGCTGTGTTACACAGAACTAAGATATGCTGTCTTTTGCTTGAATATACTCATGTGTCATCTTCGCTTGTTTGTTCATTTGCATTATTATTATTATTATAAGCCTAGAATGTCTAAACCTCCTCCACCGCCCATTTCTAGCATCGACTCCCAAAGTGTGTCTGAAAAGTGAGATAACATACTCCTAATAGGTTTTTTCTCTTTTTCTCTTGTCACATTTGTAATTAGTTACATGGATTATTGTGTTATGTAGGGAGCTGTTCATGAAAAAAAATTTTTGGGATGGAAGGGTCTTTGCCATTGAAGGAGTAGAGGAGCTAATTAACAATTTGACATTTGACCTGAATTATCATAGTAACACCAATTGCTTTCAGTTATTGATGACATCATGCCTTCGGGTGGCAGGCACAGCAAATAGTCCTTGCCTGGGTTGCATAGCGTGTACATGAATGTGGGGGCAGAGGCTCCAAGATAGGGGTGTGATCCTTTTGAGTAGGGGCGTGTTTGTTTTGGTGATTTCAAATATTAACAGTGTTTACCAGAAATCGCTTACTGCACCTTTAAGCTCAAGCAGAGGGAATGACAAGTCCTGCGCAGTGGACAGAGGGATTTTGAGCCATTCCTCTTCCAGAACCGTGGTCAGATTACTATGTGATGCTGGTGGAGGAAAACGTTTTCTTACTCACTCCTCCAAAATACCCCAAAGTGGCTCAAATATTTACATCTGGTGACCCTGCAGGCCATGGGAGATTAACTTCTCGTTCATGTTCATCAGACCATTCTGTCACAAGTTTTGCTGTGTGTATTGGTGCATTATCATGCTGATACACAGCACCCCTTCAGGCTACAATGTTTGAACCATTAGGTGCACATGGTCCTCCAGAATTGTTTGGTAGTCCTTGGCAGTGACACGTCCATCAAGTGCAGTAGGGAATGCAATGATATTGCATCTCAAAATATCACTGATCCACACCTGCGCTTTACTTTGGGCAGCAACAGTCCGGGTGTTAAGACTCTTTGGGGTTTTTCCACACTGTAACTTCCACAGATGTGGGAAAGTGAATGTGGACTCATCAGAGAACAATACATGTTTCACATTGTCCACAGCCCAATATTTGCACTGTTGGCACAATTGAAACCAACATTTGGCATCCCAACCATGAATATTGACTCTGTGGAGCTCCCGACGAACAGTTTTGGTGGAAACAGGAGAGTCAAGGTGTGCATTTAATTCTGCAGTGAGTTTGGCAGCTGTGGTTTTATGTTTTTTGGATACAATCCGGGTTAGTACCTGGACATCCCTTTTAAACAGCTTCCTCTTGAGTCCTCAGTTAGTCCTGTTGGATGTGGTTTGTCCTACATGGTGGTATGCTGACATTATCCTGAATACCACAGCTCTTGATACACTACAAAGACTTGCTGTCATGGTCAGAGATAAGCCAGCGCGCACCAACAATTTGTCCTCTTTTGAACTCTGATATGTCTCCCATTATGTTGTGTGGATTGCAATGTTTATGTACAGATGTGATATTACTCTGCTAATTGATCCTTCACACTCTGCTCTTATTGATGGAATGTAAAATAGTTGAAGATTGGCCACCAGGCCGCGCATATATTGGCGTGAATCCTCCAACACTATATTAGCCAGTGTTTCAGTTTCATTGTCCAACCCCTATATATACACTTTAGTCGGTATACAGTTATCATGTTTGTATTGTTTCGCATGTTCATGTTGAGAAAAACAAGAATATCTACATGCTCGGGTGAAAGTAGCTCTTCAGTCTGATAACAATAAGGATGGCTGCCGACACAGACGTTGCAGGGACACAAAGATAACGATGTGCTAAGTGAAGTTTGTTATAGCACTTTGTCTTTTCTGTTCTTAAACCCGTCTCCCTCAACGAAACTTAAAGGACACCTACGTTTTGATCATTTTACTATCAGCTAAGTTCTTTTCTCGGTACAGCTACACTTTCCTGTAGTCGTGAATGCAGTGATGGACAGCTGTCCTTCCTCATTCATCTGGTCAGTAACGTTGGTGTTGGGTGTTTGGATTTCATATGATTTATCATTGTGATGATGATATTATGATAGCTCAGTTTCACCCAACAGTGTTTGCACACATGTTGATTCATTTGATCATAAGAGTACGATCACTTATTAAGATCATTTTAATCAAAGTAAAACTTTGCTATGCCTAGAGGCAGACAACAACATTCTGTGATAAAGTACATTCTTGTTTACACGCTCCACAGCGCCACCCAATGCATGTAGTAATAACTGTGAGTTTTAGGTTGCGTGCTTGGGATTTATCATGGATTCACTGCATTTACGGCCAAAATTCGAATAGTATTTTTATTTTTCTAATAATTATTACAAATCGAATATTTGACTATTTGTGCACACCCCTAGTTGCAAACGGTGTTTCATGTTGAATTATTTTATTCATATTTCATAATGAGGATTGAGGTTTCCCTAGTAAAGCGGAAAAACTGTTTTACCATTTTATTGGTGTTATACTCATTCTCTCTCTCTCTGTATTCTTGTTTCTTCTGCCTGTAGCCGGGTGCGAGTTTAGAGCAGACGCATGTGTTTGTTTTGGCACACATCCTTCGGAGGCCCATCATAGTGTACGGTGTGAAATATTACAAGAGCTTCAGAGGAGAGACGCTGGGATACACACGCTTTCAGGGTGAGCTGCCTTTAAGTACGCTACACTAATGTGTAGATGTGTCTTCAATAGCTATTTCTCATATCTATGACCAATATAATGCCAATTTAAACTTTCTGGTTATTAAAGAATCCTGAAAAAGAAATATGTTTTCTACAAAAATATTAAGCAGCACAACTGTTTTCAACATTGATAATAATAAGAAATGTTTCTTAAGCAGCAAATCAGTATATTAGAATGATTTCTGAAGAATCATGTGACACTGAAGACTGGAGTATTGATGCTGAAAATTCAGCTTTGATCACAGGAATGCTTTTGTGAGCATAAGAGACTTGAAAAACATGAAAAAATCTAAGCAACTTTTGTATAGTGTACATATAAATTAATATTTTATATATATATATATATATATATATATATATATATATATATAATTATTATAATAAATGTTTACAATAATGACGTCAATATTAACTTTACTGCTTTTATGAAAGATGTTTAGTTGTCAAACTAATACAAACAAATCTAAATCTAAAAAGTCTCATCTAAATAATTGACTTTTTGAGGTGAGGTTGAGGTGTTGTTTTAGTTATAAAGAGCCTGTCACTGTACATGTCTAAAGATTATATTTTATCAGCGTTCACAGTAATGATTAGTGTAAGCACATTAGCATTATTCTGTGGGTGTTTGACTGTGTCGACCAAGAATTGTGTGATCTATTATATCTGCAACTGGCAGGCTGTTATTGCTACTATAATGATAAAACTGTCAGCAGAAACAATCAACACTCTGCTGACTTCAAACAGAGTGTTGGTGTTTGGGGTCAGTCACACTGAGTTTCTATAATTACTGTTTGTTTTGGCTGTTGTCTTGTAGGTGTATACCTGCCTCTGTTATGGGAGCAAAGTTTCTGCTGGAAGAGCCCTATCGCCCTGGGTTACACGCGTGGACACTTTTCTGCTTTGGTTGCCATGGAGAACGATGGCTACGATAATCGAGGTGCTGGTGCTAACCTGAACACAGACGATGATGTCACTGTCACTTTTCTGCCGTTGGTTGACAGCGAGCGAAAACTGTTGCACATCCACTTTCTGTCTGCACAAGAGGTGAGAACAGCTCTGCGGACACGAAAACGCTCTGTAGATCATGAATATTTAAGACGTGTTAAGGCCTGTTTGCTCTATGTCTGAATTTTCAGTATGGAGAAAACAAAATACAAAAAGATGTTGCTGTTTTAATGGGTTTCCCTTTACATATGTATATATGTTTTTCATAAGTTGCAGTTTGATGTTTTAATTCCATTAGTATATAAAACTAGTGCACCTTGCATAAACCTTTGTAATTATTACAATGTTATATTATTAGACTTATATTACATCTTGTAAAAGCTTTGCAAACAGCATAATCAAATTCAAAGTGTATATATATATATATATAATGTATATACCCCGTAATTTTGAACATATTTAGTTGATCCCGGAACAACATTCCTGTCAGAAAATTAGTCCTTACCCTATCCCCACCCTTAAACCTAACCCTACCCATAACTTATTCCTAAAATCAGAGGGAAATGATAGGTGGATAACAGATGTAGAAGTGCCTAAATTTGATATAAACTTTCAAGGATTAGTTCACTTTCAAATGAAAATTAGCCCAAGCTTTACTCACCCTCAAGCCATCCTAGGTGTATATGACTTTCTTCTTTATGATGAACATAATCGGAGATATATTAATAAATATCCTGACGCATCCGAGCTTTATAATGGCAGTGAACAAGACCAATGAGTTTGAAGCTGAAGAAAGTGCTTCCATCCACATCCATCCATCATAAACGTACTCCACATGGCTCCGGGGGGGTTAATGAAGGCCTTCTGAAGCGAAGCGATGCGTTTGTGTAAAAAAAAAAATCCATATTTAAACAAGTTATGAAGTAAAATATCTAGCTTCCGCCAGACCGCCTTCCATATTCAAGGTACGAAGAAAGTGTAAACTGGCGTCGTGTCAGTCGCACTTTTTCCGTAAGTTGAATAGGGAAGGTGTAGGATGTAGCATAAGCTTTGTGAACTGCAAGAGTTTTACACTTTCTTTGTACGTTGAATATGGAAGGCGGTCTGGCGGAAGCTAGATATTTTACTTCATAACTTCTTTAAATATGGATATTTATTTACACAAACACATCCCTTCGCTTCAGAAGGCCTTCATTAACCCCCCGGAGCCGTGTGGATTACACATTTATGATGGATGGATGTGGATGGAAGCATTTTCTTCAGCTCATACTCATTGGTCCAATTCACTACCATTATAAAGCTTGGATACTTCAGGATATTTATTAATATTTCACAGATTATGTTCATCAGAAAGAAGAAAGTCATATACACCTAGGGTGGCTTGAGGGTGAGTAAAGCTTGGGCTAATTTTTATTTGAAAGTGAACTAATCCTTTAAACTTGTCCCTCAAATCTGATTGGTTGACTGGAATGGAATGTTGTTCCAGGATCAACAATGATGGTTTTGGCACAGTTTGCTTGTTTTGACTCTGATTAGTAGAATGTTTCTGTACAGCATTATTGGTAATGTAGTTTTATACCACAAATTCCACTGTTAAACACGATTATTTTAAAAATAAGTTGTAATTATGTGGGCTGATGGCTTCAATGGAAGCAAATACCATCGATTGACATTAACAACCTCATAACTCACTGTTTCCCTATGGAAAAACCTGACTGTTGCCCACTTATTTGGAACCTTTTTAAAAGCTGGCATTGTGATTGGCTAATATACCTTGACAAGCTCTCTGGTTACTGTGTGTGTCCATCAGATGGGGACAGAGGAGCAGCAGGAGCGGATGTTGAGGCAGTGGATGGACTGCTGTGTTACGGAGGGTGGGGTTTTGGTGGCCATGCAGAAGAGCTCGAGGAGGCGGAACCACCCGCTCGTCACTCAAATGGTGGAGAAGTGGCTGGACGGTTATCGGCAGCTTGCCGCTTGTCCAACTCTTTCTGATGGAGAGGAAGAAGAGGAGGACGAAGACGAGTAAACGAACGAACAGTTGGCATCACTTGACACTACAACACAGCCCTCTTGCGTTACGGAAACACACAAACACACACCTTTAGCCCCAACCGAGCGACAAACCCGAGTTTCCTTTTTGGTTTTTGTCACTAATACGGCAAATAATTTGGGTTTGTTGCAAAATAAAGGAATGCAATCATGATTGTATTTGTCTTTACAGAGTATGTTCTTTGCTTTTGTTTGTGTTTTGTTTTTAATTTGCCATTGCAATGCTTGTAGTGATTTCAGAAAAAAAAGCGGAAGGAATAGGAAAGAAAATTGCAGCAATTTAAGCTCCCTTTTTAAAATGTCTGGTTCTGTTTGTAATGGAACCGACACAGATGTCTACTTCTATTTGTGTAGCTTGACTCTAGACTGAGATTACTAAAACATAATTCACTACACATTTGAAAACAAGCGTTATCTATGAATCACACGCACGACTGTCACGATTGCTTTTCTAAATAAAGCTGTCGGTTCTCCGTTCCTCACCCGATCATTACGAGGAGAACGCAAGTGGACATTTTAACTCGATTTCTAACAGATTTTCTGTATTTATCTGGATAATAGTTTGTGAGCCATAGAAATGAATGCTTTTCCACTCACATCTCGTCATCCCATCTTTGAACTGCACTGCAAACGTGAATGCTGCGAGGAAAAAGAGGCATGTGTCAGTTTACTGTGTCCTTTGGATGAGATTTCATGCCCTTTTCACAAGGGAACATTATTTCAGCTCTTCTTTAAATGTGGTCCGTTCACTCTTTCAGTTGTGTATTCGTGTATGACGTTTGTCTTATGTGAAATGTCTGGCCACAGGTTTTCAGTGCACGTTTTTCCACTCGTTTTCCAAACCTCCATCATCACATTCAAAGACTTGATGTAGACCAAAGTGAACATTAAGAGAGATCTGTGGAGTGTTTTTGCAGTGCTAATATAACCAGTTAACTGGATTTGTTTTCCCGTTCTCATTTCATCACCTTGTGTATTTGTGTCGTCCTTCTCACATCTTGCATCCTCATGTTTCATTTTCTTTTTTAAATTATGTGATAGTTCTGCTACACTATGGTATATTTGATATATAAGGTGGAGACCAAACTTGGTGATATTGAAGACCTAAGTGTTTTGAATGTCCAACTATGAAACTATTATAAAACTTTGAAACAAAACCATGAGTCTGATTTCCTACATAAAAACCACACATGCTTAACCATAATGAGATACTCATTTGCAGCTACTTGTTTTTATTTAAAGATGTTGCAATAGCAAATTCATATATACTTGCTATTTAAGTACAAAAAATGACATAATATAGTGCATTGATTTACCCAAATGCTCCTCTCTAGAATCAATTTTTCTAGATAAACCAATGTTTTGTCATTGAACAGCTTTCCTGAAGTAAATGTAATGTTGCGGTACATTGTTTACAAGCTCTTTTATTGGTGTCTTTACCTGAGACAATACACATTTCAGTAAGTTTCAGTGTATCTTTCAACATACCTTCTGATGTTCATTAATGTTTATTTCAAACTGTAAATAGTAGTAAAAAGAGGAAGAGGTTATGGCAAGACCTATATAGCGTCAAAACAATGGTTTGAATTTCATTACATCTGCACATCGTGCGCACACAGAAAAATTCAGTAAAATAGTTTAGAAACCGAAAAGTTCTAGCATATATTTCTTAGTAACTAAAACCCATAGCTTCACTATTAGAGACCCTGCCAGGTAGAATTCATTCACATGCAATGGCTCTCTATTACTAATGCTTTCATATAAATGTAATATTTACTGTGCTACTTTATTTGGATGATTTAGAATGAGCAGAAGTCTGAGAAATATGACAACCCAAAGACAAAGGAACTGATAAAAATATTATGTAGGAAGAGCAGTTGCCTTGTGGGCAGCGCTGTCATATACCATAGCTGTGCACAGGTCAAACCGCGTCCGAGTCTCAGCTCGAGGTTCAGGCTTATTTGTTCATTAATAACATCATCATTGAGTAGTCAATATATTAATCACATAAATGTCGACTTAAAAAAATCTGAAGTTGTTCAACCCCTAGCATTCACACAGCTGACATATTTACATGTACTAGCTTGTGAAATAGAAATAGACACAATGAAAACGTGCTGTTGGAGAAGCGCTAATTACACATCAACATTTCGGTCAATGATTACAGCCCTCCAAAAATTATTTTCGGTTGCACCACTCGGAAATTTCAGTGCATCACTGGGAAACAGGTCTGACACATCCCTAGGCAATGACAGCTGGATCTAACCATGAGACAATGAGTTCAATAAGGGCTTAGTGAACTGAAATATTTAATTGGCATTGAGCACAAATGAAAAACAGAGGGTTACATCAGGAGTATATGTTAATATAAAAAGGATAATGACATGTTAAAGGTAAAGCCCCTCTGGTGTTCCCTCCTGCTTCTTGTACAGGACATTCTCTTTCGACTTCTTGAAGTCTTCATTAGTAACTTTCATTCTCCGTTCCCTCAGAGCCATCAGCCCTGCCTCTGTGCAAATGGCCTGGAAGAAAAACATATTAAATCACTATTAAGTACAACGAAGTGCATATACAAATTTGTTCACAATTATTGGTGGCCTTTGTTCAAGTTGTACTGTAGTTCATATTTTAAGAACATTTTAAACCTAAACTAAAATGTGTAAAGTCGTCGGACAAGGCAAAATTAAATAATCATCTTTTTCTGCATTCCCTGTGTCCTGTGCCTAATTCCATACTATTTAGTAGGCGAAAAACAGTATGTAAGACAAGTATTATGCACGTATTCATTAAGCAGTAGGTAAAAAGTACCCGAATGACTTACTACTTCCGCCACTATTCTGAAGTGCACATTCGATGGACGCTTCAATATCCCATGAGGCCATGAGAGAGGATTTGTGAATGGCAGTGAAGAGACAACTGATGCCATAGGTCACATGACAGTGACAATATGGCAGATATAGTCACTGTCATGCTGAATTTCATTCATACTACACACATTCATATACTATATAGATCATACTTTTTAACAGTTGCAAACCGAGTTTCAAACCAAATCTAGTACTTACAATAGAGTTTGCAGTTTCGGATATAGCAATTGTTTTTGCATGTAATCTAATTGCAAAATAAATAAGATTATGCATCTTTTATTTAATTAAAAAAGCCTTTGATGCTACCTTGATGTCAGCACCGGAGAGGTCCTCTTTAGCCAAGATGAGGTCATCTAAAGTCACGTCATCTGCTACTGTCATCCTGCTGGTGTGGATCTGAAAGATTCTGCGCTTGGTCTTCTCATCCGGCAGCGGGAACTCAATTTTACGATCAATTCTACCTGTGGAATCACACAAAGGGAACACCTACTCTTAGTATACAAAGTAATATATTATATTTAATGTAGTTATGTGCACTTTAAAACTATTGAAAATCTCCACACTAAAGTTTGTGACATCAGACATTTGTCTCTGGCCAGTGAGTCCATTTTGATTTAATTAGCATGTGAAACCCACAGCAGAAATAAACATGGTAAGCTGACTCATTCACCTGGTCTAATGAGAGCTGGGTCAAGTGTCTCTATCCTATTAGTAGCCATGATGACTTTAACGTCTCCGCGGGAGTCAAATCCATCCAGTTGATTTAGCAGCTCCAACATTGTTCTCTGGATCTCCCGCTCTCCTCCGGAATTAGACTCATACCTGCAGTGCAGAAGATATCAGTAACATATCAGTGTTCATAACAGCAAATATCAGTGTTCATACAGACAGTCTAATCTGTAACTGAGCTACACACATGTGGTCGCGCATGAGTTTTCTATTCAATAGTATGTTCTATATAAATACAACATAGCATAGATGTTGTCAGGGTCAGTTGCAAAATCTACCAACAGCCTTGTCAAAGGATAATGCAAATTTTCTGATATTATTATTATTTTTTTTTTTTTTTGGGTACATAAAATGGTATGAAATGGTATATAAAGCTAGCCAATATGATGCATAAAATTGCATGAAATGGTATATAAATCAAGCCAATATGAAAAAACGTGAGCTTCAAAATCCCGAGATTCACCTTTTTGTGCCTATAGCGTCGATCTCGTCTATGAAAACAATTGACGGAGCGTGTTCCTCAGCCACTCTGAAGAGCTCTCGTACAAGTTTGGGACCATCGCCCAGGTATTTCTGAATAAGCTCTGAGCCCACCACTCTCAGGAAGGTGGCAGATGTCTGGTTCGCCACTGCTTTTGCCAGAAGAGTCTTGCCTGCACACCCAGATTATGTAATGTCAACATTTTAAGAAACAAGTTAAGAAAACCATCACATGAATGCAATATTGGGTTTTGAGACCCATCAGACTGACCTGTTCCCGGTGCACCGTACAGAATAACCCCTTTAGGTGGCTTTATTCCCATCTCTTCATAATACTCTGGATGTGTAAGGGGAAGCTCCACAGACTCCTATAATGTCAAACATGCCATGGAATTAATTTTGATTTCATGTAATTTGCTGATTTATGTTCCTAATGTTCTTCTGCATGATTCATAGACTGTCTACTTCAGGATTTTTTGCTGACATAATCAAGTTCATGTGAGCAGAGATAAATTGGCAATTAAAAAACATAATACTTTTTGAAAAGCATTTTGAACTGAAAAGCTAATAAGAACTTTAGAAAGTGTTGACTTGGCTTGAACAAAGTCTATATGTTTCTCTATTAAAAAACTACCTGTGACAGAATCCTTAAATATTAGAATTAAAGATGAGGTTATTGAAATATCAGAGGAGAAATATTAAGGAATGATTTTAGATTCTCAGTTCAATTTTAAAAGTCATGTTAAAAAGATACATAAAACAATTATTAGTTTTAAGGTTTCTAGCAGGGGTATTCAATTAAAGTTCCAAGAGGTCTAGTCTCTATATTTCCTTCCCAGTGGAGGTCCACACAATACTTTTTTGCAAAAGTTATACATTTTCATTGGGGAATGTATAACAAATAAAGCAGTGATGTCTAATATATTTACCAAAAAAAAAATTAAAGATTTCTCCCACCTCTTAAGAAAAGTATGGACCATTTTTATTTTTAGCTCAAAGTAATGAACTACAAAAAAAAAGAAAAACAACGTACATAATCTAATAATGAATCATGAGCACAAAACAAAGTTAACTAGTAAGTTTTTTGTCTTCCCTTGTCATCTCTAAATAATCTTCCAAATGATAACATTGTTTATTATGAAATTCTCTTGATATGCTGATTAATAATGCTAAATGTATGGAAAAAGATGGTTTAGTTAAACGATCTGAGCCATCTGTATGACAGATTCTCGTTTTCTGCAGTGTTTTAGTGAAAGTATCTATTTTGCTGCTCACCATACTGTTGTTAAAATAACCGTGTCATCTGCAGCTCTTAATGTGGTGCTTTAGTGGGGGAGAGAAGCAACGAGCGGAATGGAAAGAGCTTGAATGAAGCATGTTTGGCTCTAGATAAAAATATAACGGCGAAAGATCACTACCATTAACGACCCTGAGCGCTAGTGGTGTGAACCGCTCCATTGTTTTGACGTTCTGCTCACTTTAAACTGTAGTCCAGATGGAACCAAGCCAATTTGAATACTGCTGGTTTATAAAGGCCCTTCTAGGGAGGAGTGTTGCAAATTAGCTTTCGCTATATAAGCACTATGATACTTGCATTGGATGACTATTGTTTCAGGTTTATCTATATACATTGTATCTGTGTCCCTATTCAAATAAACCATAAATAAATAAATAAATAATCCATTTTATGGCAAGTCTGATCGGTTACCTTGATTTCTTGAATCTGGCCGTCCAGACCTCCAATGTCTGCGTACGTCTCCTGTGGGGCCTTTTCTACTTTCATTACAGTCACCAGAGGGTCCGTGTCATCCATCAGCACCCCGATTACTGCATGAACCTGCAAACATTCACATCACCTAAATTTAATTACAAAACTAATACAATGAATGCATAATAACTATATGGCATAATAAAAATTTGGTAATAAAATTGATTTCTGTAGTCAAATAAAACCAAGTAAATAAGTCAATATTTATGCCTCTTTATCTTCCAGTTTCTAAAGGTCTTCAGTGATTTTAAAGACTTTCACTAACCTTGTGGTTCAGTAGCACAGAGCAGCCGGGCTCTAGAAGGTCTTTATCCACAAATGACAGAATGCTGACATAATGTTCAGAGCCCACTGAAGTCGACACAATGGCATGATTATCGTCAATGATCTCCTCCAGAGTTCCCACTGACATGGGCGTCCCTCTGAGATCATCCACTTTAGATCTCTCCTCCTATAAAACAAAACATTATGTTTAGGGCTGAGCATGATTTTTATCTTGATTTGTTTCTAGACTTAAAGGGTTAGTTCACCCAAAAATGAAAATTCTGTCATCAATTAATCACTATCATGTTGTTCCAAATCCAAAATAAATGAAGATGTTTTTTTATGAAATCTGAGAGATTTCCATCCCTCTATTAAAAGTCTATTGACCCAAAAACACTTTAAAATGTTAAAGAGATCGTAGAATAAATCCATATGAACTGAGTGCTTTAATCCAAGTGTTCTCAAGAGACATGATCGTTTTTCGTACAATGTTTACAGCATTCAAATTTGGTCACAGAAGCTCAAGCATGAGAATCAATGACGTTCATTCTTGTGTATTACGCAGCACATTTGAGCTTCCGCAAGAACCAATGACATTTGTTCTCACGCGTCAAGCAAATACGGTTGAGCTTCTGTTTATGTTTGCTAATCAATGTTTTTATGTAAAAAATTTTTTTTAATTCTTTTATTTTTATAAAAGCCAAAATCTGTTTATCATAAAAAAACTATTGTGTGTCTTCAGAAGACTTGAAATAAACCGCTCGATTCATATGGATTTATTTTATGGATTTCTTTTTGATTCAAGTTTGGGGTGAATAAACTTTCAATTGAGGGACAGAAATTTCTCAGATTTCTTTTTCATATGTGTTCCAAAGATGAACAACATGTATTTGGAATGACAAGAGGGTGAGTAAATGACAGAATTTTCATTTTTGAGTGAACCATCACTTTAAGACCTTTCATTAAATATTTTTTTCTACTTTGTAATGCCTATTTGGGCCAATTTATGGTTCTTTTGGTTAAAAAATATACTAAAAATAATGGGGAAAAAAATATTATATATATATATATATATATATATATAATAAAATAAGACTCAATAAATGTCGAGTTGCACCTCCTGTTTCTCCTCCAAAGGTTTCATCTGCTCCTGGTTCCTTATGAACTCCTCCTCCATCAGCAGATAGTCTTTAATTCTCTCTTGTTTGAGGAGTTTCAGTCTGCACTGTGTGTGTGGAGTGACTGAGGAAAAAAATGACAGTGACACCTCATGATTTTATGAATCACTATTATTCATTTATAAACTTCTCATCAGGTTTGGTCAAGGTATAACAATGTTTATTTTACCCAAAGGGAGTTTGCTAGCAGCATCTGGTCCCTTCACTTTCTTCTTCTTTTTCCCAACTCTTGTAGGAATGGGAGGCTCATATTTCTTTTTCTTATCCTAAAATTAAATGCACAGAAATTAATAATCAGCAGGCAATTCCTGCCGTTTTAATGCTGCATTCACGTGCTATTGGAAATTTGATAATTCCCACTTCTGAAGTCGTGATTACGAGCTCATCGCTTTCAAGTTTCGAAAATTGGGAGGGTGTTCATGTGCAATTTTTACCAAGGAAACTTGTATTTACATTAATTCCGAGAGCATGTGAAGACAGCATAAATTACTACATTTCTCCAAGACAAATCTCTTCAGACTCTTTTCATGTTGTTTTTTATGAACCACTTAATAGTAGTGAGAATATCTGTGAAATAAACACTCACCTTGTCATCTTTCTTCCCTCCACCAGGTCCTTGTCCTCCACTCTGACTTTGACCCTGTGAAATAATACACTCATTTAATTTATATATCCATCATCTACAAATGACTATATTTTGCCTATTTATATATTTTATAGATAGATAGATGGATTTTAATTATCCTTAGCTTTATGCTAAATCACTTCATTTTTGCCTTAATACCAGTACCAATGTGTAATGATATGTAAATATAATAACAAAAACATGATAAGCTACACTAAAAGCTAACTTCCCCGCTTTACTAACTAACAAGCACTCCAATTGAGACAAATCCCCTAAAGTTCTAAATATGTATGTATAATTCATTTCTAGACCATAAATAAAAATATATTAAAGCTTAAATAACAATTTAAAAAAGAAAAGAAGTGAAATTTGCTGGCTCACCATTGCCGTCTGATGTCTGTTTCTTCTTTTGCACTAGTAGATCAAGCTAAATGTGTCCTCATCGCCACCTTCTGGAGAGGAGGACACATTGAATGAGGTCCTCTGTACTTGTTCGTGATGTCACATACGGGATCAAATTAATTTATATTGTTTCTAATTATTTATCTAGTTGGTTATTAATTAGCTGCTTCTGTTTTCAACGATTTACACCATTAGAATGCTAGACACAGAAATTATCGCGAGAGTTCACTGTTTGCAAACAAGCGCAGTGGTTAGGGTATCGCGAGACTATCACAGTATGAAGGTTACCATCCTCGGTGGTTACCATCATGCTGCGATCATTCTCACTAATGTAAAATAATGGGGAGCGTTGAAACCTTTGAGTGTCTTGAAGATTTCAATACATGTCTTCAGCAGTATGAGGAGGACACGAACACAAAGTTTATCGTTTTGAAGAGCGATCGTGCATTTGGGAAAAGTGGTACGTTTAAAAAGCGATGTCATCTCAAGTTTTATGTTTTAATGATGTTTTAATATGTTGCTCATACTCAGAGTTACCCCCAACTCTAGATATTTTTTGGCGCGCAACTTGTCCTGCACATTTAGTGTTTTTCTAAACTATTGGATTAAAACAGGCAAAACCGCTTTAGACCTACATTGAATTACATGGACCATATATTGACATAAACAAAAATCACCTAGCAACAAACAAGAACACACTATCAACGCTCTATCAATGCCCCAAACCTTCTAGCAAGCGTATTGCAGTTAATAACTAGGACTGCAACTATAAACACTATGTTGATAATTGATTTATCTGTTGAATATTTCTTTTGTGTCATCAGTTATCTTGTCCAGTCCTCTAACAACGACTCAGAACACCTTGCATTGCCCTAGCAACCACTTGGCATACATGGCAACTATACAGCTCCACTCAAATTTCTTCTTCTCTGTGTTTTATTTCCAATGTAGATCTGACAGTGGAAAAACAGCTGCAGTGGGAAGTGAAGATTGTACCATTCAATGGTGTGCCTTTTAAGATTATTGGGAAAAAGACATACGTATGTCACCAAGGAAGAGACAAGCACGCCAAAGCCAAACAAAGACGTCAGGAGAGTAAAGTAAGAGCTTCTCACACAAATGTCTGATCATTTTTTCACTGACCTCATATATCTAATATGACATTTATGCTGTATGTCTTGTCTTCTGTTTCAGGCACAAGGTCATGAATATTCATGCCTTAAAACAAGACGCTTGATGCAACCAACTAAAAAAATGGGTTGTCCTGCGACCATAAATGTGATTCATATTGTGAGGTTTCCTGAGTATAAGGTAAAATATTTATTACTGTCAGATCAGTATAACATTTGTGACAACAACACATTTTTGACTGCATTTGGATACAAAATAATCTGAAATTTATGAAATTGTCTAATACAACCCATTCACATTAAGTGTCAGACAAATTTCACGGAAACAGTTGAAGTATTTTTGTGTTTTTTGTGATGTTTGCATTGCCAGATAACTGAAGATAACCCGTACCAGAAACGAGAAAAGTCCTCAGCTGTTAGAGAAGCACTAAGACTAGATCCAAAGCGTGTGTGCACAGAAGAAATGTTTGCAGCCAGTTTCCCAGATATTAAGGAGCATCAAAACCACCCCATTGATGGAAAGGTTTGTGCCTCATTGTACACCTTGTATGATTTTTGGGTTGTCCCTAACTAAAGATGACCAATCGTGGCAACTTCTGTGGTCGTGGCTCCTGAACGGTGGTTCAAAGACGTCGTTGTCACGGTCTTGCAACCAAAGGTAGCCTGCGATCATTTGTAAAAGTATCAGAAATTTAGCATGATCATCTCACAGTGTGTTTGCTGCTACGACTACTGACTAGCCAATAAAAATGCAACATATTACGTATTGATCAACACAACATGGCACTAAAACTACTCTCTATTCAAACTCTAGCCATGACCATGTCCATATTCTCCTCTTTCGCTTTCTCCTCTTTTTTTTTTCAGCACACATAAAAACCACAACTGTCAAAGTGTGATTCATCTTGCTCTATTTGTTTACCACAAGCGCATGCTGATGACGTTTTATTCTTCTATACTAACTTGCGTCGTAGCTTATGATTCAATAGGTGTCATCATTGTACAGTCTACATATATACCCAAGTTTATTAGATCTGTGTCATACAGTGTGATATGTAATGATCTTATAGGATTGCCAAAATCGTTTGTAGCAGGAATCTCAAGTTATGACAAATTTAACTTTCAACATTTTAAAAATGTAACTTTTGATTGTTCAGTTGTTGCCAATGAGTTTTGCTCTCTTTAACAAAAATGTTTCAAATAATACAGTACTGTTCAAATGTTTGGGGTTGAAAGTTTTGTTTTTGTTCTTTAGTTATTTTAATGAATGCTTTTATTCAGCAAGGATGCCTTAATTTGATCTAAAGTGACAGTAAAGACATTTGTAATGTTACAGAAGATTTCTATTTCAAATGTATGCTGTTCTTTTGAACTTTCTATTCATTAAAGGTTACTGAAAAACATGTATCACAGTTTCCACAAAAATATTTAGCAGCTCTGAAGGATCATGTGACACTGAAGACTGGTGTGATGATGCTGAAAATTCAGCTTTGATCACAGGAATAAATTATATTTTAAAACATGTTTAGTTTTACTGTATTTTTGATAAAATAACCACAGCCTTTCTGAGCATAGGAGATTTCTTTTAAAAACATTTAACAAAATACTGACCCCAATCTTTTGAATGGTAGTGTGTGCTAAGAAAATGTTGTGTATTGTCATTTTATTCTGCTTGAAATTCCAGGAATCAAGAGACATTTGGAACATCATAAAAAAGGTCAAGGCAGGCAACTGGAAGTCCAGTGTAGACCATCATAATCTACAGGTAAAGACTGACACCTGATTGAGGTGCTGTTACAAATAAACTGTGATAGGTCAACATGAAACCACATTCAAAACATTTTTGCTTCTGTAATATGATGTATTTCCAGGTTAAACATAATGCACAAAAAATGTGGAGTGGGATTTGAGTTTATCCACCAGGAATTGGAATGGTGATGTCATTGTACTGTAGGTGGAGAACGATGAAATATTTCTAAGAAATATTACAAAGACGTTTTTGTTCTTTGGAATAACATGCATAAATGACTCATTCACAAGAGAAAGTAAAGTCAATTTGGATTTCATGTTCATGCTCTTTGAACACTGATTATGTTTTATGTTGCAACCTTGCAGGAATTTTATTATAGTCAAAACTGATTCAAAGTGATTAATTGATAGGTTATATGTTGTAGGCCTTGGTAAACACATGGAAGGAAGAGGGCTGTGCCACTGAGTACAGACCCTCTCAGGAGGAGGAGGATGGTACTGTGGTGAAGATGTTGCTGTGCTTGCAGACGCCGTGGCAGAGGAGGCTTATGTTACTGTATGGACAGCACGTGTGCTTACTGGATGAAACCTATCGAGCGGGCAGGTGTGTTGGTGCATTTAATGGCATTTAATGTGTAGTAGTCCAGGGGTTTTCAAACTGGGGTCCGGGACTGGCTTGCTTAGATGAGGACACTTAATATTCAGCAATATTATTGATTTTACTGCACTGACACTTATCGAATGACAGCTGAACTGAACTGGATGATGACATCACTTTTCTGCAGAGCTGACTTTTTTATAGCTGAATTGTATTGAAGCTTGTTTCTGCCACGAAAAAAAAAAGTAAAATAAAAAATGAAAAAGATAATTCTGACTTTTTATCTCACAATTCTGATTTTTTTTTCTCACAATTGCAAGTTTACATCTCGCAATTCTGCCTTTTTTTCTCACAATTGCGAATTTATATTGCGCAATTCTGACTTTATAACTTTGAATTGCAAGTTTATAACTCACAATTCTAAGTTTGTCTCACAATTCCAACTTTATAGCACAATTGCAAGTTTATATCTTGCAATTCAGAATTTATAACGAATTTCGAGTTTATATCTGCAATTCTTACTTTATAACGCAATTGCGAGTTTATATCTTGCAATTCTTTTTTAACGCAATTGTGAGTTTATATCTTGCGATTCTGATGTTGTAGTGCAGTTGTGAGTTTATATCTCACAATTCCAACTATATACACTGTATTGCCAAAAGTTTTGGGACGCCTGCCTTTACGTGCACATGACATCCTATTCTTAATCCGTGGGGTTTAACATGGAGTTGGCCCACGCTTTGCAGCTATAACAGCCTCAACTCTTCTAAGAAGGCTTTCCACAAGGTTTAGGAGTGTGTTTATGGGAATTTTTGACCATTCTTCTAGAAGCACATTTGTGAGGTCAGGCAGTGATGTTGGCAAGAAGGCCTGGCTCACAGTCTCCACTCTAATTCATCCCAAAGGTGTTCTATCAGGTTGAGGTCAGGCCAGTCAAGTTTCTCCACACCAAACTCGCTCATCTATGTCTTTATGGACATTGCTTTGTGCACTGGTGTGCAGTCATGTTGGAACAGGAAGGGGCCATCCCCAAATTGTTTCCACAAAGTTGGGAGCATGAAATTGTCCAAAATGTCTTGGTATGCTGAAGCATTAAGAGTTCCTTTCACTGGAACTAAGGGGCCAAGCCCAACCCCTGAAAAACAACCCCACACCATAATCCCCCCTCCACCAAACTTTACATTTGGCACAATGCAGTCAGGCAAGTACCATTCTCCTGGCAACCACCAAACCCAGACTCATCCATCAGATTGCCAGACAGAGAAGCGTGATTCGTCACTCCAGAGAACACGTCTCCACTGCTCTAGAGTACAGTGGCGGCGTGCTTTACACCACTGCATCCGACGCTTTGCATTGCACTTGGTGATGTAAGGCTTGGATGCAGCTGCTCGGCCATGGAAACCCATTCCATGAAGCTCTCTACGCACTGTTCTTGAGCTAATCTGAAGGCCACACGGAGTTTGGAGGTCTGTAGCTATTAACTCTGCAGAAAGTTGGCGACTTCTACGTAATGTGTACCTCAGCATGCGCTGACCCCGCTCTGTGATTTTACGTGGCCTACCACTTCGTGGCTGAGTTGCTGTTGTTCCCAATTGCTTCCACTTTGTTTTCATACCGCTAACAGTTGACCGTGGAATATTTAGTAGTGAGGAAATTTAACGAATGGACTTATTGCACAGGTGGCAACCTATCATGGTACCATGCTTGAATTCACTGAGCTCCTGAGAGCGACCCATTCTTTCACAAATGTTTGTAGAAGCAGTCTGCATGCTGAGGTGCTTGATTTCATACACCTGTGGCCATGGAAGTGATTGAAACACCTGAATTCAGTGATTTGGAGGGGTGTCCCAATAATTTTGGCAATATAGTGTAACTTACAATTCCGAGTTTATATCGCGCAATTTTGACTTTATAACTTGCGATTCTGACTTTATAACTTCCGATTCTGACTTTATAACTCGCAATTCTGACTTTATGATTTGCAATTCTGAGTTTAAATCTCGCAATTCTAAGTTTGTCTCACAATTCCAACTTTATAAGGCAGTTGCGAGTTTATATCTTGCAATTTTGAGTTTATAACGTAATTGTGAGTTTGTATCTTGCAATTCTGACTTTATAACGCAATTGTGAGTTTGTATCTCGCAATTCTGAGTTTATAACACAATTGCAAGCTTAAAAAAAATTTCCAAAAAAATCAGGATTCTGAGATTAAAAGGTCACAATTACGTTTTTTACTTTTTATTCAGTGGCGGGAAACAAATTTCCATAGAATTGAACTCATTTCATAATTGATGTACTTTACACCATTATTGAACTGAACTGAATCAACACTAAACTAACTTCAGCTGAATAATGACAATTGTCTTTTTAATTCTCTTTGTATTCATTGATCATTATACTCAGCATATTTTCAATTGTGTTAGTACAGTAAAGTATAGCAAAGTATCCTTTTCACATCACAAAATAGTGTTTCATCTATATAAATGTTTCAGTGTTTCATAAGGCTTTGGTACATTTTCAAAACTCTTAGTACAAAAATCCAAACTGATCACACTTGTAACACAGCTAGTCATTCTTTCAAAACCTGATTCATGCTTTCATTCTAATTGTACAAATTTTTATTCTACATAATCACTGTTTCAAAACAAGATCATTGTGATATGTAATGAGAAAATTTGGTTTAATCACCAAAACACAACACTTTGATCTTCTTTCAGTTTAGTACTTTTAACAATCAGTTCATTCAGTAGCAAACAATGCAAGATACATGTTTCAAATCACCCTTGTTGCTGAAATAATTACAGTTAAACAGGCCACAGATACCACATTAGAAAATACACTTACATTATATAACTTACAGAATTGGCATAAAATCCATGTTTGTAATAGTCTATTCAGTGTGTTGTCAAAAGGTGTGATGAAATGGCTATGAGGTTTCGTGCTAGAACAGTTTGCTGCCAACACAGTAAATGACTGACTCTATACTGTAGTTGACCTTTATAAGAGTGAGTTACAGTAATGTGGCAGTCTCTACCATGGTAATCTGGTTACAGTATCACATGGCATACATACTGTAATGTAAAATCATGTGTTGTGTTTCGGTGATTAAACCACATGTTCTCATTACGTATCACAATGATCTTGTGTTTTGAAACTGATTATGTAGAATGAAAATATGTACAACTAGAATGACAGCATGAGATCAGGATTTTTGTACTAAGACTTTTGAAAATGTACACTTTAGATGTGAAAATAGTACCAAAGCGAATAAAAAAAATCTGTATTAAAAAAATTAACTAAATAAACAAAAAACTTGATTAAACTACAAAAATGATTAAAATAAATACATTTTGAATTAAATACTTAAATAAACATTTGATTAAATTAAATAACATTTATAAAATATAACTATAAAAATGAATACATTTCGAATTAAATAATACATATAACAGTACAGAACTACAGAGAATAGAAATAAAAACGCAATGTAACATAATCAGTACATTTATAATATTAATTTGTCCACAGTATTATTTGGGTTTTTATACTTGAAAATATATAACTGCCTTTTAAACTATTGGATGGGGGTTTCTCTCATGAGGATGATCAAATTTGGGGGTCCGTGGCATCTAAAAATCTCAAACTTGATTTACTTGTCTCTGCCTCACAGAAATTCACTGCCACTCTTCTTTCTGTGGGTGAGGACAAATGTCAGCTATGCTGCTGTTGGAGTGTTTGTCACTCAGACAGAGACTAAAGAAGACATTGCAGAAGCCTTGAAGGTGTTTCAGAAGTGGAATTCAGACTGGAATCCATCACACTTCCTGGTGGACTTCTGTGAAGTGGAAATCAGTGCTCTTGTGGAGGTGTTTAAAGGTACTTTTAGAAGTTTGTAAAAAAAAAAAAAGCTGTACACGTTTATCCGTTTAAAAGATGGGAATCGGCAGTTTTTGTCTGTTGTAAGTTTTAATTTAAAATTTTGTGATTTTAACATATAGCCTGTTTTGCCAAATGTTTTGCCACTTGCATGAGCAACATAATATACAATTCTATTGCTTTAGCCTATATAAATATAAAGTAATGAATTGAATTAAATGTTGAAAGATGTGTATAGGAGAATCGCAATGCTGACAAGCCATGTTTAGTAACAACTTTTGGGTTTGAAATAAAAGTAAATGTTGTGTTTGTGATATACAGCCACGGATCAGTTGCGCACTGCAAACGCTTCATATGTGAAAGCACAATAGCATGTGCTGCTCCTGCATCGCATGCATATTGCAACATGCACTGCAATCGGAATATGTGTCAAAAAAGGCATTAAGTGCAATGTGAGTGCAGGCCAGCGGGGGAGTGGGGATGGGGGGACAATCGCACTCAGGCTTGGTTCAAGGCAACCCTGCCTAGTGTGAAATGCATGCAAATAATAAACTTTAATGATGACAAAGAACTGCAATGTCAAGTGAGCGTGATAGGGATAATCAAATGTTTTGTTGGTTTGTAAATGCCCAAAAATGGGCATGTACAACATGGTATAATAAATGATCTGTGGGTATTCTGAGCTAAAACTTCACAAACACTTTCTGGGGACACTAGAGACTTATATTGCATCTTGTAAAAAGGGGCTTAATAGGTCCTCTTTAATTAGAAATGTCATTTCTGGCATGATGCTCATGATTAGATCATTTTGATTATAATATCGCTGTTAGCAGATTCTTTTTTTAAGAAAAATATAAACAAATGTCTTCTCAGATTTTGGACCACTTTAAATGCTGTTCCAAATATAATGTTCAGAATTTAGAGGAAAATTGAATATCACTTAAGCTGAAGTTCAGTAAAAAATTAGGGATGCACCGATGTATCGGACGATTTTTGCTCAATTTACAACCATCGGCATATCGGCTGTAGGAGGAAAAAGGCCGATATAACAAACCGATAGTTTATTAATTAACTACGTGAAGGCACTGAGCTGTATAATGACTGTTGCATAATCCTAGCGCTGCTGTCTGTGCTTTAATGTTAAATCAAATAAAAGATCCCACACTATTCTTGACTAAATAACTTCTGTAACTTTCATAAGTGTAGCGGACCCCATCCGAATGATGACTAAAACTTTACTGATGTTTTATAGTTTATTGCATCCGTTTTCACTCCAAAAAAATCACCACAAAAGCTAAACATTACAGAGCACAAGAAGTGCACATTAAATTCTCTCTCCGTTGCATTATCATCCACATACAGCGAATTACTCAAAACACTTATTACAACTAACAGTAAACAAATACATACAGATCTTATATCTTTTCAGGGGTGCTTAATAAACTGACAAACTTTAAAAATGCAAAATATCTCTGAAGAACTGCGTGCTCTCCATTACCCTTATAGCTCCGTAGACGAGAAAACCCGTCAAAATAAGAGCCCCGCCTTAGTAAAGGATCTCAAGATCTCATACATATTTAAACTTACAAAAAATATTAAAATGTATACAAAAACAAATTAGAAGATTAATCACAATAAAGTCTGTTACAATAAAGAAGGATTAATTTGTATATAATTTAAACAGTGAAGAATAAGCAGTGTTATTTTACATTTGTTTACTTTATATCTGTACCTGAAAACTATTAAACCTACCTAAAAAGCACTGTTTATTTCTTATATATCTTTGTTCTGTTGACTTTATGTAGGCCTGCTGAATGTTAAATGGATCCAATCCATGTTCATTAAAAATGATTTGATGATGCAGTAATAAACCTGCTAGTATATTTTAATGCAGGTGTTTTTGAACTTTGCTTATTTAAAACAAATTGTTTGTTAAAATCGGTATCAGCCCCAAAAAATCATATCGGTGCATCCCTAGTAAAAATATGTAAATTCCTGTATGCGTAATAGGAGCAAGAGTGATTAATACTATATATATTTCAGTTCTTGATTTTAGAAATGTTTAAGGCCATATCATCTGAATGTTAAATTACTGGTTTACGACCACCCATCCTTGTAGTTGTGCAGGCTGTTGCATTGAGTTATGAGCGGTATGAGAAGATAGACACAACCAAATCTGTAAAATATTGGATCTGACGAGTGAACAACATCTTTGTCATTATAGGTTCTAAAGTGCTCCTCTGTGATTTTCACAGAGAAAAGGCATGGATGGAGTGGACAAGGAAAAAGGAAAATGGTGTGACATGTCAGGAAAAGGTTCTTAATCTTCTACGGGCTATTGCAGATTCTCAGACCAATGAGGACTTTGAGAACAGCACTGTTACCCTTCAACAACATCCGGACTGGCAGTCAAACGAGAAACTGAGAAGGTTTCTCAGCAAATGGCTTTGTCATGCAGAGGTGAGCGTATTACTTCTCTGTTAGTTCTATTTATTATCGGTAAGGATGGTGTGAAAACTAGCATGACGCATATTATGCTCTTGTGTTTCCTGAACTAGAGATGTGTAAATGTTTTCAGAAAACTAGTATTGACTTATAGTATTCTCTTCTGTTTCCTGAATATAGAGATGGGTAAATGTGTTCAGAAAAAAAAATCTGAATGTGGCCATCTTCACAAATAAAGGTGTTGAAAGACAAAAGGATGTCCTGAAGCATTCATACCTTAAAGGTCACAGAAACTGCAGCCTGAGCGAAACACTAATAGTGATTATGAGAGACTTCCTGCCGAAATCCTATCAAAAGTAAGAACTTGATTGTTGTGGAAATTCAAATTCGGCTGTCATATTTTACCGTAACCCACAAGAAAGAAATTTTGCTATAATATGACCTAGACATGTTTTTTTGAGATTCATTCAATGATTTGGAAACTAAACATGAATTTGGCTAACTAAAAATCTTGTTTTCCATATGCAGATACGTTGAATTAAATATCAAATGCTCAAGTGTCTCACACAAATACAGTGGAAATGTGCCTTGTTTTCTAAGAGATAGACCAAGAATTATGGCTCAACACATCATGAAAAGGCACCAAGAGTCGCTGCTCTTTAATGCAAGAGACATAACGTCTGCTGGGGAGAATGTCTTCAGTGTTCACAGTCAGACTTCACAGGAAGAACATCTCGTGAACTTTGGTAAAGGCGACGAGATGCCTTCATGTACTTGCATGGACTGGCAGAGACATCTTCTCCCATGCCAGCATTTCTGTGCTGTTTTTACCTTAGTTCCTGGATGGAGTTGGGAGAATTTGAGCGCTGCGTACAGGAACAACCCTCTCTTCACATTTGATGAGGTTTGCCTGGGACACTCTAGGACAGTTCCTCTGACTTCTGCTGATCTTCAAGTTGAAGAGCTTCTGAAGAAGAATCAGGAGAACAATAATAGTCCAGAGGGAGACAGCTGCACTTCCAGTCCAAAGAGAAGTCCATCTCCAGCTGCTCCCTCAGAGACCATCCTGATCACCCCTAGTGTTAAAGCAGAAAAAAGGGAGAAATGCGGTACCTTGTTAAAGGAGATATCTGATTTAACATGCCACATACAGGATGGGACATTTCTAGATTCAGTAACTGATCGCCTTACAGATCTTTTAGAAGATTTGAGGCGACACATTCCCCATGATGACATCCTTGACCTTTCCTACATGCCACCATCCAAGAAAATGTGTTCATCAGCCACTTAACACAGTCCCAAAAAGATGCCTTGTATCTGGCATAGCTAGTTATGCATTTATATTGCGCAATTCTGACTTTATGATTTGCAATTCCGAGTTTAAATCTCACAATTCTAAGTTTATCTCACAATTCCGACTTTAAAACTCGCAATTGTGAGTTTGTGTCAAAATTTCGACTTTAGTTGCGTGTTTATATCTTGCAATTCAGAGTTTATAACGAATTTCGAGTTTATATCTCCAATTCTGACTTTATAACTCGCAATTGTGAGTTTGTCTCACAATTCTGACTTTATAACGCAATTGCGAGTTTATATCTTGCAATTGTTTTTTAACGCAATTGTGAGTTTATATCTTGTGATTCTGATGTTATAGTGCAATTGCGGGTTTATTTCTCGGAATTCTGACTTTATAACTTGCGATTTTGACTTTATAACTCGCAATTCCAAGTTTATATCTCGCAATTCTGACTTTATGATTTGCAATTCTGACTTTATGATTTGCAATTCTGACTTTATAACTCGCAATTCCGAGTTTATATCTCGCAATTCTGACTATATATCTCACAATTCCAACTTTAAAACTTGCAATTGTGAGTTTGTCTCACAATTCCGACTTTATAACGCAGTTGTGAGTTTATATCTCGCAATTTTGAATTTATAACGTAATTGTTAGTTTATATCTGCAATTCTGAGTTTATAACGCAATTGTGAGTTTAAATCTCGCAATTCTGACTTTATAACGCAACTGTGAATTTAGCCTATATCATGCAATTGCAATTTTATATCATGCATTTCTGACTTTATAACAATTGCGAGTTTATATTGCACAGTTCTAACTTTATAACTTGCAATCAGGATTCTGAGATTAAAAGGTCACAATTAAGTTTTTTACTTTTTATTCAGTGGCAGGAAACAAATTTCCATAGAATTGAACTCATTTCATAATTGATGTACTTTACACCATTATTGAACTGAACTGAATCAACACTAAACTGACTTCAACTGAATAATGACAATTGTCTTTTAGAGCTGCTTTACAACAGAATTGAATTCTCTTTGTATTCATTGATCATTATTACTTTCCTGTTTATTACTGTAAAGCTGCTTTGAAACAATCTGTACTGAATAAAGTGCTTTATAAATAAAGGAAATTTAAATGACTTGACCCCTAGAGGGCCACAAGGGATTGCTAGGGGGCCCATGGAAATGTTTAGATAAATGCAGTGTAAAAAATATAAAAAATAAGAAATACAGTTTTTTTTGTTGTTGTTGTTGTTGTTGTTGTTGTTTTAATTGCTTTGGTGCAATTTTCACAAGCAATTGGTAAATTTTCAAAACTCTTAGTACTAATACCACAACAGATCATCAAAAGTGCACTTTCTTCAAACATATTCAGCATATTTTCAATTGTGTTAGTACAGTAAAGTATAGCAAAGTATCCTTTTCATATCACAAAATAAGTGTTTCATCTATATAAATGTTTCAGTGTTTCATAAGGCTTTGGTACATTTTCAAAACTCTTAGTACAAAAATCCAAACTGATCACACTTGTAACACAGCTAGTCATTCTTTCAAAACCTGATTCATGCTTTCATTCTAGTTGTACAAATTTTTATTCTACATAATCACTGTTTCAAAACAAGATCATTGTGATATGTAATGAGAACATTTGGTTTAATCACTGAAACACAACAGTATGATCTTCTTTCAGTTTAGTACTTTTAACAATCAGTTCATTCAGTAGCAAACAATGCAAGATACATGTTTCAAATCACCCTTGTTGCTGAAATAATTACAGTTAAACAGGCCACAGATACCACATTAGAAAATACACTTACATTATATAACTTACAGAATTGGCATAAAATCCATGTTTGTAATAGTCTATTCAGTGTGTTGTCAAAAGGTGTGATGAAATGGCTATGAGGTTTCGTGCTAGAACAGTTTGCTGCCAACACAGTAAATGACTGACTCTATACCGTAGTTGACCTTTATAAGAGTGAGTTACAGTAATGTGGCAGTCTCTACCATGGTAATCTGGTTACAGTATCATATGGCATACATACTGTAATGTAAAATCATGTGTTGTGTTTCGGTGATTAAACCACATGTTCTCATTACGTATCACAATGATTTTGTGTTTTGAAACAGTGATTATGTAGAATGAAAATATGTACAACTAGAATGACAGCATGAGATCAGGATTTTTGTACTAAGACTTTTGAAAATGTACACTTTAGATGTGAAAATAGTACCAAAGCGAATAAAAAAATTGATTAAACTACAAAAATGATTAAAATAAATAAATTTTGAATTCAATTATTAAATAAACATTTGATTAAAATAAATAACATTTATAAAATATAACTACAAAAATGAATCCATTTCAAATTAAATAATACATATAACAGTACAGAACTACAGAGAATAGAAATAAAAACGCAATGTAATATAATCAGTACATTTATAATATTAATTTGTCCACAGTATTATTTGGGTTTTTTTATTCTTGAAAATATATAACTGCCTTTTAAACTATTGGATGGGGGTTTCTCTCATGAGGATGATCATATTTGGGGGTCCGTGACATCTAAAAATCTTCTAACATCTAAAGGTTCTTAATCTTCTACGGGCTATTGCAGATTCTCAGACCAATGAGGACTTTGAGAACAGCACTGTTACCCTTCAACAACATCCGGACTGGCAGTCAAACGAGAAACTGAGAAGGTTTCTCTGCAAATGGCTTTGTCATGCAGAGGTGAGCGTATTACTTCTCTGTTAGTTCTATTTATTATCGGTAAGGATGGTGTGAAAACTAGAATGACGCATATTATGCTCTTGTGTTTCCTGAACTAGAGATGTGTAAATGTTTTCAGAAAACTAGTATGACCTATAGTATTCTCTTCTGTTTCCTGAATATAGATATTAAAAATAAAGGTGTTGAAAGACAAAAGGATGTCCTGAAGCATTCATACCTTAAAGGTCACAGAAACTGCAGCCTGAGCGAAACACTAATAGTGATTATGAGAGACTTCCTTCCGACATCCTATCAAAAGTAAGAACTTGATTGTTGTGGAAATTCAAATTCGGCTGTCATATTTTACCATAACCCACAAGAAAGAAATTTTGCTATAATATGACCTAGACATGTTTTTTTTGAGATTCATTCAATGATTTGGAAACTAAACATGAATTTGGCTAACTAAAAATCTTGTTTTCCATATGCAGATACGTTGAATTAAATATCAAATGCTCAAGTGTCTCACACAAATACAGTGGAAATGTGCCTTGTTTTCTAAGAGATAGACCAAGAATTATGGCTCAACACATGAAAAGGCACCAAGAGTCGCTGCTCTTTAATGCAAGAGACATAACGTCTGCTGGGGAGAATGTCTTCAGTGTTCACAGTCAGACTTCACAGGAAGAACATCTCGTGAACTTTGGTAAAGGTGACAAGATGCCTTCATGTACTTGCATGGACTGGCAGAGACATCTTCTCCCATGCCAGCATTTCTGTGCTGTTTTTACCTTAGTTCCTGGATGGAGTTGGGAGAATTTGAGCGCTGCGTACAGGAACAACCCTCTCTTCACATTTGATGAGGTTTGCCTGGGACACTCTAGGACAGTTCCTCTGACTTCTGCTGATCTTCAAGTTGAAGAGCTTCTGAAGAAGAATCAGGAGAACAATAATAGTCCAGAGGGAGACAGCTGCACTTCCAGTCCAAAGAGAAGTCCATCTCCAGCTGCTCCCTCAGAGACCATCCTGATCACCCCTAGTGTTAAAGCAGAAAAGGGGAGAAATGCGGTACCTTGTTAAAGGAGATATCTGATTTCAGTTTCAGTTTAATTTATTTATATAGCACATTTAATAACGACCGAGTCGACCAAAGTGCTGCACAAAGAAATAAATAAATAGATTTGACATGCCACATACAGGATGGGACATTTCTAGATTCAGTAACTGATCACCTTACAGATCTTTTAGAAGATTTGAGGTGACACATTCCCCATGATGACATCCTTGACCTTTCCTACATGCCACCATCCAAGAAAATGTGTTCATCAGCCACTTAACACAATCCCAAAAAGATGCCTTGTATCTGGCATAGCTAGTTATGCAGACAACCCCCACAAGTGACTTTTAAGGTGTTTTGTGTTTGTACAAATTAAATTTTAAATTTTCTGTACCAATTGTAGTACAATTGTGTGGTATTTTCTGTGGTTGTGTGGGTGTGATATTTTGAGTTGTATTTTCTCCTGCTGGTAATTAAAAAAGCCATCTTGAGCACTTTTTCAGCAGAAAACAGAAGTAAAAGTTAAGTTTGATATAAACACTTTATTTGATAAAACCTGTACAGTAAAAGTTGGTTTACCAACTCTTAAGTAGTAGCATTGCAACTTTTCACAAAGTTTTAAACAAAGATAGAGTATGTTATCAGAGTATTACTCACAATTCCCCTTTATTTATCTTTACGTCTGTGGTTTGTGGTTGGAAAGAAATGTTCACCTGTGGTCGATGCAGAGCTCTATAAGAAGACCTCCACACTCTTCTGAGGAACACTGAAGTTCAAATTCTCAAAGCTTCTTCTTCAGGCTGGTTAGAGATCATCCGCAAAGATGCTCCGGAACGTCTTTCTTGTCAGCTTGCTCATATATGCAGGTAAAATCATCTCTGTTCTAAAATGACTTTTAATTATTTGTCTTATGGCATTGCTGCTTGCATGTTAATAGACATGGTCTGAAATCACAAGAACTTTCAGTATAATAGACAACATGAATAAAGAGTCATTAATTAATTAGGCATTAACTATTGTTTATTTATTTTTAGTCTACGCAGCTCACTGGGAGATTCGTGAAGTGGACTCTGCTGAGGATGAACTTAAAGAAATCCTTGTAAGCTTCTCCTAATTGCAATAGTTTGTTAAACAAGTATATGTTTTAAAACAATGACCTTATGTAAAGTATTGAAAGAAAAAAAAATAGGGGGAAAGCTTTACTTGGTTGCATGTGATTAACAGGTAGTGATAGATAAAGTAGTTAATTATAAGTAGCATAGTTCTTTGTATCGTCTCCTTGAGTCAGTGCAGAGAGATTTGGAGATGGGCTTGTCTGCTTTGATATCAGTTTCCTGTTATGATGTGTTTTCAGGCTGACATGACGGAACAACAATTATTTGATAAGTGCGCGATATGTCAATACATCATGAAGAAGGTGAAAAAAAGAATCTCCTCTAAGGCAACGCCGGTGGGTTTCATAATTACTGTCGCAGTATTTAACTGTATGTGCCTTCACAACAGCTTTTATTAATGACATAATTTCCCTCAGGATGAAATCAAAACCAAGCTGAACAACACCTGTGATAAGGCCGGGCTGCTGAAATCTAAGTGCAGGCACTTTGTTGAGAAGTATTTGAGCACTATTATTGATGAGCTGATGACTGATGACGGGCCAAAAACCATCTGTACTAAAGTTAAAGCCTGCAAGTAGGTGCCACAAAAATACTCCAAAGGTTCACAGTCTTACCTCTTTCTCTCTCTCTCTCTCTCTCTCTCTCTCTCTCTCTCTCTCTCTCTTTGGACAGTAATATGGTGATACATAACATAAATGAGGAGATTTTGAATAACTTTTGTTTTGTTTGTTTTAGGCCAGAACCACCCATTAAGGAGTTCATTCTTGCTTTTAAGAGTTTGTGAAAGAGAATAATTTATTACTTGCAGTTTATGTATGGTATGTGCATTACAATGAAAACAAAATAAAAATATACGGATAAAACAATCAATGATCTGTTTTCTTTCATTTCATTTCATCTTTTATACCAGATTCATTTAGTTGCTAGTGCATTGCTTTGTAAGTGAGGTCTAAATAAAACCTAATTATTCTTTATAACAAGCTCATGTTTCCAACAATGAATGCAGATGCTTGTAGGATAAGAACATTGTTCAGTCCGCTGTGATTATGGCAGGTATTCATGAGATTTAGATGTAGCTGCAGCTGAATGAAGGGTTCTTGTGGCTAACCATGAGACTACTACCAAATGTAGGACACAGTTAAGAGTTCCTATCACAGTCTCGCAGTATCATGCCATTTAAAGTGCCATGTTTGATTAGTTGATAGTATTTCTGAATGATGCCTTGACTTCACAAGTGCACATCAAGGCACAGAGCTTCTTTATGAGTGTCTGATGACACCGTTTCACTCAACTGTCCTGAGAAAAATATTATTTCATGCTTTTAAGGGCCCCTTTAAAAATCAGGCATAATATGGTGAATATTTGATAAAAAATGTAGCTTGCAATGAAAATTTTATATAGTCAGTATACGCTATTGATCAAAAGTTTCGGGTCAGGCTCTATGAAGGCTCTAGTTTCATTTAAAAGACGGGAGCCAGAGTTGCCAGGTCCGTGGTTTTCCCCTACACCAAACACTATTTGTAGAGCACCTCCCATCCATTAATTAAAAAGAGCTTTGTGCTTTGTTACTGATAAAAAATAAAGTCTTGGCTATCAAATTCTTTTCATTTTATCACAAAACTTTAGGGCTGGGTATTGACACAGTTTTCACGAATCGATTCGATTTCTATTCACATGCTTGCAATTTGATTTCGATTTGATATTGATTATTTTGGATGTAATATAACAGATACAGTACATGGCAAACTTTCTAGAAGAAAAAATCTCTCAACTAATGCTGTAAACTACACATGGGAGTCAGTTACACTATAATATTGAAGGTTAAAATTAACTTATTTATATACAAACACTTAAATTGCACTCAATGATGTTTTTTTATAATAAATAAGGTTTAGAATTACATAATCATATTTCTACTCCAGATTCGCATCATGGCTGTGCATCAAGAAATTAACACTTTTATTTAACAAGGATGCATTAAATTGATCACAAGTGATAGTAAAGACATTTATAATGTTACGAAAGATTTCTAAAGCTAAAGGGTGTAGTTTACAACATTTACCAATAGGGGCTCTCTGGACCATGCTAACAAGCCCAGAACACATTTTAAAATATAACAGCCTTAAAAACCACTCTCTGTAATGTCTTTTGCACTACAAAATAGGGTTAAATGTTGAGAGATTTTTTTTTTTTTTTTTTTTCAGGTACCAGGTAAAGATGAGTACCAGATAAAACTATGCAACCACAATGCCACTTCTAACCACTACATGGTTTAGAGAGAAAAACTAAGCAAACTTAAGTATGACTGAGTACATGCAAAATCAGCCAAATGAGGCCATCTAATATGAATGTAGGTTTTTAGAGTAACATCTGAGTGTGGATGAAATTCCCGCCATCACACTCTCACCGTCAGTCATTTGGTTCTGGCACAAAAACTCCCCTAATACATTCTCAACTTCCCTGAGAAAATAACACTCATAACAAATGCTGACCTAACAAATGCATTAAATAACAATTATGTAACCCAAGCAATTGCTAGTATTTTCTAGCATGTATTTATATTCTTTGTAGTGATTAAAATAATCATTATTGTCTTAACGACTTTTTTGGGGTGTTGTTGTTTTATTTAAAGAGCTATTTGAGTAGTCAATGAAGACGCATAAATTACCTGACACATAAACCTTTGTAAATAAAATCATAATCTGGAGGTTTAATTTGCTGGGGTCAAATTGACCCTAGTGGGGGAAAATGGTCTTAGATTTGAGGGTAACAGTCGGGTTAATTTGAAGTGTTTTCTGTTTGTTTTGTTTCTGTGTTCTCTTCCTGTGTTCAGTTCCTGTTTGCTTTGTCCTTTGTTAGTTTCCATAGTTACCATGCTTGGTTCTCACCCATTGTTTAGCCCTCCTTTCCCAGTGTGTTTATACCCCTGTGTCTCAGTTGTGTTTTGTCAGTCCTTGTTTTGCTGTGACTGTTTCTGATATGATTGTCTAGTTATGAGTTCTCATGTTGCTGCTCTTCTGCCTTTGTGGATTATGTTCCTGACTTATTCATGTGGATTATACATTTGTGCTCGGACTTAACCATCTGTGTTTGTATTTCTAATAAAGTAGTGCTTGCATGTGGATTCTTTCTCTGCTTTGTCTCTGCCCTGATGTTACAATGAGTAACTTTACAAGTATACATGTCAACATATTCTACTAACCCTAACCCTACCCCTAACAGTATACTAATACTCAACTGATACTCTAATGAGAGTTAGTTGACATGTAGGTAAAACATAACTTAAAGTCAACAGAATGTCTAAAGGGGACCCTCGAAATAAAGTGTAACCTTATTTTTATTTTATTGTTTTTTTTTTTATTTTTCTGGAAACCCTGTCATTAATCATTAACATGCAGTATACTATGGTGGTTGAATTTCACTTAATGTGAAGTTTATAGCAAAGTGAATGTGGTGTACATAATATAAGTATGCTGATTTCAACACGGGTACTGGTCAGTAGGATTTACTATTGCTTAAGATGCACTAATAACTAAAGACAAAATGTGGCCAGCTGGGAGATGATTAAGGTTTTCAACTCAACACAACCACACAAGCCATTTCCTCATTTGTCATGTCTTTCTCACAGTCAGTGAAACATTTAAATATCTGATGAGATCATCTTTAAATCCACTTGAATCTTGCTAATGCATCACAATGAAGTTTTAAAAACTCAGTCCTTTATTATTTTATATGAAAAAATAATAATTGACTTTTATTGACAAAATACTTTATGTCACTAATATACTAATATTTCATGTTAAAATGTGCCCCACCTATGGGTCATGTTGTCACATTTCACTTCCCTTCTTTCGGGGTAAATAAAGAAAAAAGTATACACTGTATTAATGAAACAAAGCCACATATTTGTACCAGACGTGTGAAATTAATGTGGAACAAAATACATTTTCTGAACCCTAAGTAGATTTACACAAACTAAGAAAGTCAAAAAGTGTTAGATTGTGCCTGGCTCTCCCCTACATCTCTTCTGAAACTCACTGTCCATCCATCCAGATTTAACAGAAATTATATTTGTAATTCTAATTCCATGCCAAGTGTGAGAAAAAAAGTGAGCGACGTGACGTGTGGCCAAGTATGGTGTCCCATACTTGGAATTTGTGCTCTGCATTTCACCCATCCAAGTGCACACACAGTAGTGAACAACACACATGCCCGGAGCAGTGGGCAGCCATTTTTGCTGTGGCGCCCGGGGAACGATTGGGGTTTAGGTACCTTGCTCACGGGCACCTCAGTTGTGTGTAATAATGAGAGTGGAAGAGAGTGCTGTTTATTCACTACCCCCCCCACCTCCCCCACTTACATTTCCTGCCAGTAATTTGACTCAAACCCACAACTTTCGGGTTACAAGTCTGACCATTAGGCCACAACTTCAGACAAAACATGAAAAAAAATCTCTTCTAAAACTGGTTCAAAGGAAATGATTACAGCTACATGCACTGCACATGACACAATGGACAAGACATAATATTATTTTAATAATGCTGATTGTCTGAAGCCTTTAAAGTGATTAAAAATGTTCTGTGTGTCTGTGAATTGATTGTATACATTACTGTTTAGTTGTCTGGTTGTTGTGGCAAGGGACTAGTGTGAAAACCAGATCATGTGCTCTACATGACACGTGTGGGTGCTGGTGAAGATGAATCTTCACACAAAATCATCATTGCACATACACCCTCATGTCATTCCATACCTGTATAACTTTCTTTCTTCTACAGAACACAAAACAATTTTAATCCAGTTGGGTAAGTTGAGTACATTAGGCCTACATTATTAGGGTTGGAACTGAGAAGTGTTTATGGAAAGCTGCTTTAACATTAATCCTTAAAATGTACTAGTGTCTATTTTCATTCTATATACTAGTTCTTATTTATTAGATACTAGTACTTGTTCATTAGATACTCGTACTTATTCAATAGATGATAGTACTTAGTCAAAATGTTACTAGAAAGATTTTTTATTTTATTAGTAAAAGTTTTAATTGAACTGCAGTGGTCATTCTGACTAGTCATAACAAGATGAGTAAAAAAAGCAGTTGACTAGTGAGATAAGAATTGCTATAAGTAACAATTACAAAAGATACTTAGGTGTAATAAATAAGTACTTGTACCTAATGAATAACTACTATGTATTAAAAAGGTACTAATATCTAATGAAAAGTTATTTTATGTAATAATTAAGTACTTTCTCTAAAAATATACTACCTGCTTATTGACAGTGATTTTAAAGTATAGACTATGTATAATCAAAGTAATATAATTTATGGTTGTCAGGGTTATGTCTGATCTGTTTAAAGCCGGGTGCACACTGTGCGATTTATAATAGTCTTTTATGATTGTTGCTATGAACTCAGCTGTCATTTATGTCAGACCGTAGGACAGTCAAGACGCGTTAAAAACGGAAGTCCAGTTATTTCTGTGAATTGCAGCGATCCATTTGCTTCTCTTTTCTGTAGCTTTCGGCAGTCTGTAAAAATATACCTCAGATTTCTTGTCAAATCTATTTGTGCAGTCAATCATAAATCTCTTCCCATTTTGGATGTTTTGTGGGGGGGTTTTCGCAGCATTCATAATGAAAACCAATGCTGCCTTTTTGCCACTCAGTGGGCATAACCAAAGTCATTTCACTCAGCGGCCATCTCGGGCATTCAAAATTGCAGCTTCTATCTCTTTGAATGGGAAAACATCAAATTCTCCAAAGCTGTTTGCCAAGCTTTCGATTAAATTTCATATATGAAATCACCAATGAAATCTTACAACAACTGTCTCATAAATTTTGTTTCTAAACGCTCGAATCATGACAAAAAACTATTATTCAGACTGGATCAAGCTAATGCGCATGCGCAGTCCTAAATGCGCGTCTCTTGTGCCTCATTTTGGAGGCGCTCGTCTAACTGTTTCTATAGGAACCGAAGCTTCTAACGGCCACTGCAGTGACGCGATGACTTTACCAATCTGCGATTGGCTCTTATTTAGAAGGCGGGAATTATTCCGCCATATTGCGTGTTGCACTTTCTCCCATTCAAAACAATACGAGTGACGTGTCTTGTGTTATTCTATCCACCAGATGTGCCTCATATGTCCTGAGCAGTGAAGCTGCGGGCTCTTTGATCGCCCCCTGGTGGCTGGATGCAGTACAGGTCTTAAACCTCGCCCTCTCCATGCAAACAAACGGGAATGGTTTTGGTCATTTAAGGTAGTTGTTATCACGCTGATATATATTCAATTGTTCGTTTTTGTGATAAGTTTGATTTTAGCTAGCAATTTGATGCTATAGAAACGGGGCGTGTCGTCATGATTGACAGTTGTGACTAACAGCTTCTCTGAGGACTGTCGGAGCTTCGAGGGGAGATTGAAGATATATTACTAACTATTAATTTTAAATTTCTCTGTTATTTCACACCGACAAAATAAGTTGTTCAGCAGCAAACTGTACTAACCGACCTACAGGATCTGACGGATCACTGAACTTTTTTCGGTAACGTTAAATGTGGGCTTTATAAGCTAATTAATAAATGTTGTTAGTTAAGATAACACGCCTAACTTTAACCATGTCGGGAAAAAGCAGGTGATCGTTATCTGGCAGTTACTAATTATTTTTATGGGTATAAAATAATAATTAGAAGGACAAAACTAATGATAGCCTACTCTAATTAATTATAGAGCACTGTCTACAGCAATCGATCTCAACATTAGTTCAACTTGATTTAAAATGGCAGGACCGTTTATGACATTTTATTGTTTCTAGTGGCACTGAGTTTATCTACTGAATTTGCTGTTTCAAAAATATTATTGCTCTAGAAACAGAATAGCCTATTATTTTATAGGTAGAATTTTAAATTGTGTATAATTTATATAGCCTATTTAAAATACATTAATGATGACGCAGTCATCTGGGTGGAAGTTTGATACCGCGACTCCGTCTCCGGGCTCCACTGACGATTCCTTCTGCGCATGCCCAGGCTCCAAACTGACGTTTTTGCATAATATGTCAACGCCCATCGTCGTACGTTTTACATTCAGTTCATTACAATGGAAGGAAGCGGCGTCGTGTTTGTAACGTCTGTCAGAGGGCTTGAAGTCTGCCTAGGTGAAAAATAGAAAAACAGGGGGCAAGAAGAAAAACCCGAGGCAAATGAACTGATAGTCCCACGAGTCTTTATAGATGGTTCGCACAATAAGCACACTCTTCACATACATGTAAAAGAGTGAGAATAAACAGGAAAAGAAAGCGCTCTGATAAACGCTACGAATCAAAGTGGAAAAGTAACATTATTACACTGGAACATCAGTCAGCAGTAGAGCATTCTCTCTCAACTCTGTGCGTGCACGCTCACATGAGAACAGCGTGCCCACTACAACGTACGCCATAGAAGAAGTTATATTAAAGGCAAATCAACATTAACGTCATGAACAGTATTCAACATAATTTAGGTGGCCGTTATACATCGTCCATCTTTTTTTTTACAGTCTATCTATCCACCTTATTCCTACGCCCCATAATGCTTTGCGCGAATTATGGGTGTAACTTCCGTTAAGGTGTAAACAGTCAGTAAAAGGTTCACACTATGAACGCAATAATACGTTTTATTTAAAAACTGGGTACAATGAGATGAAATTATTCTACTCACTCTTCAACCAACGAACATTAAAAGGACATTTAAATGTGTAAAAGCATCAACAAGGTACTTTCAACAGGCCATGAAAAAGCCTGATTCTTTCCGCAGCAATAATGGACGGTTTAAATTTAGTATATCTGTATGATGATATATACGTTGCCTTAATAACAATGTTCATGAAATTCAGCATTGCGTGATACTATTTCAAAGTGATTTCCATCATTTTTACAGAAATTGAATGGGCGTAGAGTAGCCTACGGGGGGGACGTGTCCCCCGCACTTTTAATAAAACGTAAATTCGTCCCCCGCACTTTTTTTCGGGCAAGTGTGTTCACATAGAGGCCAATAAATGAATAAATATTGATTTAAATTCAAAGAGACATGATTGTCTATGCATGACTTGTCGTTTTATGCTTAACTAAAATGAGGCGGTCTAAACATTATGGAGCGATCACTGTCGTGTTTCATTCATACTGGAAGCCGGAGGGCGCTCTCTCGCAGAAAGTCCAAAACGCTTTCGTAGAAGTAATTCAGCTATTCGCTCTAGCAGCATCTGAATAAAATGCAGAAATGTCCTGACTGATCGAACGTGAAGACAATGAACACACCATTGCGACAAGATGTGGTTTGTGTGTTTTTCAAGCCATCTCAATGTATTTATTGACAGTAAAGTATATGAAGTATATAAGTCATAAATCTCTTATGCTCGTCAAGGCTGCATTTAATAATAAAAAAATACATTAAAAGCAGTAATATTGCGAAATATTATTACAAATTAAAATAGCTGTTTTCTATGTGAATATATAGTAAAGTGTAATTTATTCCTGTGATCAAAGCTGAATTTTCAGCATCATTACTCCAGTCTTCAGTGTCACATGATCCTTCAGAAATCATTCTAATATGATAATTTGATGATCAAGAAACATTTCTGATTATTATGTGTTGAAAACAGTAGCTTAAAATTGTTGTTATACATTTAATTTGTCTGGATTCTTTGATGAATAGAAAGTTCAATGAACAGAATATATTTGCATTTATTGTCACTGTCACTTTTGATCAAATTTAATGCATCCTTGATGAATAAAAGTATTTCTCTCTTTTGTTTTAATCTTACCAAAAATGTTGAATGGTATCATGGTTTCCACCAAAATATGAAGCAGCACAACTATTTTCAGCATTGATAATAATCAGAAATGTTTCTTGAGCAACTAATCAGCATATTAGAATGATTTCTGAAGGGTCATGTGACACTGAAGACTGGAGTAATAATGCTGAAAATTCAGCTTTGATCACATATATTGTACTTTTTGCAGTATATTCATATAGAATATAGCAATTTTAAATTGTAATACTATTTCACAATATTACTGTTTTTACTGCATTTTTTGATTAAATAAATCCAGCCTCTTTGAGCAGAAGAGACATATTTCAGAGACATATTTTTTAAAAGCAAACTGATTTAAAATTAAAAGCAAGAGATGAGGGGAAAAAATCTATCAATTCTGTCCCCCTCACTTTTAAAATGATGGCCACGCCCCTGATAAATTGTATTTACCTGTGAAAACAAACCTGGAAAGAGACATGAGGCTTTGAGGAGAAAATCGAGAGATTCTTCGTGCATTCCAGTGAATTATTAATGGGATATATTATAAATTATATCGGGAGAACAGACCACAAATGTTTAGTATATGTTGTCCTTTTTCATACTATTACAGTGGAATGCAAAGGGACAAAAGAAAATAATCACAAGGATAGAAAGCAGCGACTGAAAAGAGCTCTTGATATAGATATTCTTTTTATAACATGTTATGTTAAAATACCAAGCGTTATGTTATTCTCATGATGTCTGAAAATAAAACATGAAAGAAAAATTGACAGCTCTTTCAGTCAAACTGAACTTGTAGGGCAACCTTATGATTTGAAACGTTTCGTTTCAGTCTTTTTAAATGGAAGTTCCCCAAACCGGAAGTGCAACCCATAATTCGAAATGCAGTAGGCTAGTCAGGAATAAGGTGGATAGTCTTTGGCATAACTGCAGTAATTCCAGCCAACTGTGACGTCACATGCATAACCTCTATATTACAAATTTTACGGTAGACACATTGAGTTGACACAAACCCGCCTCCCCTCCCCTCACTCGTTTCATTTACTCTGGATGAATATTGTTGGTGCTACAGAGCTTGAATTTGGGTGTGGGATTGCGTGTATTGTGCATAATTTTACTCATTCCCGCAGATTTTGTGCTCACACCCAAAGTGCGCGCACAGAAAGATGCCTCTCAATACTAAACTAAGTTCTTTTTCACAGCTTATTGCACTTAAACAGTCAAATTCACAAAAAATAATGTCAAAATGCCAGTCTTGGCGAGTATTCACTTAAACACAGTCAGTTATGTTTTAAGTGAACATAAACTGTTCAAAAAAAAGAAAATGCATGTGTAAAGGCCCGTTCACACCGAAGACGATAACTATAACAATAAAGATATAGTTCTAAATCATTCTCAATATAAAAGAATGGTTCACACTACAGCTATAACGATAACAGCACAGAGAAACTATATTGTTGGAATCACTTTTAAAACAATTTTATCCAGCTGATGAACAATAAAAACACTGACAGCCAATCAGAATCCATCCTGCTCTAACAAGCTCAAGCATTTAAATTGACAGACAAGCACATGCTTAGAATAAACAGAATGATATCGTCTGCTAGTGTGGACACTAATATAGTTATCTTTATAGTTATCTTTCTTGGTGTGAATGGGCCTGAACAGTACAATCCATGTGTCAGGTCTTAAAGTGACAGCAGCCTAATATACCTGCTGCAAAATTATGAGATAATATTAAAAATATCTATATGGGAGTTTCCCCCCATGGTATTGATGTCAAAATTATGGCCAGTGAAAATGCTGAGTGGCTAGTAACTTTGGAAACCATTAGTCACAGTAGCTGGTGAGCAAAAAAGTTACAAGCCCTAGTGGAAATGATAAATGATCACACATAGCTCACAGGAAGATGAAAAAGGTGTGATAGTTTGTGTGTTTTGATGTTCATGTTCTACTGGTTCACAATTTCTGTGGTTTCTGGTTGAACAAAGAGGTGTTTAAAACCGAGTATAGCATCAAAGATCTTCAAACAAACAAGTGGAGGGTTACACTCTTTTGCCAAACAAGATGCTGCGTAGTATTATCCTGGTCACCCTGCTGATATCCTCAGGTAAATCAGCACAGACCAACAGTTACTTATCTTTATCAATCTGTGTTTATCTTATTTTGTGTTAATTTGTCATGTATTTGTCATTCACAGTTTGTGCTTTTCAATGGGAAATGAACAAAGAAGAGCCTAATGAAAATGAAATTGAAGAAAGCTCTGTGAGTTGTCCACAACACTGTTTATCATGGTTTATCATTTTATGTTCAGTTGTACAGAAGCACAGTGGACTGCATTCACCAGATTATTGTGTATCAGTATCTATTAGTGGTCAAAATATATTCATAGAAATTTACTTGACCTTTTAAGATCTTTTCAGTTATTTTTCTAGAATGTTTAAAATGTGATAATGAATAACAATATATATATTTTTTAAAATAATACATTTCTTTTTAATGTGATAGCAAAAAAACTCAAAATTAACTAATTTAGCTGAATGATTATTTTACACATTTCATCAACATTCACAAATTATCTTAAAACAGGAAAACATATCTCAATCATCATTAGATATAAGAGGTCACATCTTTGCCATATACTGAAATGAAATGATTACACTATTTCGATGGTCCACTTTAGACATTCTAACTATAAGTAACTTTGCAACTACATGTCAACTAACTCTTAGAGTATTAGTAGACTGTTAGGTTAGGGTTAGTTGTTCGGATTTGTAGAAATTGACATGTACTTACAAAGTTACTTATAGTCAGTAGAAGGTAGGGGTGGGAATCTTTAGTCACCTCACAATCTGATTCCAATTCAGGGAGTCATGATCCATTTCCAAAATGATCCTTGATATACTTTTTTTTTATTATTATTAATTAATTAGTTAAGGATTTAAAATCCTTACATCTACATATCCTTACATAAGTAATTATAAGTAGGCCTACTTTTTAAAATAATTACATATTGAATAAATTTAATTAAAACAATTGTACGTTAAGAATTTAAAACTAATATGATGTCAAAACATACAAGCAAGTAGCAAATAATAAAGAGGAGCAACAAAACATATTACAAGCAATAAACAAAGAGCGCTTTCAGTATTTAAGATTATCTGAACATTTTCTTTATCATGTTTTCTGTCGTTTGATAGTTACATCAAAGACAGCGGGAGATCTAATAAGTCGCACGGATCTCTTTTGAAATATAATAAGTAATGCGGTTTGTCCTGTCCATTTAATCCCTAAAGACAAAACTGGCTGTGTTTAGGCCCTACATTCATTTTGCATCATGAAACCATTTTGAGACGCAAGTAGGCTATATTATACCACTGACACAGCCGCATGCGCAAGCACTCTTCACAAACAAAGCGTCAGCATTTGAAATTGAAAGCAGCCTTCTGTTAATGAGGTTTATATTTAAATATATAAGTCCACTGCATTCCAAACAACATTAACGATGCCTTTGTAGAGCATTTTTAAGGAAAATACCTACGGGCGAGACCATGCGCATCAAACAAAGCTTGCTTCTCTCACAGAGCATCCTGGGCATGAAGCGTTAGAGAGAGAATCGCGATGCATCGATGGATCGCTTTTTTCTCCCACCCCTAGTAGAAGGTCTGTTAGGGACCATCAAATTAAAGTGTTAGCAGATATTAAGCAGACAGTCAACTAATACTCTAATGACTTCTAATCGACAAGTAGTTGAAAAGTTACTCACAGTTAGCAGAAAAAAGTGTTGCCAATGAAGCTCCAAGAGTGTTTGCAAGATGCAGAGAAGTTTGACAGCATTTTTTAAACAGCTAGTCATGTCAGATTTTAACTGCTAAGTTCTAACTGTCATATTTCAACTACTGACTCTAAAATCCTGTATGTTGTCTTGTTAGGGTGATATACAAACAGAACAACTCCCTGGAATGTGCTGGGCTTGCAAGTGGGCCATGAAGAAGTTGAAAAAACAGATATCCAATGGAGCAACTCCGGTTAGTACAAGTACTCTTTTATACGATTTAATAAACAAATTAATGTTATTCAAATATAGAAACTACAATATTAGAGAATACTTAGAGACTAGTGGCTTAAGTGTGCTTGTCACTTTCCTACAGGACGACATTAAAAAGAAGCTGTCGGTGGTCTGTGATGAGATCGGGTTCCTAAAGTCACTGTGTAGGAAGTTTGTGAACAAATACACGGATACCCTGGTCGAAGAACTTTCAACTACTGATGATGCCAGAACCATCTGTGTTAACATTACTGTTTGCAAGAAATAGGCATGGAGAAAATGGTTAGTTTATCTAAAATGAAAATGAAAATTGTCATCAGTTGCGCACACTCATCTCGTTCCAAACCCATAAGACTTTCGTTCATCTTCAGAACACAAATCTGAGAGATCTCTGTCCCTTCGTTGAAAGTCAAGCATGCTTGAGCTTCCATTTACCATATTTGACTTCTCTGTTTATATGTGAATAAAAGCTTATATGTAATCTGTTCATCATAGAAAGCAATCGTGTCTCCTCAGATTAAACCGCTCAATTCATATGGATTTCTTTTACAATCTCTTTATGAAAGTATTGACGCATCACAGTTTTGGGTGAATAGACTTTCAATGAAAGGACAGGAAATCTCTAAAATTTTGAAGATGAACGAAAGTCTTGTGGGTTTGTAACGACATGAGGGTGAGTAAAAGATGGCTGAATTTTTATTTTTGGGTGAACTAACCCTTTAATGGCCTATAAGATTTAGACCCGGTTTCACAGACGGCTTAGACGAAGCCTGGATTAGACCTTAGTTCATTTAGGGTATTTAAGTATCTTTTATAAATGTACCCTAGAAAAAAACATTACTGGTGTGAATCCTGAGACAAAACAATGGCACTGACATATTTTAAGATATGTCAGAGCAAGTTGCTTTCAGTTAAAAAAGCTCAAACATACATTTTAGTCTAGGACTAGCTTAAGCCTCTGTGAAACCGGGGGTTAAAGTTTAAAATTCATATTTTCTCTGATAAATTGAAGAAATGCAAAAAGTAATTTTTATTTGCTTCTGAGTGTTCACTTTAGCTGGAAAAGTTGATGAAATTCTGCAGAGTGCATTAGAGCTAATGGTGCGATTACTGTGGTTTTGTTTATCACAGGTTATTTTTACAGCTGGCTTCAGACCGCTGTTTTTGTTTCTGCAATCAACTAGAAAATAAATGTGTGAAAAACATTCATGTTTTTTTATGTCTTTGCTTTTTTCCAATTTTTGGAAAAACTTGTACAAACAGAGCATGCTTGAATTTGTATTTTATTAGTCCATCAGCACCGCACTACACATTGATGTCTCATGCCCATTTCAAACTCATAATTTCTAGAATTTCACAAAGTAATCTCCAAAAAAGACAATTTGCAAAAAGACTAAATTGAATAAAATGGGATTGAGTCACAAGTATAAACCAACAATTCGAAGCAGATCGGACATGGTATGCCTGAGTTACAACAGCTTCCTGTTTCGTTTTGCACTTAGCCAAGTGTTGCATGATTTAACGTGTTTCTAACATGTTTGGTACTTCATGGCATATTGAAATGTGTTTCTGGGAATGAATTACAGTGCAAAGCATGCCATTTCCTGTTGCCAGCAGGTGGCACTATGACTAACTGAATATTGGCATATAGATGTCTTTAGGCCATGACTCTTATCACACATGTGAAGTTTGGAGATCGGACATTGTATGTCTGAGTTACAACAGCTTCCTCTTTCATGGCGAAACATCAAACTTTGTCAGGCTGCCACGGACATGCCCTTCAACGAAAACTCAAGATCTTTGCAATTTAACATCGCTAAGGCCTTAAGATTAGACTGACCAAATATTATGTTGATCTGGTAAAATATCTATGAGGACTTAATCATAGTGTAAAACATGACCTTTCCTGTTGCCCACAGGTGGCGCTTTGTCTGTAACTGAATATTGCCATGTATATGTCTTCAGGCCAGGACTATTATCAATCATGAGAAGTTTGGAGCAGATTAGACATTGTATGCCTGAGTTACAACAACTTCCTGGTTCATGGCGTTAATCGCATACTTTAGCACTTAGCCAAGTGTTTCATGATTTAACGTGTTTCTAGTTGTTTGGTACTTCATGGCATGTTTGGTTTCCTGTTTGATACTTTGTGGCATATTGAAATGTGTTTCTGGGAGTGAATTACAGTGCAAAGCATGCCATTTCCTGTTGCCAGCAGGTGGCGCTATGACTAACTGAATATTGGCATATAGATGTCTTTAGACCAGGACTCTTATCACACATGTGAAGTTTGGGGCATATCGGACACTGTATGCCTGAGTTACAACAGCTTCCTCTTTCATGGCGAAACATCAGACTTTGTCAGTCCGCCACGGACACGCCCTTCAAACGAAAACTCAAGATCTTCGCAATTTAACATCGCTGAGGCTTTAAGATTAGACTGACCATATATAATGTGTTACTGGTTAAATCTCTATGAGGACTTAATCACAGTATAAAACGTCATTTCATGTTGCCCGCAAATGGCGCTATGACTAACTAAATATTGGCATATAGATGTCTTCAGGCCAGGACTCTAATAAAACGTGAAGTTTAGGGCAGATCGTACATTATATACCTGAGTTACAACAACTTCCTGTTTCATGGAGAAACATCGAACTTTGTCATGGCCTTCATGGACACACCCTTCAGTGAAAACTCGATCTTCACAATTTAACGTTGCAAAGGCCTTTAGATTAGACTGACTGAATATGATGTTGACTTGATTTAAGCTCTAGTAGGAGTTCGTTAAAGTACAACCTGTGGAAATGGCAAAATACTTTTTTGTAGGTATTGGGCTGTTACATGTGTCTACTGAATTTCATACTTTTCAATTTCAATGAATTTCAAGGGCGATTAATTGAAATTTTGTAGGTGGCGCTATCGAGCCATTTTGCCACACCTAATTCTGAAACCCTTATCAGATGTAAATTTTCACTACTTCTGACGTGTATGCAAAGTTTCATGAGTTTGAGCATGTTTAGACCCTCAAAAATGCGATTCATTTAGAAGAAGAAGAAGAATTGACTGAGCAATTACAATAGGGTCCTCACACCATCGGTGCTCAGGCCCTAAATAAATAATGACTTCATACATGCCACAATTAGACAATATTTACAGACAAATGTTGTCAAACATTCACCCATTAATAGTAAAAACTTTGTACTTGCAACATAAACAATACTAGCAGAGGTTATATTCAGACTAACACTACAGCCTAAAATAGTTTACTGCGAGGCTGCAGTGACGCTCAGCATGCATTTGGAGTTGCGAGAGAAGACATGCACAGGTTCTGATCTCCGTCTCCAGCTCTGCTGCAGTGCATCCTGGTCCAGCTTATTCAGACTCTGGGAGCACAAACGCAGGTCTCGGATGTGATCAGACAGACTGTCCAAACAAACATCACCCAGAGGTCCTGACACCTGACAGCCTGTCGTGAAGAACGAACTTTAAATGTTAGAGGACATAGACTGTAAGATACACAAGCCACATTCACAAACAACAGCAATCATTTTAAGTTTGTTTAGATCACTGTTAAGATCAATTAGTGTCACTACTTTTAATGAAGATACATGTGCGTTGAGCTTCAGGATGTGACTGAACTTTCAGTTCCATATGTCAGTTTGCACATCGGCTAGATGAAGAGATACTCAGCTGCTCATCTGTGGCAATGTGTGTTGCAGTGGCGCTGTCATAGGTACTGGGAGCCATTACAAGACGCTCTCGCTTGTTTAGTTTTTACCATTTTGGGAGGAATAAAATGATTTATGTGATGATTTATCAGAGCTGAGCTCTTTCATTGACTTGTGCAGTTTAATTCTCACACTAATAGCATTTATAACTCCTAATTTAATAAAACAAGTTAATATGATGAATGATTATCTCAAAATGTAGATCTGCATGCAAGTACGTGGTACTTCATCTGAATGAAATACATATACACCTCTCTCACTTTTGCTCACGTGCCAGCATTGGCACGCGTGTCATAGATTGCCGACCCCTGGTTTAGATTGTTGGTGACACATTCAGCAATTCAAACTTTATGTAAATAAGCTAGAGGCAGCAATATAATTAAAAGAAATGATGAATGGGAAACAGTGTCAAAAAAAAACTTTTACTTTTCACTTGTCACAGTAATAAACTTGGTTAACACTTTAGAATAATGGTCCGTCATTAATAACTAACACTTCAGCTACTACTATTAACTAATATAGAAACTTGATTACTTGTCAAAAACAGAATGACATATTTGTACTACCAGTTCCTCACATTTATGATCAGATTTGAAAGCTCATAGGAGTACAGGTCTGAATTGTCAGTAAACCTACTACAGGGACAGTACCCTTACTGTACACATCACTGTTTTGCAGTTTGAACCTAAAACCTTTATGTTATCAGCCCAGATCTGTAACCACTAAACCACTGGCAGGATCCAAAAGCAAAATATACAATAAAAGGACAATTTATGCCTCTGAGCAGATGAGATGCTGCCAATCAATCCTGAATATCACTAAAAAGCACCTGGGGAACAGAAAATACCTTGAAGATTGAGATGGGTCAAAGGTCGCTGGGCTTCCATGAGGGCATTAAGGAGACTTTGAAGACCGACTGTGGTCACTGAAGGGTTGGAAGACAGGTCCAAAGACACCAGGGAACCAGGGACAAACAGGAAGACACCTAAAAACAATTTTATATATAAATATTTATTATAAATATGTATTTACAATACTAATTATTATTGTACAGACTGTATGTGTGAAAAGGGGCTATTATTAGCAATGTTAAAAACAGTTGAGCTGCTTCATATGGACAGGCTGGTCGGATGGACCGAAAGCTGAAGTTGCGTGAGACACTGCATCGGTAAAGTCTTCAACACAAGCTCAAAACCAGTGGAGCCCAGTGCATTATGGGAAAGGCACACCGACCACATATTCACGGTGCCTGGAAAGCACAATTTAGCATTACAGAAACAACATAAAACTACTTTGGTTTCATTTGGTTGTCAAACCACTTCAGATCAGATGTAGCTCAGATATGACAGTGCACTTACTGGCCATGGCATTGGCTAATAGGAGACGGTGTTGCTGAACGAAACCAGCAGAGAGGCCACAGGCTTGCAGGGACAGAGAGGAGAGCAGGGGACAAGCGGACCGAAGACTTGCTAGTGCTTGTGTCCAGCCATCACCCAGAGGATTCATGCTTAAATTCAACTCCTCTAGACACTACAGAGACAGAAAATGTGAATAGAAAAGGAGAGTGAAAATGAATATAAAAATAAATAAAAGAAAATTATGAAAACTCTGTATCAATGTATGTATCAATACCCCACTGGATACACTTTACTTCGATAGTCCACTTTAGACATTCTACTTACTATAAGTAACTTTGTAACTACCTCATTAATTTTCAACTACATGTCAATTCTCATTAAAGTATTAGTAGACTGATAGGTTAGGTTAGTAGAATAAAAACAAGTAGCTGAAAAGTTACTTATAATCAGTAGAAAGTCTGTTGGAGAATGTCCAAAGTGGATTATTGCAATAAAATGTTACCATATCAATTTTACAACCATCTGATACCATCATTGTACAATGCTACCACCAATGGTACTGTCACAATAAAATTCATGAAGTGTGAATTTCACATCTCTGTTCGTTTAGACTTCACCAACACTTCCCATGCAAAACCACAAAACCAAAAAAGGGAAGCAAGACTTTTTCAACCCCACATTAGAAAGAAGCAAAACTTCTTACCACATCCTGACAAGACACAGTTTTCTGATATTCATTCTTTATACGTGCTACATAGGCTGCATGTTTCATATGGCCACACCCTTGCTGCTGTACTGCCTTAAACTTGCTGGGGTGATTGTAGATTTATTTAGATCAAAACTAAGATAAGCGGTTTGTTATGACTCAGCAACTTGGTTAGAAAGTCTCCAGCAGGTTCCTGTTCAATTATTGTTCCAGCTGTTTGATATGACTGGATAAGGTTTCATAAATGAAACATTGCAACATTGATACTGCTACAACTGAATTGAATCTTCACTGAACTGTCTCAATGCGATGTTGATGATATTATTGTCTTCTGCAGAGCTGCTTTACAGCTGAATTAGGGCCCGAGCACCTATGGTGTGAGGACCCTATTGTAATTTGAAATGAAATTTCATAATTGTTACTGCACACAGTTATTGAACAGAATCAACACTGTACTGACTTGAGCTGAATCATGACACTATTGATTTTCTAGAGATTCTTTACAGCAGAATTTAAACTTGTCTCATATTTGATTAGGTTTGCAATTGCATCATTTAAAATAATTTTCCTGTTTACTACTATGAAACAATCAGTATTGCATAAAGCTTTGCGTGTCTTGACTTAAAGGGGGATATCACACAGTTTCTGCCAATTTCATGTTAATCTTGAGTACATTGAGTACTTCAGTAGTGCATCCTTCAAATCTCCAAAAAGTCTTTAGTTTTATCATATTTATAAAAGATACATACGCTGTACCGAGTCTTTCCGAAAACAGCCGAGTGCCTGGAAGCGTGCATATGCGCGGAGCTAAAGAGTGACGAGTACGCGCAGCTTTTGCGTAGCAATCATCTGCAAACTATCAATGGTCAGCTAAACAAATGTATTTAAACGCACAATACACCATCGCATTATCCCTGGATTACTTTTAAATCACTATAATGAATATAGCGTATAGTGAATGATGAATAATGAATTTATGAATTCACTATGTTCGTATTGTTTACATTATATGCACTTAGGCGCCTATTGCCAACAAAATAGACATGTGAAGCAGTTTTACCCACCACCTGTGGTTCCGACTCATGATTGGAATCATTATTGCTGTGACCGCTCCATCTTTCAGTTTCAAACGATCTGTAAATCCAGCGTGGAACTGGGCCTTGTTTATAAAACTATAAGCACCGATCCTGAGGGCTTGAGCAGCCATGGAAAAACATGAGATATTCTCCATTCATTTAACCAATAAAAAAGTGATTGCAACTATCAGTTTCTATGGTTATTTTAATAACAAATATCGAGAGAGCTTTGTAAGGGTGGAACTCCTACAGGGGTTCAGGCTGTAGGGTTGCCGAGCGACTAAAGAAACTTTATCAGCAAGATGGTAGAAAACTGTACATTTCTTGTCTATTACCACCCACTGCAACTTATACCAACGACGGAAATAAGTGCAGTTATAATAGCAAAATATGTGGGAGAGCGTTGCTATAGGGTGACGATATTATATTGCAATAGGGAGCACATTAATGTTAATACCAAATCAAAACTAGTTAGCACATCATTTGTAATTGAAAGGGTTTAATGACAATATCTGATTATGGTTACACTTAAAAATAATTACAAAATAGATGTATGAGATGATAAAATCATATACCATTGATCGTACACAGCATGTATGAAAAAAGTTACCTGAGAGATAGAGAGAGAAAGAAGGAGAAGAGAGAGAGAGAGAGAGAGAGAGAGAGAGAGAGAGAGAGAGAGAGAGGGCAAGAGAATGCCCAAGAAAAGCCAAGAATCAAAGAAGACCCAGAGCAACAGTTACAGTCGTCTTTTATCCCTTCCTTGACCATGTGACTGAAACACAAATATGAGACATTCAAACTGACCAATCAGGAGATTAAAACTTGCCCCATTGTACTAAAGGTGTGACAATTTGTAGACCCCCGATGTACACACATCTTGGCCTACAGGGCTTGATCACTATCAACACCTCTTTGACTTCCAAATGGCCCTTGCAGCAAGAGAGAGGGGGTTGAAACAGTAAAGCAAATGTCTTTGTTCATTTTAAAATATCTTTTAGATATTTTCAATCTTACAGCTTCAATGTAATGCGTGAGCACAAAACTCTCAGCTCCATTTAACGCTGGGTTCTTTGGGAAGCAAGGTTATCTTTCCCTCACAACCAAAAACACACTTCTTTGGTGACATTGTTGATTTCGTGAAGTCCTGTGACCTGTGCAGCGCTGCCGACGATTTCCGTAAAGCCGTTGATGGCCGTGCTCTTGCTCTCTCGCTCTGGTTAACGTGTGCGCGTGTGCTCTTCCGGGAGAAGTGCCCGTACAAGGAATTCCGACCTTTATGATGTCACACAGCCCCATGCTCGAAAAAAAGACCTCGAAGTCTATGAGGATTTGAAAGAGTATTATTGGCACAGAAATATTCTGTCATACGTCCAACTCGTGTTTTGAAACTTTGGCCATGTTTAGCTTGAGAATCCAACTCTTTAACAGCTGTAAATAAGTCAGAATACATGAAATAGCATTATATTCCATATATATAAATAGCATTATATATATATTTTTTTTCAGCCAACAAAACGCCTTCCCTCAACTGACTATACAACAGAATTTAATGTAATTATTTTACATGATTTTACCAGGCCTGGAAATAACACTTTTGAAATATAGGCATTTATGCGTTTGGCAGTATTGCATTCAAGGTACACATTTTATCTGTTCATGCTTTCACTTGGAATCAAACCCATGACCTTGCCGTTGCTAGCACCATGCTCAACGCTAATACATAAGGTTTTCCAGGATCATGGGAACCCAGATTCTTGAAACTGCATAATGAGCAAGATTTCATCATGAAAAAATAGATATACGTATGCTCAGGGAACTGTTGAATATGGATAAATACATTTTAATGATGTCTTAATTTAATATTGTAATGAACCATGAACATGTTGTTCTCTCTAAATGACAGGACTGGTGACTAACTAGTCGAGATGTGACTCACCCCCTCCAACACTTCAGTGCACCCTCATATAGGTTGTGTGAAAACACTCCACTCTCACTCATCACATTATAAATGATGAAGCACCATGTGGGATGTCAAAGTGCAGTTCATTTTCATTCAGTTCAAATTTATGTCCATTATTCTTAATTTTCCAGGTTAATTAAACATTACATAAAAAAGAGAGACCAAATACAATTATATTTTGTATTTTTTGCAATAAGTATGTAATGATCTGTTTATTAAAACCAAGTATAAATTTCATCAAGTTAGTGTTTTTATGCATTTTTACATACCAAAATAATAAATAAAAGCAGTAACAACTTGAACAATATATATTATTTGTGAACTAATGTTCAGTTATTCTTTTTAATAGTCAACTGGATATTTAGCACCTAAACTCTGGAACAATCTTCCTAGCATTGTTCGGGAAGCAGACACACTCTGTCAAGTTAAATCTAGACTAAAAATGCATCTCTTTAACCTGGCATACACATAACCTATTATCAATTTATGTTTTCAAATCCACTAAAGGATTGTTAGGCTGCATAAATTAGGTCTGCCGGAACTGGGAACACTTCCTATAACACCAGATGTACTCGTTACATCAAAAGAAGAATGGCATCTACGCTAATATTAGTCTCTCTGTTTATCCCGAGGTTTACCTTAGTCAGCCGGATACAGGCCAGGTGAGATCGAGGACCTGCGCCTTGACACGACCACAACGCAGCCCTGAAGTGTCAGCAGAGATTGAGTCAACTACATCCACATCCACTGTGAAGGCCTCATCGACACGACAGCCAGTGGCACAGTTCCTCAACAAACCGTCCATACCGGCGTGATGAATATGATCCTCAACTGGATGGAACTGGAATAAATACTTTGACTGTTGCGATCCCATCAGACTTATGATAGCTGCCTGAATCATAATAAAGCACTGTTCGCCAGAGGAGAACTGGCCCCCCGACTGAGCCAGTTTTTTTTTTTCTCCATTCTCCGTTTTCCACCTAATGTCACCTGTTGGAGTTTGGGTTCCTTGCCGCTGTTGCCTTTGGCTTGCTTATTTGGGGACACTTGACATTTGATATTCAACAGTGTTTTCATCTGCCTGCATTGACACTATTGTATGCGAACTGAACTGAGCTGGATGATGACATCACTGTTTACTCCAGTGCTGATATAGAAAAATTAACTAAATTAATAACTATTAATTCTTACATTGGAATGAATCAATACTGAATTTACTTAAGATGGATAATCACACCATTTTCTTTAAGAGCTGCTGTGCAGCCAAAATTATATACCAGTTATCACTGTAAAGCTGCTTTGACACAATCTGCATTGTTAAAAGTGCTATATAAATAAAGGTGACTTGACTTGAAAAGCAGTTTGCCCAAATATGAAAATTCGATTTATTTACATTTATTCACCCTCATATCATTTCTTGACTCTTCATTTTCAATGTGTCCATTGCTTTTTTGAGACCCTCTCCAGTGATCTGATTGGCTGATATGTCTAAAACCCTGAGTCTGGTCATAGTGGCAGCAGCAGACATCATTTCTGGAAGGAGGTCGTTGTTCAGACGGTTGGCAGTGATGCGCAGCTCCGTGAGACTGGCCTGAAGTTTTAGCGCTCGGAGGAGAGGAGTCAGAGACACTGGAGACAAACTGAGTCCACAGACGTTCACACAGGAGCTGCTGTCCTGCACCTCACACAGCCGGGACACACGCCGGTTCTCCTCTGAAACACACATAACATGAAGAACAAGCATGAGACAAGCATGTTTTGTAATAAAGATCCCAGATTTCTTTATGACTGAAAAGAAGCCTAGACAATATTGTTAAAACCATAGAACAATAAAAAAAAAAGAAGAAGAAGAAGAAAAAAGAAGAAGCCAAGCCCTTTCACACTTCAAACCCACCCAGTAATATTTATAATGCATTACTGAGACTTTAGTCTTTTGTTTTTAATATGACGGTGCAACTTCACTACCAGACTAAATCATATGTTATGAATAATATTATCTTTTGGTTTTGTGTCCATGAAGTTTCAAATAAATAAAAAAAAAAACAAATGGGATGAAGTACCTTTTTTTAAAACATGAAAATTACTAGACTATATAATCATGATTTTGGTATGGAATCTTGTTTCCGCCATGGAATAAAAAAATTAAAATAATTGCAATTTTTTATCTTACAATTCTGACTTTTCCCCCCATCAGAATTGCAAGTTTATATCTCTCAATTCTGAGAAAAAAAAGTTACTCAGAATTGCAACTTTATTTCTCATGATTCTGATTTTTTTCTCATAATTGTGAGATATAAACTCACAATTGCGAATTATGAAGTCTGAATTGCAATATATTAATATAATATATAGCATGCAATATTGTTCTAAAAATGTGGCAAGAAAGAAACTACAGAATAGTGAGAGACATGAAACTAATTAATAATATGCAATAAAACAGTTCAGTGTAATTAATATCTGTATATTATATTATATTTATTATATTATATGATTTGATACCACCCACATGAAAAAATATATATTACGTATTGTTTATTATTATTAGTTTATTATTCATTTATTTTCCTGGTAATTCTTTTGCTCTTAGCTGTGACAATATGCAGTGATCTGTGGGTAAGAGCAGAGCGCCCTCTTTCTGCAGGGACAGACGTGGCAGTAAACCACACATCTGATAGTAGCGCTGAGCGGCCTGATCACACAACCACGCCACCGTACAGGAGTCTGCCTCACTGCACAAACACAATATCTAGATATTTAGATAACATACACTCAGATCCCACTACACCAGTGGTCACCAACCTTTTTAAGCCCAAGATCCCTGACCTCGACCTTTTTGACAGACAAGATCTACTTGATAGAAAAAGACAGCCCAGATTGTATTTAGTATTTTTTTCGTGGCCAATGTAGATTCTGATTTATTTATTTATTTTTACAAGTAAACTGGCCGATTCTGATACTGGTTGCAGATATTTATTATTAATATTATTATAATAAACAAAAATACATAGCCATTTCAAATGAGAGGGAACCACTGCTTTTTAATCACAATCCAAACAAAGATGCTACGCATGTTGCATGAGTAGTTGTTTTTTATTTGAATTAGATTTAATTTCAAGATTTAAAGCAAAAACAGAACGGTCTGACTTTATCTTTGTGAAATTATCAATGCTACACACACAAAAAAGCATGAAACAAAAACAGCAGGCTGAATGAGACGTAAATTCACTCTCTGACAGCAGGTGGCGCTTATGGAGCAGCAGTGATACAGTATTTCCTTGCTGTAAACAAAGCTGAAATGCGCTAATAATTAGCTACTTCATTTTGAGGTAAGAGGAAAATAAAATGCCACTGCCATCGAAATCTTTCTGAAGACTGATCTCCTTTTAGAGATGCATTCATATAAGCCCTCACTCCCAATTCAATATTTATATTTTCTTCCTATATTTAGAGCATCATGAACAGTGAGCTGCTCTGCCTGCTACAGAATTTTCTACTCTTTGCGTCCGTCTTCAGCGTCTCTGGCCTCTTGTTAACGGCCATTTACAAACTCAGACATGATGTGGGCTATTTACCTTTGTCACTGTCCCAGTAGCTCCCTAAAATAACATAAAATAAATACAAAAATACAGTACAAAGACTGGAGAAATGTAATGTATTTTTGCACTCATATTTCTGTTATTTTTGCGAGCTACTGGAACAGTGATAAAGATCGACGGGTTGGCGACCACTGCTCTAGAGTGTGCAGCACTTACTATTGTGGCCACAGCTATCTGTGTATGGGCCATGCATTGAACAGTCACAGTCACAGTGTTGGAGTTGTACTGGTTTCTGGAAACCCTGCCATTGATCATTAACATGCAGTATACTATGGTGGTTGAATTTCACTTAATGTGAAGTTTATGAGGTGTACATAATATAAGTATGCTATATGCTGACTTTAACATGGGTACCGGTCAGTAGGATTTACTATTGTTTAGGATGCAAATAGCCTGAATAACTGAAGAAAAAATGTGGCCAGCTAGGAGATGATTGAGGTTTTCAACTCAACAAAACCACACAAGCCATTTCCTCTTTTGTCATGTCTTTCTCACGGTCAGTGAAAAGTTCAAATATCTGATAAGATCATCTTTAAATCCACTTGAATCTTGCTGATGCATCACAATGAAGTTTTAAAAACTCACTGTCCTTTATTATTTTATATGAAAAAATAATAATTGTCTTTTATTGACAACATATTTTAGTTTGTAATGTATATTTTTTTCATGTTACAATGTGCCACACCTATGGGGCATGTTGTCACATTTCACTTCCCTTCTTTCGGGGTAAATAAAGAAAAAAGTATACACTGTATTAATGAAACAAAGTCACACATTTATACCAGACATGTGTGAAATTAATGTGGAACAAAAGTAATTCTCTGAACCCTAAGTAGATTTACACAAACTGAAAAAGTCAAAAAGCATTAGGTTGTGCCTGGCTCTCCCCTACATCTCTTCTGAAACTCACTGTCCATCCATCCAGATTTAACAGAAATTATATAATTGTAATTCTAATTCCATGCCAAGTGTGAGAAAAACCGAGAAAAAAGTGAGCGACGTGACGTGTGGCCAAGTATGGTGTCCCATACTCGGAATTTGTGCTCTGCATTTCACCCATCCAAGTGCACACACAGTAGTGAACAACACACATGCCCGGAGCAGTGGGCAGCCATTTTTGCTGTGGCGCCCGGGGAACGATTGGGGTTTAGGTACCTTGCTCACGGGCACCTCAGTTGTGTGTAATAATGAGAGTGGAAGAGAGTGCTGTTTATTCACTACCCCCCCCACCCCACCTCCCCCACTTACATTTCCTGCCAGTAATTTGACTCAAACCCACAACTTTCGGGTTACAAGTCTGACCATTAGGCCACAACTTCAGACAAAACATGAAAAAAAATCTCTTCTAAAACTGGTTCAAAGGAAATGATTACAGCTACATGCACTGCTCATGACACAATGGACAAGACATAATATTATTTTAATAATGCTGATTGTCTGAAGCCTTTAAAGTGATTAAAAATGTTCTGTGTGTCTGTGAATTGATTGTATACATTACTGTTTAGTTGTCTGGTTGTTGTGGCAAGGGACTAGTGTGAAAACCAGATCATGTGCTCTACATGACACGTGTGGGTGCTGGTGAAGATGAATCTTCACACAAAATCATCATTGCACATACACCCTCATGTCATTCCATACCTGTATAACTTTCTTTCTTCTACGTAACACAAAACGATTTTAATAAGTTGAGTACATTGGCATTAGGCCTACATTATTAGGGTTGGAACTGAGAAGTGTTTATGGAAAGCTGCTTTAATATGTAATTCTTAAAATGTACTAGTATCTATTTTCATGCTACATACTAGTTCTTATTTATTAGATACTAGTACTTGTTCATTAGAAACTCGTACCTATTAAATAGATACTAGTACTTAATAGATCCTAGTACACATTTATTAGATTCTACTACTTAGTCCAAATGTTACTAGTAAGATTTTTTTTTAATTGAACTGCAGTGGCCATTCTGACTAGTCATAAGATGAGTAAAAAGCAGTTGTGACTAGTAAGATAAGAATTGCTTCTAGTAAAAATTACAAAAGATACTTGACTTGGGTCTAATAAATAAGAACTAGTACCTAATGAATAACTACTAGTATCTATTAAATAGGCACTAGTATATGGAGGTATTTTTGTTCCAATATTCCAAATAAATAGATTATGATCCACAAATAAATGTAAAGAGATTCACAAAAAATAATCGTATGCACAAATGAATAGAATGAGATCAACAAATATATGTTAGGAGTTTCACAAAAATTAAATGAATTCACAAATAAATAAAATAAGATTTGCTAATAAAAAACATATTCACAAATATGTTTTTTATGTCACAAGCACAACTCTGTCTGCATTTATTTGTAAATCACCACCTGTACATTTGTGAATTGCTTTCTGTGCATTTGTGGATCGCTGCACGCATTTGTGGATTTTGAAACAACTCTAGCATCATGACTGCAGACAAATCCACAAATAGGTCGACTCCACCCACCGACTACTCAAGCCAATCAGATAACGGCCATGGTGCGCTGACCAATCGCAGCACACTTTCGCTGCGACCAATCACGTTTTGCTTTACAATCGGGGGCAGGAACAGACTCTAAAGGAGCTCTGTACTATTCCATTTTATTTATTTGTGAATTTAATTATTTTTTTGTGAAACTCCTAACATATATTTGTGGATCTCATTCTATTCATTTGTGCATACAATTATTTTTTTGTGAATATCTTTACATTTATTTGTGGATCATAATCTATTTATTTGGAGATTAGCTACAAATCTACCTCCATACTAGTATCTTAATGAAAAGTTATTGTATGTAATAATACTTTTGTCTAAAAATATACTACCTGCTTATTGACACTGAATTTAAAGTATATACTATTTAGATACAATATGTAGCATCAAAGTTATATAATTTATGGTTGTCAGGGTTATGTTTGATCTGTTTAAAGCTGGGTGCACACTGTGCAATTTATAATAGTCCTTTATGATTGTTGCTTGTCAGACTGTATGAACACATGATCCTCATGTCACACTGTAGGATCTCGGCTGTCCTTTATGTCAGACTGTAGGACAGTCAAGACGTGTTAAAAACGAATGCACATGAAAACTTGTCTGGAATTTTACATCATCAACTCATACATGTTCAACGATGACTGTGAGCAGCATTACACATGGGACTTAAATGTGACCAGTTCCAGCAAAATGAGTCACAGTGACCCAAATTTCAAAATTGAGATTTTGGTATCAATGGAAAGAGGTGACCATAAGCTTTAAAATGATATCCTAGTCAAAGTCATACCTTGAATGGTTTTAAAGATATACCCTTTTAATTATGGTCGTCTGCCCTCTTTTTCCAATTGAAAACCTGAGTAAATCGCTTTTAAAGTTTTTTGCCCGTTTTTTGTTGATATCTTTCAAAATCCATTGCATTTAAAGGGATAAACTATTTATTTTACAGCTTAATTTGACCAAAGACATTTGTATATATATAAATGCTTTTAAACCAGGCTGAAGCTCAAATTATTTTAAAGTATGTTTTTGAATAAATATTTTAAAAGGCACTTTTACAAAGATTTACTAAAATCAGAAAGATTGAACAGAGGTGCTACATTTTTACTTGAGAGAGAGGGTGTGTCAGTGTGTGTGTGTGTGTGTGTGTGTGTGTGTGTGTGTCTGTGTGTGTGTGTGTGTGTGTGTGTGCATCCTTGACTGTCACTTCGCGTGTACACGCACATGTACACGCAGAGAGAAAGCGTGTGAGAGAGTGGTTGAGCAGCTGAGCTTAGGTTAGAAGCCTCCAGTGACTTTAACGCTTTGGGGACTTTGCTCTCTTTTGACAGCGACATTTCTCAAATTAATAAACAGAACTACACAGAGTATACTACACTACACACAGTATTGAACTGTCTTTCTGAGGAGATCTGCTAGCTTGTTTACACAGAGCGCTGCTAGTCTGACAGGAGGATGGCTGGACCAATCGCGTGCCGGTCAGTACAGCAAACAAGCTAAAAAACCCAGAACTAAGTTTTTATAAGCTGTCGACCCAAAAAAACGAATGTTTAAGGACACAAAAATGGATAAAGGCAGTGAGACAGAGCGCAACGGGTCATATTACCATAAGAACTACATTGGAGGGAAACGTATTCGGCGACAGGTGAAATAATTCTTTGACATGGTTAAAAATAATGAATGGTTTGTTTTTGTTTGTTTGTTTAGCATATGTTGTCGCCGATTACGTTCCCCTCCAGTGTATTTCTTATAGTAATATGACCCGTTGCGATCTGTCTCACTGCCTGTAACCACATTTGTGTCCTTAAACATTCGTTTTTTGGGGGGTCGACAGCTTATAAAAACTTATTTCTGGGTTTTTAGCTTGTTAGCTGTACACCTTGTCACACAGCAGCTTTTAGGCATTGTTTTGTTTTCTGTAATAAGTCAGAAATGACAAGGAGGCAGCCTCACGAAATACAAAGTCAATGGAGACGGTTGGATTGTTTTTCCCCCGGTGGGCGTGGTTTTCAGATTATAATAAATGCGCTCTGTCTCTATTGACAAATGATCAGCATTTATGTCACTGTTTTTGTACATTTCTAAGCTTTTTGATTGGTTTTATACAACGTTTAACACCATATTTGGAGAGCAGAGATAGTGACCTTTCAGTGGATACCTGGAATATAGGGAAATGCTCAGAAGTGAAGCAATGTTCATTTCCAGCAAATTTAATAAAACTTTATTGGTCATTTAAATAACTTTACTCAATTATCTCGACTAAAAAACTTTGGGAGATTATTTTTGAATGTCTGTTCTTTGAAATTAGCTAAAAAAAAAAAAGAAAAAAGAAAAATCGTTTTTTTTTCATTGTTTTTCCACATTATCGGCCCCTATCTTAAAATGGAACGTTGCGACTTCCGACTCATTTCACCAGAACGCGTCACAAATGGTGGCAAACAAAGAAATCTATAGTGTTAATTTTTATCATAGCTTCATGGCTTATCTTGAAAAACAAGACAATTTGACGGTTGTCGTAGAAGTCACACTGCAGGATTGTGCGCCAAAACTTCTGATACTGCCAGAATTTCGTCGAAGGTAAAGTTTGATCCCACCGGTGATTAATCGGCTGTCGGTGAACACATCAAACTAACGACCAAAGATTACAGATTTTAGCCAAGGATCCTTTAGGATTTTCAAAATTTGTCTCATATTTTCAGATTTGTCACCAAATTGGAGGATGATCAGATATTTCTTTTAATTTTATTATAATTTGTGTTTACGTTGCTCAAATAGAGCGCTTAGTATGGAAGCCCGTTTCCGCCACTAAATAAAAAAAAAAAAGAGTAATTGCGACTTTTTATCTCAGAATTCTGACTTTTTATCTCACAATTGCGAGTTTATATCTCACAATTGCGAGTTATAAAGTCAGAATTCTGAGATATAAAGTCACAATTCTGAGATATAAAGTCGCAATTGCGTGATATAAAGTCAGAATTCTGAGATGTAAACTCGCAATTGCGTGATAAAAAGTCAGAATTGCAAGTTTTTATCTCAGAATTCTGACTTTTTTTCTCGCAATTGCGAGTTATAAAGTCAGAATTCTGAGATATAAACTCGCAATTGCGTGATATAAAGTCAGAATTCTGAGATATAAAGTCGCAATTGCGTGATATAAAGTCAGAATTCTGAGATATAAAGTCGCAATTGCGAGTTATAAAGTCAGAATTCTGAGATATAAAGTCGCAATTGCGTGATATAAAGTCAGAATTCTGAGATATAAACTCGCAATTGCGAGAAAAAAAGTCAGAATTGCGAGTTTTTATCTCAGAATTCTGACTTTATATCACGCAGTTGCGAGTTTATATCTCAGAATTATGACTTTTTTCTTGTAATTAACTGATGGACAGTTTCTCTGTCTAACAAATACGGACATCCAACATCTGGTGCATCCAACGATAGCAGTGCTGCCGTCCTGATGTCTGAAGCTGTTGGTGTATGAAATGTGCCAGGCTTGAGTTGCAGTTACAAAAGTTGATGAAATATGATTTGAAATTATATGAAATATGATGCGTTTTAGTATTAAGCCCACTAGATGGCAGTAAAAGCTGTTTTTTTCTCCTGGAAACGCTGTACTCATGTACAAGGTTACCGTGGAAACATGCTATACTATGCATATTCCTGCATAATGTTCTCTCTAATGTCCGGAGACTAATCTTCATGTTATGTGCCTCCTCCAATAAAATCAAATTTCTTTATTGGTAAATCCGCGCTAAAAATAATCCTTTATGATGTCTTCCATTTTATGTATAATAATAACGAAGCAGCAATCCTGATGGTCACCCGGAATGAAAGGAAACGCAAGCAAAGTAAGAACTATGAGAAATAAAGTTGCACACAATTGTGAGAAAAAAAGTCAGAATTCTGACTTTATATCACGCAATTGCGACTTTATATCTCAGAATTCTGACTTTATATCTCGCAATTCTGACTTTATATCACGCAATTGCGACTTTATATCTCAGAATTCTGACTTTATAACTCGCAATTGCGAGAAAAAAAGTCAGAATTGCGAGAAAAAAAGTCAGAATTCTGACTTTATATCACGCAATTGCGACTTTATATCTCAGAATTCTGACTTTATAACTCGCAATTGCGAGAAAAAAAGTCAGAATTCTGAGATAAAAACTCGCAATTCTGACTTTTTATCACGCAATTGCGACTTTATATCTCAGAATTCTGACTTTATAACTCGCAATTGTGAGATAAAAAGTCAGAATTCTGAGATAAAAAGTCGCAATTACTCTTTTTTTTTTTTATTTAGTGGCGGAAACGGGCTTCCATAGCTTAGCCAGCTACGGACACTATAATTGTATACTGTTAGCCAGGCAACAGACAGTGACCAATCCTGTGTGCCGACATCACTTCACGCATTCTACCAGCATGATTCAGTACGGTTAGACAACAGTGCCGAGAATTCAAGGCCAAAACGGTTTGTAATCGTGCTGTGACGTACCAGGCTCCAGTGAAAACACAACTGGAACCGTTCCTCTAAGAACCATTCGGCACGAAGGTGGAAAAGCGGCTAAATGCCAAGCCCTGGTGGTGATAGTGATAAATGAGTATCACACATAGCTTACAGGAAGATGAAAAAAGTGTGAAGATTCAGATTGATAGTACATTTTGACCATAGGTGTAATTAGCAATTCATTTGTTTGTGTTAAATAATAGGCGATCTGGCGCTGGGATGTGTTGTTTTTAAAATCATGTTGACTGCTCATTGCTGCTTTTGGCGCTCGTGCACACTGTACAGTCTTCACATGGACTAGCGCTTCAATCTATCGCTTAACGCTGTTGCGGAGAGTCACTATTCGTTCTGGTGAAATCATAAAACAAAATGCACATAAATGTGTCCCTGCTCTTGATATTCAATCACTGATGAACATCTTTGGTTTTAACAAGAAAAAAAAAAAATTAATTATACGAGGGCGGATTAGAACCCAGAACCTCTGGCATGCCAAACAAAAATCCTACCACAAATCCACTAGGACAACCCAACATTAAAGGCAGATCCACATATTTATTGACTAATGTAAATACTCTCTAGATTAGCAATATATTGTATAATAGTAGATATAAGGATGAAACTATCATATTAAACATGAGTTTTATGTCAATAAATGTTGTGCATTTATTATTGTACAATAATACAATTACAATACACCACCACCACACACATTCCTGTCCCACCAACAAAGTTACGCCACTGGTTTTGATGTTGATGCTCTACTGGTTTCACAATTTCTGTGGATTCTGGTTGAACAAAGAGGTGTTTTAAACTGAATAGCACCAAAGATCTTCAAACAAACAAGTGGAGAGTTACACTCTTTTGCCAAACAAGATGCTGCGAAGTATTATCCTGGTCACCCTGCTGATATCCTCAGGTAAATCAGCGCAGACCAACAGTTACTTATCTTTATCAATCTGTGTTTATCTTATTTTGTGTTAAATTTGTCATGCATTTTTCATTCACAGTTTGTGCTTTTCAATGGGAAATGAACAAAGAAGAGCCTAATGAAAATGAAATTGAAGAAAGCTCTGTGAGTTGTTCACAACACTGTTTATCATGGTTTATCATTTTATGTTCAGTTGTACAGAAGCACAGTGGACTGCATTCACCAGATTATTGTGTATCAGTATCTATTAGTGGTCAAAATATATTCAGAAATTTACTTGACCTTTTAAGATCTTTTCAGTTATTTTTCTAAAATGTTAAAATAATGAATAATAATATTAAAAATGTAATATAAAATAAAAAATACATTTCTTTTTAATGTGATAATAGCAAAAAACTCAAAATTAACTAATTAAATTAACTACCAAAATCAACTCTCATTAGAGTATTAGTAGACTGTTAGGTATTCGGATTAGTATAAATTGATGTAGGCTACTTGCAAAGTTAGTCAGCAGAAGGTCTGTTGGAGACCATCAAATTAAAGTGTTAGCAGATATTAAGCAGACAGTCAACTAATACTCTAATGACTGCTAATTGACATGTAGTTGCAAAGTTACTTACAGTTAGTAGAATGTCTAAAGTGGACCATCAAAATAAAGCGTTACCAATGAAGCTCCAAGAGTGTTTGCAAGATGCAGAGAAGTTTGACAGCATTTCATAACAGCTAGTCATGTCAGATTTAAACTGCTAGGCTCTAACTGTCATATTTAAACTATTGACTATAAAATCCTGTATGTTGTCTTGTTAGGGTGATATACAAACAGAACAACTCCCTGGATTGTGCTGGGCTTGCAAGTGGGCCATGAAGAAGTTGAAAAAAACAGATATCCAATGGAGCAACTCCGGTTAGTACAAGTACTCTTTTATACGATTTAATAAACAAATTAATGTTATTCAAATATAGAAACTACAATATTAGAGAATACTTAGAGACTAGTGGCTTAAGTGTGCTTGTCACTTTCCTACAGGACGACATTAAAAAGAAGCTGTCGGTGGTCTGTGATGAGATCGGGTTCCTAAAGTCACTGTGTAGGAAGTTTGTGAACAAATACACGGATATCCTGGTCAAAGAACTTTCAACTACTGATGATGCCAGAACCATCTGTGTTAACATTACTGTTTGCAAGAAATAGGCATGGAGAAAAGAGTTGGTTCATCCAAAAATTAAAATTCCGACATCAATTGTCGTTCCAAACCCATAAGACTTTCGTTCATCTTCAGAACACAAATCTGAGATCTCTGTCCCTTCAATGAAAGTCAAGCATGCTTGAGCTTCGATTTACCGTATTTGACTTCTCTGTTTATATGTGAATAAAAGCCTATACTTAATCTGTTCATCATAGAAAGCGATAGTGTCTCTTCAGAAGACTTGGATTAATCCGCTCAATTCATATGTATTTCTTTTACAATCTCTTTATAAAAAATATTGACACATCACAGTTTTGGCTGAATAGACTTTCAATGAAGGGACAGGAATCTCTCAGATTTAGAAGATGAATGAAAGTCTTGTGGGTTTGTAACAACATGAAGGAGAGTAAAAGATGACTGATTTTTTTTATTTTTGGGTGAACTAACCCTTTAATTGCCTATTCAAAGTTTAAAATTCATATTTTCTCTGATAGATTGAAATAATGCAACAAAATTTAAAAAAAAAAAAAAATTATTTGCTTCTGAGTGTTCGCTTTAGCTGGAAAAGTTGATGAAATTCTGCAGAGTGCATTAGAGCTAATGGTGCGATTACTGTGGTTTTGTTTATCACCGGTTATTTTTGCAGCCGGCTTCAGACCGCTGTTTTTGTTTCCGCAATCAACTGGAAAATAAATGTGTGACAAACATTCATGTTTTTTTATGTCTTTGCTCTTTTCCAATTTTTGGAAAAACTTGTACAAATAGAGCATGCTTGAATTTGTATTTTATTAGTCCATCAGCACCGCACTACACATTGATGTCTCATGCCCATTTCAAACTCATAATTTCTAGAATTTCACAAAGTAATCTCCAGTAAAGACAATTTGCAAAAAGACTGAATGGAATAAAATGGGATTGAGTCACAAGTATAAACAAGCAAGTGTCCATACAAATAATTACAATAAAAAAATACATAATGACTTCATACATACCACATTAGACAATATTTACAGACAAATGTTGTCAAACATTCACCCATTAATAGTAAAAACTTTATACTTGCAACATAAACAATACTAGCAGAGGTTATATTCAGACTAACACTACAGCCTAAAATAGTTTACTGCGAGGCTGCAGTGACGCTCAGCATGCATTTGGAGTTGCGAGAGAAGACATGCACAGGTTCTGATCTCCGTCTCCAGCTCTGCTGCAGTGCATCCTGGTCCAGCTTATTCAGACTCTGGGAGCACAAACGCAGGTCTCGGATGTGATCAGACAGACTGTCCAAACAAACATCACCCAGAGGTCCTGACACCTGACAGCCTGTCGTGAAGAACGAACTTTAAATGTTAGAGGACACAGACTGTAAGATACACAAGCCACATTCACAAACAACAGCAATCATTTTAAGTTTCTTTAGATCAGGGGTCGGCAACTTTTGTCATGAAGAGCCATTTTTAAGATTCTGTGGTAATCACTGTGCCCATAGTTATTAATACACAAACATATTTGAAATATGAAACATAACTGTCTCCGCAAAACAAATCTAAATAAATCTAATCTTCAATTCCCGTGCTATTTGCAAATTCACCGGAGTTCACGTCATTGAAAGCAAGATATATGAGCTCATTTTATTTATCATCAGCTAATTTCAAGATCAAATTGGAGAGAGAGCGGTAGGATAATTTAGTCTCACTACTTTTAATGCTGAACTTTCAGTTCCATATGTCAGTTTGCACATCGGCTAGATGAAGAGATACTCAGCTGCTCATCTGTGGCAATGTGTGTTGCAGTGGCGCTGTCATAGGTACCATTATAAGACGCTCTCGCATGTTTAGTTTTTAACATTTTGGGAGGAATAAAACTTAAATTTGTGGCTTCAACAACCATATGCATTTTGTCCAGTTTTATCTGGAATGCAAAAAAAGTGCCCTGTCTTTCTGTCTTTTCACGATTGGATAGCTATTCGATCAGAGAAAACACATGTGACCAGGTACACATGAACAGTTTCCTGATTCATCAGTCATTTCGATGTGTGTGGAATTTTTAATAGAACTCAATATACTTGTTTGAATATCTCTGAAATGTTCTGCTGTACATGGTTAATGCTATACAAGCTGTAAGCTGTCAGTCAGTAACGTGTGTGTGTGATGGTTTATCAGAGCTGAGCTCTTTCATTAATTTTCACACTAATAGTATTTATAACTCCTAACTTAATAAAACAAGTTACTATGATGAATGATTATCTCAAAATGTAGATCTGCATGCAGGTACGTGGTACTTCATCTGAATGAAATACATATACACCTCTCTCGCTTTTGCTCACGTGCCAGCATTGGCATGCGTCATAGATTGCCGACCCCTGGTTTAGATTGTTAGTGACACATTCAGCAATTCAAACTTTATGTAAATATGCTTCTTGAACTGTATTTCCGGAGATACTGCAAGATTATGATCTGACTAGAGGCAGCAATATAATTAAAAGAAATTAAATAAAACCTTTATGTTATCAGCCCAGATCTGTAACCACTAAACCACTGGCAGGATCCAAAAAGCAAAATACACAACAAAAGGACAATTTATGCCTTCAAGCAGATGAGATGCTGCCAATCAATCCTGAATATCACTAAAAAGCACCTGGGGAACAGAAAATACCTTGAAGATTGAGATGGGTCAAAGGTCGCTGGGCTTCCATGAGGGCGTTAAGGAGACTTTGAAGACCGACTGTGGTCACTGAAGGGTTGGAAGACAGGTCCAAAGACACCAGGGAAGGACAAACAGGAAGACACCTAAAAACAACCAATGATTTATTATTGAGAATTTATTATAAATATGTAATATTTACAATAATAATTATTGTAAAGAGCTGCAAACTGAAATAAGGATATAAATGATTTTGGCATTTTGGTACAGTAGTAGAATGGTTGAATGATTCACCTAGCAAGCAAGAGGACATTGTGGTCCGTAAGGCCATTTCCAGCCAGATTTAAGTGTGTGAGTGGACAGTCACCCTGGAAGCCAAACATAAAGTCAATATTATTTACATAGTTATTCAATGTTAAACAGACTTTATTCAATAGTTTTTTTAACAAATGCTACTATAGCATGTGTGGAGCAAAAATCATAGGTGCAGGTTTGATGCAAACGCAGTTAAACATCCAAATTGCCCCTCTGATCCAACTGTACTCTGTCTACTATCAGCTGAAAAAAATGGATTAATAATGATTATGTGTATTTTAAACTTGAATACACTCTCCTTGCCAACCTTGCGGATTCTTGACTGCTAAGTGATATCAGATATCAGACTAAGAGAAAAAAAATCGAATTGTGATTTTTCTGGTTAAAATAGCGATTTAAAATGTGATTTATAAAAGAAATGGATTGTGCTAATATATTAATTTGACTAATAATAATAATAATTTCGATTAATTGTGCAGCGCTAGTTTCCGGCCCTTTTAGCTTGCCATAAAAGAAGGCTGGGTCTTGAGCAATGTTCCCTCTATTTTTTTTTCTTGCTGTATACCTATAAACTGAGGTATATAACTGTCTGATGTATTTTGAGTTTGCACTCTACACCTGTGGTGGGTGTGTAATTGTCTTAGAGTTTTGTTAACATTCTGTGCCCATCATCAGTTATTTCCGTCACTTCTTCATTAAAACATGACGTTTTATTTCACATTTCTTTTCGTTTCGCGTTGCCTCTGTTTTCCTGAATATCAGCACAATTGCAAATATGATAGCCTGTTGATTTTACACAACAATTCAAAAAACAAGAAGTTAATGTTAGGTGACTTTCATTTTAGACTTAGAAACTTGTCTGTTTTTGACAACTGTATGAGTCCGCACTTATTCCAACTGTTTGTTTGAAATGGGCCTCCAAATTGCAAAGGCTTCTCATACCTACTGGTAAATTGCCAAAATCGATTAACAGGTATTTTTGAAAGGGTCCTGTTTACATGTGATCTCAATTGTAATTTACCAGTAAAGACCGTATGTGTGAAAAAGGGCTATTATTAGCAATATTAAAAAACTGTGGAAACTGTGATACATTTTTCATTTTTGATTGATAAAAAAGTTAAAAGAACTATGGACAAGAAGTTAGTGTACCTGTGTCAAGAGTTTAGTAAGGATCTCCATGGCAGGCTGGTCGGATGGACCTCTACAGACTGCAGAAAGCTGAAGGTGCGTGAGACACTGCATCGGTAAAGTCTTCAACACAAGCTCAAAACCAGTGGAGCCCAGTGCATTATGGGAAAGGCACACCGACCGCATATTCCCGGTGCCTGGAAAGCACAATATAGCATTGCAGAAACAACATAAAACTACTTTGGTTTCATTTGGTTGTCAAACCACTTCAGATCAGATGTAGCTCAGATATGACAGTGCACTTACTGGCCATGGCATTGGCTAATAGGAGACGGTGTTGCTGGAGGAAACGTGCAGAGAGGCCACAGGCTTGCAGGGACAGAGAGGAGAGCAGGGGACAAGCGGACAGAAGACTTGCTAGTGCTTGTGTCCAGCCATCACCCAGAGGATTCATGCTTAAATTCAACTCCTCTAGACACTACAGAGACAAAAATGTGAATAGAAAAGGAGAGTGAAAATTAATATAAAAATAATTAAAAGAATTATGAAAACTAAAAACTCTGTATCAATGTATGTATCAATACCCCAATGGATACACTTTAATTCTTTAAGACATTCTACTAGCTATAAGTAACTTTGTAACTACATGTCAACTAACTCATTAATTTTCAATTACATGTCAATTCTTATTAAAGTATTAGTAGACTGTTGATGATTTTTTGCAACATTGACACTGTTACAAAATCAAATCTACATTGAAAATGTGAATAAACGACACTATTGTCTTCTATAGAGCTACTTTACAGCTGAATTTGAATTGAAATTTCAGAATTGTTACTGAACAGTTATTGAACAGAATCAACACTGTACTGACTTGAGCTGAATCATGACACTCTTGATTTTCCAAAGCAGCTTTACAGCAGAATTTAAACTTGTCTCATATTTGAATAAATTCGCAAATGACCCTTCACCGGTTGATAGTTTTGAGGAGCAATTGGGCGGGTTTTGGTGTGAAAACCTGGCAACCCTGGTCAGGAGTTAGAAGATTAACCTCGATGGACTTGGACTTGAAAAATGTTGTGTACTGACGTCTTTCCGCGTTTGAAACAACATTCCTTCTCATGTTCATTCATGTTTATTTGATGCTATAAATTAACTAGTAGGAAGAGATGATTGGTTTACAAGCTGCTTGAGCTGAGGCTCTGCAGCAATCTGTCACGACACATTAAAGAGCCACAAAACAGTATTTATGTTCGAATTTCTTAAAAAAATTACACAATTTGAAAGCTGGGACTTTGTTTAATATCATAAGTAACCTGCTCTGTCTTGTCTGTCGACGTGTTGTCAGTGTCCTCTTTGCTCCGCAATGTATTTTTCACTGTGTGTGGAGTGACAGTGCCATGGCTTGTCAGACAAAGCAACAGTAACTAAGGGGGGGCGGGTCTTTGCGAAGGGTCAGTTGCATCATTGAAAATCATTTTCCTGTTTACTGCTATGAAACAATCGGTATTGCATAAAGCTTTATATAAATGAAGGTGTCTTGACTTAAGGACTTTTAAATTGTATAAAGATCAATGAATATTCAGCCAAAGAAACGCCTTCCCTCAAATGACTATACAAATCAACTAAAGAATTTTTTTCCAATAATGTAATTTTACACGACCTTACAAGGCCTGGAAATAACACTTTTGAAATTTAGGCATTTATCCAAATTGACTTATATTGCATTCAAGGTACACACACACACACACACACACACACACACACACACACACACACACACACACACACTACCAGTCAAAAGTTTGGAATCAGTAAGATTTGTAATGTTTTTAAAAGAAGTTTCTAAATGAGTACACCCCCTTTGTAAAGTAACATTTTAAACAATATCTCAATAAACAAAAACAATTTCCAAAATGTTGACAAGACTGTTATATATAACATCTGTTTAACTTATAACATGAAAGTAAGGTTAATAATATAACTTAGAGAACTAAATTTTCAGTTTTACTCAAATTAGGGTGATGCAAAAATGAGTACACCCCACTGAAAGTCTCTGGAGCAAAGCTAAATTTTAGACTACAAATGTCTAATTTAACAAGAATTCAACCACAGGTGAGTCTAATTATTCATTACACAAGTGTCCAGCAGACAGTTGACTATAAAAGGGTGTTAAAACTCCTTCCCATTTCATGCTGTCAGCAATGGCACCACATGGAAGAGAAATGTCACAAGACCTGAGAAAGAAAATAATTTCTTTACACCAGAAAGGTGAAGGCTGCAAGAAGATCAGCAAAGCTTTACTTATCAGTCAGAATACTGTAGCAAAAGTGGTACAAAAATTTAAAAAAGACGGAACTGCAACCATCTCACAGAGATGTCCAGGTCATCCACGGAAGTTAACACCTCGACAGGAGCATCTTCTGATGAGAAGGGTTGAAGAAAATCGGCATGCAAGTTCAAAGCAGTTAACTAAAGAGGTAGAAAGCCAAACTGAGATGACTATTTCCTGTGACACAATACGGCGTACACTGCAAAGGAATGGCATGCATGGGTGCCGTCCACAAAAGAAGCCTCCCCTAAAGCCCAGGCACAAAAAAGCCTGCCTAGAGTTTGCCAGGGCCCATGCTGACAAAGATGAAGAATAGTGGGACTCTATACTCTGGAGTGATGAGACCAAGATAAATGTTTTTGGAACTGATGGCTTCAAAACTCTATGGTGTTGCAAAGGTAAGAAATACAAAGAAAAATGCATGGTGCCTACAGTGAAACATGGTGGTGGCAGTGTCCTTATGTGGGTCTGCATGAGTGCTGCTGGTGTCAGGGAGCTGCATTTCATTGATGGCATGATGAATTCACAGATGTACTGCTCTATACTGAAAGAGAAGATGCTACCATCACTCCGTGCCCTCGGTCGTCGTGCACTTTTCCAACATGACAATGATCCTAAACACTCATGTAAGGCCACTGTTGGATTTCTGAAGAAGAACAGGGTGAAACTGATCTCAGGGTGGCTCCTGATCTGAACCCAATCGAACACCTATGGGGAATTCTGAAGAGACAAGTTGAGCATCACTCTCCATCCAGCATCCAGTCTCTAAAAGAGGTCATTCTTGAAGAATGGAAAGAGATAGATGTTGCAAAATGTTGCCAACTTGTCATTCCTTGCCTAGAAGACTTGGTGCTGTCATTAAAAATCATGACGGCCATACAAAGTACTAGATGTAGTTTTTGTTGTGGGGTGTACTCATTTTTGCATCGCCCTAATTTGAGTAAAACTGAAAAATGTGTAATCAAAGTTATATTATTAACCTTACTTTCATGTTATGAGTTAAACAGATGTTATATTAAACATTGTTTTTGTGTTCACTGAGATATTGTTTAAAATGTTACTTTTCAAAGGGGGTGTACTAATTTATGCTGACCACTGTGTGTGTGTGTGTGCGCGTGTATATATATATATATATATATATATATATATATATATATATATATATATATATATATATGTATGTATGTATGTATGTATGTATGTGAGGAATAATTGACGTGCCGTTGAATTCTAAGAAAATAATGCACACCCGAGGTGGTAATGCGGCCATGACGTGGGTAATGCGGGTTACCACACCTCAAGACACTGTTCCGATGTTGTATTTCAAAACACTCTTTTGTGTGGGACTAATTTCTTACGCATTTCATACCAAGCCTCCGTTGCCAATACCAAAATGTCATTTCAGAGCTAGTAACAAAGGCTTGAGCCTTGATAGCATACTGATACAGTTGATACAATTATTACCGCAGTTGAGAGAGAGAGAGAGAGAGAGAGAGAGAGAGAGAGAGAGAGAGAGAGAGAGAGAGAGAGAGAGAGAGAGAGAGATCACTAATCTGCTCCTCTACTCAACAGACTGTAATGTTTGGCACACAGTAATCTGTAAATATTACAAAATTTACAGAAAACTGGGCATCTGTAATGGCAGACAAATTCAAATTTATGAAGAAAATGACACTAACAAGGCATTTCTAACTGCAAACATCTATCATAATGGAACCATAATGTTCCATAATGTTCCTAACACCCTCCTATGAGACATCCAGTGAGCGCTTACAACACCTGGAAAATAAAAAGTCACCTCACACGAGACTTTGAAGCTACTGTTATGGAGTTAAGAGGAGAGACTCTAACAAATTTCCCTGACACCTGGAATAGAGGACTCATAATGCCCATATTCAAAAGAAGAGACAAATTAGATCTAAATAATTACAGGGGCATATGTGTAAGCAATAATCTGGGGAAGCTGCTCTGCAGTATCATCAACACAAGACTCATACACTTCCTTACAGAGCACAATGTCCTGAGCAGAAGCAAGAAGGGCCTAATCCAAATCCAAATCAGAAATAAATACCTATCAGAATCTGGCTCAAAATATTTCAATCAATCACTGAACCTATTGCACTATATGGCAGTGAAGTTTGAGGTCCTCTTCTAAACCACGAATTTGACAAACGGGACAAAAACCCAACAGAAGCCCTGCATGCCGAGATCTGTAAGAGTATCCTGAGAGTACAGAGGAACACACCGAACAACGCATGCAAGGCAGAATTAGGCCAATACCCTCTATTAATCCACATTGAGAAACGAGCCATCAAATTTTGGAAATGAGTCTAAAAACTAGTGACCCCAAATCTTACTATTTTAAAGCCCTTAAAGACCATGAAATGAACTTTGAAAAAAAAAACCCTGATTCAGATGGTCCTGAAGCTGCAAAAACAAACTAACACGCCTAACAACAGCCAACCCACAGGACACTGACACACTCAACCACAGAATAGGCCCAACCAAATTATAAAAGCACAAAAAGAAAATGACCTGACCTATTGGACTGAAACAACAGAAAAACAAAGTAAACTTGAATGTAATTTGGCCCTAAATAGAGACTACACAACAGCAGAATATCTGAGTACAGTGAAAGACTGTAAATTAAGAAAAATAATGATGAGGTACAGACTGAGCAATCACACGCTGACTGTAGAGACGGGCAGATAAAGACAGAACTGGCTGCCCAGAGAAAGCTGCATCTGCCCGCACTGTGACCAGGGAGAAGTGGAGACACAGCAACACTTCCTCACCAGCTGCCCTAACTATGAAGAAATCAGAAAGACATTTTATCCAATATTTGAAATACTTTGCCCTAACTTCATAAAATTAAACAACAAAACTCAAATTCAACATTTATTAGGTGAAAAAAAGAGATTTTTTTCCTACTAGCGGCAAGATACATTGATGCCTGTCACAAAAAGAGGAATTCGACTAATCAGTAATGCGCACACACACACACTCACACACACGCGCACCCACACACACACGCGCACACACGCGCACACACACGCGCACACACGCACGCACACATGCACGCACGCACGCACACACACGCACACACACGCACACACACGCACACACACGCACACACACGCACACACACGCACACACACGCACACACACGCACACACACGCACACACACGCACACACACGCACACACACGCACACACACACACACTGAATTCTAAATTGTTCACAGAATTCTAAAATGTTGATTGTCATACAGCCCTGAGAGTTGAGAATGAGAAGCAGCTTGTGTGCGATACACTTATTTAGATCAGTGGTTCACGCGCTTTTGGTGTGAGCTTGAAACCTGTGGGAATTAGTAAAATTATGTGCAATGAGTAAGTGAGAGGAGAGAAGAGAGAGAACGCCCAGCTGACAGTATGGCCTGTGCCGCTGGCAAAAATGGATCGGCTCGGAATCGGTAAAACATGAGATAGGTCACCGGCGGGTCACCGATCTGGGCCGATCATGCGGAAAATCGGCCGATTCCGATCGGTGCATCTCTACATCGCCGTGCTGACCCCAAGCCTGAATGGTTTTGTGAACCCAGATAGACTGGCACTTGCGATTTCACTGCAGATAAATAGCCGCAATGTTGCTGGCAGCGTGAATGCAGCTTTATAGCAGACCTTTTATTACTGAATTAATTAAAGTATACTTACAGGGAAAGCAGCTTGACTCTTCGTTTCCAATGTGTCCGATGCTTTTTTGAGACCCTCTCCAGTGATCTGATTGGCTGATATGTCTAAAATCCTGAGTCTGGGCATAGTGGCAGCAGCAGACATCATTTCTGGAAGGAGGTCGTTGTTCAGACGGTTGGCAGTGATGCGCAGCTCCGTGAGACTGGCCTGAAGTTTTAGCGCTCGGAGGAGAGGAGTCAGAGACGCTGGAGACAAACTGAGTCCACAGACGTTCACACAGGAGCTGCTGTCCTGCACCTCACACAGCCGGGACACACGCCGGTTCTCCTCTGAAACACACATAACATGAAGAACAAGCATGAGACAAGCATGTTTTGTAATAAAGATCCCAGATTTCTTTATGACTGAAAAGAAGTTTAATAAAACAAAGTCACTCACCCACTCCCAGACTCTGACAGGCTTTCCTGTAGCGCTCAGGGAGTGGAGGAAGATCCCATGAACACACTTCAGCAAGAACCTGCAGCAGGAAGATTGACCCAAAGATGAAAAAAGAAAGGTTTTTGATAGATATTAACAATTTTTTTAGCCTGTTTATCACACAAAGCTACTGTATGGATTAAAAAGACTGATAATATAGCACGCTAGTTGATTTTTATTATTATTATTATTACTATTTTTTTTAATTTTGGATCTTGGTTCACTTTTGTTCAAAGGTTAAAATAAACCTGGACAATATTATTAATACCACAGAACAATAATAAAAAAAAAAAAGAAAAAAAAAAAAGAATAAGAAGCCAAGCCACTTCAAACACCCACCCAGTAAAATTTATAATGCATTACTGAGACTTTAGTCTTTTGTTTTTAATATGACGGTGCAACTTCACTACCAGACTAAATCATATGTTATGAATAATATTATCTTTTGGTTTTGTGTCCATGAAGTTTCACATAAAGAAGAAAACCAAATGTGATGAAGTACCTTTTTTTAAAACATGAAAATTACTAGATTTTATAATCATTATTTTGGTATGATATCTTGTTTCCGCCATGAAATAAAAAATTGCAACTTTTTATCTCACAATTCTGACTTTTTCCCCCTCAGAATTGCGAGTTTATATCTCATTCTTCTGACATTATATCTTGCAATTGCAAGTTTATACCTCTCAATTCTGAGAAAAAAAAAGTAACTCAGAATTGCAAATTTATTTCTCACAATTGTGAATTTATATATCACAATTCTGATTTTTTTTCTCATAATTGTGAGATATAAACTCACAGTTGCAAATTATGAAGTCTGAATTGCAAAAAATAAACTTGCAATTCTAAGAAAAAAAAAAGTCAGAATAGCGAGATAAAAAGAAATTGCCTTTTTTATTTTTTATATCCTGGCACCAAGCTTCCATAATTTGGTCATAAATAGTTTTTTGTTTTATTGTGACATGGTGATCAGGACCTCAAAATGAAAATGTTCTAAAAATGTGGTAAGAAAGGAACTATAGAATAGTAAGAGACATGAAATTAATTAATAATGTGCAATAAAACAGTTTAGTGTAATTAATATCAGTATATTATATTATATTATATTATATTATATGCTATATTATATGATTTTGGTGATATCACCCACATGAAAAAAAAAAAAATGACGTATTGTTTATTAATATTATTAGTTTATTATTCATTTATTTTCCTGGTAATTCTTTTGCTCTTAGCTGTGACAATATGATTGTTTTGCTACAATCCCTCTATAAACTTTTCATTCTTAAAAAAAAAATAAATAAATAAAAAAACACTAAAAAATTATGCAAAACAATACACAGAAGTTTTCACATAACCTCTTCATTGGTGTGCAGCACGGACAGCAGTGGATCTGTGGGTAAGAGCAGAGCACCCTCTTTCTGCAGGGACAGACGTGGCAGTAAACCACACATCTGATAGTAGCGCTGAGCGGCCTGATCACACAACCACGCCACCGTACATGAGTCTGCCTCACTGCACAAACACAAAAACAATATCTAGTTTACATACACTCAGAACCCACTACACACTATCTGACACATACAAAACTAGCATCAGACCTGTGAGGAACTGGAATCAGGAAGACATTGTCCTGAACTCTGACCCTCATCCTGATTGGTGCAGGCACATGGGCTGTTCGGTTCTGGAATGATGCTGGCGACTTAAAAAAAAAAAAAAAAAAAAATCAATAATCATTATTCAGCCCATAAACTTATTAATCATAGCAGTCTGTAAGTATCAAACACAATGAGTAGTATTATGTAGAAATAAAAGTATTATTTGTAACCTTTTTAAACTTTTTTTTTTTAAGTAATTTTTACATAAAATTAGGTTAAAAACGCAGAATAACTGCATTTATTTCCAAAATGGTAACAGAATGCCACTTTCTAAATTAAACATGCAGAGTAATGAGGTTATCACAACAATACACTTGCATACAGCATACCATTTCACATATAAAAAAAAAAATAGCAAGCACTATAGAGTGCAAACTGTACAGTAGTGTTGTAGTCAAATGAGACCAAGACAAGACCAAGACCTTCAAAAAATTCTCGAGTACAGCAACACTACTGTACAGTATGCTAGCATTTCATTACAAACACAGCCAATGATATAGTGAGGCCTATTACCATTGACTGATGGGTAGGAGGTGCAGGGTCATGAATGGGGTCCGATTCTTGGGTCATGATGGGACTTTGCGACCTGCTGACCTCTCTCCTGCCCAGCATCACCATCCCGGGCAGTTGATTCATCTTGACCTGCCGAGACTTATTAGTGCCCTTCTTCAGAGATAGACCCCTACTGGAGGAACCCTGAACTGCAATGAGAATAATCCAAGAGAGTCAGCTGACCTTTATCTCAAAATAATTCCCAACATGGTGATCAGGACCCCAAAATTAATCAATAAAATTGTGATGAAAAGAAATAAACTGCAGAATAGTGAGAGACATAAAAACTAATTAACAACAGGTAATGAAATAGTTTAGCATAATTTAATATCAGTATATTTATTATTATATTTATTATTATATTATATTAACATTAAATTATAAAAATCATACAAAATAATATATTATATAATATTATATTATAGTTAGCTACCCATTATCACAAAATAAATGTCGACATGGTAATCAGGACCACAAAAATATTAATCTGAAAATGTGAGAGAAAAAAAATAATGAGAGACATCAAATTAATTATAAAATTAAATTGTAAATTAAGTATTTCATTACATTGCAGTCAAATATTATTCTATGATATATACAGTGTAGAGACTGACCAATCAGAATCAAGCATTTCAGAAGAGTAAATTTCAGTGTTGGGGAATGTTATTTTTGAAAGTGTTTGATGAAATGTGCTACATTACTGTGTTAATCACAATATAAGTAACTGCTAATTATCATTCATTTTTAAGGAAACTAATGTTGTTTTTAATTACTTTATTAAAGTGTTGCATCACTTTAGCATTAAATAAATGCAAGGGAGCTCAAAAAATTATAAAAATATTAGTCGTTGGATATTAAATGTAGGATTTATCATGCAAGAATAGAACAAGAACTAAATAAACCAAAGCCCCTACTAAATTAATAAAAATTAAGAATTCTGATTACATTATTTTGTATACATTGAAATCCTCATGAATCTAATGAGTGGATATGATTGTGCCGGTATGTCACACACCTCTAGGAGAAGCTTCAGCAGATCCTGAGAAATTATTCTGATTTCTGAAAGTTGTTTCCCGTGGGATGTTGTGCTCAGAAACTCTCCGCTTCTTCTTGGGCTGCACATCACTCAGGTCATCCTCCAGCCAATCATCTGCCAGATACTGCTCCTCTGGGACCAAAGCTGATCTGCTATTGGCCGACACTGCTGGTGTGCTGGTAAAGGCCGGCTCTGATAGACTCTGAGAGAGGAGGCGGGATTTGGCACTGCCCAGGTTCTGCATAGCCTTCTGGTACTCCAGTCTGCCCAGTTCTGACTGCGGGGGCAACGCGGTCTCTCTGACACCTAATACGGACGGCAAATCCTGACTAGGTGGGAATTCCTGTGAGGACTGGGCCGCTGGGGAACGCGGTTTTGACCGAACAGGACGAAGAGGACTGAGCGAGCAATCAGAGTCAGAATTACCCGAAGAACTGCTCTCATTCTAAAACAACAACAACAACAACAACAACAACAAAAAACTTGATCTCTCGCTTACAAATAGAAAATCTGAGGAAGAACTAGCGCTGCACAATATTGGAAAAAACTGACATTGCAATATTTTGTTTAGTGGCATGTTGATCAGTAGGGATGTGCCCGAAGCCTAATTCCAAATTCGGAAAGGTACAGAAAGTGAATAATGCATTCTACGGAGTCCCCGAAGGGACATTTTGTTTATTTTGATGGGTGGATGGCAAATAAAAATATGAGATGCTAGTTTCAGAGAGAAGCACTGAACTGTGTTCATTTACACATGCAGCTCATGATATCAGTGTCTTAGGGCCAATATTGGGCCGTCGGTGAGCAATTGTCGGTCTAGTCTTTGCTGTGGGTTCCACACATCAGCTGTATTCAGGCTCACGTTGGTGGCAGTTCGGCCAGTTCAGCATGTTGAATAGGCGTCAGGCTGTCGGTCAGAGAGCTCACTCTGATTGGCTGTTCAGTTTAGTGAATGAAAATAAAAGCGAAAGTGATGAAAGCGAGTAAAGAAGGCTGACACTGAACAGAAGGCTGTTCTAATTTTACATCATCTTGCCTGAGCACTCCGATATGCAAATATTTTCATAACAACATGAGCCGCCTGGAATGAAGAAAGTGATCAGAATGATTGATATTGAAAATGGTAATCAAGCGCTGCTTTGTTTACAGTTTGTATATCTGCGGTCCCAGATTTGGTTTCTCTTTTTGAATGACGAATATAGACTATTGATACCTGCTAATATAGACTGTTATTTCCTTACACGGAGGTGGAAAAGGCACATGCTAGTTGACAGTTGGCAGTAGTCTTTGAAGTGTGTTGAAACGCAGCTTTTTAGTCCAGACGTAGCTGACGCGGGGCGACAACACAGTCAGCTTTCATCGCCGCTAGTTCTCTGATGTCAGCTTGGTGTCACAGCCTTTGGAAACTGCACGATTCACAGTAAATAAGCAGAGCCATTCTGAGATGATTAAACTACACGTGTAAATGCCTTGCTTCACTAAAACAGGTAGCACATATATTGAATTAAATAGCAGCCGGAGCAAACTGACAATCGCACTAAGCCATGTCGCGATATTTTATTTCAACATATTGTGCAGCCCTAGGAAAAACTGTTCAGAAAAGCAACTTTACCCCATACAGAACATCTGCTTCCATCCCTCGTGGCCGGCGGGCTGAACCTGAGGTGCCCCTGCGTCTGGGAGCCGAGTCTTTTGGAGTAGGGACAGTCGGAGCGGGACGTGGAATGATCTGCTGGGGTGACGGTGGTGACTCCTGCAGCAGTGGTTCTGAATACTCTGCATCAAACAGCTGACTGTCCTGAAGCTCCTTCTGCTGCCGTGGAGCTATCGATACAACTGAAACTACAGCAGAATAAGACAAGGATTTTTAAGTACTGAGACTTCCTTTTTGAAGTATCAAATAAATCAAATGTTCTTGAAAGTTCTGTCAATCTAATTTAGGTCATTAAATCAAGTACTGTATTGAATTTTAAAGAGTTTAATTTTGTGTTCATCATTTGTTATCATTAAAGGGGTCATGACATGGATTTTATTATTTTAATACATTCTTTGAGATTCACTTATAATTTTAATAAAGCTTTTTTTGCACGAAACAAACAAACAAACATACATATATGCAGAAAAACAATATTTTCAACCTTCATTCTGACCCTCTGTCTGAAATGATGCATTTTTTTAGGTGAGGCTCCTTTAAGGCCTGTCAGTAAATGGCCACAGTTATGACTGGCTAACGTTTTCGCATAGAAAACCGTATCAACACCCACTCTCTATTGCACATGAGTTAGTGTTTTGAAAACATTATCCATATTAAACTGTCATTTACAGACAAAGCATTATGAAATCATTTACTTACAGTTTGTGATACAGCTGCTGTCAGATTCAATACAGTTGTCAACAAAAGTTTCTTTGTGAACTCTCCATTACACTGTGCCTCGTTTACAAAACAAAATGCTCTGAACAAACCGACGTGACCTGGGACGCCATTAAAATAAACCACCCACTTATTTCTGGCACTGGCATCCTTCTGAAGTCTGTACAAAGACGCGAACGAGCTTTTTTAAACTGGACATGTCTTTCACTCTTCCATTTGTCCTGTTGTTGACAAAATAAACACGCATCTGTATACTGTATCCAGTGTAGACAGCACCAGTGATTATAATGAGTTCTTCTATTTGCTTTTGACATGACACTCAAATCCAGTGTAGGCAAGTGTCAGCTGTTAAGCAACTGAATGCCAGTGGGCAGAGCCTATGGTGCGGTGATGTATTACTTTTCGTTGATGTCTTGCTCCGAGGCAGTCATATGCAAATGAATTTGCCCGTGTGACTTCACAGATGCCTCAATATCAAAACAAGCCATTTTTGGAGCTTGGTTAAATAAATGCTTTGCTTAAAACGAGGAGGATATTTAAAGCTATGAAGCCTGCAAGATGTTTTAATGGTACAAAGACCTCTCATGTGTCAAAAGATCAAGGCAAATTAGTTTTTTCATGTCATGACCCCTTCAAAACACATTAAGCATATAAATCAGCAATAAATCATCTGTCAGCCATTAAAAAAAAAAAAAAACATATTGCATAATACACGAGTATCTTTTATCTCCTCACCATCTCCTGATAGTGCTCTCTTGAGGACTTTCTCAGTCTCCAAACAATCCTGCTTTGTCTCTTGGTCCAGCTGTCGGCTGTAAGTCTTAAACCACTGACGAAGAGTGTCCAGAGGAGTATGTCCCTATAAATAAATAAATATGCACAAATAAGACAAATGTGCATAGAATCAATAAAGACAGATGATGAATCAATCAGTTTTGTTCCTGAAAGGAAGATGAGAATGCTAGTGTAAGTAGCCTTGTGTATAACCAATACAACTCACCAAGACTGCTCAAGAATACAGTAAAAAATACAGTAAAAGCAGTAATTTTATGAAATATTGATGCAAAACTGAATTTTCAGCATCATTACTCCAGTCTTTAATGTCACATGATCCTTCAGAAATCATCATTCTAATATGATGACCTGCTGCTCAAGAAACATTCCTTATTGTTATCGATGTTGAAAACAATTGTGCTGTTTAATATTTTTGTGGTTAAGCATGATACATTTTTTTCAGGATTCTTTGACGAATAGAAAGTTCAAAAGAGCAGAATTTATTTGAAATAGAAATCTTCTGCAACATTATAAATGTCTTTATTGTTACTTTCGAACAATTTAATGCATCTTTTCTAAATAAAAGTATGAATTGTTTTTAAAAACTTTTTTGAAACTAAATTAGAAAGTGCTTATTTAAACCATATTTTTTTAAATGCATGCAATTTGAAATGCATGCATGTTTGCCTGACCTTGCCATTGCGAGCAGTGACAGACGCCCCTTTCTGCACCAGCAGTCGTGCTACGTGGAAGTGGCCGCAGTTCAGTGTGTCATGCAGGGGTGTGACACCATCACAGTCTCGACCCCCGGGGTCATTTATATTTGCTCCACGGTCCAGCAGTAAAGCTACAATCTCTGAAAAAAAAGAAAAAAAGAAACAGATCTCAGTCTCCATGATGAGCTATATATTCATAATACCATGTTAAACCTGCAGAATGCATTACCTTGATGACCGTAGTTACAGGCTTCATGCAGAGGAGTCCACCCACAGTAATCCCTCAAGTTAACCGGGTGACCCTGTCAGAGAAAAACAACCAAACACACAACAGAGAAAGGTCCATTTTATAAAAGGTGTTTTAACATCCATCAAATACTTCCTCAAGAAGGTCAAAGCCATTTCACTCTTAAAAGGTGAAGTACCAACACTAAAAAAAAAGCCAAACCCACCTGATCAATCAGGCACTGAACCTGCTTTAGGTTTCCCTCTATACAGGCCCTGTGGAGAACCGTCTCACCCTTCTCATTCCGTCGGTTCCACTGCGCAAACAACAAAGATTAAACAAGATGAACAAATAATAAAACACACGATGGTGTAGAACAGCATAAACCACAGTCTCTAAGATCTCACCCTTTGCGTCTTTCTCTTGCCCGTGACGATCTTATCGTAACCCTCCAGATCATCATCTGCACAAACAGATTATTCACTCAGCAGACATAATTGAACATCCTGATTACATGCATAAACATCTTTATTGCATCAGATCAAACTGGACCAGGATAATATTTTTCATCATTAAAAAAAACACCACATTGCACATTTTGTTAATTGAACATATAACACAGAAATATTAAGTAAATATCAGGGGTACCATGGTACTTTGATATATAATTTGGCACATATCATGGTATTTATGGCAAGGTACTTCAATGGTTCCCATGTGATATGTAAAATCAAGGTACTGTATAGGCATTGTAATGTTTCAAAATGCCAAGGTATTTCCATCTGATGCCATCACTGTACCATGGTAGCACTCAGTGTTGTTATTGTTAACTAAAGCATTGATTTTGCTATCTGAAACGAAGCTGAAATAAAATAAAATATAAAAATTAGACAAAAAAAAAAAAAAAAAAAAAAAAACTTAAACAAAAATCAGAAATGTTGCCTTGGCAACAAACTGAAATAAAATTTCACAGTTTAAATACAAATTACTAAAACTAAAACTAAAAAAAATAAAAAAAATAAAAGCTGAATATAAATATTAAAAATCTAGTGAAAATGACAAAAAACAAAAACAAATTAGTAATATTAAAATGAAAACTGAATATATAAAAATAAAAGCCAATTCAAAATATGAATAAATACCATAATAGTATATAAACTACTAAATTAAGACTACAACAGTACTTTATTTATCTTATCTGTATTGCAATAAACCTCATTGTTAGCAAAACCAAAATCTTGTTAGTATTAGCATTCTACAGCCTAAACCTCTGTATGTTGTGTGTGTATTACCAGAGTCAGAGTATTGAATGTCACTGTCCTCCAGTGGTTCACTATTCTCCACCTCCTCTTCCTCATCCTCATCTTCACTATCATCCAGTCTCAGGCCGTCCCGCTCACACAGCTCCATCAGCCGCGCCTCTGTGTCGTCACACTGTGAGGAGCCGCAGCGCCGCTGGGCCTGAACCCACACTCTCAAAACACGCCTCTAGAATTACATCACAGATGGAATAACATCGCTCTTATATCCAAAGTGACATTTAGTATTTGATTATAGGTTCAGTGACTGAGTTGTTAAGCGTGATATCGTCTAAATATATTGACCATCAGCCACGCTTCTCTCTAAAGTATCAGCATCGGCCATCAAAACACTCAAGTTGGTAGACTATTAGTCAGTACCACTGACAAACTACATTGTTTTCAGAAAGTATACCTCTTCAAATCATGAAAACAGTCTCCTGCACATGAAACCAGTGTGTGAACATTAAGACTCAAGTTATTTTAACAAACCTGTAGTTTGTTTAGTCCTGATCTCTCAGCACAGCTCAGAGCAGCACTAAAACTTTGATCAATGGTCTCCATTGGCTGTCCGATCTCCTCCTGACAACCAGCTATATTCAACCATGTCTCACACTCCTGAAAAACACAATAACAAGATACATCAAAATCAAAATGAGGATGTTTGTGCAATGTCACTCAGCTCTCAGGATGATGTAAACAGATTTTACACACACACACAAAAATAAACCTGTAAGTGTCTGGTAGGTAATTAGTAGACAGCTTGTGAGGAGTTACTTATCTGTGGGTATGTTACCTCTTTAGGGTTGCCCTGTCTCAGCTTTAATTCTTGTCTGTAATGTTCCACGGCCCTGTGATGTTGTCGCAAATCTGTGTATGTGGCCGCCAGCGACACGTGAATGACGGCTAACTCACGAGCAGGCTTCCCTAAAGTCTCTGCACACACCAGCTAATACACAAACACATGAGTTAAGAACTTCAAATAAAGGTTATACAGTAATATACAAAAAATTAATAAATAAATTAAATTACTGTAAATGCAAATAAAACATTTTATTTTAACTATAAAGAAACTAATAATATGGCTGCGATATATTAAAGTGCCCCATTATGCTTTTTTTTGGATATTACCTTTCATTTAGTGTGTAATATAGCTGTTTGTGAATGTAAAACGTTGGCAAAGTTTCAAAGATGAAAGTGCTCAATAAATGGCGTTATTGTCTCTCAGAATAATGAAGCAATTCTGAACTGCCTGAAATGAGTAGTCAGTAAATCCAGTCTCACTTCCTGCACGAACCTACATAGGTTTGTAACAAATTTGCATAATTCCCACCTATGGTCTTTATTGGCTGCCTGCGAACAACGTTTACTTTGACCTGCCCTCAAACACTGTAGTTGTAGCTGAGACTGGAAGAGTTTGGTTCATGTTGTCAACATGTCGAGAAGACGCCGTTTTCTGGACTGCTAAAGCAAATTCACTTTGCATGCACTTCCAAAGGATGAGGACTAGGGCTGGAATTGATATGTAGAACCAACATATCAGGGCTGTCAAATTAAAATTTGAATTTTGAATAAAAATCCACATTCGAATGCAAAAAAGGTGCATTCAAATTGTAGGTCAGGCAGCCTTATCAGTGGTGCACAAGATGTGATGATAATGTAATAGTCATTGTTACGTTTTAATGTGTTTTTGTTAGCCTATCCAGTTGAACCCACTAGATGCAGCGTTGCTGTGTTGTTCATTCAAAACATTGCAGAAATAGAGAAGCTCAATGAGGAAAAGATCTTGGTAACATCGATACAATAACCAAGCATTTCACACAGAATGCATTTTCTTGTAAACAAGCACAAGGCGGACATCTTTGACCGTTGCACTCACGTCTAGTTCACATGTTTAGAAAGCCATGTAAAGTTAAAAGAAGTTCAACTGTTAAAAAAACATGTGTCAAGACTCCCCCCCCATTCTACTTCATCTCATGTTTTTAAATGCAAAAAGTACTCTGTGTGATTGGTGATTTGGCTCTTTCTTTTCTAACTTTTTGCAATTTAACTAAAGGTGATGCTGCAATGTATATTATGACCTTGGATGCATGTAAACCTATTGTAGGAGACCTCCAAAACAAATTTAGAAACCTCTAAAATAGCATAATAGAGGCTCTTTAATTGTATTTGGGTGTATTGTACATATTCTTACTTGTGTTTGATAAGCTTCCAGAGCTTTGTTATAGCAGCCCACTTTACAGTAAAGATCTCCCAACTGTTCTGACAGATCCATGGCCTCATGGGAAAACTTATCAGTCACTTCTGCTGCCGTCTGCTCCAGCTGACAGCCACGTATCGCTGCATCAGACACACATTCATTCACACGCTATGCTAATATCTGCCAATACTGTTATGAGAAGCCACAGTGCTTTAATTTAGCATCTTCTAACTGAAAAATCACCTTGATTATGCTCAAAGAAAAATTCGCATTCAGCCATAAGCTACTCAGCTTTAAGAGACAAACTGCTGTCAAACCGATGCTGAGCATTGTTGCTTACAGATGTTCTTAATCTCACCATGTTTGAAATCTTTCTTGACGGCCTCACGTTCAGAAGGCTGTTGGGAGCCTAGACAGAACGCTTTCTTCAGAGAACGCCGAGCTGCTGCAAAGTCACCAAGATGAAGCAATATCTGAACAGACGCACACCAAAATATAAATACTCCGGTCAAAAATCATTAAAAGGGACAGGAAATAAACCATACAGGTAAAGACCAACACATGTTGATCAAAGGCCCTGTTTACACCTGGTATTAAGATGCCTTTTGGTCGATCGGATCACAAGTACATGAGGAAGACACATACCCATTTGCGCCTGGTGTTTTAATTTTAGTCTCTTTTGTCCACTTTCAACCACTTCTGTCCTGATTTCTTCGAGGGGAAAGTCAATGGGTGGATAAATGTAAGGAGATTTTTAGATCTTTTGATCTAATGGATGAAATAAACTCACGCAATTTACATATGAACACGACCGGAGACAACGGAAAAACATACAGAGAGCATCAGCTTTCGTTTCTGCTCTGATAGCACGCAGAACGCTGTGAGTGCGTTAGAAATCAGGAATGGTGAGAGAACATTGTGCTTGGTACATTTTTCACATTCAAACCAAACTTAGGTTTTTAGCCGACAGTTTAAATTTCTCATGTTTACACGAAACACACTGAACACATTCGACCACATGAGCAACTACATTACGAAAGCAATCCGGTTGAATATGTTTTTCAACTACCTCTGGAAGTGGTCAAAAGCTCAAAACATTTTACACCCCGTTCACACCTGTATCTAGAGTCATCCACTTGTGATCCAATCGACCAAAACGTATCTTAAAACCAGGTGTAAACAGGGCCATACTGCTGTTTGGAGATGCTGTGGGATTGTTACCTTTCCAATACTATGGAAGCACTCGCTCTCACTGAACTTGTCCTTCATTTTGCGGGCACATTCTTTTGACTGCTCAAAACAGCGCATGGCACGTGAGTGCTGCCCGTTTCGGAAGTGAATGCTGCCCAGGTTGAAGTTGGCACGATACAGATCCTCTAGAAGTTTGTTTTTCCTAGAAGAAAAGAGGTCAGATATCCACAAAATGGTTTTACACCAACACAGGCGTAATTAATTCTCTCTCATCTACAATATTTTGATTAAGTGTTGAAATTTGTTATATAATGTTTTGTTATAAAACATTCTTAACCTAAAAAAAACAAGGTTGCCCTTATAATGTTGCATGTAACTATTTAAAATAATTATTATTATTTAGTTATATAAAATGCTAAATTTAAATTATTTTAAGATTCATTGATTTGATATAAAAATATAAAAAAAAATATAGCAATGTTTCATTGCACAATTTGTTGCTTAGTTGGTTTATGATTTAAGGCCATGCCAGCTACCATGGCTATTTTCATGGGAAGAAACCAATTAATTTGTAGCTAATAAAAAAAAAAAATCTAAAACAAAATTTTTGTTGCTTAGTAAAAAGAGAGAATTGGTAAAGGTTCTGCAATCCTTGGGCCTGGCAGGTATGGAGTAAGTCTTGGTTTCTGATGGTTGTATTACAAATGTCATAAACAGCTTGAACAACTGACATTATATTCTGACTGTGGTTTGCTTGTTGTGTGTTTTGTTTTCTGTTCTTGAGTTCTTTTTCATTTGTTTTGTATTTTGTTTTTATTAATATTGGAACACACTGTATTTATCTATGCTTTTTGTCACTGTTTACACTCTTATTGTGCTTATAATTAAAAAAATAGTTCTGCAATACTTAAGTGTATATAGGGATTTAAGATCCTTTGATTATTAAAAAGTTTTTTAAAAAAAAGTTCTTTTTGAAATAGATATCTTTTGTAACATTATAAACTTTCACTTTTGATCAATTAAGCGTTAAATAAAATAATTTTTTTAATCTTACCTAAAACTTTTGAACAGTCGTGTATCATGGTTTCCACAAAAATATTAAGCAGCAAAAATTGTTTTCAACATTGATAATAAAAAGAAATGTTTCTTGAGCAGCAAATCAGTATATTAGAATGATTTCTGAAGTATCATGTGACACTGAAGACTGGAGTAATGATGCTGAAAATTCAGCTTTGCAAGTTACATTTTAAAATATATTCAAATAGAAAGTTATTTTAAATTGTAATAATATTTCACAATATTTACTGTATTTTCAAATAAATGCAACCTTAGTAAGCAGATGAGATTTTTTTCAAAAAACAAAAAAATTACAAACTTTTTAACTGCATTTTTGCTTGTTTATAGATAAAAGTTTCTTACTCTGCGATGTAGATGCTCTGTCGGATGAAGTCACTGCAGCGCTGCGGTTCCTTCATCCCATCATACACACAGCCCAGATTCAGCAGGAGACGGGCCTTCATCTCACTGAGCTCTCGCGAGGACACTGTACCTGCAGAAACAGAGACAAAAACATGAAGTACATGGACAAAAAGAACAGGTTATACAGTATACAATGTTTTCTATTTTTAGGAAACATAGCAAATTATCACAGTAAGCATTTCTAGTAGTGTGTCATTCTGAGCAAGTTAACCATGTCATTTTAAATGTATAAATTCATTCTTCAACCTTCTAGTCGCTCATCTACAATGGCCAAACTCTTCATGAACGCATCTTCAGCATGCTTCAAGCTGTCCTGTGAATGGTCCGAATCAAAGAGGAAGAGGTATGTTCTTCCAATAGTGGCCAGTGCCCTCTGCTCCTCTGCTGCATCATGGACAGATCGAGCTAGATTCAGATGAAGCCTCTGGTGCTGAGAGAGAGAGAGAGAGAGAGAGAGAGAGTGAATTACTGCACTCAATGCACAGACTCCCCTTCTGACTAACATGTATAAGGAAACCTTCAGAGCAGCTTCAATGTTCCCCAGTTCTGCATAGCATTCTCCAATCTTCCTATTTGCTACAGCAGATCCAATCACATCGTGCAAAATCTCAGACAGCGCCAATTCCTGCCGATGTTCCTCAATAGCAGCTCGATAGTCACCTAGAAGAAACATGTTCCAGGCTGATTATCTCAATACATTAATTCAACAGACATTTGTCACATTAATGGTCATAATCATAATGTTGACAGCTCACAGAGCACAACTTCTAGGGTTTACACCTACAACTTCCAGAGCTTTAAGTCTTTAAGGGCTTCATTTTCTGTTTCACCTGTTTTAGCGTAAACTTCTCCCAGCTGATTGCACAGACTGGCTTCCTCTTTCAGGTTATTGCTGCTTTGGGCTTTACTCTTGGCCTTCTGTAGTACTGCAAACACATGAAAATTAATACTAATTAATATTAATATCTGCATTTTGTATTATATAACATATATTAAACTAATATTATACTAAACCATAATTGTCAAAATAAACAAATACATACTTAATAACTATATGTTATAGTATTGTACTGCCGAGATATATATATATATATATATATATATACACTCTAGTAAAATAAAATATATTGTATTTTACTTATATATTAAATTAATAAATATATAAAAATATTTTATACGCATTTATAACTGACATATACATATGTAAACAAACAAAAAAAAATATATGGATGTTGCGATTTACATTAAAATGCACCTTTTTTCATTAGAATTGACTAACATATGACAATAAATCACAGATTTTAAAACGATGACCAAAAATAATATTATTGATGATTTTATAATATAGGTAATAACTTACGCTTGATTTCTTTTGTAGACGTCATCCTGTCCATTTACCAGGACCTCTACAGCGGAATACTACAAACTTACGCGCATCTAATGAATAACAAACACTACCCGCGCGCGAACAGCTGTAGTACTATAGATCACGTCCTCATTGATGTCTTTATATCGGGTTTAAAGCTGATCAATACTGATGATCGTATATATTCATTGATGAGTTGATTCTTTCGAAGCGGCGCGCCAAAGTTCACGGCACGGAAACACTGAGAGACGCTGATTGGCTAGTGTAGTTGACGTCAGGAGTCTCCCACAATTCTCTCACTGAAAATGTCCATATAGAGAGGCCATCTTGATAAGGACATTGTCGTTCTACTTTTTTTCAGTGAAATGTTTATTAAAAAGCCACATATGCCGATGAATTACACGTATAAGGTAAGAAATCTGTTCTTTCCTTTTATTCTGATTACCAGTAGAATATAATTAATATCATAATTTGCAAGAAAGGCAAACTCATTAAGCATATAATTAAATATGGGTTTTATTGTATTATGCAAAATAGGCATAGAAAAACAAAAAGATCACAGGAAATAAAGCATACATTGGCTTTAACGTAATGAGTTATTATTTTGTTGGTTCTCTCCCTTGTTTTTGATTTCAGCCGCCATTCTCCTGACCTGGACATTGACTTCAAAATGCTTCAAAATGCTGAACATGAACACTTTAATTGCGAGCAACTTTGTTGCATGCGCGGTGTATTTGGGATCGTTATCCTGTTGGAAAATAGTTGGTCTCCAATACTTTGCTAGATTGTGTTTAGCAGGATTCACAAATATTTGTCCATTTACAATTTTCAATTTTTTTTATTTATTACTTTTGCAGGAAATAAAACTAATAAATGGTTTCTTTACTCACTTACAGTTCAAGGTGATATTGGATGTTGGAGGTCTCATCCTATTTTGAGGTTGTTTCACATTCAGGTGACTTTCATCCTCCAGTCAAAATGCTCACTAGTCTTCCTTGACCAGCCACAACACTTTACATTCTGCATGGTAGTGGTCTCACTGGGTATTCTGTGGATGTTGTGACCATTCACATCCAACACATGAGCAATATCCAAAACCGATTGACCAGCTTTAGTCATTTCAACAATATCTTACTTGGTTGCAGAGGACAGCTCCTTCCATCTGGCCCACAAAATAACATCTAGTAATATAGCTAATACTTCATACATAGTTATAGAATTATAGGCTGGGAATAATGAGTGCAAGCTTGGTACTGTATGACCACATGGCCAAAAATGATGTCCATTCAATTCGGTATGTTTCATTGTGACAACTTATACAATTTGAACGTGGAACCCGTACATTACTTTTATACTCCAGACACAACTTTACGGCATGCATACAATATTTAAAGAAGCCAATTGTCCTAGGGTGGACATCACTTTTGTCCACTGTACATATGCTGTGACTTTAATTGCTTGAACTTTCTTCAGTAGTCTTGCCAGCAAGCCATAAAGCTGAAATTCTTGTCTTCATGTGCATATGCTAGCGTTACAGTTAAAAGTGTCAGCTACTGGTATGTCGTTTTTTTTAAGCATGTTTCAATTATGAAAACAACATGACACTGACTTTGAACAGATTTGAAATTTATTGAAGACTTTTAAAAGCCAAGCCATCCCAAATGTTCACAATACTGTATCTGGATAATCACCTGTTGCATTGACCTTTGCTAAATTATTGCACTTTTTTTTTTTTTTTATTGAAACCTAGCATTTTTAAAAAATCATGAGCTTATTTATGCACCAGAAACAGAAAAGCCTGTGAGTGTATTTAACAATAAAAAGTGTGTAAAACAAAACCACAGGTTCACATTTTGTACATATTGCCCCATTAGCAATAAATATCTTCTCTACAAACAACTGTACAGTTTGGGTTTATTCCCATAATGGTTTCATTAAAGAAAGAGAAATAATCTAGTTAGAGTCTTTCAACGCTTTATAGGAAGTCCAGCATAAGAAAGGCACTGCTGGTGAGGGTTATAGTTCACATTTTTATACCAAGTCACTTTCCAAAACTAGCTGAAACCTTTTTTATATCATCTTAATCATCAGCTGTGGTTGGTTGTGTAAAAGCCAGATTGTTCAACTCCAAACTGTCACATGTTTGGCATTAATGAAGTCAGGAAGCTAAAGAGTCCTTATTGGATTTGATTCTCAAGATGATGATCTTGCTTCATCACTTTCTGTGGGAGGGTTCAGCTGATCCAGCAGCTCCAGGAAAAGGGAAACCCGCTGGATGAGCGGGACGGACTTTTCAGCCCGTAGGAGGCGAGAATATACATTCTTGTAGATCTTCACCTGCTCCTCTTCTTTACCACTGCATGTGAAAACACAAAACAACCACACAGAGTGAAACACTATAAATTTGTTTCTATATGACTGGATCTGTTGCAGTGTTTTTATCATTAACTGAAACAAAAAAAAACATTTACATTACTTGGAATAAATTAAATGTTAACAGAAATAAAATATTAGTTGCAAAAGAAATAGTTCTCATTTTAATTTTTCAAAACTGAAATAAAAAATAAACACATTAAAAAACTAATATGACTTGCACATCAAAATTATTAAAACTTAATCAAATTAAAATGAAAATATTAAAATAAAAAGATAAATAAGATATTAAAAAGATACTAAATACTAAAATAGTAATGATAATGAAACAACACTGATCTGTAGCATGACTAGACTATGGTACTTCCTTTAAGTATATTGTTGGAGTATGTATATTTTTGTATCCCTCACCTGAGTTTACGTTTGCTTGCAGTGCTGAGTTTAATCAGTTGCAGCAACAGGAAGGAGAAACTGGGCTCGAAGACACCAATTAACTTCACAACCTCTTCAGAGTTCAGCTCAGAGGAGGAAGAGCTATCTGAACCCTCATGGAGTTCTTCAGGTTTGTCAGAGTCTTTTGACATCAATATCTGTCAACATACATCACATAATTATAATTCTTATAAAAAATATAATTATTATAAAAATAAAATTCATGAATCTGAAGTAGCATTTAGGTATATTTACACAGACTGTTTAATGCAGCTCAGAAGTGGCAAGAATATGAATGATAAATGAAATGATACTCTGAATATAAAACTAAAACCACCAGGGTGTTTTTTTTGTTTAGGTGGCAGCAAATTAATTACTCACTGAGTATTTATTTAACAGATTTATTCAAACAGCTGATTAATTCAGGAACGAAGCAAGTGACCGTCTTTATGAATGGGTTACTGAATCAATGGCTCACTTCGTGTATTCATTCAAAAATGAATTACCACTGTGTTGCTGCTGTGGCTTTGTTTGGAACCATTTTCATTGGCGAACAGACAAAATTGGTGTCTAAAATATAACACAATATTAACTTATTTTTTATTGAACTGTTGTATAAAATAAAAATCACATTTGCAATCATGCTGATATTCAAGAAAAACAGCACTCTTGCTCATGTGATACTGCTAAACTATATCATATGATATAAATATAGGGACAAAAAAAACACATGGGGCATTTTTTGCCCTCATATCTTGAATTTTAATGCCATTTTAACTGCATTCTATCTCCATTATGCAGTCAGTCATCACACAGTCGGTCTTTGCCATGCATCATGTTCATAACTAAACGGCATGCAAAGTAAGATGACTTGCAGGTCTTGGCTGGGGCGGGGTGCGTTAAAAGCGTTAATAATTAATGAGTAATGTAAGTATTACTGAGTACTGAGTAATATTAATTAGAGTTAGAGTTTGGTTTAGGGTTAGTTACTTGTAATTATACATAATTTACTGTTATTACTATAGTAAGTAAATGTAGTAACGTGTAACTACATCATGTTAAAATAAAGTGTTACTGAAACTTTTATCCGTGTATTTACAAATGAATAATAATTTGTGCGTATGTTTGTGTATATACTTTTTCCTGTTGCTCCAGCAGCTCTTTATGAATGAGTATGAATGCATGACGTGTTTCACACATGATCTCCAGAGCTCCTGTCAGAGTTTTCAGTTTCACAGTATTGCTGTTCTGACCTGGAACATGCAAACACACAATAAGCATCCAGTCTGAGGTTCTACATCAACTTCTTATGGCTGATATTTCCTGCAGTGTGCATTTCTCACCCGCCATGGTAAACTCAGCGAAGGCCACTCTCTCCAGAAGTGTGCGGAGCAGCTCACACGGAGCGTCACTCAGACTTACAAAGAGCCGCACAGCCTTACTATAATGCTGCTCTGCCAGAGCTTTGTGCTGCTTACGAGTGCTTTCGTCTCCAACCTGAGAGAGAGAAATGTGAAGAACAATCAATGTGGGAACATGTTAATGCTTATTGTATGCTGAAGACACGTGTTTGATGATGTACCTGGTTGCGGTAGCAGCTGTGGTACATTGAAGCCAGTCTATGGTGGATGGTCGCAGCTCTGTACTGGTAGAGCGGCTGGCGAGCGGACTCCGTTTGCAGGTCGCAGTACCTCAGAGACTTCATCATGGTCTCAGTGACATCCTTCTCGATCTAAAACACATTACATTCATGTCAAATGGATTTCATCATTTTAGCAGTGTCTACAGACTGAATAAAGTATGTGTGTGGTACCTGTTCCTGTGCTTTACGGGATAGCGGAGCATAGTCCTGGAGGAGTGTGGCCAACGTGAAATACGTAGTAGAGAGTTCCCAGTTCACAGAATCCCAGACAGCTGAGTGACTCTCCCTGCAGCCCAGAGACTTCAGCGCTCTCTGATAGTAATCTATTGCCTATTGATGGAGAGAGAGAGAAAGCTACTGTGATCTGGCTACAACAACAAGGACCCTCTTTCCTTTTTAAAAATGTTCCTCATCTTATCGTGGATGATTTATTACATTTACAATTAATTACTATTATAATACTTTATTAACAATCTTAATATAATAACCTTAATATAAGACTTTTATTCAAGGGATACACAAATTCTTATAAAATTATTATTATTATTATTATTATTAATAAAATAAATATTAATATAACATAATATAAAATAAGACACTTGTATCCACTTTTTATCCATCTACAATATAAATTAATAATATGTAGATTAGGGGTGACCCTGAATAGTTGACGATTCGAAGCTTTGATAGGAGGAGCCTGATTCGACTACCAATCTCGCAGTCGAATCTTCGCAGAGGTGTTAAGAGACGAGATATGGGGGTGCTCAATATCTGATTTTACATAGACGTACCGGTTCTCTCCCAATAGGTTAATATTCAGCCTATTATGATAATGCTGTAAATACAATTTAGCCGATTTAATTTGATTTGCCGACATGCGAAATGCATATCTATCTGCAGTGTGGCCTTTCTGCAGTTATTTATATATTTTTATGGTTTATTGATCCAAAATGTTCATTTTATTCTATATCTTTGTGTGGTGTTCTGTACATCGTGGCTGTGAATGTTTATCCACATTGCCTTTCATTTCAGTTTAAAAAAGATAAAAATCATTGTCAGTTCCGTCTATCACTTGACAGGCAGTTTGGTCGCTTTATTAGAAAGTTGTTTCTCTGTGCTTTGTGTGAAAGAAAATGAAAGTTGCCTTAAGGCCCGACAGGCCTTCCTTCATTTTCCGCGTCCCGCTCCATCTCGTGCACAGTTGAGCGCACAAGCCTTTCAATGTAGCCTGTAACGTTACTCCTTTGGCCTTAAGCGTGGAAAGAGTTTGTGCGCACTATCTAGTGGATAGTCCCCCCCGCTCACACAAATATGAGATTCGACTATCAGTCAAATATATGCAATCTGATTCGACTATGTAAATCCGTGATCGGGGACACCCCTAATGTAGATGGATAAAAAGATCAAAGTGTATTATATTATGATTATTATATTAAGATTGAGATGTTAATTTATTAAAATGTTAATTTATTAATAGTACTTTTATTAGTATAATTAATAATATTTTAATACATATCTTAATATATTAATCTTATTATTATAAGACACTTTTATTAGTATTTAAATATTTAGTTATAGATTTAAATATATATTTATATATATTATATATTTAGTATATTCTATATGTATATATTATATATAAATATTATTTATTAGTATTAAATATTAGTCTTATTATTATTATAAGACACTTTTATCCATTTTATCCATATACAAGATCAATTATTATTAATAATAATAGTAATAAATATTAATAATATTAAGATAATTATTATTATTTTCATTATTAATATTTATTAATATTTTTGCCACACCTGCTAAAAGTTATTCAGTCAAGAGCAATGAGTGATTGTTCTTTGTCAAACATAGTGACTATGTTTACAAGGATACTTGCCAAGACGGGCATTTTGACAATTTTGTTTGAATGTCTCTTCAAGCATAAGACGACATGAAAGAGCTCAGTTCAGTATTCGTGCGCTGTCTGAGACTTCTTAGTTCTCTTTTGCATCTTCTTATGCTTAAATAATTAATTTGGAAAGGCTTAAACTTTCATGATGATGCAGCGTATATTTATATTAAATTATATAGGTAATTACAATTAAAAAATAATTAAATTAAATTATAATTTTATTTATTTTATATTTATTTGATGCAAATCAAATCATGCATTGCAGAAGCTGTTTTCATGCTATCTTTAAGACACCACCTGAATTGTTCAAGGCTGTATGTGTGGCTTACCTTGTTGTAGTAGAGGGCCTCTTCAGGTGAGAACTCCCCGCGGCTGTGATCTGATGTCATGATGCAGTGAGCCTGAGCGCAGATACGCATGAGTCTGCCAATGTTACACAGCAGCAGGGCTGTGTTTACAGAGTCTGAAATCATACTGAAATCCTGCATGCCCTTCTCAAAACATGAAAAACTCTTCTTCCACAGCTCCTGCTCGGCCGCGCACACACTTCTGCGCACTGGAGGAAGAAAAAGCTATACTTCACACACAACTCTCAAGTTATCCGTCAAAAGACTTGATATTATCAAAAGTTATTTTTATACGTTTGTTATTTAAATTTAACAGCAAACCAAGAAGCACTCACCTCCTTCTTTCTCTGCCTGCATTGCTGCGGCCTGGTTCATGTAGAAGACGCCCATCTCGTTCCGGATGTTACCGAGCCGTTTGAGAACCTGAGCCAGCTGCTCCTGTCCCAGGTCCTTCAGAACTCCTGAGGTCAAAAGGTCATGGGCGGCCTCATAACACTTGCTGCTGACGATCAGCTGGTACTCTGGGTCTGTGGCCAGATCAGTGGCCATGCTAAAGGCTGAGAGAGGAAAGAAATTACCGGTCCGTTAATATGTCAATATTCAAATATTATAAGACAATAAGAGTTTCATTCAAATGTTATAAGACAATAAGAGTTTCAGTATCCTATCCACCCCCTGCGCACAGTGAAATCTCATTGGCCTAAAATTCGACTCCACATCGGTGTTGCATTATTATCAACTAAAAACAGCTGCAATTATGATTCACACCATATTATGATCTCTTTAATGCAGAGAGTGTGATCTAGCATTCAGACCTTGGCAGGAGCTCTCGCGGTGCAGGCAGTGAAGGATCTCCTGGTCTTCTTTAGTCTGGTAGCTGTACTCCTCCAGATATGCAGCTCTGTTTGAGGCATTCTGGGCCAACATGAGCTGAACATCTCCACATAGAGACAGACACTGACAGTGGAACAGAAGCACCTGGGGGTGGAGACCACCACTGATGGAGCAATACGCATCTACACAGAGAGAGAAAGCGTATAATGATCAGGTTTGAACAGGACCCCAAACTTTTGAATGATAGTGTGTCCTGAAGTTTTCTGCCAATACTGAAAGCTGCATGTTCTTACCGTGGCACTGCAGAGCCAGTTTGATGTAGCGCAGTGCCCGGCCATACTTCATCAGGTTGGTTGCAGCATCTGACAGGACGTAGTATGCTTTAGATGCTTTCAGGAACAGCTGCAGTTTCATACGATGCTGCCATGTGCCTGGTAACATTCCGGAGCGTGTCGGCATCTTCAGTTCCTTGCTACACGGACCAACTGTGCAACCAAGATGACGAGTAATTCAGTAAGTGATCAAATAGTGGAAAAAAATTCAGCTGATAAAGGGATGGGATTACTGACCTCTGTCCAGCAGTAGAGCAATCTCTTTCTCCACATCTCTAGCTCCATTCTGACTTCTCTCTTCATATTTTAGAGGGATGGGTGTGCTGGGGTCGGCCGCAGGAAGGTCACTCTCTTTCTTTATGCTGTTGTCCACTGCTTTTAGACCCTACACACAGAAATGAGAGATAGAAATTTAAATAGATAGATATAAAAAAAATTCAAATGAAAGAAAATGAGATCAAATTTTAATCCAGTGTTCTCACTTTCAGAACGTAGCTGAGAACCAGTCGACATTTCTCCTCCTTGTCTTGTGACACAGGAAATGCACAGTTGGGCTGGAATGGAAGAGGAGTGTGTGGAGTCAGAACATTGTTAACATAATGCTGATGTAAATTCATTAAGCAAATTTGTGCAAGGTGTAAAATAAACCTAAATGAACTGTTTTAACTTCTACACTTCAGATAGCTTAAATTCCATAATGTGTATAAACAACAAAAGATCTCCTACTCTGATCTGATGTGTGCTCTTGTATTTCTCTGGAACTGACAGCTCCCCGACAGACTTGATGACTGCCACAGCTTTAGAGTCGTCCTGTGGCTGAGAGGAGGTGCTGTAGGAGCAGCTCTCATCTTCATCTTCCTCCTCCTCCTCCTCTTCATCACTGTAGCTGTCTTCAGATCCCCCGCCCCTCAGTGATTCCCCGTTCCCCTCGTCTTCACTCACATCATCCAGCTGAAACAGTTCTGCCAGCATGTAGTGAGCAGAAGCGATGATCTACACCAGAAAACAGAAGGAAACGGTCAGAAATCATGCACAACAACAAAAACGCAGGAAATGTATTGAAGCTACATACTTGTGGATGTCTCTCCTCATCCAGCAGTTTAATACAGTTGAGCAACAGAGTTCTGATGGTCCCATAGTTCTTTTTGTTTTGGCTCTTCTTTAGCATCATGTTGCTGGCCACTCTGTTGTAAAAAAACACCAAATAGATTCATCTCTGATATTGACTGGGAAAATTAGAATATGAGAAAGGTAGATATGAGGGTAAATCATACTTGTAGAGAAGTACCGCTACAGGAAGCGTGAAGGGATTCTGGCATTTCTCCTCTGCTGCCTCCTCACACAGCGTAGTGAGGTCATACAGCTTTACGATGTCACTTCCGCTAGCTGGATGGCGAAACAGACAGGCATTAATTTATATATAAATGCCCATCTTATATATATATATATATATATATATATATATATATATATATATATATATATATAATTACGAACATAAACCACCCACCCTTGAAGAGCCAGTACGTGTGTCCTTCTTTGGTACAGTTGGATTTCAAGAAAGAGAGGATATTCTGTGCAATGTCTTTCACAACCCGCGTTGAGAATGTGGAATTTTCCAAATCTGGGATGTCCTCTGTCTTTATCATTTCATATTTCTACAAACAAGGGGAGAGCCATCAGAAAATTGAACATTATTATACATCACTATGAGCAAACCTAAAAGATGGATTTAATAATCACCTAATCATCTTACCTGCACAATGCCATTGACGTGAAAGCACATAACCAGCTCTGGTACATTACACATCAAATTATCCAGCCAGTAATCAATTCCTGTGAGAACATTGATTGGTTTGTTGTTGTCCCTGTCAAGACAAAGTGAAGTCAGAATATTTAAACATAGGGATAGTATATATAGTGTACACTACCTATCAAAAGTTTGGGGTCTGTAAGATTTTTTAAAAATGTTCTTAAAAGAAGTCTTTTATGCTCACCAAGGCTGTATTTATTTGATCAAATATATAATAATAAATACAATTTGAAATAACTGTTTTCTATATTAATATATTTAAAAATGTAATTTATTCCTGTGATTATTTCTCTGATTTGCAGCTCAAGAAACATTTCTTATTATCATCAATGTTGAAAACTACAGAACCCTGGACATGACATGCAGGGAAAAAAAATAGTAGGCTAAATTGTGCGTACGATTTAGTAAATTGAGCGAACGAATTAGTAAATCGTGCGCATGATTTAATTCTTTTCTTGCATGACATATGCGGGGCTCCGTAGAAAACGGTTGTGCTGCTAATATTTTTGTGGAAACTATGACACTTTTTTTTGATGAACAGAACCTTCAAAAGAACAGCATTTAATTGAAATAGATTTCTTTTGTAATATTATAAATGTCTTTGTCAATTTAATGCGTTCTTATTGGATAAAAGTATTAATTACTGACCCTTGTAAGCAAACTTGTTAGCAGTAGTGTATATAAATGGTTTAGCCTTAAAATGTAATTAACTTGGAAATAATTCATAACCAGATAAATATATCCTAAAAATATATGAGAAACATCTAGGACACTAACCTGAGTCGTAGACTGACTGCTGGGTAGCGACCGCCTCCAAATATGGGCATATTTGATCCCACAAGCATGTGGATGTCCTCAAATGTCCATAAAATATTCCGGACAAAGTCGTTCCTCAAACCCTGAGACAAAGAGATAAAGTAAACAGCCCATTAAAAATACAAATAGATATGTATTGTGATGTACAATGTGGTTGAGATTTACATATATTAATTAAATAAAAAAAAATAATATATAAAGTTATAAATAATTTATAATTAAAAAAAATATGTATTGTGAACTGTAAACTAAAAGTAGTATTTTTTCAAATTTGTTCAACAGTGCCATAAAGGCATAATTTTTGGTTGTACAATTTGAGTTTGGATGTTAGGGAATGTTGGGTAAATACCATTACCTGACTGTTTTCTCCTTCATTGAATAGTGTGGGTAGATTCTGTTCTTTGGGAACTGAAGACACATGACCTAAAGTATATGTGTCCACCTGCTCCTGAAAGACAAGATTAGACAGGATGATTCAGCCTCAAAACACTGAGAACGCATGACATGAAAAGTAGAGGAAAGGCTGCCCGCACCTCCTTGGGTATCGCGGACTCCTCTGAATCAGTAGTGGGACTGTTGAAGGTGGCGGGCCAAGACGGTCCATCACCCGCCGTCCCACAACCCTCTTCTGCTGTCTGATCTGTATCTGATGGCACAGGCACCGCAGTCCCATCACTGTTAATACTGAAACACAGGAGAGTATTGTGGGTGTTAGTCATGGAAATCAGTGCTTTCATGTGATGGCAACCATGTAAAGTTCTCACCTGTAATAGAGAAACTTTGAGAGGATGGCTTTCTCATTCCAGTGTTCTTTACTTTTCTTCTTTCTCTGCCACTTTTGGTCAATAAGACGCTGGTAAAACTCCTTCAGCCACGTCCAATCACCAGTCTACAGGGCGGTTGCAATGTTAGTTTTATTTTAAGTCATCTTAGGATGGTATGAACACTCCTGTCGTACATTAAAACTCTTTAAACAGGATAACTAAAGGTTTTACTACTTTAGGGTTTGGGGAATAGCCTCAAGAAGGTTAAATGGAGATGCATTTTTAGAGGCTCCTGAACAAAATATAGTACAGCAGAGAGAAATAAGGTGACTATTTCCTGTTACCTGTGATGACCTCATAAAGAGTTCCTGAATGTCCAGTTCATCTAGCAGTAGAGTGCTGCCCACTCTGTGAACAGCCATACTGACATGAGACTTACTGTAGGGGATCTTCAGCAACTTCTTGATGTTCTGTTAAAGTTGGAAAAAAAGTAATATTAGGTTTATTTAGTTTTTTGTTGTTGTTGTTAAATCAATACATTTATCAATAAATCAATACATTTATTTGATCATAAATACAGTAAAAACAGTGTATTTGTGAAATACTGGGCCTAAAATAGTGAAATATTACTACAATTTAAAATATTTTTCTATTTGAATATATTTTAAAATGTAATTTATTCTTGTGATGTAAAACTGAATTTTCAGCATCATTACTCAGCATCATTAATATATTATAAATGTCTTTACTGTCACTTTTGATCAATTTAATGGACACTTGCAGAATAAAAATATTGTTTCTTTCTTAAAAAAAATAAATAAATAGTACAACATGACCACGAATTACTAAATTGAGGGAACAAACGAATTACAAAGGAACAAATTATTATATTGTCTGCACATTTTACTACAACAAAAGAATTTTTTAATTCGTGGCCACGATATATCTTTGTCTGCATGTCATGTTCAGGGCTCCGTACAATTACATTCTTAACATCATTATACCAAAATATGTAAATGCCATGATCGACCAATCAGAATCAAGAAGTGTTCTAGAAAGCCATTTAATAAGTGAGTTTAAGCATTTATTGTTTCATAAATAAATAAAAAAGAGTTTGCAACATAACAGACTCACCTCTGAATCAGACACAACATCAACATCATCACCTATACAGTCGATGAAGTCGTAAGCCATCCCAAAACTACAATTAACAAAGAAAACACAAAAAAGCATGGAAAGATCAGCTTCACTACCATCTAAACATGCAAACTCACATTAAATATAAGGTCCTACTTCTTTAATTATGTACTACGATTTAAATTAATCATCTGATACAATGCTTTTACATTGTGTTGTACAATACCCGCATTTTATTGCAACTGTAATGAAATCTATAATTACACTATTGACCCTTCCCTTACCCCTTCCCAATCAACCCTTAAACCTAACCATACCACCAAACATTACCCGTATCTCACCTCAATATCAGGGAAAAAAGTGTCTTGCCATACAACAATGAACACAATAACTGCACTGTACCAAACAATGATTTTATGACGTAGGTGCATAGAAAGGACACCTATTTTAAAGTGTGACCAAATATCATGTATCAGTAATACCTAGAGAAGGGTTTGCTTTTCCTGCTGGACCCGAGTACGGTGGTCCCGGCAGGGCCCAGTTGAGCATTCTCTCGCAGCCAGTTTGCTGGTGGCAGCTTGAGGTCAGTCTTCTCCTGCAGTAATGCATAGGAGGTGGGGGGTGGAGCGGCTGAATACTTCACGACCGCACGACTCTTCACTTCATTGTTGCCCAGGCAAATGTCTGCCTCCTATAACACAAATAACAAATATTTAAAAGAGAACTATAAGTTGTAAGTCACCATTCATCTCAATAGGACTGGACATATTTGAACTTCTGATGATTATGTAACAATTCTACCACATTTTCTTACATAATATGTAACATAAACACACACACATAAATATGATCAGTGCAACTGGACAGTATGACATGCTGCATGTCTGTGACAGGCATCATCTTACTGTAATGACAGTCTTATAGAGTGTTACATTATTATGTTACAGTAACTCTGGACCTGTTTGTTGTCTTCAGTGGCAGTGCTGCTGTGATCCTCTTCCTGTCCGGGGTCTGAGTCTGTCTTCTTATCCTGAGAGCTCATATTCACCACACTCATCCATCCAGAACCTCCAAAAACGACGATTTACACGAAAGTAACGTTACAAATACACAATCACTGATTCTTTCCCCTACTGACTGTAAGTGATCATGAATCTGCTTTACTAACTAACTAACGTTACACACGTTACATCAACTACAGGACTACACAGCAGACTATGTTGCTTTTCTCATTAAGTCTCTCGCTGTTTTAGAATAAATATCAATAACTCATACATACAAGTCCGAAGTCGGATTAATTGATAACACTTAGATCACTAAAAAATAAAAATAAATGATATTTACTAGGGAAAATCTGTCTATCATCTGGCAGCTTCTCATGGATCACTCCAAACTTACTGTACCTCTCACCCGGAAGTAGACATGACGTCAGCGACGCCTCATTCTAGAAAAAAGTGGAAGGATGTAGAAATACTCTAGAAGTGTTAATGCGTTTTTGACTATACTACATATAATTGTAAATACAATAATATAAATATGTTATATATTTAGAATATATAGGCTATATATGCGATAAATATTCATCCATTTATTTGTATATATTAATTTTTTTATATGGTTAGGCTATATAAACAACACATTTTACGTAAACCTACATATTAAAATAATTACCTTACATTTTTGTGTTTGCGTTTTTAATGTTAAGTATTATATTAAATTAATATTTTAATCCACGATATTATATATCGAAAGAATTGAATTTTGTATATTATATAAATAGACAATAAATCAATTTTTATTATTTTATTACAATATTATTTTAATCCTCGATATTTCCACATATTGCATGTTAACATGCATATATTTACTGTTTTGTTCATGAACAGCGTATGTGTGCTGTTGCCATGGTTTCAAAATCACTGCGCTCTCACCTAAGTTCACCTCAGTGGTGAATGGCGTTTGGGAATGAAACTTTTAGTTACATGTTTATTTTAAATTCATGCAGTGACAATGAATAAAGGAGGCAAGAGATATTTTAATAAGAACAAGAGCGGAAACTGGGTAAGATTACCACACTATCCTATAAATGCGTTTGGCCTGATTTTTACATCGGTTTCTTTCTTTCTTTCTTTCTTTCTTTCTTTCTTTCTTTTCTTTCTTTTCTTTCTTTCTTTCTTTCTTTCTTTCTTCATCTGTCCGTTTGCTCTTTTCCAGTTTGTTCACACTGGTATGTCGCAGACTGGACACACACGTGACCTGTGTACCAGCACAGGTTCAATGCTGGCACATGGTGTTCCTCAAACCCTGACACAAACAGAGGACCGATATCCCAGATTATTTATCAATCCTGAAAAGGTTAGTCATTGCTATTAGTAAAATATCTTACACTACAACGACCATCTAGCAAATTCTGGGGGAAATGGATTTTCAGTGCTGGGTAGTAACTGATTACATGTCATCTGGATTAGATAGGCCTAATCAGTTTCCAAAAATTAAGTACTTGTAATTAGATTATATAACATTTTAAAATACTTGTAATCAGACTACAGTTACTTTTTTATTGATTACATGATTACATGGTATTCTTACAATGGCAGTAAATTATTCTGACTTCTTTCTTTTCTTTTCCTTTCTAATAAAGCCTACTACTTATATGTGTGCAGAAGGTCTTTCGGGTTTGTGGAATTGCACACACAGACTAGCCACTAATCATGAGTCTGTCACTGAAAACTGAGAGACACACAGCATTTGATCACTGGATTTACATAAATCATTTCACTTTTAACAAGTGTTTTCTCAACATTGCAACAGTGCATATCTAATCAGTTCCTGTCAACACACATTAATTATTATTTATATTATCATTCAGTGTATTAGTGTCTTTGGAAGATTTACATGCAATGTAGGGATTCACCAATTTTTTTTTTTTTTTTTTTTTTTTTGGTCAGCTGAACCTCTCTGACCTAATATACTTTCTTGAAGTAGCCCCTGAGATTTTTTTCTAAGTTAGGTCTATAAGTTAGGTCAATAATAAAATTAAGTCAATAATAATAAAATAAATAAAAATTAAGTTCATGGTTCTCTGATGTCAGTTAATGGTCACATGATATGACAAATATTTTGTAACCTTTTTTAGTAAATGTTGTTTGATACACGCAGTTTGATACATGCTCTGAACCACTGATTCGAAACAAAAGATTCGTAAAGCTTCATGAAGCAGTGTTTTGAAATCCCCCATCACTAGATATTGTTGAATAAAGTCATTATTTTGTTTTTTTGCTGCACAAAAAGTATTCTTGTCGCTTCATAACATTAAGGTTGAACCACTGTAGTCACATGAACTGTTTTAAATACGTCTTTAGTATCTTTCTGGGCACCTGAAAGTGTTAATTATCTTGCTGGCAATGGAGGCCTCACTGAGCCATCGGATTTCATCAAAAATGTCTTAATTTGTGTTCCGAAGATGAACGAAGGTCTTACGGGTGTGGAACGACATGAGAGTAATTAATGACATAATTTTCATTTTTGGGTGAAATAACCCTTTAAATGTGTAATGTAATGGATTATTTCTGTCATGTAATTTGGAATCAGTAACCGACTAATGTGTAAGTAATCTACGCAGCACTGACTGTACTGTAATCATGCTGATCAATCATTCTCACACTGAGTCTTTCTGTTGCAGAAAACAATGGGTAGAGAATATCCACTGTCAGCACATGATAACCGCACAGCACTGCAGGACACTATTGACGTGTATGATCAGGTGAGTTCATCATTATGATAAACAGTGATTATATTTATTATATTTCATGACTTTATACCCATTTCACTGTGCATGTGTTCATGTGTAAAGGGTTTAGGCCGTAAGAAATGTCTTGATGAGCATCGACAGCATAACTCTCATTACTGCCTGTGCCAACATTATGACACCTTGAGTCCGGTTAGCGCAGCACAGTGGAACAACTCAGCGTATCGGACCGACTTCCTGCCCAAACAGGAAACAGAGGGCAGAAAGGACACAATCAGAAGGCGCTTTCCCAGGGATCACTCAGCGAGGTCTCAAATAAACGCTACGGCTCAGGCCGGGGAGTGTTTCATGTGGTTTGGAAGGGACGACTCTAACCAGTACACTCCACTAAGTGTACTAGCATCCACCAACCACTCCTTAACTCCCTAAATAAGACAATCAGAGATGATCAGACTGTTTATGACACTAAACATGATGCTCTGTGGGAATTTCCGAGCGGCTGCTCACTGCAAAGCCATGGGTGGGGCCTGAAGTCCAACTCCCCCTTTCTAGATGTAATTCGGGCATAATGGGTGGAGCTAGAAGATCCAAGCACACCCTAACCCTACCCATAACTTTATCCCTCCACCCATTATATCCACAGAGGTAGAGGTGGACTAGATGGACGTCATTTGTCTCTGCAGTGAGCACCACTTGGAATTTCCTAGCAAGTGTGTAATTATCTGATTTAACCAGCAGAGGTCAGTCTCCTTTTTGTCTGTCTGTGCCACTCAACTTTATATTTGCAGTCACACATTTTTGAAATGTTTCATTCTGTAAAGATGAGTATCAGTGTTGAATGCAGTATACCATATAATAAGAAAAAAGAAACATTTTCAGCTGTCTTATAAAAAAGAAAAATGTATTAAAATGTATTAAAGTCACTATGAAATCAAAATTGACATTCTTGTTTTTTATGCTATATTGCAGTATTTATTATAAATAATCTATGCATATAATTTTTTATTATTCATGTCCCCATGTAATCTTTAATTTAAATAATTTCCTTTCCCTCTTTCAACGACTTTTCTGATGATGTTTACTGGCGCGAGGGCGGGACAACACGTCACTCACGTGAGATGGACCAATAGCAAACCACAACCATCCAATTAAATCCTCATGGACAAAATCAAGTCCCACCCTACATTTTTTACTTGTTTGAGAAGCCTTTTAACTCTGATATACACCGATCAAGCATAACATTATGACCACTGACAGGTGAAGTGATTAACACTGATTATCTTTTCATCACAGCACCTGTTAGTGGGTGGGATTTATTAGGCAGCAAGTAAACATTTTGTCCTTAAAGTTGATGTGTTAGAAGCAGGAAAAAGGGACAAGCATAAGGATTTGAGCGAGTTTGACAAGGGCCAAATTGTGATGGCTAGACGACTGGGTCAGAGCATCTCCAAAACTGCAGCTCTTGTGGGGTGTTCCCGGTCTGCAGTGGTCAGTATACTATTAAAAGTGGTCCAAGGAAGGAACAGTGGTGAACCGTGACAGGGTCATGGGTGGCCAAGGCTCATTGATGCATGTGGGGAGTGAAGGCTGACCCGTGTGGTCCGATCCAACAGACGAGCTACTGTAGCTCAAATTGCTCAAGAAGTTAATTCTGGTTCTGACAGAAAGGTGTCAGAATACACAGTGCATCACAGTTTGCTGCGTATGGGGCTGCATAGCCACAGACCAGTCAGGGTGCCCATGCTGACCCCTGTCCACTGCTGAAAGTGCCAACAGTGGGCATCAGAACTGCACCACGGAGCAATGGAAGAAGGTGGCCTGGTCTGATGAATCACGTTTTCTTTTACATCACATGGATGGCCAGGTGTGTGTGCATCACTTACCTGGGGAACACATGGCACCAAGATATGGGAGGAAGACAAGCCGGTGGAGGCAGTGTGATGCTTTGGGCAATGTTCTGCTGAGAAACCTTGGGTCCTGCCATCCATGTGGATGTTACTTTGACACGTACCACCTAAGCATTGTTGCAGACCATGTACACCCTTTCATGGAAACAATATTCCCTGGTAGCTGTGGCCTCTTTCAGCAGGATAATGCGCCCTGCCACAAAGCAAAAATGGTTCAGGAATTGTTTGAGGAGCACAACAATGAATGAGGTGTTGACTTGACCTCCAAATTCCCCAGATCTCAGTCCAACCAAGCATCTGTGGGATGTGCTATACAAACAAGTCCGATCCATGGAGGCCCCACCTTGCAACTTACAGGACTTAAAGGATCTGCTGCTAACATCTTTTTTAAAAATGCTAAACTGTTATGTGAGATTACAGGGTCTCTTTTGCTGTTTAAGAGAAATAACTGAAGTGCTAAAGAGATCTACTTTGTAATTTTTCTTTCTTATGGGAATATTTAAATTTAAATTGCCGTTTAATGTGGCATTTTACTCACCTGATGTGGTTCAAAGCTAGAAACGGGGATTTGTGGGGATATAAGGGTAAAAAACTCTGTGACGTTTGGGCTAAAGCTCAGTACCCTGCCTTTGAAAGAGATTAAACAGTAAGCAGTGTTACATTATCTCAGCTTCAAAGAGAGACCGTAAGATTGCCATCTTATTCTAGCAGGTGTTGCATTTGAAACGGCAGCTGTGTCTCTGTATGTGCGCACCTGGAAAAGAGCAGCGAGGAGAATCCTATGTGCTTTCCAGATTTCCTTCAACAGCATGTCCAGATAGCAGGAACAGTGGGAGAGATATTGAGGGAATTGCTCTTGTTTTTTAGCCCCTATTCAAAAATGCAATCCAAGAAAATGATATCTTGTAATTAAGGATTTTTTTTTTATTTTATGGTAATTAAGTTTTACACATTACATTTCTTTCATAACCTATTCATGAAAGATAAGCCTGGGAAAAAAAACATGTTGCCATGGTGATGATGGCAAAGAGAATTCTCTTAACATTGTCTGTTCTGTTAATATTGTCTGACTTACTCTGGTTTTGCAAAGTGAGTCTTTGATTTTCCAAATGCTAAACATTGATCTTAATATTATTTGCCTTTGTGTGGCTATTTATTGAAAGCTCATTGCAATTCTCTCTGTTGAAAGACATTAAAAAATAGATTGCTGGTCACAAGCTGATGGATTTGCTGAATGGAATGCAGAATAGCCCGGTTGAGATCAAAGAACCGCATCTCACTGAGATTCCTCTTTTTTTTTCTTTTTTTTTTTATTGTACTGCCACTTTAAAGGTCCATACAACAAGCATCTGAGTTGAGTTTAAAAATAAATGAAGTCCATTTTCCTTCTTAACAGGAAACATTAAAGTTTTCACAAATATGTGGTTACATTTACACTAAAACAAACCTTTTAGGTTACTATGGGAACTAATGTTTTAACCTCAAGGATTTATAAAAGGATAGTCAGATGTCAAGGTACATTAGAATGCATTATGGGTTAATAGAGTAGATTAATCAGCATAAATGATTTCTGAATAAGAGCCTTAACTTAAGGGCATTCCAACCTAATCACTTCATTTCACTGTCCTCATTATAATTAATATTGCCAGGTAATGAATTAATGAAACAGTCTGGCATGTTTTACACGAGAGGTCAAGACAAATAATTTAGCCCATACTGTTCTCCTCTGATGAAATAATTAGTGCATCTTAACGCTCTAATTAGCCTTTTTTCCCTGTCAAGTGTAAACAAATGCTTCTTTGTAATGCAGAAATTAATTCAGTTTGCAGTTATGTTATGCGTGTGATCTGCTGTCTAAACCCTACCTTTGATTTCCAGTCATTATAATTCATAGGGCATAATTCAGTTATGTTTTCTCCTAGTCGACAGCATCTTTTTCTTGATGCTGTTATTGTGAGATATCGCTCACTATTGCCTCTCAGCTGCACATCCTTGTTTTTCAGCTTGGCACTGTGATAACTCTGTCTAACCTTGAGAAATGGCTGCAGGAGACCCAGGACACCGCAGAATAAACCTTCTTAGTGATGAAATATTCATTCAAATGAGGTGGAGAGGGCTGCTGCATTAGAATAAGTCATTGTTAAAAGATTGCTCACATCCGTAGAGGCGTACAGTGCATCATTGTGAATAGATCAGTCTGAGAGGATGTTATAACGCACAGAAAAACTCAGCGTTCGATGAGAAAAGTCAGTACTCCATGTTGCACCGGTTCACTCAAGTGTGTCTCGCATTTTACTATCACTGCGTCATCACTAGTGAAATGTGAAATGAAAAGCAGTGGACTCATCCTCTAGAAAATGTTATTGTGCCACTGAAACAAACAGAAAAGAATGTTTTAGCACATTTCACATCACATGTGATGATATGGTTTCATTTTAGGCCTCAAATGCGTTTTTTAAAAATAAAGCACATGAATTGAATATGATTAGTTAAGATCTTTTTTCTACATACACTCTTATAAATAAAGGTTCTAAGATGGTGTTTTTGCAGCAGTGCCACAGAAGAGATGCTTCTGGTTGACCAAAGAATTTTCAATTAAACTCTACTAACAAAGCTTTTTTTTTTTTTTCGTAGAAAAGAACATTCTACGTTAATAATCTGTAGGCCTACATCTGTGTTTTTCCCCCTCTTTATTCATTTATTTTTATTTATTCATTCTATTTTTCCCCCTCAGTTGTGTAGGGGTTTCTTAGGGTTTTGGGGTTTGTGTTTATAGCAAGGACATTTCCTTGTTCATTGATCATTTCAGTGTAAGCAATAAATAATGGGCCTGATTTCACAGACAGGGCTTAGATTAAACCAGCATTAGGCCTTAGTTTAACTAGGATATTTAAAGGGTTATTTCACCCAAAAATGAAATTTCTGTCATTAATTATTCACCCTCATGTCGTTCCAAACCTGTAAGACCTTCGTTCATCTTCGGAACACAATTGAAGATATTTTTGATGAAATCCGAGAGTTTTTTTAATCTCCCATAGAAAGCAACATAGAAAGAAACAAAATTACCACATTCAAGGTCCTCGTTAAAAAAGTCAGCGTGACTACAGTCGTTCCTTAAAGTTATGAAGCCACAAGAATACTTTTTGTGCAAAAACAAAACAAAAATGTATTCAACAATTTCCTCTCTACCCTGTCATTCTCCTACGCAATTTACGTTGAAGACACATTGCAGAGCTTCCATGTTCTATGTCAAAACGCCGGCTTAGCATTGGCTGGCTCCTGCCTCAGCATCACACGCATGTGTCGTGGTGCTCACATAACCAGCATTGGCCAATACTGAGCCGGCGTTCGGATATAAACACGGAAGCACTGCAATGCGTAGGAGACTGACAAGGTAGATAAGAAATTTTTGTTTTGTTTTTGCTCATAAAAAGTATTCTCGTCACTTCATAACATTAAGGTTGAACCACTGTAGTCAAGTGGACTATTTTAATGATGTATTTACTACTTTTCTGGACCTTGAATGTGATAATTTCATTGCTTTCTATGGGAGATTAAAAAAAAAAAACCTCTTGGATTTCATCAAAAATATCTTAATTTGTGTTCCGAAGATGAGCAAAGGTTTTATGGGTTTGGAACAACATGAGGGTGAGTAATTAATGACATAAATTTCATTTATGGGTGAACTAACCCTTTAAGTAGCTTTTACAAAAATATTGCCTTAGAAAAATACATTACAGGTGTGCATCTTGAGACAAAACAATGGCACTGACTGACATATTTTATATGATATGTCAGTGCAAGTTGCTTTCATTTAAAACAGCTCAAACATGCACTTTAGTCTAGGCTCCAGCCTTGTTTGTAAAACTGGGAGATGTTGTCCTGACAAAATGCCAATAAAAAAAGATTGGAAATAAAAATCCAATGAACCTTTTTCATTAAAAAGAACATTTTGTGCATTGGAAAGGTTCCATGGATGTTAGAAGATCCTTCATGGAAACATATGCTGCGTCTCATTTCGGAGGCTGCGTCCTCCGGACGTCGCATTTGTAGAATGCAAATGTCATCAATGATGTCTTATTTAAAGGGATAGTTCACCCAAAAATGAAAATTCTGTCATAATTTACTCACCCTCAAGTAGTTCCAAACCTGTATGAATTTCTGACAGAATTGTCATTTTTGGGTGAACTATCCCTATAAGAAAAGTAACAATAATAAAACAATAATAAAATAATGGCTACTTTTCTTAAATGAGAAAGTCTTGATGACCTATGAAGCCATCAAATGCGACCTTCAGAGGACGCAGCCTTCGAAACGAGACGCAGATTATAGAGGCCAATAAAGAACCTTATTTTTAAGGGTGTGAGTGTGGAAGTGTATGAAAGTGCAAACATGTTTTTAATTTAACTGAAGCACATTGAGTTATTTTGATGCATTTAATCAACACCATTCATGCATCCACTTGAGCTCATGGATCATGTGACATTAAAGAAAGTCTCATTTTATATGTTAATTATTCCTAGAAACTGCAAACTTGATGTATAATGCTGTTGAGCAAAAAAAGAAACCATATCAAGATTCCCAGCAGACATGAGCGACACAATTGTTGTGAATTGTAATTAGCTAAGTTTCATCATAGTGTCATAGTTCTTGACAGGCAAATCAGTATACATGCAGGTATACTGTAAAGCAAAGAGTCAAAGACAAACTTTAGAGTGAAATGAATCTGAATCAGCATTTTGTGCCCAGAGAGGCAAAATGTAAAAGTGCTGAATTTGGGGGAAATTCATGATGAGTTTCTAGAGAATAGAGAGTCTGTGGATAAAGCATAGGCACCAATAACCCTGACCTAACACATTTGTGTTTTATTATCCAGCTTTGCCTACATATTTCCCCCCATATCACTGTATTTTTATGCATGCGCTATATTTTTGAATTACAATATCTGCATTTGCACTATAGAGTATCTGTTGAACCACGCATCTGATTTATTGTCAGTATTTATTGTTAATTAGTGAAAGTGTTTGTATTTATTGGCTACTCAACATGATGTCAAGGTCGCTGTCTTGTAAAGATCTGTTAGATTGTCTAACCTGAAATGACAATAAACTACTCTGATTCTGAACTCCAACTGAATGATGTGAAGAAAACCATTGAGTTACCTCTCAATGATATCACTGTCAATTATGAGATGAATATTTACATATTTAAAAATGTAAAACAAAAAAGAAGCACTAAATGTAGAAGAAATATTTCAAATTCTGCACTATTTTGTGTCAACAATCAGCTCGAGTGCTGACTAACAAATGAAGACTAACAAATTTTCACTTATTTTCAAATATTGCTCAGATATTTACTGAAAAATAGTATTAAATGAGTCTAATGAAATCAAGAATAGTAGTCTCTGACTGAAAAATACATATTATAATACAATATTATATTCTACTTTCACATATTATCACATTATTGTGTTAAATAAGGTTGATTTTAAGTCATTTTACAGGAAACAACCTAATTATTCAAACTGAATTGAATTCAAATTAAATTGAAGTACTTGACATGAATGAAAAACATTGCTGTCATATAAGTAACAAAGATCTGAAAATCAATACCAGGGGTCAAAATGAGAGAATGTTGACTACCGAGATAGCAATCAATGCTAGTGGTCTGTGGTCAAACTGACCAGTGCAAACGACACTCGATGTGGGCGTGACCTCGCGCTAACCGCCCAGCTATTGGTCGACTTAGTCCAAAGCCCCGCCTCTTTCAAAAAGATAGAGAAAAAAGAAAAGAAAAACAGAGACATCTCAATCCTTGCAACTGGGGAAAAGATGAAACGTAGTGCACCATAGTCTACGAATCACCTCCTCTTTTTTTTTTTTTAAACCCAGTAAACCACCTTCTTTCGCTTTAAGCCAAACTGAGCCACATCTGTAAGTTATTTCAATCACCTAAAGCCAACAATCATAATCAGATATTCAGTTTTGGGACACGCTGGATTAAGTTTTGTAGCATTTTAAAGGTGAGTCATTAATCATGAACGCTTCTACGTGCATTTGAGCAGCGGATTGATTCTTAATGGATATATGAATCCGATATCTTTATACATATATAGGCGTTTATCCAGGTAAGATATAAGATGCACTCGCCGGTTGTTGGTTTAAGGAACCGCGGCTGGTGTTGCGCGGTGTGTCCGTCCATGTGTGTGTTTATTCGCCTGCGACATGGAGGGGATGGGTGGGCTTTTCTCACTGTGTTTTTAATATCCGAGGACATCTTGAGCCACTGCGCGACAGAAATAGTTGGATATGGAACGTCTTTGGTTGGTTACATTGGGTTTTTGATTTCTGGCTACATTGTATTGGCTGATTCTTCGGGATTTGGTTGCATTGTTTTCATTAGGTCAACTGAAAACACTGTTGCAACAATGTTGACCATGTATAAAATGGCTTTATTAAAACTGTTGATATGTGCTATCTTTCTTCATGTTGAATGTATTTTAAGGGCACTATATAAGGAAATATACATTTGGAGTCAACATTGAAGGTAATATTTGTATTTAGTTGGCAACAGTGTAATCAGGTTCTTAAATATGATTTTGGCCAAGTCAGCCAGCCCCTATTTTGATGTAGTTTAAAAGTTTAGTCTTGTTGCTTAACTTATTACATAAGCATTTGTGGTGTTTTTGATTATCTTTTAGATTACAGAATTAAAACAAGATATTAAGAAGTGTAGGTAGTGTGTATGTGTGTGTTTAGGGAGATGCCCCTTTGTCTGTGCTGGAGGAGAGGGGGTGTGTACAGATGTTCGCTACCAGGACATCTGCTGTTTCTAAGGGCTTTGTCAAGGGCCCTTTCAAGAAGGCGCAGGGGCCCGAAAGACAAACATATGTGCTACTTTTTTTAAGCTTAACTCCACAAGCTATCATATGCAATGCAATCCTTGTTGGTTAATAGGATGCAATGTAAGTGTAAATAATGCATAGTGTTACTCACAAGCAGTTATGTATTCTCAGTAGGTTGCATGTTTCGGTTTGATGACTGGAGACCTTGATTTCTAACATGTCCATTACATTTCCCACTGAGTATTCTTCCTCTCTCTCTCTCTCACCCCGGAGCGCTCACACATCACACACTGAATCATAGTGTACATGGCAGCATATGAAGCAGGAAGACATTTATTAGAGTCAGACAGGATAATGCAAAAGGCTTCTTTAATATTTATGGCAACCTGTTCTTCAGGTGTGCAGAGGGAATGTGTGAGTTCATTTATATGTTGCTGAGACCACAAATGTAGTTTGATCAGCTGCTTATCAAGTGGTTATACATTGGATATCAAGTGGTGACCCAGCACGCCACCAAAACTGTTTATTGTGCAGAAATGTCCTTAAAATTAAACTTGGTTGCATGCCATGCCATCTGATTTGTCTAGCTGATGAATTTAACCTCCAAACACTATAGAGTTAGATTGGATGCCCAACCTCTGACATCAACAACAAAAGATATGGAAACTTATTTTCCTTTTAAAAGTTGAAAAGCCTATTTATTTTGCTGTTCTATGCATAGTAATATGAGTTGTGACTTTCCCCACAAGTAGGAAACGCCTATATTTATTCTGTGTGCCATAAATTACTCACAAATCATATGATAGTTCATTATCTCGATTAAGCTTTCACAAAATATTAGTTGTTTTCATGCCTTTTGCAAGACATTGCACCATTTCATGCTTTGCATCTTCAGAAAGATCTTTCTTCCTCCCTAAAATTGCATGAGAACTGTGACTTGCTTAATAATGTGGAACAATCTCTTTAAGTAGGTTTTCATTTACTGAAGAAGACCTGGCAAACCATTTAACAAACCTGTCTGAGATTATATAATATATATATATATATATATATATATATATATATATATATATATATATATACACACTTTTTTTTTTCTGTGACAGGGGCCTAAGATATATTCCCAGTTCTAAATAAATTAATTCAGTGTAGATTATTTGACTTATTATTTCAAATGAGCCTAAGGGCATGTAAAGGTGTGTTTCAGTGTTACAAGCAGGAAGTTTTCTGCATGTCATCAGTCGTGACATCAGAGATGAGAGTATCAAATTAATGTCTATATGGTAGTAATAAACAGCTATGAGATAATATAAGTTATGTGATTAGTAAACATCATGTGTTCTTTAAACTTTGACCTTTGGATGCTTCAAATAATTTTATAAATTCATTAAACACCCCATTATGAGACGGATATGTTTGTTTGACAACAGTAGATTTTTAAGTGACACCGAATATTTCACATTTATTGTAGGTGACACAACAATTAATCCTCTTTCATGCTATGAAACTGTTAAAAGATACAGGTCATGCAGGCCCATATGAATATCTAACTAAGAAAAATGCATGTGTTGTAATGGAAAATTCAGCATATACAAATTCATACAGTGTTTTTGTTTGCATTGAATGCATTTATATCACCGTATGCATACCGTTCAAAAGTTTGTGGTCGGTAAAAGTTTTTAACGTTTTTGAAAAGTCTTTTGCTCACCAAGGTTGCATTTATTTGATCAAAAATAGTTATTTTTTATTTTGCACATTTCAGGTAGACCATACCGTCATATTTTTCATATGGACTGCATTCATTGCCTTAGACGTATTGCATTGGTTGTTATGCTGAGCTGTGTTTTTTTTTTTTTCTGCATTTAGTTTTTGACTTTTACATGTGAGAATGTATTCTTTCCCAGAGGCAATGATAAACCAATGTGCAGAAATCCAGTTTAGCTCTTTTCACAGTTGGGTTGAGCCCGTGAATGTTGACATTCCTCCGTGAGCGGAGCACAGAAGTGAAATGTGTTTGTTTATGAGCAAGTGGATGAGTGTAGCGTGAATTTTAAAGACCGACGCTCACTTGAGCGGTACAGAGAGGATGAATATTAATGATTCTCCTCAGTTTAATACCTTGTTTAACACATACTAATATGGCCTCTTTTGCGTATATGCTAGTGTAGCGTTCCCGTGATTTCTCAACAGTAGGAGTTAGGAAGAGTGAGAGGATGTCTGACGGTGCCTGATAGGAAGGTAATTGGTATGAAATTGGAACATGGCATCGGCCTAGAGCCACAAAATTCAACCTTTTCATTCACCGCTCGTGTAAGTCTCAGGGATGTGTCTGGCTGTCAGTTAGAATGTGATGAGATTCATGCTCAAATGTCTAAAAGAAAAGATTCATTCAATTCACTATATTTCACTAGATTTCTTTCCTTTTCTATTAAAGAGCAAATTTATGAAGAGGAGTGGAAAAGAATAACGGAATGTATGATCGCAGGTAATCTGTTCTGTTTTCTGTGTTGTTGCTGTGAATGTCAGTGAACCTCTACTGTTTTTGGTTGCCCAGTCATAAATGATCTCACAATCTTTCTCCTGCCAGAGTCAGTTGTAGAGGAAATGCTACAGGCTTTGCTTCCTGTTTTCTCTCGTACAGACATGAGACCATCCATGTGCTTGAGAAGGGGGTAATCCCTAGTGTAAAATTCAAATCTAACGCTGCAGAATTAGATTTACCCGCACAAAATGGAATTAGGTTCATTTAACATGGGTGGTTTTACTGTGTTTTCACTAACTTTCATTGATTATGACAATTCTGTTTGTGATAAACACGTGTATAAACATTTTGGCCAGTAATGATAAAGATGGAATGATGGCAGATCATATATATACACATACTGTTGTGACTTTTGTTTTCATAAAAATCATGTGAATTGTTTACTTTGCCTAAATCTCAACTGCAGTGTTTAAGTTAATACTTTTTTTTGTATACCTGTACACAACTTGTATTTTGATTGTTTCAGAGATTTCAATTTAATACAATATATTTAAACACATTATTTATGCAGACTTGAGTGTTGCTGACACGGAATGCACTTCTGCATTACACTTCACTGCATTTCCATTGTTTTTTTAATGTAAACATGCACTAGACAAACACATTTCACCACTCCACACACATCTCCCGGCTTTTGTCATGATATGCCATTATAAAAACTTGATCAAGTAGTTCAACCTTTAAGGCGAGACAATAGGCAAAACCATTGTTTTTTTTAATGCACTGGTCAATTTTGAGATTTTCATTCATTCAGCTGATAAGCTTTCATGACGGCACAGCACAACCACGTCACGTGAGTGTAACTATGATATAGACAATAGTCCAAAATCTCTACAGGTTGACAAATTTCTACCAGTTTATCGTGTTTACCGGTATATCACCCCTATGTGCACAGATAAATCATTTATAATAAAAATACTGCAATATTCCATAAAGGAAACACGTCACTGTTTGGATTTTATTAGGCAAATACTTAAGAATCTATGAATGGATCATTATTACAGTAATTATTATGTTTCTAGCATGTTATATCTTTGGCAACGATTCTTTTAACACTTAAAGATGGAGTGTGTTGCTTTTCATTTCTTAAACAAATGTAGGAAGACACATCATGGCCATATTCCAGGATGACAATGTCAAGATTCACCAGGGTTAAAATTGTGAAAGAATGGTTCGGAGAGCATGAAGAATCATTTTCACACATGAATTGGCACCCCTGAGTCCCTACCTTAATTTCATTGAAAGTCTTTGGGATGTGCTGGAGTAGACTTTACAGAGTGCTCCCCTCTTGCATTGTCAATACAAGACCTTGACCAAAAATCAATGCACCTCTTGATGGAAATAACATCACAACATTTATTTCCATCATTTTTTGGTCAAGATCTTGTATTGACAATGCAAGAGGTGAGCACTCTGTAAAGTCTACTCCAGCACATCCCAAAAACTCACACTGAGGTTAAATTCAGTGCCAATTCATATGTGAAAATGATTCTGAAAATGATTCTTCATGCTCCCTCCCAACAATTCTTTCTGATAAAAACACCTGATGAAATCTTGACATTGTCATCCTGGAATATGGCCATGATACATCTTCCTACATGGTTGTTTAAGAAATGAAAAGCTACACACTCCATCTTTTAGGGTTAAGAAAACCGTTGCCAAACATATAACATGCTAGAAAAATAATAATCACTGTAATAATGATCCATCCATAGATTCTTAAGTATTTGCCTATTAAAATCCAAACAGCGGCTTTTCTTTTGGCCAGGTACTGTATATATGCCCTGGAATTTTTTTTATAAACTTATGACTTAAATTGCAAAAAAAAAAAAAATAATAAAAAAGCATTACTCATATATGTTTCCAGTAATAATTAAATCAGAGTGGTGTTACATTTGAAAATGAATCACTGATACATTGTGCAACTGAGTTTCCCTATATTGTTTTTATGGATCTTTTCTTTGAGGGCCACAGGCTATCTCTGTCAGATAAGGGCGTAATAACCCCTCACCCTCTCAGGGTAGAGCAGATGTCACTTTAGTCAGTGTTCGGATATGAGGAAAATGGCCAAAGTGTCTGAAATAGCTGATGAATTTTCAATATTAATCCCTGAGTTCCCTGAGCTGAAATCATTTTGCGTTGTAGGTGGTGATGTGAGCAGTCTCTCCTGCAGGTTATTAGAGTTTGACTCCAGGAGTGAGAGTCAAAGCAGGGTCATTGAGTTCAGTGTGTTATGAAGGGGTCAGTGAGGCAAGGGGCCCCTTCATTGTGCTCAGACTGTGAGGGGTCGGGGCAAAATGCTTAGCTTATTATAGCTGTGACTATCAAAGATCAATACAGCCATCACAGAGCTTTTCACATACTGTTTGTGGAGTTATATTACAAATGCCGGTTCACTTGTTTCTGTTTGGTGCAATGTATTGTGGTCTTTTTGTGACGCATATGCATAAGGTTTCTGTCTAACACCAAGAGGAAGAAAGCAAGAAATATGACTAAGAAAGAAAGTAATGCAGATACAGATACAGATGCATGAGAGTGGAGTCAAGTGTTCATGAAATCGCATGTGAGTGAGAGAGAAAGAGAAAGGGAGAGGAACTTTTTGCTGACGTTGCTTTTTTGTTGCTCAGAAGAATTAATTGAGCTCTGTTATTTTTCTGAACACTAGTGGCAACAGACTTAAATGCAAAAAAATGCATTGTTAATTGACCATAATGAACACTGCTCTCCTACGGATAAGAAATCTTTGAGTGAATATTAGGATCTCTGACTTGTGATTGCAGACTTTGCTGTTTTGGCTCGTCTGAATACAGTTTGAGACATTGTTGAGAAAGAGAGTGAGGGGTATTACATTAAAGTATTTCTATTTAACTTTTAATGTCAAAGAAGAAAGAAAATTTAATTTTGAAACATTTTAATCAACAAAATGAAATGTGACTCCTTGACAGAGCAAATATTTTTGAAACTTTAACACCCCAAAATCTTTTTAAATGTAATTCATTTATTTAAAGAAGAAATAACATTTCATTTTGTTACTTCATCAACCATGTTTTTAAAAATCACATTTTTTAAAGTAATGGCTGCTCTTTTTAAGGCATCATTTTGATTCTATTTTCTATTACGTTCTCTCTGAATCTTCTCCCTCCCACTCACTTCTCCCCCTCAATTCTTTCTTTCTCAAAAACAAAGCATCACATTTTATACTTATTTTCATGACACTTTATAACAGTACAAATTTTCTGGAAAACACCAGAAATTTTTATTTATTTAATATAATTATTACATTTAAGAACACTGAAAATGATCAAAAAAAGAATAAAAAGGAGTTGTACAAATCCTTGTCCTCTTGTGTGACATCTTTGTCCTCCGTTGTGGCAGTACAGGTGTCACACCAGTGGACATGATTTGTCACACCATAGGATGTTTCAGCCTTTTGAGTCAGTTAATGACCTTGCTGTTTGTAGCTAACCTGTCATTAGCAGTTAGCAAGACACATTTGCCATGATTATGTAGTTTAACATACATTTTTAATTAAAAAATATAATTTAGGGGTGTCACACCAAAGGACAACAAAACTTAACACTTTTATTGTGGTTCCAAAAAAGTTAAATATTTGAACAATTCTGAGACAAAAACTATCCATGTGCACATGTAATGGGCTTCACAGGGGGCTTCAGTAACATGATCTTGAATGGGGTTCTTGAAATAATTAAAGATGTATGTGGAATTGTCCGATTTAATATCAGGATATGGTGTCACACCAGAGGACATAGTTTTCAGTGACAAAATGTATCAAGATCCTACGCTTTTAGAAATATATTTATGAAAAAAGTGATTACCATTTACTAAAATAGACACTTGTAAATTATGCCTGAGGTATTTTATTAATTTTTAGACTTTTGTTTTTAATTTATAAAAGCTGTAATTTATTGAACCATGCTTGAGACAGTCACACCATAGGAGAATTTTGAGATTTGGCTCCAAAAATGTAAAAATCTAATAACAAAGCAGTTTTTTTTTTTAACAACAGGTCCATGTAAGACAAAGAAACTGATGACAATACTAATTATATTCATTTTTGTCTTGTGTGACAGTGAAAATGCCATGTCACATGATCAACAACCTATATATATATATATATATATATATATATATATATATATATATGAATATATATGAGAGAGAGAGATATCTCTCTCTCTCTCTCTCTCTCTCTATATATATATAGAGATATATATATAATAGATTAGTTGGTCTTTTTTATCAGAAACATTTGAAAAACATTTGTATCTTAAATTCAATTCTCCATTTATGTTTTTTTTTAACATTCTCTCCAAGTTGACTTAAAGGGATAGTTCACTCAAATATGAAAATTCTGTCATCATTTACTCACCCTTAAGTTGTTCCAAACCTGTTTAAATGTCTTTGTTCTGCTGAACACAAAAGAAGATACACAACTGTTTGGTTACCAACATTCTTCAAAATATCTTCTTTTGTGTTCAGCAGAACAAAGAAACTCATACATGTTTGGAACCACTTGAGGGTGAGTAAATGATGACAGAATGTTCATTTTTGGGTGAACTATCCCTTTAATGTTCCCAGTTGTGTTCATATTGAAATCTGACTTTTGATTGTAGACTTTGGAGTACATGAGAACAGTTTGAGACATTACAGCGATCTAGAGGAGACTGGGGTCTTTTCAATTTGCTCTTAAACAGTAGAAAATAAAGAGAGCAAGAAGAAAGCAAGAGGATGTGGGGAAGAAAGTGAGATAGTATTTATGACTCAAACAGAAAGAGATATGTTGGGAGATATGGACAGTGTGGGAGCGAGGTCAAGCGTTCATGACACGGTTTCAAAACTCTGAGGTGTCTGCAAAACAGTGTTTAAAACGGTAGACATTGCGGTTTATCTTTTATCACACTTGAACAGTGACACACTGGGAGAATTCTCTCTGTTCTTCTAAACACTTCCAGCGCTGCCTCAGATAACCTTCTAGTGTTTCGACACACTTTACTGAAGTTGATTTAAAACCTGTCTTTTCTCTTTGTGCGCATTCAGGAAGTGAGACAGTCCTGCTGCTTTGATGAGCACTGGCATTTCTAAAGGTCTCTGGAAAAAAACTATTTGTGATTGCTTGAAATTATTCAATGCCACAAATAAGTATGCAGGAAATGATCTGCATATTTAAAATGCCACCTCAACAAAGTGGTCCAGATCCTTTAAAGAATGAAACATCTTGAGAGCAATCACATAGAAGTTTGAAATTCAGTGCTCATTTTGGAGAGGATTTGTAGTTAAAGTGGTAAAAGAATAAATAGGCAAATCTCATAAAGAAAAATCATGTTTCACCCCAAAATCAAATAGGCAAAATATATTCTGCTTTTCCCCTATACAAGGTAATCATGTTTTTAGGACTAGTTGTTTTTTGTTACATTATTTTCATTGGGATTGTGCACATTTTCCCGCAAAATTCTCATTATTGTGTTGTATTGAAATTCAGTATAAATAAATTCAGTGCAACAAATATAGACAATGAGCCATGAGAATTACAATAGTTTCTCTCTCTCTCTCACACAGGCATAATGAAAAGTGCGTGAAAGAGTTTGACACTGAAAGAGTGAAGTATCAAAGCAACGTTTAATGAGAACATTCCCATTACAGCTCAGGTTTGCATAACACTCAATGAATATTAAAATGAAGTGAGGTCAGTGTAAACGTGTCTATTGTGCAGGATAAACATGAGGAATGAAATGCGCAAACATCAATCATGGAGAGTGTGGCTGTCAAAACACACACACACACACACATACAGGTGCAGCTGAATCAAAGCAGCAGGTTTGTGAATGGAGCAGATGTAATTCATGCTTTGTGTGAAGAAGTGCTTTTAGAAACACAAGTCTTTGAAGTGGATACAGCTGATGTCTTTGTGTCGCTGAAAGGTGTTTTCTCTTCCAGTGCTGTATGAACCATATCAAGATTTACAACTCGAACTGTAACCACTTGTGCAGCTCTTTAGATGAGTTTTGATGGTTATTTAATTAAATAGAATTACATATAATAGTCTTTCTGCTTAATATTCACTAGTAGCTAATCATGATGTATACTGTCAGAGTTTGCATTAATTTGGGATTGTACTGCAAACAGTCTTGCTCAGTGTTTCTATGGCAGGTTTGTGTCGGCCTTCTCTCTGACCTCAAACACCGTCACAGTAAGTGAAAAAATCTCAATCTTTATTTTAAACATCCACACAATCTCATTCCTAAATGACAATGAATCGTTTATAAAAGTTTATAGTTCAGATATAAACACTGATGTCTACGGAAGTGATCGAAAATAGAGTAATCACCTTTTGAAAGTAACTTGGTGCTTCAAATAACGATTGTAAATGCCACTAGTGATTCATCCAGTAATGAAACAGGTAGAGCTGCTCAATTCTGGATAAATTGGGAATCACGATTTTTTGTTTTAAACACCGATCACGATTCTCCAAAATAACGTAATTTACTATAAGTTCTGACAAAATGTTAATTGCTGCAGTCTATTTAAAATGAATTCATCTGAATTATTAAAAAAACTTGGTTTGAACGAATGATTCAATGACTCGCTCATAAATAATTTACTTGTTCGAGATGCATCGGCCCTGCACAGACCGATCAGCAAATGACATCAAAGTACCTCGAGAGCGATTCAAAAGCATAAAGAGTTGTATGCTCCTTAAATGCTCCTGCTGTACTTTGATGTTGTGAGTGAGTAGGGCATAGGGATGCTTGCTTCCAAATTGGAATTTGCCCAGCGTTTTTGAACGAATCTCTTGAATAAATAATTCAATGACGATTACATTTTTAACAGTCACTTGTCGCCACCTGGTGGCGTAACGATGTAATCGATACAATTGTTATTTGAAGCGCCAAGCTACTTTCAAAAGGTGATTCCGTAGGCAGCAGACTTTTATATAGCAGACAGTAGACAATCTTTTATCCTAGTACTTCTGTGATAATATGATTATTTGTAACACGGAAATAAAGATAGAGTGTGTTTGAAAAGACTGTTAACGTTAGCTGTTTCATGCATGGCAACTGCTCTCTCTGGGTCAGCGTAAACACCAACGCAGATTTGAATGTTCCAGTGTGATTTTCTCAAAGCTTTAATAAGGCCACTTAAGGATATTTTGTCGGGTTTTGTCGGATCAGTGTGTTACCCCTGTCGGAGTCTGTTGGCACCAACTGAACATGCTGAATCGGATTTAGAATGCCTGAGAGAAGTGACATCCTGTAATCTGTTAGCAGTCGTGATTGTCCGTTCAGAATCGTGGGAGAATCGTGATCTCTATTTGAAACAAAAAAATTGTGATTCTCAATTTATCCAGAATTATGCAGCTCTATATGGAATAATGCTCTTTTTATGGTTATGATACAATGAAATGACATTTACTATTATTTATTAACCATTAATGCCATTACACCAGTCTTCAGTGTCACATGATCCTTTCAGAAATCATTCAAATATGCTGATTTTCTAACATTAATCTATGTTAGAGAGAAGAGGTTTCGCTTTCACCTCCTCCTGTGACACCACCGCCAAATAAATGTGTGCGAATTCATGCCCAGACTATTGTTGCTGCCTAACAGGTCAGATCTTTCATATTACCCAGCATTCAGCTGAAAAAACTGAGTCTTTGCTGACCTGTGTGATCCACAGTGCTTTGCAGAACAGATTGTGTGTGTGTGTTTAGGTTTATGTTTGTGTGAAAAAATCACAGACAACCAAGGCCAAGGTAGCGCAATGAATGCCACAGATATGCTTGTGTATTTACAGAGATCATTGAAAGACAGATCGGGAAAAGATGGAATGGGAGGAAATGCTCAAAAGGATATGATTGTGAAATGCACTTTTTTTTTTTTTAATTGAAAATGTTTTAATTGAAAAAAAAAAATCTGTTATGAAAGACCTTTTATGAAAAGATCCTTTATAGATTTCTCACAGGGTCCTCTCCTGTCTGGAGGGTCGATATTTCTCCTTCAGCAGGATAGTTGAAATTGAGTCATGTTTTTGTAGGATGGCTGTGTGTGTGTCTCTGTGTGTGTGTGTGTGTGTGTGTGTGTGTCTGTCTGTGTGTCTGTGTACGTGGCGCGTGCTCTGATAAGTTTCAGGTTGAGTGAGAGGGCACCGGTTCTTAAATCACTGAAGCGATATGTGTCTCGGTGAGTTTGTCTCAGCGTGGGACTGGAAGTCTGTTTGTGTCTCTTTCTCAGCTCTGAATCTGCTGCCGCTCTGATTAAGGATGACTGGCAGCCCTGTGCAGACACTTTCAGATTTTTTTTTTTTAAACCACAACGGGCCAACAAAACACTAAAATCTTACTGGTTTGAAATTACAGACATGTGATTGATTCAGTTATTTCACCCAAAACTGATAATTCTATTACTCACCCTCATGTCAGTCCAAATCTATGAGACTTTCGCTCATCTTCGAAGCACAAATAAAGATATTTTTAATTAAATTTGAGTGATTTCTGTCCCTCCATTGAAAGTATATTCACCCAAAACTCTGACAGTTCAAAATGTTCATAAAGATATTGTAAAATAAATTCATGTGAATCAAGAGATTTAATCTAAGAGACACAAATTCTTTGATGAACAGATTTAATTTAGTCTATTCATCAAAGAATCCTGAAAAAAAAAAAAGGTTTCTATAATAATATTAAGCGGCATAACTGTTTTCAACATTGACAATAATAATAAAAGTTTCTTGAGCAGCTAATAAGCATATTAGAATGATTTCTGAAGGATCATGTGACTGAAGACTAGAGAAATTATGCTGAAAATTCAGCTTTTCCATCAATTGCAGGAATAAATTACATTTTAAAATATATTCAAATAGATAAGTTATTTTAAATGATAATATTTCACCATATATATCTGTTTTTACTGTGTTTTTAATCAAGTAAATGCAGCCTTGGACGCCTTCAAAAAAAAATTAAAAAAAATTTACAAACACAAACTTTTGAATGGTAGTGTACATAAAGATTTGGAAAGTCCCTAACCTTATATATGAGCATGCTTTAGTACCATTAGTAATGTCGTGGTCTAATGTTGAATTTTTTGAATATTTACATTATTGAAGTTAAATGTGTTATGAATGCAGCTTTATGTTGTCTTTAAAGCTAGCAAAGTATGTCAAATTCTTTGCAAAATATTGTTTTAAAATAATTAAGTTATTCATTTGTTGTTTCTCCAGCTGATTCTAATTTGAATAGTATCATGGCTCCCTCTAGTGGCAGAAATAAGTCATTTTGTCAGTTGTCCACTGGTTTCATCTTGACTGTGTTTCTGTGCAGGTGTAAGGTGGCGTTATGCCCACTGGAGGATTCTGGGGGCTGTAGTTTCCTGTTGCTAATCTCAGTGAACAACAGACGAAGAGAAAAGAGCTGCCATGGCTTTGATTGACAAACACAAGGTCAAACGGCAAAGACTCGACAGAATCTGTGAGGGTAAGGAATATTGACATGTCCCCTAAGTACTGTCTCAGTACCATGGTGCAGTGGTGGTAATACTATGGTGCTTTGCTATATGCCATGAAACATAATAACTACCATACATATAAACCAATATATACTGACATTACCATGGTTAAACTGTTTTGCCAGGTACTGGGAATACCATGTTTTTTCTTTATACACTACAGCTCAAAAGTTTGGGGTCAGTATGTTTTGAAATAAGTCTCTTATGATCACCAAGGCTGCATTTATTTGATCAAAAATACTGCAAAAACAGTAATTTTGTGAAATATTATTACAAATTTAAATAACTGATTTCTATTTTAATATATTTTAAAATGTAATTTATTCCTGTGATGAAATTACTCCATTATTCCAGTTTTCAGTGTCACATGATCCTTCAGAAATCATTGTGCTGCTCAAGAAACAAACAAATAACAGCATTTATTTAAAATAGAAATCTTTTATAACATGTTTTTACTGTCACTTTTGGTCAGTTTAATGCATCCTTGTTGAATGAAAGTCTTAGACCTTATTTGGACTTTTTTATTAGTGTGTTGTTTCTAAACTCTACACAACTTAAAGGACTTTAGTTGTTTGTCAAATGCTGTTGGAATATATGTGTGTTTGCGTGTGGGCATCTGTGATAAATGATGTCATCTTGGGTTTCCTGAGAAAGTTTTTCCAGCTTCCCAAAATGTTCTTACTGAGCCCATTTGAGAGTCATCAGAGGCAGATTAAAAAAGCCAAAAGAGTAACTGGTGAAACTAATGTACGTTTACTCCGAAACACATGCTGAACGTCCACTAAAGTTGACATCAGTCATGATGATGCAATGTTCCTCTAATGGAGCAGGAACTTAAGTTACTGTTTAAACCCCGTATCACATATGCACAGACGCACACATACATGCAATCAATCCGTAATCCCCAAACGCTGGGAAAGTTTTCCATCCATTCCATGGTTTGGCATCTCTCGGCTGCCTGATATTATATTAGCATATAAAAGTTTGCATTTGGCTCCTGGAGCCCCTCGCTGGGACTCCTGAATGCGGTTGATCTGGCAGCCTTGCTTTTTCTTCCTCGCTCATCAATTAGGCCCACAGTTAGGAAACCGAGGAGGGAAAATGTGCCTCCGGGGATGTTGTAAACTACACTGTGTACAAAGAGGAAGGGCCAGAGAGTCATTGGTTTTTAGGTCTGAAAGGGTGTAGTTCTCAGATGAGAGATTGGCTCTACAGACCACTGAAATGTTGCTCTACAGCTTTATATGTTTATTTTTTTTATGTTATGGTCATTTTTAGTAGTTCTCTGTGTATAGTAAATTAAGTCTGATGTCTCAAAGTCGCCGTACCTTGCATGTTTCTGGTCTTATTGTTGCTGATTCATCTGTGCAGATTATTCCAAAGAAAAATAGTAATCTTTAATCAAAACATGCCTTTGCCATTGACGTCATTGTATAATGTTAACCAATAGCCAAATAGCTATTTAGGCGGTGTAATCAGTCTGTCTCCATTCTGGTATGGAACGGCCCGTTTTGACAGTTGATTCGACTCATCCCACATTTTTTCTTGTTGAATAATCCTGTTTCATTTGGAAATGCATCACATTGTGAAAGTATGCAAGTATAGCCCATTGAAACTTCTAAAAAGAGATGTTTAAATGCATGATGTTCATAAAATCCCAATTATCAGGTAGTTTCAGTTTCTACTGGAAGTTTGTAATTTGTTTGAAGATCAGTAAATCATTCTAGGAAGCTTTTCATTGAAGGATTTTTAGCTATTGTGCTGTGGTGTCCCCTATCAGAGAAGTTAAATAGTGCTTCCAAGTAGTGTAAGTGTGTGACACATTAACCACCAGGTAAAGTTTCAAAGAGATAGTTCAAGTCTGAAAGTTCAGGTGTCAGAAACTTGAGTCGTAGTAATATTCCCTACAGCTCCAGCACAAAGACTACAGTCATCACATCTGCAGCCGCTGGCTCGTTAAATGCCTGACTCGTTTTCCCAGAGCTGGAAAAGCCGAGTTCTTAAGTATACCTCCTATAATGAAGAAATGTCAAGTCTCCCGCTCTACTTTATAAAAAAGAGCCTTATTACAGCACCACGATGGGATTCCCCAAGGGAATTCTGCTAGCAGAGGAGAAATCAGCAGAAAGAAGAAATAGAAGAGAGAAATGAGGAAGTTAAGTTGTGAATGTGTTCTAGTGAGATGTCTGAATAGAGAGCTGTCAGCTGCAGTGTGTGCGCAGAGGCTGTCAAAAGGCTGCTTTTCTGTACTAGCTGTTCAATAGTAGAACAAACGGGTTACGGAAGTGGTTATAAATTGGACTGCACTTTTTTCCCCCAGAATGAATATTGTAGCTCTGTATATTATGCACCAAGGTTGCTGTGCTGCTGAGAAGAAAATATATACAAGGCTTGTCATCACAATAAGTAGATTTTGTTTGCAGCTCTTGTGATCATAATGGAAAATTAGGTTATTCAGATTATTACAGTATGTATAAATGACAAGTAAATGCTTAATACCCTTGCTTTCAAACCAGGTCAGACCATTATAAGGTGGTAAAGCTGGTTTTCTGAAACATAGCTGTTTTGTTTCCATACCAATGGAGCATACTAGACCAAACCAGCTTGATTAAACCAGGTCAAACTTAGACCCACTACAGTACATGGTTGTCCAGCTTATCAACTATCTAGTCCAGCACAGCCACAGATCAGCTAATGGCCATCTAAGTTCAGTGTTGTTATTGTTAACTGAAATTATCAAAATAATTTTTTGTAATTAAAATAATTTTTAAATAGAATTAAATATAAATATTAGATGAGAAATGTAATCTTAAACTTAGAAATGCTGTCTTCGCAACTGTCTGAAATAAATACATTTAAGTAAAAACTGAAATAATATAAAATTGAAAAAAAAATTACAGCAGCTAAATAAAAAAAACTAGTAAAAAATGGCAATAGCACATAATAAAATGAAAATTAAAATTAAAAATAAAAGCTATTTCAAATATATCAAATAAATGAATAGCTGCTTGTACTTATATTTTATATACTATTACAGGTATATAAAATATAGCTGTAAGCAGCAATAATGGGGCCAAGCCCTTCCAAGGGTTCCATAAGATCAAAAATTAGCTTAAAAAAAAAAAAAAACGAGATACAATAGAAACTACAGCCCTTTTGAGGCCCAGACCCTAATAATAATAAAACCAACAGACACTCCTGTTGTATCATGAGGAATGGTATGTTGTACTACAAAACTTTTCAGATTTTTAAAGTCATGACTGATAACTATCCTAATACACTGACATCTGTTAATGATTTAAAAATATCTTTTAACAGAACATAGGTAAAAATGATTCAGTTGAAAATGTTGTCAGAGAATTTAAACACCCAAACCAAGAGTTAAGTACAATGCAGAGCCAAATAAACTCTTTAACATACTTGACATATCAGTAACTATTTGGACATCGCCACATACGTGATTCAAACCCCCATCTTTCCTGAGTGTTCATTGCCACTCAGTTTACACACATTCACCAGGCTGCCAAGGAGGGCCTCCAAGTCAAGAATAATACTAAAATAATGCTTTCTGAGACCAGATAAAAGCCATGCCAAATTTTGTTGATTTTTGTGTACACAGAACATTTAAAGGTGAAATATATAATATTTTTGCAGTAAAATATCCAAAAACCACTAGGCCAGTGTTATATATTTTGTTCACTTGAGTACTTACAATATCCCAAATGTTTCCAACTATTTGTAAATCGTGAGAAAGTTGTAATTTTAACCAAAGCTCCGGGACGTGTGAGGAGTCGCCTGTCCATTGCGTCATACCCACGTTACCCTCTGTCTGCCTCGGTTTCCGGTTTTATTTTGTAGAAACCATGGAAACACCAAAGACGCTTTAATATATTACACGTTCTAATAGACAAGGGAACAACTGTTCTGATATATTTATAGACAGAAAATGAATTGTTGTTATATAGCTCAACACGTTTTAAAATTAATTACATGCCATTTATCAACACAAGCCATCCAGCATTTAATATGATATTCTAAAATCGATCTATCTTACTACAGTGTGTCTCAAACAAGTGTCTCACAGCAGCCGCCGAGCGAACGCACAGAGTAACGTTATAACATAATTTTCAACACACTCAAATGTATCTAATATGATAAACAGAGCTGCGTTACCTCATACTCGTGACTGGAATAGCGGAAGCGGCGCCGGCGACTGTGTCATAATAAAAGCTCCGCTGCTCGAGAGGCGTGTGTTGCGCAATCGCTCCAGCGGCCTCGTTCAGCTCCCACATCACTTGGTCCTGCTCTGCTTCATACTACAGTAACGTTAATAATCGCATCCATGAACATGATTTCTTCCTGAGTCATATCCCTATTCTTTTGCACCGTCCGTTGAGGTGGAGACCACATGTCCCAAGATTCCGCTCTAAAACATCATCAAGCGTCATCAAGCTACGCCTTTGTTTTGAATAGGCTTCTAGCGACCTTAAGCGGACAGAATTATTACATACTGCACCTTTAATAATAACAATAATAATAATAATAATATTTTTTATTTATATAGCGCCTTTCCAAAGCCAGAGGTCACATTACAAAGTTAAGTTTGTAAGAGGAATACAGATGAATAACAAACATCCAAAACAAAGAACAATTCACAGACCAAGAGCTGAAGTAATATTTGGAGAAAAATATTGTGTTTTGTACGTGGGAAAAGCTTAATGTTTATTAAAGTTTTTAAGAGGTTTTTGAACGAAAGCAGGGAGAATGCTTGACTGATCTCTTGAGGTAGAGCATTCCACAACCTGGGAGCCACAATACTAAAAGGCACCCATAGTAACCAAACTAAATTTAGGACTCATTAACAATTACGCACTAGAAAATCTTAAGGAACGAACAGGGGCATAAGTTTGAAGTAAATCCAATAAATATGAAGGTTATCAAGAGCTTTGTAAGTAAGGGTTAGTACCTTGAAGTTTATACGTAAGGAAACTGGAAGTCAGTGAAGGTGATGAAGAATTGACGTAATCATGTGTTCATTCTTTTTTGTGAGAGTGATCAAACGGGCTGCAGAGTTTTGAACATATTGTAATCGTTTGATGTTTTTAGCTGAAAGGCCATAAAGAAGTGAGTTACACTAATCAAGGTAAGAAGTGTCTAAGGCATGTGTAACAGTTTCAGCATCCTGCTGACTAAGAGAGGTTTAAATACGAAAGATATTAAGTAGGTGGAAAAAAACACTTTACCACTTTTCCAATTTGATCATTAAATGAAAGAGTGGAATTGAGAAGAACACCAGGATTTCAAACTGTCGTAAAGGGCAAAATAAGGTCACCATCCAATCAGTTGGCCAAATAGTTTAGACACAACAGATTTAGAACCAATCACTATTACCTGAGTGTCGTCTGAGTTGAATTTAAGGCGATTTTCCTCCAGCCAAAGCTTGAGTTCCTTGATGCAAGTTGTTAACGGAGGAGGAGGAAACAATTGAGGTTGGAGGAGTGCTAAAATAAATCTGTATGTTGTCAGCAATTCATATTTCTTTTAATCCAATGTGAGTTGTTCTTGTTGTAACAAAATGAGGGACATAATGAGAACATTTTGATAAACTGTCGAGTCGATAAGCAAATTAAAAATATAAACACACAGTATGTACCACATTAGAAACTCCCAGCTGAACAAGAAAGAGAGTAAATTAGTCAAAGTAATGTTTCATTTCACTGCATTCTGCTTTTAATCACTTCATATCCTTTTTTTATGAATTTGTTTCCCTCAAAGAGCTCTCGTATTAGTAGTCATGTATAAAATTGCTTACACATGTATTCCCAGATAGACAGAGAAGCTTGTTGAAGCCAAACGTCCCACGGGGTTTTGTATTAGATTAGTCGCAGTCTCTCAGGCACAAAGGATTTATGAAAATTCTCTCTTTTCCTTTGTTTCTGTCTCTCTGTCTTTCTCTCTTTTGTTCCTTAAAGTTCTGCAGAGGATAGCTAAAGATACTGTTGCCATGATACTGCTCTCCTTGATTTTTCTGTTGTGATGTAACTGTACAGATCCATGTTGTTGTTGTTTTTTTGGTAATTGTGTAGCACTTATTAAAGAACCAAATATAATCCTCACTGCATGTGTTTAAGCAAAAGTAACAAAGAGAAAGAAAGACTCTTCTAGAGAGATTTGATTTCATTTGGCTGTATTACATAGTCTCTGTTGCTCTTTTCCAAAACCTAGTGAACTTGTAAGGCATCAATGCAACGCTTCAAAAGGTAGGCAGCATAATTATAAGGGAGCTTGACATAGCATTGAGCTCCAGAATACAATGCACTGATGAGGATTTTGGATTATAAATATAGTAAATTAGTCTGATACTGCAAAGTGTTGATAAAAATATTGCATTCTAAAATAATCTGTTATTTGTGTGTACTGTATATTGTATAGTATTTGTGCCATTATCTCAGCAACATGTTAACTCTGAGGCCCGGTTTCACAGACAAGGCTTAGATTAAGCCAGGATTAGGCCTTAGTTCAACTAAGAACTAAGACATTTAAAGGGTTAGTTCACCCAAAAATGAAAATAATGTCATTTATTACTTACCCTCATGCCGTTCCACACTCGTAAGACCTTCGTTAATCTTCGGAACGCAAATTAAGATTTTTTTTTTTTTTTTTATGAAATCCGATGGCTCAGTGAGGCCTGCATAGCCAGCAGTGACATTTCCGACGAGAATATTTTTGGTGCGCCAAAAAAACTAAATAACAACTTATATAGTGATGGCCGATTTCAAAACACTGCTTCATTAAGCTTCGGAGCGTTATGAATCTTTTGTGTCGAATCATGATTCAGATCTCGTGTCAAACCACCAAACTGCTGAAATCACGTGACTTAGGCGCTCCGAACCGCTGATTCGACACAAGGTTCATAACGCTCTGAAGCTTCATGAAGCAGTGTTTTGAAATCGGCCATCATTATATAAGTCGTTATTTTTTTTTTTTTTTTGGTGCACAAAAAATATTCTTGTCACTTTATGATATTAATATTGAACCACTGTACTCACATGAACTGATTTAAATATGTTTTTAGTACATTTATGGATCTTGAGAGAGGAAATGTCATTGCTGGCTATGCAGGCCTTACTGAGCCATCGGATCACAACAAAAATATCTTAAATTGTGTTCCGAAGATAAACAAAGATTTTACGGGTGTGGAACGACATGAGGGTGAGTAATTAATGACATTATTTTCATTTTTGGTTGAACTAACCCTTTAAGTTGCTCTTATAAATGTGCCTAAAAAAGTGTGCATCTTGAGACAAAACAATGGCACTGACATATTTTAAGATATAATTTGCTCTCAGTTCAGACAGTTAAGCATGCATTTTAGTCTGGGACTTGGCTTATGCCTTGTCTGTGACACTGGCCATGTAATTATTAGAGTCAAATCTCCCATGTTGAGCACTTTTTGTGTCATGCTTTTGTAGAGTATACAATTGTGTCTCTTATGGCAAAGAAACTATATTGGGACTTGTTTGCAATCTGGAAATGGTAATGTATACAGGTGTTGTTGATTCTGAACAACAGGCTTAAAGCCAAATTGAAATTCCTGCCATAGCTGTATTACAGGCATCAAAGTGAAAGGATCAAAACAAGGCAAACTGCTGTAAAGTCACTTTAAAACTGTGCACAGCTTTAGACCATATCAAAATGCAGAAAGTATCACAATACCAAAGGATTGTTGGAGAATATGCCCTATTAATTTTATCCTCACAAGTCTCTCTCTTCCTCCCTCTCCATCTCTCTCTCTCTCTGGTGTTTGTGGGGATCAGGAAGGATTTGGGTGGAGTGTTTCAGTGGCAGGTGGGCAAAATCTGTTCACAAAAAAAGCTTTTCCTAAACTGAAAACTCAAGACTCAACTGTTAGGATTCATACTGTTGGAATGTTTTCCATGAAACACATATTTGCTAGACTTTGGTTATTGTAGTATTATTTGATGTCCCAGATTTCCCCCTTCACCCCCTGTGAGTTTTATAATGCTTATCTTAATAACATAGCCATGCTTTCTCAGTGGGGAATAGGAAATCATGGGGTGATGGTTTCTTTGTTTATTTTGAATAAATGTCTGAAAAAAAAAACAGTCATTGTTATATTAAAGGGATAGTTCATCCAAAATGAAAACTCTGTCATAGTTTAAGCACCCTCATGTCATTCTAAACCTGTATGCATTTCTTTCTTTTGCAGAACAAAAAAGATATTTTAAAAGAATGCTGGGGTCCAAACAACATTAGGCCCCATTAACTATAATTTTATGGACAAAAATCCACAGAGACATTTTTTTAAAATATCATCTTTTTTCACAGTAAAAGAAAGTCATAAAGGTTTGGAATGGCATGAGAGTGAGTAAATATTGATGTGGTTCTGATGTTTCTAAGAAATTATGGCATCCTTATCTAAGCTCGCAAAATTGGTAGCCTGACATCCCTGGGCTTTTGTCCCTTCCAGTTGGGCTACCAAAATGTATCACCAGCGTCGCCCTTCCCGACGACGGCTATCGTAAATAGTGAAATAAAATTCCTTCCTTGATTTGCGTTGTTCACTCTCTTGGCTTATTTGATGGAGAAAATGTGATCACAGAAGTTCCTCATCATGCTGTTTTTTTTCTGCAGTGAAGTTTAGCTGATGCTAACGTTACTTGGCTTGTGTCTTCTTCTGGCTGCATCCACCTTGCCTTCTCTTCTTCTGACTGTTTGGGAAAGACAATTGATACTGCCACCCTCTGTAAAAGAGTGTTGTTCTCACTTAATTTACTGTTGCTAAGTGATAGAGATTGCATGTGCAGTGGAGAGGATTGTGAAAATCGCTGTGCGTGTGTGAAAATGTTAAGAAGCGCATGGATTTACGCCGGTATTTTAGTTCTACTGAGCCAAAAAAGACAGGTCAGGATGAAGAAAAAGGGACAGCCAAAGAAAAGGAGGCTGCCACTCCTATCCAAAAGAAAGATTGTCTTTTTTTATTTGGGCTAGTTAAATCCATTTCGGGCTGCCAAAATGAGTGCCTGCCCAAAGGGCTACGAGGGATTTTGAAATTTTGTGAGCCCTGCTTATGTAATTTTTACGGAAAGTGGTATTGCAATATCAGATCTGCTGTAATAAAACAGGTTTTTTTTTTTTTTTTTTGCATCAGTGTTGTTATCCAGAAGCTTCTCAAAGCTTTATGACCTTATTTTTGGTATGCTGTACAGTGTATTTGGAGGCAGTGGTTCATAAAGCTGCGCTGGTGTCTGCTCGGTCATAATGTAATAGATGAGTGGTGATGCTGGATCTCTGCATTTGCATAGCTCTGCAGACATTGCTGGCCCATCATAGGATTACTGTTCAATCAGGATTTGACGTTTCCTGACAGTGCTACACGATTTTGCCCTGCTGCATTAGATCTGTATTAGTTTCACTGGCCCGCTTCACTGGCCCACCTCTTGGAGTCCAGCAAAGACCTCCTGCTCAATGCCAGCTGGCTAGGCTTTTGAAAGAAACACAGACCACCTCGACCACTGGCATCAGGTAAGCTTGTCCACGGCAGCATGTGTTCCTGTCCAAAGGGATTTAATTGTATTCATTATCATTGGGGACACATTTCGTGTGTGTTTGTATGTGACGTCACAAAGGGGAAGAGTGGATTTAAGCTGGCTTTATTTGGTCTGTAATCCCTCATAGCAATCTGAACGAGTAAAATGTTCGGAGTTGGAGCGGATCAGCTTCGCTGGATTATCACAAGCCCCTGCCTCCCCCACACCAACCCTCCCCTTGTTAAAATTTTCCTTCCTGTCTCTCTGTTTTCTCTCTTTTTCTTTCCCTTGGTCTGTTCACGCTTGTCGCTTTACATTGCCAGAATGGAGTAGTCAGGCAGTCTTCACCTACCAACGTTATTTGTGAGAGGGCTTGGTGTCCTCTTTCCTGCTTCCATCACCACCAGCAATATTCCCCAGATAAATTATTCACCGATCGCCAAGCAAGAGGAGCCATTTGATAGCCAGACCTTGCCACTGTGATAGAGACGGGAGACAGAAATTACAACTGGACCTCAGGTGAAAAGCAATATCTTCTGTTTTAATTTTTTCTTCCATACTCCTTCCTTTCACCACTTGAGATCAGCCTGCAACTAGAAACTTAAAGGAAAACCTCTCTCATTTTTCTTCCCTGTGAGTAAGGTATATCTATTCCTCATGTTGATCTCCAGTAAGCAGTTGCCGATCGGCCGCTCCCAGAGCTGGGACACGCTGGGTGGGAATGAGGGTCATTGGGAGCGCAGTGACAGTGTTTATGAGCAGCAGGCCCGGATGGCTGGTCGACGGAACTCACTGAGCTATGGAGCAGACACAGGAGGGGGATGGTATGAGCCACCGCCTGGAGTGCGTCCTCCTGACCTCGATTTGAAACGGGAGCCAGACTCCTACCAGCAATCTCTTTACAACCAAGGTTATTTAGATCGTCCGGACCCACGTAACATAAGAAAGAGCTCCGTTCCTGAGTTGAACAGCCATTACGATCGACCATCCATGGCAAACCGTGGTTCCATGCCACACCATGACTACTATCAGCAAGACCCAGGTATGCCACCTCGGCCAACAGACAGTTTCTATCGTGGAGAGCAACCTCATTCTCTCAATAGGTCATCTTCACATTATGGAATAATGGCAGGTCCTCGGCAAATGTGGGAACAGAGTTCTGGAGGTCGGCCTGTTTCTGCTGTCCCAACACCTGGCATACCTCCTCCCCCACCCCCAAGTGCTCATGACATGGGTCGTATTTATAGGGAACCATCCCTGCCTGGACCCCCACCTGCTACTCCTGGCACAAAAATGATGCAGGATGGGCAGCGCATTCCAAGCCGAGCGCCATCTCCTGCTCGTTATATAATGGAGCCAAATTCTCCCCGTTACGGTGCTGAGCCACCTGCCCCTCTCACTAGCCATTCAGTCTACAGTGACGTTAACGGAAGGCCGATTGATCAGCCAACACCCACCTGCCTGGTGGTTGATCCAGTTGCTCAAGGAATGGATGGAACCTCCCGAGGTATGGTCATGCATCTGGAAAACCCCTCACCATACACTATACAGCAGCAACAACAGGCTCAACAACAGGCTCAACAGCAAGCGCAGCAACAAATGCAGCAACAAATGCAACAACAAATGCAACAACAAATACAGCAGCAGCAAATGCAGCAGGTTCAGCCAGTGCAGCAAATGCAGCAAGTTCAGCCAGTGCAGCAAATGCAGCAAGTTCAGCCAGTGCAGCAAATGCAACCAGTGCAACAAGTTCAGCAGGTACCACAGGTTCAGCCAGTGCAGCAAGTTCCACATCTGCAACCCGTGGCACCTCCAAATCCTGTCTACACTCCAGCTCCCCCTACAGCCCTTGCCTCAGTAACCACTCCTGCTCCGTTACCACAACTTTCTGCTCAGCCTCTTACTGCTGCTCCTTCTCCCACTGTCCCTCAGACCCCAGTGGCTCCTGTAGACCCTAAAAAAAATGCAGACCCTGAGTTTCTGGCATTGCTGCAAAAAGAGGGCCTCTCAGAAAGCACCATCACTTCTCTACTGCAGCAGGGCTTTGACTCCACTGCAATGTTGGCTGTAATGGAGGAAAATGATGTGCGTTCAGTGGCCCCCAACTTGGGCCAAGCCAGGGTTCTGTCTCGTGTTGTGCTAGGTTACAAACGTCCACCTGAAATCCTTCCTGCTACCCCCATGCATCCTAGTGCTCCTGTCCGTGGCAGATCCAACAGCTTTAGCCATCGCAGTGACATTTATGTGCACCAGCCGCCACCCTTGACTCCGGGTTTGGAATCCCATTATATGCAGCCACCCTCTACTCCCATGCAGACTATATCTCCAAGGATGGGTGAGAGTTATAGTCGGAGACCCAGCAGTGCTCCCTCCCAGCAGCTTCTTGAGTCCAGTGGGTATCCTGGAGCCAGGTCTGCAGGAGCATACAGTGGTTCTGTAGTTCCAGTCCAGACTCGCCCATTGTCAGGCTACAATCCGCATGCTGGCTTGCCCATGCCACCCATGACTGCAATGTCCCAACACGTAGCCATTCCATCACATCTGCCAGTAATGCCATCACAAATGGCAATCCATGCAATGCCACAGCCTTTGCCAGCACTGCCTGCAGTTCCCCAACAAATGACTATGCCTGCTTTGGCACCCCAGCAAGCTCCAAAGGCATACACAACCAACTATACTGTACCAATGGAGTTGATGAAGAGGGATCGGAGCTTGGCCACGATGTCGCCCATGCCCAGTCCCCATGTAAGCCCACAAGTAATGCGCAGGGCTGGAGTAGCCTCAGATGGTTCCCTAGTACCTGTTGGTAGTGCCGTCCCAGGCCAAAATGTTAATCTGGCTAATCAGAAGCTCAGCCGGCGTACTGGACCTCCGGTCATTGTCTCCACTATGGCATCGCCGGACACAAGTAAATCAAAGCCCTCTTCCATTACCCTTTTCACGTTCTCCTATCTTCCCTTCCTCCACCCTCTCTAGTGCTTCAGCTCCTAACTGTCTGTGTCAGAGTGTGCATGTTTGAATCATATGATTGTAGGCTAATTGGTTCAAGTTATATTTTTTCCCTTTGAACTTCACTTTTTAGAAGTGCTACACAGATACACCTCCTTTGAAGAATAAACAGTGCTGTTGGTTTTGTTGCTGAAATAGTAATAAATTGAGTTGCTAATGATTTTCCTAGACATACTCATCTAGTACTGAGATATCGTCCCTGTTCCTTCTTTTGTCTAATGTTGAGCAAGACTTGTCTTAATTTATGAAAGATTATTCTTTCAGATCAAAGCTTATGGAACTAGTTTGGCTTTGTTTTGTTCCAGATCAGATGCAGCTTTTTTGTGCATAAAGAATTAGAAAAAAAGAAAATTCTGTTATTATTTAGCATGTCATCCCTCATCATCTTTTTATACCTTGTCATTGAAGAATCACATACCACTGAATATTCTATTTCATATTGTGTGGTCTAGCACAAGCTCATTTAAAAGTAACCTTATTTTGAACTTTCTTTTCCCAATGAGTGGCATGGTAAATTGTGCTAGAATGTGCAAGCGTGTTTTCATTATGTTGCTTTATGGTTCAGTGGCCTATTATGTTATTAGTCAGTCACATTTATGCAGTATTAGCCATTATCAGCTTCAGGGTGTCAGTGATTTTTTTTTTTTTTTTTTTTTGGGCTTGGAATTCTATATTACATTGCTTTTATATTATGTATGCTCTCTTGTTAGCGTATCTAAATGAATTTGTAGCGACATGTCTTATTTTTATTTTCATGGTTTGTCTTTGCTAGTTTAAACCTCTGTCACTATCTGCCCGTCGCAGCTGATCTGTTCGACTAAGATACTGTTAGTGAAGTGTAGCCTGTCAGTTAGCGGTAGAGCCCCTTGATACATGTTTGATGTGAATTGTCACTTAGAGGCGTATGCAGGCAAGATCAGAATGGACCAGCACAGGGAGAGAGTGACATTTGCTTAAGTAGAATGAAAATAATGTCACAATACAAACATCTTAAATGGACTTCATTTTATTTTATGCAATAATATATGTTTTGTGGGATTCAAATTTTGTTGCAAAACTGATGTTGATGCATATGTATGTTTTGCAGTGCTAAGGACTGTAAAGGGTTATAGTGTCATATTTCTGTATTCTTGAATCCCACCTGGTGCAGCTGGTGTTGGAGACCGTTTCCAGCCCACATTGGCTGTTTCAGAATGATGACCAATGACTGCACTGAGGGGGAGGGGAGGCAGCGCGGGGAGTTTTACTCTGAGCCGAAATGGAGATGCAGTGTCAGACCCCGGCAGGAAATTAAACAACACATCACCATAGTCAGGCTAATCACATTGTGGTGATAGTAATCAGAGTGTATGGATATGATTGGAGAGCCTCTGGGGTGGGAGAGAAATGAGCGGTGATAAACATTATTAAAGGCTGACTGGTTCAGTGCCTGGTTAGCGAGCAGCTTCAGTAGGGTTGGGCAGTATGACCAAAATCTCGGTATACGTCATTATATTTAATGGTAACGATATGTATCATGAAATAATTATTTGCTCTGGAAATTCAACAAAAATATTTTATATGTTAGTAACCATTTGATTAAGCTATTGAAATTATCCAGTGAAATTAAAACTTGGTTGAACTACCTCATTATAAAGCAAATGTATTTTTTTTGTCTAAATGGGCAAGTCATTTGTTGGAGAATTGGTTGACCATCCCTAGAAAAGAGGACAGATAGCTTCATAATTGTTTAACTCTTCTTTTTACGACAGACTAATCCACGGCTTCCTGTCTATCTCATGCATCCTCTCTTTTCGTTTCTCTTTCAAAGGCTTCCATTTTCTCTTTGTGTCTTTTTTTCCTCCCTTTGCTTCTGTTACACCTTCTCTGCCATCTCACTTGAGTTAATGGGTTTAGCTGGCTTTCGTTCCATGTAATGAAACCATTTCTCCAATGCCCCAGTCATTTCTGACTCCAGATGTTTCAGGTTGGATAGAGTCAGAGTACATTGCTCATGTCCTAAACATCTGTGAAAACCCCAGTGGGCAAGCGGTCTCGAGCAGAATATGAGAGCTTCTCTTATGCACAACAAAGTCATTTGCATGTGGGTGATGGTTGTTTGTTTAGCCAGTAATTTCGTCTGCTAATGGACAGGCTGTAGACTGCGTGCTCGCAGGGTATTCCTTAATTGTGTGTTGCTAGGTGACCTGTTTTTGGTGGCAACAACTGCTCTGATTTTTTATTTTTATTTTTATTATAATTATTATTGTGCTCTCTCTTTTAGAAAGCATGCACATACACCATAATGTATCGTTCCTTACGGTCTAATACATCTCAATGAACTAATCTGAAAAGAGCCAGCTTCCTTATTCCTTTACCATATATAGTCATTCTAAATGCCCCTAAGACTAATTGTGTCTATATATGGACATGCAGGGGCGACCCTGGCAGAAGACCTTCCTTTCTAGTAAGAAGGGATTATGTAGCCATGGCGATGGGTGTCACGGTCAGACCATATGAGAGTGTTCCAGGTCAGGTGTGTCCATGTCTTTGTGTATTGTTTGTGTTTTATTGTATCTGGTGTATTATTTGACATTGATTTTGATGCTTTTGAAGTAAATTTTTTGAATGACAGTTCTTAGGACTGAAGTGGGTATAGTGATCATCCTGTAGTCTGGGATAAGCCGCTCCTGGTCATGGATCAGAAGTGTTACACTGAAAGGACGCTTCATGGTACGCTTTACTCTAGTGCAGACTGTTTAGTTAAACTGTTTCATTCTAGGCCACAGTGTTTCTTTATAGTCACAGGTGATTGTTAATGGTGTTATGCTAGTGCATGCTAGACTCTGTGTAATGAAATGCAGCGTCAGAGCCACTTTGCAATTGGCTTGACAATTAGCAAGTTTTTTTCAGTCTCTGAAACATAATTTCTTTTTTTCAGTGTAAAGGTGATTATATGGTTAAAAAGGTGTCATCACTTTTGTTTAAATTTTGAATGGCAAACAAGTGATAAACATGAATCTAGCTACATAAATAGATGGCGCATTTAAGGCTAAATGGACAAAGTATGAATTAAATTAAAAACTGTATAAGCTTTTTTGAACACACATCATAAGTAATACTATGGTATTATTTGGAGTAGCCGGTTGCACGTCTTGATAAATGAATGTAAAAATTGCATTTTTTATTTTATTTATTTAAATGGAAAACAATTATTTTAAATTGTAATAATTCACAATATTACTGTTTTTACTGTATTTTTGATTATTTTTTTTATTTTATTTTTTACTTGTATAAATAAGAGAATTTTTTCAAAAACATTAAAAATTGTAATGTTTTTCCAAACTTTTGACAGGTGCTGTATATATGTACGTATGTATACACATATATATACATATGTTTATGCCAATAGCTGATATGATGCTGATATAAATACATAATATATAATTTAATAATGACATATCAGATGCACAAAAAGTGTTGAAACTAAAAGAACACCTATTTTACTCAAAATTCAATTAAAATATTCAGTTAAATTCATTAATCTCAGTTCAGTAATCTCAAGTGGTCTAATATCGGTTTATGAATCGGCCTATTGCTCATGGTATCTGATACTATTTCTCTCCTTTTTTTTGTGAGAGTCCATCCTTTTTCGATTTATATCAATTCCCTATTTATGGCTGCTGAAACAAATATGAGGATTTACCTAAATTTTTATTCATTTTACAGGTTTTAGTTTTGGCATGACTGTCCAAGAGAATTAAGGTGGTTTCTTCCCCATAAAAATGACTTGAATGCAGTTGGTGAGCATTAATCTTCAGAAATTTTATCAGACTCTAAAGGAAATTTGGAGGAAAATCAACACAAAGTAGGGCAAAGAGAGGAAATAATGAATGAGAATGGAGGGCAAAAGACACTCAAAACCAAAAGTCATTTCAGTGCCGATTTCTCCAACTCAGCATATTCATTTACTGAGAGTTTTAGAAATGAAAAGAGAAGACTGAGAGAGGGAATAAAAGAAAAGAGATTAGAGAGGTAAAATCCCACTAGCCATCTGTGCAGGACGGGCCCAGTGGGAAAGGATGGGGGGGGGGGTCGGGGGTTTGCGGTCTCCATCAGAACATAATCCTGCAGAAATGAATGAATGCGTGTACTGTAATCCCTGTCTGCAGTAGGACAACTCATCTGACCTATCTCTGACGTGTACATCTGTCCCACATGGCATATTAGCATTAAAGAAACAGAAATTGGTGTGATATTGGTTTGTTTGAACATATGAATAATCAATTTGGCCTGGTGCAGCGTGTAGACGAGAGCTGTATGTAAACAACTACCAGCGTCTGATATTTCTAACTTCATAAAATGTTAAACAACTTGTGAATTTTTCATTTGTAAATCACTTTGGATAACAGAATCTGCTAAATGTATACATGTAGGCCTGCTTTTAAATGTATACCACACATTGCATGTATATGCAGTTTGTTGCAATTTGTCAACATACCCATTCTCTGTGCGCATACTAAGTGTTTGCACAAAGTCACAGAGACCAAAGGTTGAATGAACAAATGGGTGTTATACTGTACTAGTGTTCAACAATAAAGATGGGCTGATGGGGAAAGAGCTTCAGGCCAGTTAACAGAACAACATGTTTTAATGCATTGCAAACATAAACATTTGTTTTTATGTGATGTTTTGGACATTGATGTTGCCAATACATTTCGCATTGTTGTGTTGAAATTGCAAGAAAGATTTCCTGATAGTCTTTAAAACATTAGTTATTAAGTGTGTTTATGAATTTATTGCTCCTATGCAGTTTTATTATAGCTATATAATTTCCAGTATTATTGCTGATTGAAAACATAATAGATTATTTGTTTTAACTAAAATAGATTTTAAATAGATTGTTTTAAAATAGACAACTTTTTTTAAAAAGAAATTACTATAATATATATTAAAATTATTTTATATAAATGTATATAAATATCTATTTTTATTTTAAATTAATTAATTTATATATTATACTATGAATGTAATAAATATAAATATGTTCTGACGCATACAAAAAGATATGACTATATATTATGATATAAAAATAATATATATAATATATAATTTTCAATTAAATTATTTATATTATGTGAATATATTATTAATTTAATTAATACAAACATTTTCTGAAGCAAAATGTATTACCCTATATAACTATGAAATTTATTATTTACATTTATATTATTTTTAACATTAAAATGTATAAATTAAATAATAAATTATATTATATTACATTATATTATAAATATTATTAATATAATACATATTAATATCATGTTCTGAAGCATTAAAAAGTTATAAATGCTTCATTTATATCATTGCCTCAAATATGTATTCATTTCATATGTATTCAAATATTGCCTCATTTTTGTGGTTTGGTGTGTGTGTGTTAGACAATGGGAGTTAGTAAACAGGTCCCAGTGAATTATTCATTGTGAGAAAATGAAAAGGTCACGGAGATTGAGTTTCATTCGTAGATGGAGAGGCAGATCTCTGTATGAACACAGACAGCGCAAGCAAATGCAGATGTTTGAAGGACAAGAAATTGTTTAGCTCTTTAATTCAATGCTAACTATGAATGAAAAAAGACATGAAAGAATCGTCTGAAGCTTTGTATGCTGTGTGAATTTCTATATACCTGCAAGGACAGACTTGTATTTGTTTAGTACAAACAAATTTTTTTTTACACTTTAACAGACTGTGTGTGTGCTTTTGCTGCAACTCTTTCCCTAATGTTAAGCACTATCACCTCATAAAGAGCCTCTGTCTTTAGTGTAACAAAACACAGCTGTGTGTGTGTGTGTGTGTGTGTGTGTGTGTGTATTGTAAACCTCTCATTCCCTGGTCCAATCTCTCGTTCAGAAGGCCAGATGGCTCCTGTCATATAGAGAACTAACAGAAGGAGGGAGCGAGAGAATGTGAAACTAATGAATAGAGGGGAAAAAAGTATTTTGGGGAATGAAACAGAGTGGGAGAGATCACATCTGCTATGTGTATGTGTGTGTTCACTTCAGGAGGGTGAGAATGAAGATTGAACACTGTGCTAATTATCTGTTAAGTCTTTTTGTTTTCTGTTGTTTGGTGGTCACCACACCAGGTTTACTTACGCATCACTCTTAATTAATAGTAGAGATTTCACGTCATTGTTTAATAACGTATGTAAGGTGAAGGAAGTCATTTCCGCAGCACCAAATGGAATTGCATTCTCAGTTTTGGCTGGGAGAAGTTTGTCTAAACAATTAAGGCTGTAAGAGTGTTTAAAACTTATTTGAAAATGGTCAGAATTTTTGCAGTTCTGTTTTGTTGCACAAAAATGAAACATTTCACTCTTAAATTACAAAAGAATTTGGAAGAATTTAAAGAAGCCATATTGATGAAGCCACTGCATGATGTGAGTAAAAAAATTTAATAATTTAATAATTTTTCTGATAAAAATTGTATGTATGTATGTATGTGCTTGTTTGTAGGGCTGCAGAGTTTCACCAAAAATGTTATATATATATATATATATATATATATATATATATATATATATATATAATGACTATCAAATAAGTATTATTATTAAATAAAATATTTAACAGAATAAGAAAAATTACAATTGGAATATTTTACTGTAAAATAAAAAATATATATATTTTTTTAAATAGTAATGTTTTGTTTTACATTACAACTGTAAAATTACAATACTAATATTCTATTTTAATGTCTTAATTTTAAAACGTTAAACCATCAAGCTTTGTTGATATCAGCCGTCTTCTAAACACTTAATACAAGTTCTTATTACAAGTTTGGGAAGCTGGTTGCCAATTTTTTAAAATGCAGTGTCAAGCTTCAACACACAGCACTTATATTTATTTAATTAAATTGTAGCCTTTAAAAATTTGATAATCGCCCTAAGCCATATTGTGATTTTGGTTTTATTTCGATTAATTGTGCAGACTTACCATATTCATACTGTTGTATTTTTTCCCCTGAAGTCCACTTATAAGGTCAGTCAAGGTTTCTTGCCCCAAAAGCAGTGATAATTTAGATTTTCATGCCCATTTTCATGCAACGCTCTCTCGGATCCTTTTAAAGGACCCCATAGAACACATGCGTTGTTTTTTTTTGTTTTTTTTTGGCCACTGTACCTTTAAAACTTTATGTAAATAACCTCTGTTATGATTGGCTAACTGGTGTTCTTCACACTGTTGTATATCAAGGTGTAGGGCTGGACGATTAATCGAAAAGTAATCAAAACCGAAATTCAGAACCTCTAACCGACGTAATTTTCCCATGTCAGTTATTTTGGTTTTTTAAATCCTGTTAATACTTCCCACTTAAAAACATACTACACTGAGCGCTGTCAGCGCTGTCCTGTGATTTATCACTAAAGTGGCTTAGAAACTCAAAACTTATTATAGCATATATTTTTCTACTTTTGAAGTAACTATTTACAACCCACAGCTTCACAATTAATAGAGAGATGGTATGACTAATTCACACACACAATCGCTCTCATTACATACTGGTACTGTGGTAATTTATCTGTATCTGATTTACAATGAGCAGAAATCTGTAAGAAATGTTACGAACCATAGGTACAATAACTGCTGAAAGTGAGCCGTTGTCAGAGCACTCTTTCAATAGGAAAAAATATTCCACCTTTAATAGTCAAGCATATTTACAGTACAAACCTTGTCAGTGAACTATGAGGGCAAAAAACCAAACAAACAAAATAATCGTTCATTTATTGCAATCGAGGTAAAATGTTCAGTTAATTGAGATTTTGATTTTAGGTCATAATTGTCCAGCCCTATCAAGGTATGGCAAGTTGCTGAGTACTAATAGGTGTTGCTATGTAAATGAGAGTGGTCATATATTAATGAGCTCATCATAAGCACAATGATTTCTGAAAGCAACATTTTTTACAGATACATTTTTTTTTTTTTTTTTTATAAATGTTCAGTTTTAACTGGAGGAAGCTTTGTGTTGAGAATATAATAGTATGTCTATGTACACTGTTTTATTTGAAATGTGCAAGGAAAATCCTGTTTTCCATGGTATGTCCCCTGTAAGGCTGATATTGTGTTATCTCAAACTAATTGTGCTGATCTGGTTCCTCTGACCAGCTGTGTGTTATATGACCCTCCACTCATGTGGTGACTGTTCCACAGACTTAAATTCCTTTCTGTGTGTGTATTTTCTGAAAAGTGTAGCGAATGTCTTGACTTTCACTTGGAAATCCTGTTAAGTGATTTGGGACAGCGTGTATTGGCCACTGTGACTGTGTTCATTTGGTCTTAAGTAGCTTAAAATCACTCATTCAGCTCTACTGAACACAACACGAGCAGCTACACATCTTTGTTGTGTCTGCACAATGCAGTATGCAGTATACAATGAACTCTCCTTTCAGTCATTCTTATTTATTTAGAGTTGATGCTCATTAATAAGTTTGCTCATTTGTTTGGTTGTTTGTATGTTTTTTTTCTTTGTCCTTTCATTTTTTGGTTTAATTGTTCTTTCATTAATTCCATGTTTGTTAATTTTTTTTTTCTTTCATTTGTTCATTTGATGTTCTTTCATTCTTTTCATTGTTTGGTCGTTAGTTTGTTCATGTTTTTTATAGTTTGTTCTTTTTTATTTGGGCCTTAGTTCATTCATTCTTTCATTAATTCATTGTTTAATCATTAGTTTGTTCATTTGTTCTTTTGTTTGGGTCTTTGTTAATTCATTCATTCATTCATTCATTGTTTGGTCATTAGTTTGTTCATCCGTTCTTTTGTTTGGGTCTTCGTTTGTTTGTTCGTTCATTCATTCATTGTTTGGTCATTAGTTTGTTCATGTTTTTTTATAGTTTTGTTCTTTTCTTTGGGTCTTAGTTCTTTCATTCATTCATTCATTCATTGTTTAATCATTAGTTTGTTCTTTTGTTTGGGTCTTAGTTAATTCATTCATTCATTGTTTGGTCATTAGTTTGTTCATCCGTTCTTTTGTTTGGGTCTTTGTTTGTTTGTTTGTTTGTTTGTTCGTTCGTTCTTTCATTCATTCATTGTTTGGTCATTAGTTTGTTCATGTTTTTTATAGTTTGTTCTTTTCTTTGGGTCTTAGTTCTTTCATTCATTCATTCATTCATTCATTCATTGTTTAATCATTAGTTTGTTCATTTGTTCTTTTGTTTGGGTCTTAGTTAATTAATTAATTAATTCATTCATTCATTCATTCATTGTTTGGTCATTAGTTTGTTCATCCGTTCTTTTGTTTGGGTCTTCGTTCGTTCGTTTATTTGTTCGTTCGTTCGTTTGTTCTTTCGTTTGTTCGTTCGTTCATTCATTCATTGTTTGGTCATTAGTTTGTTCATCTGTTCTTTTGTTTGGGTCTTCGTTCGTTTGTTTGTTCATTCGTTCGTTCTTTCGTTTGTTTGTTCGTTGATTCATTCATTGTTTGGTCATTAGTTTGTTCATGTTTTTTATAGTTTGTTCTTTTCTTTGGGTCTTAGTTCATTTATTCATTCATTCATTCATTCATTCATTGTTTAATCATTAGTTTGTTCATTTGTTCTTTTGTTTGGGTCTTTGTTCGTTTGTTCATTTATTCATTCATTCATTCATTCATTTATTAATTTATTCATTGTTTGGTCATTAGTTTGTTCATGTTTTTTATAGTTTGTTCTTTTCTTTGGGTCTTAGTTCATTTATTCATTCATTTATTCATTCATTCATTGTTTAATCATTAGTTTGTTCATCCGTTCTTTTGTTTGGGTCTTCGTTCGTTTGTTCATTCATTCATTCATTCATTTATTCATTTATTCATTGTTTGGTCATTAGTTTGTTCATGTTTTTTATAGTTCTTTTGTTTGATTGTTAGTTCATTCATTGTTTAATCATCAATTTGTTTATTTGTTCTTTTATTTGGGTCTTAGTTATTTAGTTCATTTATTAATTGTGTGGTCATTAGTTTGTTCATTTGTTTTATGTGCATTTATGCTTTTTCTTTAATTAGTTTATTCAAATGTATGTTTTTTTTTTTTCATTAATTTGATGTTCCTTCCTTCATTCATTTGTTGAGGTCTTGGTTTGATCAATTGTGTTTTTTTTTTTTGTATTTGTTTGGTTGTTGGTTCTTTGGTTTGTTCAAACATTCATTCATTCATTCAGTCCTTGTTTGTTTGGTCCTTCAGTTTTTTTCCCTTTCATTTATTTGTTCATTTTTTTGTGTATTATGTTTATTCTTTAATTCGTTTGTTCAAATGTATGTCTGTTTCTTTTATTAATTTGATGTTTTTCATTTGTTTTTCGTTTGTTCTTTCATTTGTTAGTTAACAGTTAAAGGTTTGAAGAAAAACATGAAAAAGTATTTTTTTTCTCTCTCTCTCTCTCTCTCTCTCTCTCTCTCTCTCTCTCTCTCTCTCTCTCTCTCTCTCTCTCATACACAAACAAACACACACACACACACACACACACACACACACACACACACACACACACACACACACACACACACACACAGGTTTGTTTTTGTGAATTGTGGGGACATTCTATAGGCGTAATGGTTTTTATACTGCACAAACTGTATTTTCTATCGCCCTACACTACCCCTACCCCTAAACCTACCCATCACAGGAAACTGTGCACATTTTTACTTTTTCAAAAAAACTCATTCTGTATGATTTATAAGCCTTTTGAAAAATGGGGACATGGGGTAATGTCCTCATAAGTCACCCTCTCCTTGTAATACCTATGTCATACCCATGTCATTATACAAATTTGTGTCCTGATATGTCACAAAAATGCACGCACACACACACACACACACACACATACACACACACACACACACACACACACACACAGTTTTCTCATTACATAAGCCGAATAAATACCATTTTAACAGAAAGAAGTGACTGTAATTTTCAAGCATAGAGGGAGGGTGAATAAAAGAGAGGTAGAAAGAGCAAGAGAAAATAAAAGAAAGAAAGGCAGGCGGAGAGATTTGAGTGGAAGGGAGAGGCTGGCAGTCTCTAACCACAGTGGTCTCCAAATCATAAATTTGAGAGCGAGGGAGTGTGGTTGAGAAAAAAAAAGGAGTGGGTCGAAAAAAAGAGCAACAGAAGGGGGAGTGATTGGAAGCGTGAGGAGTGGAACGGCACAACTCGTTTGCACTGGCACTCGTGTGGGAATTTTTGACCCTCTCCCGCTTTCCGTGACTCTCCTCGACTCGGCCAGGCATAATTATTCCTCTCCTTTTTAACCTTGAGAATTTTGTTCTAAAATGAAACGAGAGGGGGGATGAAAAAGGCAATCAAGATGGACAAATCGAGAGTGAGAGGCTAGAACGAGGAATGAAAACAACAGGCTCTTCTGTCCATCTCTGAACGCTTCCGTTCCTGAACTAAGAAGAGCAGATATCTCCGCTTACCCACATATGGGGGAGTGAGCGAGCGAGCGAGCGACAGACAGACAGCGAGAGGAGGGATACCCCCAGGACACAATCACAGGAGAACGCTTTTTCTCTGCCACCTCCCTCCATTTTTTTTCTCCCCTGTTTTTTGGGCTGCTCTTCATGGGAGGAATGTGGAGGCAGCATTTTCCAGGCAAGACGCATGTTTCCGAAATTGGCCAAAAGCAAAAGTGTGTGTGCGTGTTTGTGTGTTTGTGTGTTTGTGTGTTTGTGTGTTTGTGTGTGTGTGTGTGTGTGTGCACGGTTCTTGCTTTTCAGTGGTGTCACAAGCGCATGTCTTGGCTGCTGTCTGTGACACATCTGCAAACTAGTTCGGCATGTGTGTGCAAACACACACAGTGTATTGTGCTCCTGACTCCTTTTCATTAGTGTGTGTGTGTGTGTGTGTGTGTGTGTGTTTGTTTGACAACCAAATCCCTGGCTAATAGATCAGGAGGGGTGGAGAGAGAAGAAAAAGTGACGCAGCACAGATACACTCTTATTAGACACTCATGCACCTGGTTTATTTACAGGTCCTGGATGGTCATTCAGTGATCTCTGACCATCTTAACTGTTTTTCCTGCAAGTGTCTATTAGCTTTGGAGCAAAAAGTGTCCATTTCAGAAAGATTTTTTTTTTTTTTTTGGTTTTGCATGTGTTTGTGTCTCAGTTGTGTGTGTGTTTGTGTGACGGTGAGAGATGAGGTTGCTTGGTAACCACAAGCAGCAGTTGACAGTGAGGTGAGGCACTTGGCTGCCAGCTTTTTTTTTTATCCAAGATTGCTCGTCACACACACACATACTTATTAAAATCACAGCGGCACACCTAAGTAAGAAGTGGGGACTCTCACACATACGGTGTGATGTACGCGCTGCTGTATTTAACACACACACACACATGCACAGATCCACGTCAACGCAGCTCCATGGAAAAATCTCCTCATTTCCTTTTGTTTTTACAGACTTTTATTGTTCATGGGATTTCAAAGAGAGTATTACATTTCTCTCGCTCGCTCGCTCTCTCGTTCTCATTAGTTTCACATACATTGAAGTGATAATTCACCCAAAACTACAAATTCTGTAGTTATTTATTCACCTTTGTGATGTTTCAAACTTTGTTTTAATTTCTTCTGTTGAACACAAATGTTCACCATTATAAAAAAAAGACAAAAAGCACCATAAAAGTGGTCTTTACTAATAGTAAATATTCAAATTTATTACAATAGCTTTGTGTGAGGAGCACACTGAAATTTTAGTGATTATTTTTTGTTCCCTTCCTCTGTGATTTTAAATGTTTTTTTATACTTTCCGCATCATGATTGGTCACATGACATGCAAGAACCAATAGTGTTCATTGTTCGCTGCAAAAAATATACTCTTACTTCGTATTTCTCTTATTTTTTAGTACAAATATCTAAACATTCTTAAATCAAGAAATGGTTACTTGAGAAGCAAAAGTCTTGTTTTCTGCAAAATTTTAATTGAGCTTATTCTTAAAACAAGAAATATGCTGGTGGTAGGGATGTAACGATACCGTCATGTCACAATTCGATACATATCACAATACTGAACTCACGATACGATACTGTTGCGATACTTCGAGACATATGATAAAAAGTTAACAAAAAATTAAAATGCTAAATTTGGTATTACATTGGGGGTGGAAAGAATAGGCTTGGACTAGGACAATCTTGACACCAGAATAAAAATATTCATGATTCTGAAGCTGAAAATACAGAAAAATACAAATATGCTTGCACTCTGTCATTGACTTGATTTTTAGGCCATATTTTACTGGTAACACAAGATATTTGGCATTATCAGGACCCAAAAATATTCCCCCATTGCATTATTATACATTATATTCAACATTATATATAGTAGTTTAATGAAGAACGGACACTAAAACTCTGTAAACTTGAATTTTTTTCTCACACAGTAATTTTCATTTTAGGTGAACTATACACATACAGATTGTCACTATGCACGATAAATATTGTTGTATTTTTGTATTGCGATATATTGTGACATGACATATTGTTACACCCCTAGCTGGTGGGGTAAGAAAAATAATCTTATTTCAAAGAGAGAACAAGATTATTTTTCTTATCCCATTGCCTCATATGTTTCTTGTTTTAAGCAGAAAATGTTTAGATATTTGTAATGGAATACAATAATACAGAGTAAGAAAATCATTCTTTGCATTATCACATGTATGATGCACCATATTTTAAAATATGTAATTGCAAATGAGATTTAAAAGATTTGGCGGAAGGAGAGATTTTTATTTTCAATGTCTTATATTTCGGTCTGTTCCTCACACAAATCTGTCATATGGTACAGAAGACTGTGCACATGATCCATATGAACTACTTTTAATGGTGCTCTTGTTTGTAATTTTTTTGCAGCTTCATGGTTACTGGTCACCATAAGCTTACATTGTATGAAAAAACGGTGTGAAAATTCTTAGAAATATTACGGTGTTCCAAGGAAAAGAGAGAGTCATATGGGTTTTGAAACAACTAGAGGGTATGTAAAAGATTTTCATTTTTTAGGTGAATAATCCCTGCTGGGAGAAAACTACAAAGATAGCGAGTAAAATAAAAAGCCTCACATCTCTGAAATCAGTGTTTTTTCAGGATCTTTTGTGCACTGTGATCAGAGTAAATGTGGAGATGCCTGTGGAGAATCGCTGAAGGATAGGGCCGAGATTTCCCTTGCTGCTCTCTGATTGGATAATTCCCCTGCTGGCCTCTGATTGGATAATGAATGTGTACTGCTAGGCTCGGACTCCGTTTGTTTAAAAATCACTGAGTTTAAGTTTATCTTCGCTGTTCTTGTCCAAAAAAGCTTTTAGAGCAGGCTGTCTGAAATCTGAAATTGTTTATGGGTTGGAAAATGAACAGTGGGCGCACAGTTTTGTGAATATTGATTGGTCGAGCACCTACATGAAGAGAGGTGTGTGTGTGTGTGTGTGTGTGTGTGTGTCTGAGAGCCCCATCGTCTGTCCTTCCCCCTCTGATTTCTCCCGCTCTGATGTAGTGATCGCTCCACCATGTCATTTGTGTTTCTGTTTGATGTGTCCACTGCTCATTTAAAGCGTGCCAAACCCCTGATCTCTCGCATCCATTCCGTTTCCCTCGGAGAGACACAACGCTGCCTTAACATCTCCCACACAATTATTTTTTAATAATATCATGGTAAATAATTCTCATTTGAAGTCCTTTTTAAATAGATGGAGTGAAAAGAGAGAAACAAGAGAGCAAGATGTTTCCCCCAAAGGCTATTAAATAAAATGTATTCATAACTCTGCCCAAATGCTGCAATCTCCATGACAACAAGACACATGGCAGGGGGGCGAATGGGAAGTTCACGTTTCTCTCTGTCTTTGCAGGTATAAGGCCGCAAATCATGAACGGTCCGATGCATCCTCGGCCGCTGGTTGCTCTGTTGGACGGGAGGGACTGTACTGTAGAGATGCCCATCCTGAAGGATTTGGCCACTGTGGCATTCTGTGATGCACAGTCAACACAAGAAATCCATGAGAAGGTCTGTTTGCACTATTTTTTTCCTGAATCACTGGCATTACAGCAAAAATGTTGTTTTAGTTGAGTTAAATAGGCTATATGCACGGTTACTTCCTGGTTGTCGTTAAGCCAGCTCGGGCATTTCCGGTGAACTGTTAGCTGTTCATTCTGTAGTCGCTGTACATCGACACAAAACCATCAGTGGGTGACTTTTTAATGTTGTATTCATATTTTAATGCAGTTATCACATTTACCTAATTTGCCAATAAACCAGTTTTATTGATTGCAATAAAGACAAAGCTACTGGGACCATTTAAAAACGCTGTGTCTGTAATTAGACACGCACACACATTTTTTTCCCCAGCACTTCAAATGTTATTTTTAATGTGATTACCACAAACATTATTTGTTCATCCTTCTGAGATTGTCCCCATTGTAAAACCGAACGTTTAAAAATGTAGGAAATTCAACATTTGATAGAAAACACTTATTTAAAAATAAAAAAGACAATAATTACCACTATAACCAGCAGGTGGCGGCAAAGTAGCATTTATTTGCGCATATATCAGCCATTTCCTCTAATCGTTTTTCACTTAGTTTTTGACTAAATATTAAACATTATAAAATAACTAGGTTTAAAAATACATTTTGTCAATGTGAAGTATGAAATACTCAAAAAATCTTAGGAAAAACAATAACTTTTCTTGTGAATGAATGACACAGAAAGCGAGCACCGCGCTTTGCCTTTGTAATCACAGCAGCTGTCAGTTAGTGCAGCGCAAGATCAATGATTTCAGCACACTTGTGAAAACACATATTTTATTCAATTAATCTATCTAAAGTGCACAATAAATATTTAATTTTTGAAGCTTTTATCACATTAAAGTGTGAAAACTGATGGTCGAATTGAATTTAGCCGAGGAGGAACAATGTGGTACGTCTTTATTTATTTATTTTTTTTATGCTGTCTTACGTTTGCGTAACTAAATTAATGCTATGCCTAAGTAACTATATTCTAAGTATTACACTACTGATGCTCAACCCACCAGCAAATGACATCTCACCGGAAGTTTTCTAGCTGGCTTATATTATTGCGGAAGTTCTAAAGAATGCTCCGTGCATATAGCCCATTGAATCAGCAATTTAATTTAAAAAAAAAAAAAAAATTCAATACCTCAGGACTAGGAACTGCAATATTCCTTCCTCCCTTCCTTCCTTCTTTTCAACCTTCCTTCCTTCCTTCCTTCCTTCCTTCATTAATTTCCTTCCAGACAGTATTTCTTTTAAATAATGAAGGCATTTTTTCCACTTTTTTTTACTAAACGTAAATGGTAAAATTCTGATATTTTTTAATACTTTTTTTTAATATAACAATAAACAGCAATTTTACTTTTAAATGTACCTACATTTTTTTATTTTAATATATGAAAAATTAATAATTATGAGTGCTGACACAAACAGCTTATTTTGAATTGGTTCATCTGGAATAGACAGTTTGAACTTGTTCGTGGAAATGAACTCAAATGACATTTTTTGCTGGAGAAGTTTAAATTTATTCAATAAATATGTAACAAATATGACAAGTCTTATTGCATTGTTTTTACTGGCTGCATGCAGTAACAAATACAACAACCACTGTAGTCTGTGAACCAGTTCTTTTAATAAATTAATTGAAGAAGACCCAGAAATGCACAAGCTAAGTTTGGATCAGTCAACATATTAATTGGTGAATCTGTTACTAACTGACTCACTCACTCACTGACTGGATGTTTATATGACAACGTGCAGTCAAAGATTTTGTTGTAATAAATTGTTTGCTTGATTTTATGAAAAGAACATTAAAATATGTTACATAAAATAGATTTTTTTTAGTATGTACAGTATGCATGCATACTAAACAAAAGCATAATTCTGCTAGAAATACTGGTTCATACAAACACACAGGCTGTGATTAATTTTATAGTGACCCGATTATCAGACCCACTAATGCTGCATATACGCTGCATCTTTTATTGCTATTTGATTCAAAATTATAGGTTTGTACAGATTAAAAAACATAAAATTATCAAATTGGAAGGAAATGCAATAAATGACGTACACGAACATGGCAAACTCATCATGAGAAATTAGGGGTGGGACGGTTCAGATTTCTCACGGTTCGGTTTGTATCACGGTTTTAGTGTCACGGTTTCGGTACAGTTCGGTATGTGCTATGCTTAGGAAAAAATAGGACAATTGTCAAATAAAGATAAAGAAAATAAAACAAATAATCTAACTACAAGAAATAGCACAGATAAATACATGAGAGCTAAGAAACAAATAAAATAAACAATGCTTTACAGGTTTTTTCAGGTATCTAACAGCTTTCAGGTACAGAAATTGAATAAAGTAATCAAATATAAAATAACACTGCATATAAACTTCTTTGAATAGTTAAATAGAGATGAAACATTATTGAACTTACAAAAGCTATTCAGTGATGTATTCGTCCTTTGTCGTTTGATTAACATTAAAACACATAGAGCAGGAATATTAGACTGCTGTCCCTTTAAGATATAATTCAAAGATCCAGTACACTGATACTGATACATGCGTTGTCTGTCTCGTTTTTCTTAAAGTTAGGTGGTTAAAGTTAGTTACGCTAAGATGGGCGTGTTGACATAATTTTTCTGTGAATTTGTCCGTTTAGATGCAAGACTTGAAAGAGAATTTGCAGGAGAGTATTTGCGTGCTGTGACGCGGATCACCATGCACGCGCATCGGATGAGTACACATAAATCTCCTCACAGAGCGCGCGAGTTCTCTTTCGCGTCTTATGGATGAATGTTTAAATGGGCAAGGTTTAAATGAGTTGAGTTTAAACACAGATAGCAACGTGAGCTGTTTAGGTCTCACCTGCGCTCGCGCGCTATCAACAACCGGGTGATGATGGCGTAAATGACTGCTCATAGAGATTTCGGCACGTCATTGAACATTTGTTTACGAGTGACTGTTTTGTCCATGTTCTTTTAATCATCGTTGTTGTAACGTATTGGGAAACCAGAATGCATATCCATCGACTTAAACATACATTGGCCGAATCCGTCTGTCTGTTTTACACGTCGGATTTGGGATGAACCGCGGTGCAAGCGCGTGCCGAACCGTGGGTGGAGAACCGAACGGTTCGATTTTTTACAGCGAACCGTCCCACTCCTATGAGAAATGCAAGTACACCCCCGTACTCCTCCCAGCATGCTACAAAGAAATGATTTATGTGTCCTTAATACACATCCAACAGTTTTGTGCCCTGATGTTTATAGTGTGGTATAAATGTGTCTGTCGCAGGTGTTGAACGAGGCGGTGGGGGCAATGATGTACCACACCATCACTCTGACCAGAGAAGATCTGGAGAAATTTAAAGCCCTTCGAATCATAATCCGCATCGGTAGTGGATATGACAATATTGACATTAAAGCAGCTGGAGAGATGGGTAAGAGCATCGGGTGACAAATGCTAAGACATGTTTCCTGCTCACGATTTTCGGTCATAATAGAGACATTTGTAGACTAAGAATTCTGCATGTTCATACCTGACATACAAATGTAAATTTGCCCCATTATTATTTTATCTATGTAATAATAATTAGAATTATAAGAAAAAAAAAATCTGAGGTACCATGTGACAACATGTGTTGCTTCAGCAGCTTTCTGGACAATAATATACACCTGAAAAATGAATAGTGAGAAACATAAGTCATAGATAATATTGTGAAAAGCTGTAGCAAATGAAATGTAGAATGTATAAAGATGTTTTTTTTTTTTTTTTTTGAGTTTATATTTGGCGTCACAGAGAACACACTACTGACATCAAATACTGCTCAGCTGAGAAACTAGGTTCAATCTTTGTTCAGAAAAACAAAGTACTCTGCATGAGGAAACGTTGGATGTTTGAAAGTTTGAGCCAAACAGCGATGAGAAGTCTGTCAGAGATGGAAGGTGGAGGAGGGCTAATTGTTCCTCTGGGACAGACAGTTTATATGGTTAGAATTAAAGAAGAAGGTTTTCTGGATAGAAAATGATCTCCATTTCTCCTTATAATGAAGGTTGGATGAACTTACAGGTCAAATCCATAAATGGATAGAAGACACAATCAAGGTTGACTGTCAGCATGAATGGAAATGGAAATGTGAATCTTTTCATGTACCATAACTTCTGTGAATCAGACTGAGCATTTGTGCATGTCTGCAGGTATTGCAGTGTGTAATATTCCATCAGCTGCCGTGGAAGAGACGGCAGACTCGACGCTTTGCCACATCCTAAACCTGTACAGGAGGAACACCTGGCTGTACCAGGCCATGCGAGAGGGCACACGGGTCCAGAGCGTGGAGCAGATCCGAGAGGTGGCGTCAGGGGCCGCCCGCATCAGAGGGGAAACACTTGGACTTATTGGCTTTGGTGAGAGACAGAAACAGAGAAACACTTCATCAACACACATAATAATATTATGCAATCACATATTGTTAATGTTAAGCATCACGTAATATAATAATGTTTGTTTATGTCATTAATAAAAACTATAAAATTGTTAAGTTATGGTTCAATTTTCACAAAGTAATTACAAATGGAATATGAGAATTATGTAGTGATTAAAACATGCAGTGAAAATCAATAAATACAATTTAATACAATCTAACCCTAATGCTTATAAGACTAAATTCAAGCAAATTCAAACTAAAAAATAATTTAAAACAAAGTTAAATTAAGTGTCTCCAGACTTTTGACTGGTATAAAATATGATATTTACATATTAAATATGACAGGGACATTTAAAGGAATGGTTCAAATGAGTTATGTCATCTATTCACTGTCAGGTCACTCATGTATAATTTTTGTTTTCATATAACTAAAGTCAGTGGTGACGAGTTTGTTAAGCTCCAAGAAGGACAGAAAAGCATCATACAGTATTTTTCATACAAGTTATATAAACAGTCCTAAAGTCATTTCTGCTGGATGGGTTTGTTTGTTTATATTTTTATGCATATTTGTGTTATAGGCCGATCAGGACAGGCTGTGGCTGTTCGAGCAAAAGCGTTTGGCTTCAATGTGATCTTTTATGACCCATACCTGCAAGATGGTTTAGAGCGATCGTTGGGCGTCCAGAGAGTTTACACCTTACAGGACCTCCTGTACCAGAGCGACTGTGTGTCTCTCCACTGCAACCTAAACGAACACAATCACCACCTCATTAACGATTTCACCATCAAACAGGTAGACTACACACAAACAGTCCGTTAATTGCATCCTGTTATCATGAGCGCCATCTAGTGTCTGTGGCTTGACTTTGAGGACTTCATGTATATCATGTATCATGTTTTGTTAGATGCGACAGGGAGCGTTCCTTGTCAACACAGCCCGAGGGGGTCTGGTTGATGAAAAAGCCCTGGCTCAGGCTCTAAAAGAGGGCAGGATACGGGGGGCCGCTCTGGACGTTCACGAGTCTGAACCTTTCAGGTAACATTTGTAATGATGTAGTAATTATCTCCATGTTGCTGTACATCAAAGTTTGTCTTGAGATAATAGATGTTACTCCAAACATCTCTTCAGCTTCACCCAAATTTTCATACCATTACTTCTATATAATATGCAAAATTAGGATTAGTGCATCCCAGATTATAGTACATTGACAGTGGTGTATTATTTCAGCTGTACAAAAATTTTCTGCTCTGGGATTTTACTATTCTAGAACATAATGGAAATTTGTTATGGTAGCACTTACACTACCAGTCAAAAGTTTGGAATCTAAATTGCAATTCAGCATATTAGAATGATTTCTGAAGGATCATGTGACACTGAAGACTGGAGTAATGATGCTGAAAATTCAGCTAAAAAAAAAATAAAAAAAAAAAAATAAACAAACTAATACTTATATTCAGCAAGGATGCATTAAATTATTTAAAAATGACAGTTAAAGTAATTTATAATGTTACAAAAAAAATTATATTTCAAATAAATGCTGTTCTTTTGAACAATCTATTTATCCAAAAAATTCAGAAAAAATATATATCACAGTTTCAACTAAAATCACAACTATTTTCAACACTGACAATAATATGAAATGTTTCTTGAGCAGCTGATCATCATATTAGAATGATTTCTGAAGGATCATGTGACACTGAAGACTGGAGTAATGATGCTGAAAATTCAGCTTTGATCACAGGAATAAGTTATATTTTAAAATGTAATATAATAAAATAGAAAACAGTTTTAAACTAAAAAAATTTTTTGTAGTTTATGAACTTTTACATCACCAGCAAAGTACATACTTTCAATGTGTACTAAAAGTATGCAAATTGGGATATAGTCTCATTCTGTCTCCCTTATGCTCTGGTTTTCTCTCAGTTTTACTCAGGGTCCTCTGAAGGATGCGCCCAATCTGATCTGCACCCCTCACACGGCGTGGTACAGTGAGCAGGCCTCACTAGAGATGAGAGAGGCTGCGGCCACTGAGATCCGCAGGGCCATCACTGGTATGAAAGCTCCCTTTGACTTATTTTTTAGAATGTTTTCCATTTAAAATGTACTTCTGATGATATCATCATAGAATTTGCATATGAAATTGTGATTATCAAAGGGTTACATGGTTAATTATGGTTTGTGAACTGTGAATGGGGGGCACTGATATTTCCTTCAGGGAATGTAAATCTAGTTCTTTAGATAAACTCTCTTTCTCCCTCAAAGCATCCGTTCTATTGTACGTCAGTCGTCATGTCTCGGGTTTGTTCTGGTTTTCAGGTCGTATTCCAGACAGTCTCAGAAACTGCGTCAACAAAGAGTTTTTTGTTACTACGGCGCCGTGGGGGGTGATGGAGCAGCAGGTACATCCGGAGCTCAACGGCGGAGCTTACAGGTGAGAAAAGAGATTTTATCCACAGAACTCCACCTATTATTTCGTGCATTACCTGTCATATCATACTAACCCTTGAGTTTGCTACCATCTCAAACACCCTCATTTCGGCTGCATTTGCACTGCAGGTCTTGTTGACCAATTCTGATTTTTTTTTTGACTATATCCGTTTTTTTTTTTACGACCTGCTTGCATCTTCTTTTAAAAGTGACCCATATCTGATATCTGCATTTACACTACACTTGGCGAAATGAACAAAAAATAGCATTATGATATCAAGAAATTTAATTTATTGACATGGAATTCATAGAAACATTTTTAATGCAATAGTTTCATCCTTACATCAAAATAATTTTTTAGTACAAATTCTTCACGACAGTGATTATATACACAGATCCGTGGGATGCATGGGAGAGGAGTAATAGTCAGGTGGTAGAACTTTAGTTAAGCATGTCAGAGGTTCTGGGTTCGAATCCGCCTCAGTGATTGTATGTCAAGGACAGGGACATGTTTGTGTGCATTTTATTTTGTGGTTTCACTGAAACGAATAGGGAGTTTCCACAACGGGACTGAAGCGCATATCCGTGCGGGTCGCCATCACTGACAACAGCAGCAACGAGCACCCAGCCTGATTTTAAAAGCAACACATTTCAACACCAGATCGCCTTTTTATTTAATACAAACAAACAAAATTAATATTCTGCTAGTCATCTAGATATGTTTCATATGTTATAGATAAATCTGTACCGCGAAATGTTTAAAAAAAAAAAAAAAAAAAAAAAAAAAAAAAAAAAGTCGTACCACTCGCATTGACAGGGGAATATCCGATCTGTCCGCTTACACAGCAGGCACAAATGCATGTATTCGATTCATATTAGATTTATTTCCACATATGAATGAGGCCTGAAACCGATTGGAGAATATTGGAATCCATGTGCTTTTTTCCTGCTTACACATTCGTGGGTCATATCTGATCTGCGCCACATAAGGGAGAAAAAATCGGAATTGGGTCACTTGAACCATGCAGAGTAAATGCGGCCTTCTAGGATTGAGAAATGAGAACTGGTTCTCATTTAGAACTGGACCCAAATGATTTTCATTGCATTCAGTTCTATTAATCTTGAAGTCTCAAAAATAATTTAAATATAATTAAAACAACTTTTTTTAAAAAGTAAAACAGATTTCTTAAATAATTTTTTTGTCAAATAAAATCTGAATCAAAACCTGAATCATTAAATTCCTTCCAAGTGCCGTCCCTGCTCTTAATTTTTTTAAGTATCTAAACATTCTTAAAACAATATAAATATACTTAGAAGTAAAACTGCATGTGATATTAAGATATCAAAATATATCTTGAATTAAGTTTATTTTTTATTAAGTTTTTAGAATTAAGTTTATTTTTATTTAATTCCTTCTAAGCGCCATCCCTGCTCTTAATTTTTTTAAAAATCCAAACATTCTTAAAATTATAGATATACTTAAAAGTAAAACTGCATGTGATATTAGGACATCAAGAATATTTGTTGAATTAAATTCATTTTTCTTACCCCATTGGCAAATCGTTTTCTTCTCGTTTTCAGTATAAATGTAACATAATTTAGCAATATTTATGAGCTAGATTCACAAAATTGTATAATAAACAGTATAATACTAAATAGTAATAGTTTATATTTACTGTTTTTATATATATATTTATTATTTGTTAATAAATAATACATTTTAATTTTATTATCTACTTAAATTGTTTATTAAATTGTAATGGTTTAATAAATGGTATAATAAATATTATTTTTTTAAATAAAATATTTTAAAGTATTTTCTAAAATAGTTTAGTAAAAAGTGTCATAATGAACAGCAATGGAAACAGTAATAGTTTAATAAATAATAAATAATATTTGTTAATTATGAATGCCATTAAAAACATCAAAATATGTTACGAAAAATTAAAGGGGTTGTAAGTGATTTCTGAGAAACGCTGTTGATATTTGAAATCACCAAAACAAACATGTCCCTACTCAAAAGGATCACACCCCTATCTTGATAGCTCTGCCCTCAAATTCACAAACACGGTATGCAACATAGCCATCTCCCCCCTCATGATTGTATACACCCCTTTACTGCTGATTGGCTACAAGTGTGTTTTGGTGCTCGGTCCGATCCATTTTCATCAGCATTTTTCAGAATTCGCTTACTGCACCTTTTGTGTGTTTTTGTTTAGTCATAGAAAAGGTAAATATCTGCCACAAAAGTACTAAGTTATTAATCAGCTGAGGAACCTAAATTGTCAAATAAAATCTGAATCAAAACGAGAATCATTAAATTCCTTCTAATTGCCATCCCTGCTCTTTTTCCCACTGGACTCTAGATCACTCCTTCCTCGCTGTGAGATGAATTACTCAACAAATTCATTCATTCTACTGTATGAGCAGCCAACCAGTACAGCGGCTGTGTTCAGCAATGCAAACAAGCTTCATTAGTTCATCCCTGTGTAGTGAGTGTGATTCCCCCCCCCCCCCCCCCCCCCCCAGATCACAATACGCAAATAGACTCAAAGGTTACTGCCGTCTGTCCCTGTGGCACACATAAATTAACGTAACCTCTACATCGACAGCATCACCTCTAGCTTTACCCGCTAGGACCCTTCTGAACGATTCCCTAAACTAACACCTCATTTTTATGCATTTAACTCTCCAACCCACACATAAAAACACACACACAATGTGTGTTGCTCAGTCTGATTGCTTCTCTCGCTCAGCAGAGTGGCCCAACCGCTACCAGCCGTTTCTCCTGGCGGCCTGCAAGACAAAATGTATACCTAAACAATGACAGGTAAATATTCACAGAGTACTACAACACAGCTTTCGCCAGATCAAGATACTGCCCAAATATCTCTGAAAGACACTTCATGAACAAAACAGTGAGGTCTGAAACATCAAGCATTTGTCAACTTTTGTTTTTAATTTTGTTTTCATTTCTCATTCTCATGTGCTGTAGAACATGCTATCATGTGATACCAGCCCATTTATGGAAATGTTACATAAAGGCTGAACAGCAATTGTACTTAATATCTTTTATTTACAGTATTATTTGTTACCGCATGTATTTTGCTGTGTTGTGTGTGCATTTATGTTAAATTAGACTGATTTTGTATGGAGGCCCATTTGTGCCACTCAAAAAGTATTTGAGCTTTCTGTAAATCACATGAGAAATTAATAAATCAAGTAAGAAGTGAATAGATTCCTTAAATTCCTTATATTTATTTCAAGTAAGGAATAAATAAATACCTCAATAAAGAAATACCTTTTAATAACACGAACATAAGGATTATAAATTAATTTTCATGTTTAGAAATGTATTTTTTTTTTTTTTTTTGGATGACTGATTTATCAATTTCTAAATTGATATATTGAATTCTTGACGTTATCTTCCATGTTATTTTTAACATGCTGGAAATAAAATCTCTATTTAGAGATTGTGAAAAGTAAGTATTTTCTCCATGGATGCTTTTTTAAACAGAATTTTTTGATTATAAAATGTAGTCATTTTAAATAAGTAAAATGGCTACATTTAAAGTAGCCTCTTCTGCTCACCCAAGGCTACATTTATTTGATCAAAAATACAGTAAAAACAGTAATATTGCAAAATATTATTACACTTTAAAATACCTAATTAATTTTAAAATGTTATTTATTTCTGTGATGGCAAAGCTAAATATATGGTAACACTTTACATTAAGGTTTCATTTAGTTAACTACTTTAGTTAATATTAATTAAGAATAAAAAATACTTCTACTGCATTTATTAATCTTAGTTAATGTTAATTTCAACATTTACTCCAAACGCAAATGTAAAGGCCCTCAGACTGAACGAAATGCAAATTTACACCTGTACAGTAGAGGGCGCAGCTCAAACAAACTTTTTAGCTGTGCTGCCATTCTGGATTGCAGGAGAAGAAAGTTCAACACTCTTACTTAAGTAATAAAAACAAAAGAATGAAACACAAATGTGATTTTTATCGAGAGTAATTTTTGCTTATTAGTATGGTTGAATTACATAGAAGGTCAGCAGCAAAGAAATTGGTTAATAAAGTGAGATTAAATACATAAAGTATGTTTGTGTTATTTAACATTTAATTATTGTGGGTTTGCGTAATATTCAGAGATTGCATTTCACTGTTTTTATTAATTTTGAGGAATACTGAATCCGTTTTTGTGTTAGTAAAATAAGTAAATTCATGCTCACATTTAATCTAGAACTACAAAAACCATCATGTTCACACAGCGCCTCTGCACTTAATCATGATTTTTCTCAACACGGGAACAGGACAGGTGTCAGTCAATAAATGGGAAAACAAACTTGGGTTACTTATTTGAAAAAGTAACTCATATATTTTCTTGTAAATTTAAAAATAATGTTACTTTATTAGTTACTTGAAAAAAGTAATCTGATTACATAACTCTTGTAATGTGTTACCCCCAACACTGGATACGAATGAGACTTCATTGTTAAGTGTTACCATATACAGTGTATTCATAAATGGCAACAAATAATTTTTTTTATTTGGTTACAAAATTAATTTTATGCATTTAAGCAGAAGCCTTGAGATCAAATAATTTCAAGCATGAAATACATTTCAGTCAAATGTGAATAAATACTAGTTTTTTGTCCAAAATGAAGCCCTGAGTCTGTAAGAATTTTTTTTGTAGCATTAAACTGATGACCTCATTGTAACACTGTTTTCTCGGTCTGTTCTCCAGGTTCCCCCCTGGTGCAGTGGGTGTCTCTCCTGGTGGCATGGGTGGTCAAATAGAGGGCATGATGCCTGGCGGGGTGCCCAGTGCCCACCCCCTGCCGCCGGGCACCCAGCCCAGCCTCGCCCCTTCCCCCACTCAGCTCCTCAAACACAACGACCATAGAGAACACCTCGCCAAGTCATAACCACGGCGACTACACACGCACGTGACCACTGACCAATAGACAGCAGCGTTCAATCATTCAGCAAATCTAAGAGACTAAGAGACAGTGAACGGGTGAAAAAGCAATCAGCTGCCACTAGCTGCACCGGAGACATGCTTCACAGACGTCTCTCCACTGTCTTGTTTTCAGTTTTTCTGTTCATTTACGTTTTAACCCAGGAAGTTCGGTGGTTTTGTTTCTGTTGTTTTTGTGAGGAGAGGACATCATTTACACCTGTTCTACTGCAGGTGGGCGGTGCTTTCTTGTCAGGAGGTGTGGCATGACATAATTGCCACGCCTCTTTCCTCATGCACCAGTTTGAAACATTGACAGATATCATGTCATGCACTTCTCTTCTTCCTCCTCACCTTATTTGGGCATGTAACAGAACTCAACGCAGTTATTCAGTTATACGTTTCAACATTGTTTCTATCTTTACATCCACAGAATTAGTGCTTGTCTTTGTTTCAGTGTTAAAAGTGCTTGATAATGAAAAAATATATATACAGTGTATCTATTAAGAGAACAGAGAGGTAAAAGGCTGTTCTTGAGCAAAAATAAAGATGATAATGTAATTATTAGCTTTTTTTCCACAACATTTTGAGTAGCTGACCTCTTGTTTACAGAATTGCACAAATTTAACAAGCACCAGCTCAGAAACCACCCCTCTTTAAGACCCAAAAGCACACTGTTTTACTGATATATATATATAAATTAATTTAGATTAAAAATGTTTTTTTCAGGACTTATTCAATTCTGCATCAGGTTTTTAAATGTCAGTTTCTAAAAACAGCGATCTGGATTTGAGTGAACGTCACCATGAGGAACATAATTTTGATTTTGTGTTTGCTATGAGTTCTGTAAAACTCAAAAAATAGATGGCAGCTCACACAGAAAAGGGACTGGAGTGAAAAACCGCCCCTGTCTCAGGAAGAACATTTTCCGGCTACTCCAAAACACATGACAGCCCTGTCTAAATACTTGCTCCTTCTCATCAGCCTATCCGCCTACCCGAGGTATTTTTATAGATCTGACATCCAGTGCGTTTTTGGTGTTGAATGTATGGCAGTTAAATTAGATTTGTATTGTCTAGTTTAATGTTTTTGTAACCATACTTTCCTGTGATCCTCTCCCTGTTCTTTTTTTGGTTTGTTTTTTGTTTTGTTTTTTGGGTTCTTTATGTGGAAGCGCACTGTTCTGAGCTCATTATGTTGTTTGTATGCAATATTCTGAGGTCCTCGGCCAACTCCAGTCATGTTGGTTCCAGAACTGTAGGTTTGGTTTTTAGTGTGAGTATTTGTATTTGTTTATTGTACCGAGGTGAACATTTAGCATACAGTACAGTTCAAATAAAAAATACCGTTCTGACTTTCTATACTGTGCTTGTGTGTTTGTCTCACTTTACACACACATTTATGAAGGTCAGGCAGGATTTGCAACACCTGCTGTGCAGTGACCTTCAGATGCCCCTGCATGTTTCTGCAAGGCCAGAAGGGGTCGCTGTGGCTCTGGGTTAATGTGGTTGATAAAGTGATGATATGTATATGTATTATATTTATATGCTTATTTTTGGTAAAGAAATAATAACAGGGAAACTATACTTTTGCAAAAGTAAATCACAACAAACTTCACAAATCACACTAGGATTTTTGGGGGGTCTTATAATAGCTATAATATAATAGTTTATTTGTTAAAAATAAAGTTTCCCTATTATTATTTCTTTACCAAAAACTGAAATGCCCACCCAAAATAAATAAAATATCATTGCATTAAAATACAAAATATCAAAGCCAGTGGTTTCATGAAAAATATGAACTATATAATGAATCAGTTAATATGTATTGCAAATCATTTTTTATTGAAGCAACACTTTGATGCAAGATGATGAAAATGTGACGTTCTGATATCATCTGACAATAAAATGGGCATGTTTCGTATGTTTTCTGTAAATTCATTTTCCAATATTCTGTTATCATAAATCTCTATCTTGTTTTGCTGATCTGCCGTTACTTTTCTTTTACTTGTTTTACTCTAATATTTGCCTAGTGTAGATATTGTGGGTGTGTCGTTCAAATATGACAGGACTTTGGACACTGGCATTGTTTACGCATCTCAGTAGATCAGCGCTGTCATTGTTTGAATTGTTGGCATGGACAGACAGATGCCAGACAGTGTTTTAGTGCTACAGTGAACCTCAAGAAAATAAATAGTGTATATTTTTGGATTAAGTGGTAATACAGTCATAGGAGGTGCACCGTAGAATCCGTACGTGTGAACATAAGGGAAAAGATAGAATATTCCCAAATGGCAGTGTGCAGTTCAAAGCAATGCAATGCAAAAAAGGCATGCGTTTTTATATAATATCATAGTATCATATATTGATTAGCCATTTCAAAACAAATCAAAGTTTATCAAGTGCATATATCAAATGCAGAAATCCAGCTATTTTTTATTTTCAAAATGTAATAATTAAAATTAAGAGATTTGCAAAATTCAATAATTAAAATTAAGAGAGTTACAGAGAATTAAAAAGAAAACAAACAAAAAAATCTGACTACTAAATATAGGTCAATAATGTCTGACAATAACAACATAGGTTTTATACAGTATTACAATATTAATATAAATATTGAAATAGGCTACATTCATATATTACATTTTTCCCTAGAATATCATCTTTATGTTTTACTTTTTAAGTAAATAAGAGAGATTTGAGCTCTTCTGAATTCGCATTGAATGACCTTTGTGTTCTGGCCCCTCCCACTTCCGCTGCACAGGTGAGTCGCGTGTGACGTCATCGAGCATGAAGGGAGGAAACCGTTTGATATCCAAGTTTTTCCTTCTAAACTGAGCTCAAATACAATCGTACAGATATGTGTGATTTCGGTAAGACACTCGTTTCTTTCTTTTTTATTACACCTACAAGGATTATAGTTGATTTATAGTTTAATTGAAGCAATAAAAAAGGGTTTCCAGAGAGAAAAGCCTCCGTCAATCAGTTAACGTTATTTGTTCTCGCGAAGTGCGCGTCTGTTGTAATATTTAAATTTTTCTCGGTTTTTGTTCACTGTAGAAGACAATATTTAGCAGCTGGATGAACCCCTAGACACATTATTTTGCGCTAAATCCTTCTACAGCTTATCAGCGGAGTTTCATATAGTAATAATAGTTGTAGACAAAAAAAAGTAATTTGGGACACGCTATAAATATGCATTATGAACTTTGTGAACTTTATAATAAATCAGTTAATATGTATGCTGTTAATATGTTATGTTTGCCAGTTAATATGTAATGTATGCCAGTGCATTAGGAAATAAAATATCAAAACAAGTGCTATCTTTCCTTAAAATAAATAGCACAATTGCATTGGTCAGCCATTAGGCTAGTTAAAAATCATTGCAAAACTGGTTACTAAACGTGTAGTTAGTTCTAGTAAAGCTCTAGCAGTATTTATCTAAAGAGTTACATTTGTAAGTGTGACTTTTGAGACCACTGCATGAAAGTTACATTATATTCTAGACAAGCAGAAGGGTCCTGGGCGGCTGATGAAGAAAGGATTGACTCTCATTGTCATTGGTCATGTTAATTTCATCCTGAGTGCTATTGTCCATGGGAGCGTGTTGCGCCATGTATCCAAACCCAGTAACGAGATCTCAACAGAATATACCGCATCAAACATCATCTCCGTCACCTCAGGTCTGCTGGTAAGTGATTGCGCTTCTCTTTGTTCACGTATGTCTCATCTGTAGCTCTTAAACTCCCAGTAAGTCTGAATCTTGAGAATATTCACTCAAAAAGGACATAGTCGCTGTGAATGTAAATCAAAGGATTTTCTACTACTTAGAATTTGGGTGTGCTGTGGTTTTCTTGTACACCCAAATTAAGTCTGCATATTGACATGCTTTTTAGAAAAGTGCTGTTTTCACATATATTTAACATTAAATTTGTTAGGCTTCCTGACATTTCTACATTTTCCCACAGAGCCAGAAAAATTAAAGGGTGCTTTCACACTAGCACTTTTGGTGCGCACCGGGGTTCGATTGACGTCAGAGTTTGGTTCGTCTGATGATGTGAATGCTGCTTATAGTTTGGTTCTTTTGGTCCAGACCAAAAAAGAAAATGATACATTTAGTCCTAGTTCGCTTACTGTTCACACTTTTCATTTACACCGAACCTAAAAGCTGCTTTTTTAACATATTTTGAACATCCAAAACAATACTGTGTGCTGGGCTAAATGTGCTTGTTGTATGTGCGATTTTTGCGTACATAAGATAGTATATGATGGAGCTGACAACTCGTGAAGAGCTTATAAAATGTGTAAAGGTGTCAAAACAGCAGCAGGAATCCCTCCGTCACACACACAAATGAAGATCTGCTGCGAGGAGATGCGGTTCTGATGCCTGTACCGCGTACATTGCGACTGTTGATGAGAAAAAAAACAGTATGCTTGAGCATTCTGTCCTTTTTAGGGTCACATCTTGTGACATCATCCTGTTTTTGGTTCGTTTGGTTCGTGTTGCGTTCATTTTTCAGTCAAACTGCACCAGAATTTGTTTCAAAGCGAACCGAGACCCATTTTTTCAGGATTCGTATGGCAGCGCTCACACTTATTCAGATAAACCGCACTACAGAGCAATCGCACCAGAGTTCGCACTAGAGATTTTAATTGAACCAAACCTGCCAAGTGTGAACACACCCTGTGAAATCAGGTGCGCACCGTACCCAAGTCCACATAAAAAGGAAGGTCTGGGGTATGGTTCATGTGAAGTCTGGTACAATTCGCTGCTGATATGAAAGTAATCATACTAACTCGCGGAAGTGAACCGCTATTGATGATCTATTATTTGATAACACTGTGTGTTTGTGTGTGTTCTCCCTGCTTTTCTTGACAAGAAAACACGCCCTGCAAGCAGAGAATGTTTATCTATCTCTCACGGCAGATTGACGCAAGTGCCGTTATGTGCTGGCTCTTTGAAAACAAAACCAAAGGTTTGAAAATCAAAACAGAAAAGTGAGGTGAGCAACTACAGTATGCATTGTTGTTACCATGCAACAGGGGTAAACAGCTGCTGCTTTGATAACGCTGGCATACTGTGGTTCGGACCCAAATGAAGTAATGTGAACACAATCTGGCGGGGGCAGGAGGAGGGGGGAGCAGTCGAACTCTGGTTTAGACCAGTCAATCAAACCAAGTGTGAAAGCACCCTAAAATTCTACTTCATGTCTTTAAACCTAATCATGTTAATATTTTTATCAGAGCATCGCAAGTGGAATTGTTGCGATATTGGTGTCGAGGAATATTACCAACTGGAAACTAGTAAGTAACCTTTTCTCTGTTTTAGTAATATTGCTAAGGCCTCATCATTACAATTGTTCTGTATACCAGTACAAAACCAGTACAGCATGAAACAGAAGTTGCGATAGTCTTTTCTTCCCTATTACGACGTATATCCAAGTAAAACGGCTTCTCGAACAAGAAAAAATGTAAACACCATTTTTAATGCCAGTAAACGCATCATCAGAGAAGAGGTGTCACTGCAAGAGGGAGGGGAAGTTATTTTGATTCTAAGGGCACATAAAAAAAAAAGTGCACGGATAAATCGTTTAAATTCTGTGATATTCTATTAACAAAGCAAGAATTGTCCATTTTCATTTCATGGTGATGTTTACACAGCTCTGTTCTTCTGCTTCCTGTAGCACATCGGTCTGTTAGTGAGTTCCTTTCTGAACGCCCTGCTCTCGCTGGCATGCTTTGTGGGGCTGATTATGGCGATCAGTCTGACCATTTCATCCGATGGGAGCCACCTCATGAAAGGATGCAATTCCACTAACATGCCCGCGAATGCACGTTCTCCGGTTATCGTCAACTGCCCCTTTGATGCCACTCGCATCTATGTGAGTCTTTCTACTAGAATTCATCTTAAAACTACAACGAAAGTGGTAACGCTTTACAGTAAGGTCTCATTTGTTAACATTAGTTAATGTATTAATTATTGTTAATATGTAATCATTATTTCCAGGAGCTCATTGCTTCTACCTTCAATTAATCTGCTAACAGTGATTGTAAATTAAATTGCCTAAATGATTACATTGTTAGCTAACTGCATGATATGTACATTTCTGAAACCACATACATTGGACAGTCACCTCCGATACCAGATTCTCTAAATTGTAATGTTGACATGCATTCTCTGTAAAGCTGCTTTGAAACGATATGTATTGTGAGAAGCCCTATACAAATAAATGTGAATTAACTAACGTGAACTAAAAATGAGCAATAGATTTATTACAATATTTATTAATCTTTCTTAATATTAGCCGTTCATTGTTTGTTCATGTTAGTTCACAGTGCATTAACTCATGTTAACAAATACAACATTTAAATTAATAATGTATTATATTTTTTAAAAATGTTTGGTCCCACTTTATATTAAGTGGCCTTAATCTTAAATTTAAATTAATCATTTGATACAACGCACTTATTGTGTACATACGTGTTTTTACATTGTACTTATATTTTAAAAACACCTGCATGTAATTACATCTGTAATTAATTTCTGTAATTACATTTATAATTACACTGTTGACTCATCCCTTACAACTTACCCCTACCCTTGAACCTACCCATACCACCAAAGCTTTCCCTAACCTTACCCGTATCCCACCTCAATAGCAGCAAAAGTCTTTTGCAATTCAGTATGAACCCAATAAGTACATTGTACTTATTTTTTTTATGTAAGAACATAGTAGTTAAGGCCACCTAATATAAAGTGGGACCACTAGGTTGCATTTACTTAAATATACAAAATACTGTAAAAATCGTAATATTGTGAAATATTATTACGATTTAAAGCAACCGTTTTCTATCTGTGTATATATATTCAAATTTATTTCTGTGAATTTTATTATTTTTGATTCTATAATTTATGCCTGTGATTGCAAAGCTCAATTTTCAGCATCATTACTCTAGTCTGTAGTGTCACATGATCCCTGATTTGCTGCTCAAAAAACTTTTCTTCATTATCAGTATTGAATTTTTTTGTGGAAACCTTGATACGCTACCATTTAACTGTTTAGGAATAAGAACTATTATTATTATTAATTGAGGACCAATAATAATTGTGTAGCAAATCAGCATATTAGAATGATTTCTGAAAGGATCATGTGACACTGAAGACTGGAGTAATAATGATGAAAATTCAGCTTTGCATCACAGGAATAAATTACATTTTAAAATATATTCACATAGAAAACACTTATTTTAAACTGTAATAATATTTCACGATATTACTGTTTTACTATATTATTGATCAAATAAATTCAGCCTTGAGCAAAGGAGACTAGTTTCAAAAACATTAAAAAAAAGAAAAAAAAAGAAAGGTTAATTATTCCAAACTTTTGAACACCAGTGTAAATGCTTTTATGGTGAATGTGTTTCATCTTGTATATGAAGAGTAGACTGAACTTCTGCTTCTCATCCAGGACACAACCCTTGCTCTGTGGTTCACCTGTGATGTACTTACTGCGCTGGAGGCTGCACTGTCTGTGTGGTGCTTTATTGTGGGTCTCCAATTAAGAGGCATCGGACCCTGTGCTCAAAACTACATCAGAGAGCAGGTACAACTCTCAATATTCATGCAGATGGCTCAGCTGAATTAACCTGCTGTGTAAAGCCATAATCATTTCCCCAGGGATTTTCTATGGACTGATTATGGAAATGATTTTGCAGGGTTCAGGGCTCTTTACATTTATGCATTTAAGGCAGAATAAAACAGGTGCTTTTATTCAAAGCAACGCACATTGCTTTTAAGTTATACATTTTGTCAGCCTGTTTACTTTTAAAGTGCCCCTATTATGCATTTTCGAATATTTTCTTTCATGTAGTGTGTAATACAGCTGTTTGTGAATGTAAAAGTTCTGCAAAGTTTAAAGATCAAAGTGCACAACAAATAAAGTTATTGTCTCCTAAAAAGAAAAAATCAATTCTGAACTGCCAAAATGAGTTGTCAGCAATTCCAGTCTTACTTCCTGTTACATACCTATGTAACAAATTTGGAAAATGCTAGCTTATGGTTTTCATTGGCTGCCAGATATGGTAATGGGCATTTTGTTTCCAACATGCGCTAGAGCAATCGCAACAGACTGGGCCATCTGACCAATCAGAGAATAGGTTCGTGGAAAGGAGGGGTTTAAAGAGACTGAGGAGGTGTTCACATGACATCATTTCCAACTAAAAACTGAAACATTTTTATGCGTTTTGGACATTCATTTACACAATAACAAAGTTTTGAGTTCTTGAAAACAGGTTTCAAAGTGCAAGTTTTTGAAAATGATATTGTTATCGTCTCCGTGTAAACTGCAAAAACACGAATTTGTGAAAACTGTGAAATTATGCAAATGCGTAGTGTTTCTTTACAAAGTGACATTGCCAACTACTGGCTTGGCATGAATAATACAGCCTTTTAGTCGTTTTTGCAGATCTGTGTGAACGGGGGGATTACTTTAACAATGTTGTCATCTGTACGTGAAAAATGCAAAGGAAAACTTTTTAGTTTTTAGTACATGCATACCCTGAATCTTCGAACGAAGCATTTTCAAACTTTTTGAGAAATTGGGTGATGTGCAATGTATACAGAGAAAATGAAAGTGTTTTTGACCTTTGATGCATGTAAATCTATTTTTGTAGACCTCCAAAACAAAATTAGAAACCTTTAAAATGGCATAATATGATATATAATATGAGCTCTTTTTAATCAATGTGATTGTATTTCATCACAGCTGGAAGAGCAGGCCCTGGCATCAGGATCAAAGATGGACCAACACCACACAACTCAAGGAGAGCGTCTCATTGCACATCAGTCCGCCAACGCTTAGAGAGAGGTGGAAAATTTATGGTAGTTTTCATTCATATGGAGTTACATTCTGAATTTGTAGTTAAATGTTAAGTTAATTATGTTAAATGTCAATTGTTTTGGAAATGATTTGAAGCACTGAGGTTATGAAATAGACTTTTTGCCAGCTGAACTCAAGTCAGTTGGATGTTTGGACTGAATGTTTTCAGTGTACTTATATAGGCTGTAATTAAGCCCAAACCATCATAGACTATATTCATTCTGTTATTTCCCGAAACTGTATATGGAGTTACATGTTTTGCAGTTATCGTTTACATGGAAACTAAACACTCAACTTAATTTCAAAATTAAGCTGATGATTTTTAAAGTGAACGTTTGTATTCTATTTTATATTGTTAATGTGTTCACAATGTCCAATATTCCAAATACTATTTTATTTTACTTTAAAGGAAAGCATCTGTTTTACTACCTAATGTGCCACACAGTAAGCTCTCTATAGCCGGTTGTCATACAAAGTCCAGTATGCAGTATAGAGAGTGTGCCAGAGCGCATGTCAGAGACATTAATATGGGTGGGATTCAATGATGCAGAGAGAATCTCACTCACAGATAATCCAGTGTGATTACAGTAGTTAAATATTGACAGAGACATGACTGAAACTGTCAAAACAAAGAGATTTCCCTCTACTTGATGCATAATATTTCATTTCAAAAGACCGTGTCTGTTTAGAGAGCTGTAAAATAGTTTAATTCCTGACGGGTTACTCAAAAGTCCCTCATCTTAATGCAGAAAAGTGAACCTTGCTGTCTACATTTCATTTTATTATTTTTTAACACTGCGGTGTGTTGTTGTTATCAATGTGCATTATATTTGAATAAATACATTTTAATATATCAAATAGAGTTGTCAGACCCTTTTCACTGTGCTCCATAATGATTGGGTACTTTTTTTACATTAGGCTGAGATATTTTTAATATGCAGATATAATAATTTTATTTTAGATTCCACAACTAGAGTTTGAAATGGTGAATATTGTTTATATATCTACACTTTAAAATAAGTTTTACACATTTGCTATATTGTTTTTAGTAGTTTTATGAACAGTTATCTAAAATGCAATTAACATGGCATGAAAAGTATGTAGCTTTAAAATGCTCAACAATTCAGACAAGTTATTTGACCTCCTAAAGTGGATGAGCAACATTTTCTGAAGACCTACTTTCAGTGACCATTTGTTAGATTGGAAAAATAGATCTCAAGACCTGTTTTGTGCCCTTGTGCCTCCTGTGATTTCACACTGGCCCTGTTTAATTTCATATATAGGTTGATGATGTGTTCTCAGTGTTATGGTAAAGCTGACCTCATTCACTTCTCTGCACCTGTTGGATTGCTGGACATCTGCTGTTCACCCAATGCATCTGAGCGTCAGAGACAAAAACCTAGTTGTCTACAGACAAGATTATCAGACTTCCAACTTTATGGTTACTTCATCATTTTATCAAAATGAAGATGCATAATAAAATAATCTGCTCCACTGGTTATTTAGGTCACCGTGAAATTTAGTTTGAGAGTTTTATTACATAGCTAAGAAAATAGCGTAATATTTTCAGTTTGTTATTATAAACATTCCCATTAACTTTTATTTTGTCACTGATTTGATGCCTTTGCAATATTATATGTAAAACAAGTTACTCTGTACTGTAACTGAAGACTATATATATATATATATATATATATATATATATATATAAAATCAGACTATAATATATATAAAACTTAAAAATATATAAAATATAATTTAGTTATAAAATTATTCGCACCCTTGCTCTGTGCCAGAGTGCATGAAACGGATCCCCAGGACATGCGCAGTCTTGAAGTTGGTTATAGCTGTCTTGTGGAGGGGGCATAGAAATACAATAAGTTGATAGAAAGGAAATTACTAGGAAACCTATCATAAAATGGGCGGGTATATCTGCCGGGAGGTTGTTATAACTTGCCAAGTACGATGTGTCTACATTAATACTCAGTTTGGGCTTTCACTGTGTATTTTCAATCAAATGGTTATTAATGTTTCAGAGTACCGCTATTAGCATGTAAATTTTATAGCACGCAGAGTGGTTTTGGTCACATGGTAAATGTTACTTTTCTCAGCGCTGGTGAGCTTGGACTAATCACAATCTTTTGTGATTATAGTTTTAGATTTATTATATTGAAAGAGTTGTGTTAGATTTAATTTTATTTGTTTGTAAGATATTCATCCTTCGAATTAAGGAATTTAAAGGATTATAAATATTATTACAAACTCTTTTCTGACAAGACAAAAAACGTCGTGGGATATAAATGCGGCTCAATGGCGGTTTGTGCTTTTGAGCCTCCACGCGCCCCCTGGAGGACTAAAGGTTTATGTCCGCTAAGAAACAGCTGAAGGTGGGGCGAATCGGGATGGGAGTTTCGTTCGCTGTGAATATGCAAAGCCACCAGCCGTCCGTGACGCTCTTCATGTGCTCGTTTCGGGTAGTTTACGATTTTTGTATCCATCAGCGTCACAATGCAAATAAGCAGCCGGAGCGAGTGTTTTCATGTTGTGTTACTGTCTGAGTGAAACTGCAGCACGGACTTCAGTGTGTTACATGATTGTAGGTGCTGAAAGCAAACCTGCTGCGTAAATCTACACCGAGACGCGCTGTATTGTGTCATATGAAGAAAACCAGATGATCTTTGCCAGGGAAAGGTAAAGTTTCATATGCATAATATTGTACGCACTGTTCAGGTTTTTTTAACCCACAAAAATGTGGTTTTATCATATATTTTATATAATCATACATATATATATATATGGTCTACTGTTCCTTTTTGGAAATGCATGTTGATTAATGTTCAGACATGAGTTATCCCATCATATGTGTTACACTGCTGACACCGCAGTCCTGCATGAAATATCGGAAATTATTTATATATTTATAAGATGTATAATGCAATGTAAGGTGCTTAGATTTGTCTGTAATGAAATTATTTGAAGAATATAGATTAATTTGACATGGCTAGTAATGTGTGGTGTTTTCATATTAGAGAATTCATGAAGACTTTATTCAGATTTTTAATGTCTGGTTTGTTGGGCAGGTTGTGTGTTTGTAGACTCACACAAACGTGTTGTAAGGGGGATGGGATGTTTACACTGGCTAATTCAGTTTGAACACAATTGGAATTAAGAAGGGCTGAGTGAAATGACATGTGAGAAACTCTATTCTTACATATTACTCACTTCCCATAATATTATTAAGATATTATTTATCTCACAATTTCATTAATATATTGAATATAATACATTTATGTTTGAAATGCACAAATTAATTAAATGCGTGTTAACTCAAGTCATAATAAAAGTCACATTTCAGCTTAATATTTGAAGAAAAAACATGAAATTATATTTTTGTTTAATAAAAAATGAAGTCTTTGCAGTAAGATTTTAAAATTAAAAGTAACTATTCAATTTTTAATAGAAAATTCATGACAATTTAGCACATTGCTCCCCAAAATTTACAATTCTCTAAAGCAATAACAACATATCAATACAGTAATGAATGTCTGGACACAATTATTATTTTTTTAATAATAAGAAATAATTAAATTCACTACAACAAATACTACCATAATGTATGAATGTTTTAAATATAATATTTAAACACAATTTAAGTACACAATTTTCCTTTGAATGCACTAATGCATTACTAATTGTTGAAGAAATGTGCTTCATTGTCATGTAAATAAAGTCACAATAAAAACAATCTTAAGGGTCCTAAAATAGGCTTGATTTCCTTTATGCAAAATACAATTTTGTACATTTTCTTTTGATTTTGGAGCTGAAACATGACCCCGGCATGTTCTTGACAGGTTTTGTGAGGTTCACCTAGTTAATGGATTGTTGGTTTTGGTTTACGGCTGTTATAACAGCTGTTTAAATGGTCTTGTCCACTACAGTGACTGTTTACAAGCTGGGGTTTACATAAGCTTGCTTTGCTAGACACAAAACTAATGAAGTTAACCAGTTAAAATGGATTATTTGCACACATTGGCTTCAGTTGAGTCTGGTTGCATCTGTATTTTTTAATTATTCTTTTAATTCATATGTTGTTCCAGGTATCCAGTATCAGTTGTCATATCCACGTCCTAGAGCCCCATTTGAAGGATCCATTGAAGACCACCCTGATCGAAGACAATTTCTCATTCATTCTGTAGTCTTGTTTGCATGTGAGAGGATGCATAAGACTGTCGAGGGGTCTGATCAAAGCATGCACTGACCCGAGACGCCGGTCAACAGACAGGTATCCATGAGGACCATCTGACAGAACAGGAAGGGGATGGAAGCAGTCGATCGTAGCAGTATACCTTACATACTATGGGTGTGGCGGATCTCTGCGTAGAGAAGAAACCCTTGTGCTCGTGTTCAGCTTCTCACTCCTCTCAGTTCTGCCATTCAAACATGGGCCACATTGTGGATTTACCTTTCCGAGGGATGTGGCTCATCGGTGCTCTGCTGGTCTTGTCCCTGTTCACAAGCAGCCTTGGCATCCACATGGACTCAGTGGGGGGCAGTCACAGCATGTTCACCTGCGAGTCGATTGGTCTGCGTATGTGCCAGGATCTACCCTACAACACCACCTTCATGCCCAACCTCTTGAACCACTACGACCAGCAGACGGCCGCTCTGGCCATGGAGGTAACGAGACGTTCCTTCTGTCTTTCACTGCTGGGATTTAGAGAAGGTGCCACAGAAACGGGGTTGCCATGGAGCTTATTGTCGTAGAAGCTTGTGGTTGGTGCTTTGATGAGCTTGAATAATTTAGACTGTTGGTAGCTTTCGCAAGTGAAATAAGCTTTATATTATATTTTTAAGCCTGAGTGTTAGAGCTGCAGGATTATAGGTGCTATTTTGGTGAGTTAGTTCCTGTTGATCTTAAGGGTTGTAAGTTACTGTTCTTGTGACTACAACTTGATCTGAGCGTGTCGTCTAATTTGCGTCTGTGGCGTCCAGATTTTGAAAATATCTTCAGATTTTGAGATACATTATGCTGTTTTTCCTAACTATTCACTCACTGGGTGATTTTGCTCGCTTATGGAAATTGTGTTTGAGAACCCTAAAAGTTTATTACATGATTTCTAAATATTTATCCATTTGGACAGGAATCTATTTTTGCATTTATTAAATATATTGAAAACCGATTGTCATTACAACCAGTGTTGGGTAAGTTACTCTAAAAAAGCTATTAATTACATCTTCAACAGTGTAATTAGATTACTAATTACTTTCTAAACCCCATATCAACCTCAACCAGTTGAACAATACAAGGATAGACATGAAACTGCTCTTTTAATTTGTTCAAATAAATAATATAAAATTGCATAAGTTATTCTTGAACTGACCAAAGTATTTAAAGGGAGAAGATTACATTAAAAACATACATTTTAACATTTAGATGTACAAAAATTTGATGTTTTAATCCACTATTGTTTTATATAGAATTGTTCTATAGTCTATACAGTATTTAATGCAATTACTTCAGAAGTAACTAAATTACTAGTAATTAGATTATGTAAATAAATGACAGAAAAATTCAGAGTAATCCCTTACTTTACTTTTTGTAGGGAAAAGTAATTAAATTACAGTAATTAATTACTTAGTAATGCATTACACTCATCACTGATTACAACCTTCCAAATTCATTAATGAAAAAAAAAGATTGTTTTGAACAGTTTATAGTGACATTTGATACTATAAACATTCTCATTTTCTCTTTTCCCTATTTGTGAGATGCAGATTGTGCTTGCTCAGGACTTTCTCATTGTTTAATGCCTGCCACGGCCATTTTGATGAATCATATCCATATGAAATGCAATGAGATCATTTTTGCCCAGAGGTTTTTTGCATAATGGATCTGTTATTCATCATAAACTTAAGTGCTGTTACGTCTGTTGTCAAAGATAGTAGACATAATCTTAAAATAAAGGCTAAAAAAATCATAAATAAAAGATTTTTTATCACTATAAATATATTAATAAATTGTATACTAAATTAATATATTTACATTATAAGTTAAACATTGATTCACTTCATTTGAGAGACATTGGAAATTGTTTCATTTGATTGAAAAAGGAAAACAATATAAAAATATAAAACATTATAAAATTTATATTTTAACACATATTATTGCATTTTAATAAATATAAATAATTGAATAATTCTATAAATTATTTTATTATTAAAAAATATTATAAATACTCACATTTCTTCCTGCTAAATAATTAGACTTTTGGATATTGATTATATAGATATCTGAAGTAAAAATGATTAACTCTAAAATAGCCCATCTGTTCCAGAAATATCTACAGGGAATGTCAAACAGCCCTAGTGAAACGCTTCTGTTCCATCTCAGGAATGGAATGTTTGTTGAATGCCGCTTTATTCCATGTGTTGAAGGAACTAATGGTGCCATCTTATGTTTTTTTCCCAAGTTAACAGCCTCATAATCTCTGCTGAGACCCATAATGGCTGGATTGATTTGAAGCATGGAATAATGCTCTTTCTCCCATTGTTTCAGTCAATTAAACACAATGAAGAGCATAAGCGTCCATCTGTGTTCTGAGATCACAACAGGGCAGCTAGTGTCAGTTGCCTGCTGTAGGTCTGGGGGAGGTCACGTGACCCGGGCGGCACTGAGGTTCATGGTGGTTCATCTGTCAGGGGTGTACAGTATCCCCTGTGGATATGTATTACATCACCCCAAGATGCCCTGTTGGTGAACCAGAGCCAAAGTCCTTAAAAACAAGCCTTACCCCTCTCCGTATTTGCCCAGTACCGCCTCTCTGATGATGTAGGGTGGATGAGTTGATGAATCAGTTTTCCGATGAACTGCTCCTGCTGCATGACTTAAAATAGACGCAGTAAAATTGTTTTAATTACATTTTTTGTTTAAATGTTTAAATTACTAAAAGTATTTAAACTTAAGAATTACAAACAAAACAAAATCAATATCAATCTCAACATTTTTAATAATATTAATATTATTGTTTTACTTCTATACTGATTCATCCTTACAGTCAGTTGTTTTTTACAAATGCTATGTGATTCAGAATTTATTAAAACAAATCGGTTCAAAAGAATCGGACATGGCTGGCGTGTGACTGTTGAACAAGGGCTTTATGTTTCTTTTTTCTATAAGCTCTGTTAGAGATCGGATGGGATTATATGGAAATCTCGTGTGTATGTTGTCTGAAGTTTTCTCTGTTGTGAATGACGCCAGGCGATTAGCGCTGACCCTGATAAAAACCATAAATATAGGTTATCCATGTATTATGTGCTTATGTTGAGCTGGATTCTGTGCTTGTGAATCAAATCCAAGCAGAAGGATATTATGCTTTTTACAGTCAAAGCTAATGTTAAGTTAACTTACAGAAGTTTGATGAATATCACAAAATTCTTTAAAACATTTTTTTCACATTTCACCCCAAAATTGAATGATTTGCTTATTTTTGTGTATAAAATTATTAGAATTTTTTTTTTTGCATTGTGACATTTTCATTATTTAAGCACAGACATTTCCCTCCCAAATTTTAATTACTGTAAAAGTACATTTTATTTTAAATATATTTATACAGAAATGAAAAATCATTCATTTAAAAGAGTTTAAAAGAATGCATTAAATTCAGTATATTATTGTATACCATTATGTATAAATACTATACAATTAAAATAACATGCACTTATTTTTTCACATTACATTATTGATAATTTGGGAGTAAATGAGCTTTATTGTCATGAAAATTTCTCAATGCAAAAATATTTAAATGGTCTTGGAACAGTTCTTTTTCTTTTTTTTTTTGTATAAAATGTAAAATATTTTAAATTATACTTTTGATTTTGGGATGAAATTTGTCCCACTCATGTTCTAGACAGATTCACCCGGATTTCAACAGCACTAACCAATTGGTAATTACAAATTAACCAGATGTTTCACCAAAACCACTCACCCTTTCCGCCCTGTGCTGATTAAAGATCTCCAGAGAAATTTACTGTCTGGTTCGTTTTGAGGTTTAGACGCCCTTATTGTGATGCGAGCAGTGATGCTGTAAGTGGGCTAAATCTGGCCGAATAATGACAGACCTGTGTGTGAGGTCACCAGTAACTGGCAAAAATCAGAGACTGATGCTACATACAAATTCGCCAACATATGCCCTAAAAGTATGCTGTTTTTTTTTGTGAAGAAAAAGCACATACTTTTGAGTGTGTATTCTGTGTAACAGAAGAGTAGGCAAGCTTTGGTTAAAATCCTCCACATTAAATTTAAATTAATTTCCTACCATATCAAAGAGAAATGTAGTTTCATATTGATCTGCCAGTCATGAGTCTCACACATCCGCCATGTTTGTAGTTTTTTAAAACACTTTTTATTCATGTTTGTAGTTCTATAATCCAATCCTTGTCCAACGCGCAATGGGTTGTGGGCAATATTAGCTGTTAGAGTGTGCACAGATCTGCACTTCGAATTCTAACCAGAAATAGTAGACAATATAGGCAATTCTAATTTCGAATACTATTTAGGACGGGATAGTATGCAAATTGCGATGCAACATGAGACTAAATGGAATATTAGCATACTGATACTGTAAACTATTACTTTTTTCATACAGGAAATGTGCATTGTATGTGATGGTATGTTGTTGTCACATGACCACAGTACATTGCATGTTTAATTCAGCAAGGAATGTCCAAGAATGTAGAGTGCTTTAATAATGATTCAAGAAATGTACTGTAACTTTTATTACTTCAAGTTTCATTTGTTACAGGGGAAATGCAAGTCAAGTCGACAGTATTTCACGCATTCTGTTTAATATTGCACATTTTGGCAAATGTAAAAGGTCATCTGTGTAATCCAGGCATACAGAAAATTTGCATACTATGCCACACAACCTACATATGCAGCAATAGCACAAGTAGTATGTTAATGTGCTATTCTGCACATCGTCTGGAACATTTTCCACTGCAGAGCAGAAAAAGATGTGGATCTGAGATAGAAAACAAGACACTATTTTGATAGATGAGTAGGTACATTTTTAGCACCACTAGTGTTTTGTTTTTAAGAGGGAGTGTCAAATTAAAAGTAGCTCAGGTTGGAAAAACACGTCTCGAGTCCCCTGCATTCAGTTCCTCTCTTGCTGTTTTTGAACTCCAGGATCTGTCATGTGTGAACGACCCCTAATTCTGCACATTTTTGTGTGCATTCAGATTGAAATAATTGTAATGGTGTGTTGTTTTTCTGTAAGACCCCCTGTAGTTTCTACAGAACTGCTCTTTTTGAGTTGGACTCAAATCTCTTTCACCCTCCCCAATTCTCTCCGTCTTCCTTAACTAGGTAGAGGTGTCACCATGGTAACAAACCGTAATTGTACGGTCTCAAAAGGACAAGCTTTAGTGTTCCCAGGAGGCAGTCTCTTGCATTGACCTTTGACCCCTGAGGATGAAGCCCTCCACTTCAGATGGGCCTGTTCCTGTATCAGGGTTACCATGGTATCGCTGTTAAAAATGTAGGGAAAGAATGCTTGGTTGAGTGAAATGTAGGAAAGACGCAGCCAGGACGAGAAGTGATATTGATTCAGGGCCGGATGAATGACAGGACAGAAGGAGTGTGGGAGCGAGCTGTCCTTTCTTTCTTCTGTTTTTCTTCCAGAGCTCAGATGAAGGAAATAACTCCGCGTTTGGCCAGTTTTCCCATTCAAGGCTCTTGAGTCTTTCACGTCTGTGTGAAAGTGGAGGGCCGCCCAGAGCCAATTGGTGACTGCAGAAGGAGTTTATCTTTGTTGTTGTTCTAGGAGAGACAGGATGTGTTTTATTCTCCATGTGCCCCTGAACACCACAATTTATTCACCCCGTTCAGAGCGACCAGCGTGTTGCCGTGTCACTCACATGGACGATTTACTTCTTGTTTTGTATCCTCATTTATAAGCACTCAATCAACGTCTCTTTACACCCGTGAGCTCAAAATTCAGAGTATGGCCCAGAGTATTTTACAGCATTTTGATTAATACATGTTGCAAATTCTACTTTTCATAAATATGATATAAATCTCAGTAAGGTCAGTTTTTTAAAAGAAATTTATTCTGCAAGATGCAGGATGTCAGACTCGCTGTCAGACTGACAGATCCGAAGCTTGTGCACAAAGACGCCTCAGACAGCGTGTAATCCCGAAATACACATACAAACAGAATTACAGTACTTCAAAATATTGAAGTAAAATATTTTTTAAAAAGTTGAATATATATATTTTCCTCTAGATATTTGGTTTTGACAAGGTGTGTGCCAAATTATGTGTTATTAACAGTGATTTTAAGGTATGGTTGTTAGGTGATTTTGTTTTGGAACCCTCAGAAAACTTTAACTTGATTTTTTTTTTTTTTTTTTTTTAACAAAAGCTTTTTTTTGAAAATTTGCTCATTGCGACTCATTTTGCCAGCATAGGTCACATATGTTTTCTGAAGGATTATGTGACACTGAAGACTGGAATAATGACGCTGTAATCACAGATTTGCATCACAGAGATAAATTACATTTTAAAATATATTCAAATATATTATTTTAAGTTGTAAAAGTTTTTTTTTTATTAAATAATTGCAGCTTTGGTTGATTAAATAGTGTATTTAACCCTTAAATGCATGAATGTTTCACCAATCATTATTACATATTCGGGTCTTTAGCGACCCGGATGTGTATCTAACATAGATGAATCTCTTATCTAATCTCTCATCTAAATGAATCTCTCATCTGGATGGATCTCTCACTGCTGCAATAGTATAAAACTCTCCTGACATTTTAGTAACAATTACAAAAGAATAAAATAAAGCGTATTTTGTTACCTTTTGAAACTTGGAAGGGTTCAACTTGAGCCGATCCTTATTACCATCATCATCAGAGCTCATTTTCCCAGTGCATTCAGCATCTGGCTCATATTCGCAATCTTAACCATTTTCTAAAAACTATCGTTTTCATAGTCTTCAAAATCAATATTTTGATTGCTGACAGCTTTTTCACCAGATCCACCATCAGGTGACAGAGACACTAATATTTGATTGCATACAGTACTTGCTCTGCAGTAAATCGCTGAGTCATTTCAAATTTTGCTGATGATGCATTTATGAGTGAAACATCATGTCATTGTTGTGTATCAGACATTGCCACTTTGGAATAAAGGTGAATTGCACTTATTGAGTCATTAGAGATTCAGTTATTGTTTTGCAGAAAAATAATACTTACACTATTACATACCTTGGGTTGCTAGCGACCCTATACACTTTTTAAAAAGTTTTTATTCTAATTAAACAGTCATTCTTTTAGATTTTTCATTTATAATGAATAGATTGAGGAGTAATAAGAAGGTTGATGTCTAACTTTAAAAAATGAATGAGGGGTAGGGTAGTGAATGACATCACTATCGATAAAGACCCAAGGTATGCGTTTATGGATAACACGCACACAAACGCACACACACGGTTTCCATGTTTTATAGACGTAATGATTTTTACACTGTACAATATTTTATGGATGGATCTCTCACTGCTGCAATATTTTATTAACGTATTATTGTTTGGCTCTTTAATAATTTGTCTGTAGACATGTTTAAGAAGGGAACTGATTCATCAGTCTGAGAGATTTAAAATGAAGTTTAATTTCCTAAGCTGATAGTGATGATGTAGTGTACTTACTCATATCAGCAGATCTGATTGATTTACAGCACAACTTGCCTGTGTTCAAACCCTATATTGTTTTTTACTGCCAAAACACTTGATCTTTAGTAGGAATGGTGGAGCTGATGTGAGCCGCAGACAGACTGATGGTAGGTCACTGTTGATGGGAAACGTCCTGATAGTATCTGACAGTGTTCTGGGCTTGAGGGAAGAATCTGTTACGTAAAGACTCTATAACTCTTCTCTTCAGAATATCTAGTGCACAGCAGTTAGTCAGAGCTTGTTAACTTGAGATTTAAGCTGCCAAGAGTGTACGAGTTGGATATTTGTGTTCGAATGGGTTCTGTGTACTCTAAGACTTTGCATTCTGGCTTTTATTAGTAAGGTTTGATAAGACAAGCATCACCTATTATTACTTATACTTGAGGCTTGTTTTTGGACAAAAACAATTTGCACAATAATGTTTTGCATAATAAAATAGGCCAAAAAATTCCACAAATTTACATGGAATGAAGGAGCTTATATTTAGAGACCGGAACTTCACATAGGCTTGGGGATTTCAATCAAATGTAGGATTAAATGAATGTAAGATCTGTCATTTGACCTGTCATTTGCAGTAATTAAATGACTAATGATAGCTTAAGGAAGTATTTTGAGCAGAAACGCAGTCATTTAGAACCAAGCAGGGTACGCACAATGGCCCAGTAGGGAAAAGGTGACCAATTCTTGCATTAGAAGGACTCAAATCCTTTGACTTTCTAATCCTGAGAGAATGCAACTCTTCGTTTTCTCCTGAAACACACTCTTTGTAAAGTTGGCAAACTGGATTTTCCACTCGCACATGGACTGTTTGCTCGGCCGATTCCACCTGCTCTGTGAGCGAAGGGGGGTGTGAGAGGGTTTTCCTGTTCGGATCTGATTTCCCTCTTCATTCATTTCCAAATCTGCTAGAACTGTCAGTCAAGAGTCCAGTCCAGACACCTGCATTACCCTGCAGTCATCCATTATGATACCTCTACCACTGTTTTTATGGACAAGTACTTGGTAAAAATATAACTGCTCATTTATAAGTTTATTTCTACCATCAGTTCCGCAACAAGCCTTTGTCATGGTACATTGCCAAAACATTGGTAGACTGGTAAATTATGTATTATGTAAATATGAATATGGTAATAATCATTCAGTACTACTCTGTACCAAAGCACCCTGGTGTTATGTTTTTATTTTTTGCACATCTATCATGATAATGCCTTTGATAATTTTAGTAGTAATATGTATATGGCAAAATATCATGGTGTTACCGTTGAGCGTACATCGGTTGTACACTTGTTATTGTGGTGCATTGTGAGATTGAATGAGTGCGGTCGATAATGTCCATTATGGTTTCAGACACCTCTACAAATGGCTGTCCCACCAAATAGTGCCCTATTAAAGGGTATTTTTGACACAGCCCATGTTTTGGGGTAGGTATGGTAATGCCATGATATTCTGGTATGATAAGGTACCATAGGGAACCAAGCAAACCATGGCATTGCCTTTGGATGCCTTCACTTTATCATGGTATTGCTACAGGACTTTTTTGTAAAGGAAGTTCTTTCTGTTTTTCTCTTTTTTGCAAAACTCAAAATGGTGCCAACCCTTGAATATACATGCTCCCTTTTCCAACAAATCCGCACTGAAATACAGTAGGTAAGCATCTTTATGTGTTATTTTTCTCACCAAAGTTCTTAAGTAGCCCAGGAAGCCGTAAAAGCATGCAGCCATACTCTGAAAGCTCGAGGCTTTCAAAGGTAACCTCTATTCATCGATTCTTTAAATGAATCATGAGCCTTACAAAAGAAAAACAGGCAGAAACTTAATCCATCCATTGAAGTGTTAGAGGAGTGGCGGTTGGCGACTGTGAGAGACAAATGTGCTGTTTTGCACCGCTGCCAGAAACCCACCCGGTTCCTCGGGCTGCTCCTCCTACACAGTCTGGGCTCGCTGGCACGACTGCGCGGCATTCACATCAACCCCGCAATGTTTTAATTACCATTACCGTCTTAGACATGGAGATTAGGCTAAATAATATGTATGAATCTCTCTTTCGGGAATGTGTGAGTGGTCTTGATTAATTACACCTTAACGTCTCGCTGACAGAGAAACAAAAAGATCTTTTTGCAGAAAATTAAACTCGTACGTGCATTAGTCTTGCTTTATTTTTTGCTGGTCACAGTGCGAAAGGTGTACAGTGAAATTTGTAGAAAAGTAACATTTTACTTAAAGCCTGTGTTTAATGCATTAAAACAGTTCTTGTCCTGGATTCTGATTGATAGTGTTCCAGTAGCCCAGGAATATATAGTACAAATATATTAGATTTAATGTTTAATTCAATTTAATTATATTACATTTTAATTGTATGTTTAATATACAGAGCGCAAACTAATAAATAAATTCAGTTGCTATTTGTTTTTACATATAATAATCAACACTCAAAAAAAAAAACATGTAAATTGCACATTAGGCAGGTTTTGCATTTACTTCTAAAATTATTTTTCTACTCCAATTCATTTTTGAAATATAATCATTTACACAGTTCCTGTCATAACTTGTTTTCATGAATTTATTTAAACATATATTAAATAATTAAGACATTACTAACAGGTAAAGTAAATATAATGTAAATATATAAGCTAATATAGTGAATTATTAGTGAAATGCTCCCCTCTAGAGTTAATTTCTCTAGTGAACTAACATGCTGTGGACACTAAATGACTTGCCTGAGGTAAATGTAATGCTACATTAGATATTATTCTCAAACTGTTTTATTGATGTCTTTCCACAGTTGAAACATTGAGATTACATGTAAACATATCTATGCATGGAGTGTCTCTTCTTCTGCTCTTTTTCCTGTTGTGGTGGTTAGTAAACCGTATTGCGTTATTGCGTTACTGCGTGCGCCCCCTTCTGGTTTGGACTATATTCGTCATCTGACTGTATGCTTCGAACCATGATGTCCCTACTGTGACTGTTGGGGACGATTACATGTACCGTTACACTAGGGTTGTGCATTTAATCGTATTTTCGATTTCAATTTCGGCTTCCAACGATTATGAAAACAAGATAATCGAGGTAAAACGATTACTGTACCGCTGCTGCATTCCGTTCAGCACACTTTCCTTTCCTTCACAGTGGTGCGCTTTTATTCCTCCCTAACCCAAACTTAACATCAAAATCAGCCGAATAAGAGAGGGATGTAAAATGCAGTCTACCGTTGCTAAACTTCGGGACGTGCTTTATATTAAACATAAACAGTGCTATTAAAAGCGCATTAAGCCGCGAAACGGACGCTGTTCTCTACGCGGCCACCTGTACGCGCGCTCCGAGACAGTGATGAAGGCGCATAAGCAAAGGGCTTCAGATATGCCCCTAAACAGTCAAATGGCCAACACAAATATATCGAAATGCTGTTTTGTTAAGTATCCTCGTAAATGCAGTCGGTTATGTCTTAAGTGAACACTGAGAAAGTGCGCGTGTATATTGCTGCTTTCACGTGCTCTCGGAAATTTGATAATTACCACTTCTGAAGTCGTGATTACGAGCTCATCGCATTCATGTTGCGAAATGAAAAGGTGTTCATGTGCAATTTTTACCTAGGAAACTCGTATTTACCATAATTCCGAGACCTCGTTAAGGCAGCATAACAGTAGGTCTATATCGGGTTCGTGCAGCTCTTAAAGGGACAGCAGCCAACATTAATGATTGCTAAAGTCATTGTTAATCTAACAAGAAAAGACAAAAATTAAATCACTCACTGCTTTTGAATGAATAACCTTTTTAGTTTTAAATAAGAATTAGTCTATATTTAATGTACAGAAGTTAATTTACATTTGATTACTTTATTACATTTCTGTTGGGTATTACTTATCTAAATACCACTGTTAGTACATCTATCTGAAAAAGCTAAAGCACTGTTTATTTCATTTCTATTTTTTTTTTTTCTGTTGTATTTTTTGTCTGCTTTTTTTGTAATTATTTACTTTGTTCTTATTTAATTGTTGACTGTTTATTGTCTTCTGTAGCTGTTTTGATGACTTTTTACTTACATTAATTAATCTAGCATTAGTTTTTGCTGAAGTATTGATAATTGTGAAATTTCACTGACATTTAAAATGAGCTTACTCATATCATGAAAAAAGACTTTGATCATATCACCCACCAATAATCGTGTTAAATAATCGCGATTTCAGTATTGACCAAAATAATCGTGATTATGATTTTTGCCATAATCGAGCAGCCCTACGTTACACCCCAAATATATATACCTGATTTTATTTTGTTTGATATATTGTGTGTATATACTTAATGTACTTCATATTGGGACTCCAAACCCTTTCAAATTTTCCGTCTTCTTACTTACATTATTGATACATCAAAGTATACATTGTAATGCATTTTATCTGTTTAGAAATCATTTTATTTTTTTGACAATTATAAATATTAAATAAATTAATTTTATTTATTTTTTTATTAATTAAATATTTTATTTATCATAATACGTTATAATGAGTAACGCTTGATATTTACAGTCAATGCTTAAGGAATTATTTGCCCTTTAAAGGTACAACCATGAATATGTAAGCCTTATAATGTACTATAAGTTCAAGATAAGGGATTGCGGCCAGTAGCAGGTGTGTCACCAGCTCTGTATTTTTATACAGTCGAGTCAAGTAGAGAATAATATATATGAGTTAAAGTAGTTATGCAGCATGAGTTACATATTTCAAAACACTGTCACATAGGGTCGGGCATATACTCTAGAGCTGAATTTTTAGGCCGCTCGTGCAGAATGAGATATATACTTTAAGTCAGCGATGTGAAAGGGACAGTGTTTTGTTCAGCGTTCCCTACAGCACTTGTATGGTGATGGAGACCTACGAGAGGCTGTTAAAGGAGGAATCGTCTCTGAGAGTGGGGTCAAGACCCTCCGGGAGAGATGGATAAATGGAGGGAGAGCTATCCGGATGCTCTTCCCGCTGGGAAGTTTTTGCTGAATGTATCCTCGTCCATTGATTCTAAGTGCACACGCTTGAAGACACACGCTACGTGAGTGTTTACAACACACGCGTGTTACCATATATATGTCTGCGTGCTGAAATATTGAGAGCGATTGTGCCTGTTAAAAGCATGTGAGTAATGGAGGGTGAACACGCTTCAGTGAAGTGTATGTCCTGGTGGGACGCTTTTATTTTGTTTTATTTCATAGTAACTGACTAGATATCACAAAATAGCTATTTTTTGCTATAAATTTAACCCAAAAGTGTTTAATATGTTTCAGATAATACTGTGAATTAATACTTGGATATGTTTTTTTTTTCAAACATGGTATCATGATAAAACCATGTTTTTTGGATATGTACCAGGATAATACTATGCTGTTCTTTGAAGTACCTTGATACATGGTATTTGCATGTTTTTAGACATGGTATCATAGAATTACTGTGTTTATGGATGTATACCATTTTAATACAGTTCATATCAGACAGAATATTGCTTGGCAAACCTAAGTAACTTATGGTTATACTGCATCAGCATTATAATAAATATAACTGTCAACAACGCTGGAACAATATGTCAGACTTTGGAAAGTAGGCTATCATTTTTACTTGGAGTCTGATTTTTTTTTTTTTTTTTTTTTTTTTTTTTTTTAAATAGTGGTGCTGCGGTGTGAACAACATAGCAGAATCTTTAATGCTTGACACATTTCTGCTGTCATATAGTATATATGGTATACAGCCCAGCCCTATTAGGCAGCCAAAAATTCCCTTTATAGATTTGTGTCATTTTAATCCAGCTTTCTTCATTTTAAAGTAGTTCATCATTTCCCAAATGTCTCTGGCTTGATGGATGTGTGGCGCTATTTTCCTCATCAGAAGGCATCAACCCTCAGGATTGTCTGTCTAAATTTGGCAGCGCTCCTTTTTTTGTCAGTGTGCATTCTTTAGGGCCTTCTTTCATGCTCACTAAATAAAAGGCTGTGATCTCCATTCTGGATTCAGAGTAAGCCTGCAAACCGGCATTTCACGCTTTGACAGGGGGAAGATTCATGGCGTTCTAGTGGCATCTCTATCTGCTCGACAGATCCAGAGATTGTTCTGTGTTGTGTTCAGAGACAGACGTTCTGAGCTGCCGTTTGTTGTTACACCCCTGTCATTCACATGCTTTTACAGAATTGCTTGGTGCTTTTGGGGTGATGCATGGAAATCAAGCAAGTTTTGACATTTCAAAGCAGGGGTTTTCAAACTCTCTCTATGTTGTATGCAATTGTTTTGATAGAGGGAAACAAGATGCATTTCTAGTTTCAACATTATTTATTCAGATGTTCCCCTTTAAATACAGCTGTTTGTACCCTCACCCTCTTTTTGTCTTTCTCACACAAATGACTTCAGATGACTTTGTGGAATATAGTGCAAGTTCATGTACTTCAGTAGAAATAAAATCATATGACTTTTACAACAACATTAAAGTTCCTAAATACATTTGCACTGTTTGTGTATTGAATGTTGTTTCCTTCAGCTTGTAGTACATGTGCCGCTGTAAGGCGTCTTGTCGCGTACGGCTGCATTATCGTGTCTGATCCACATAAATAATGAAGACCGCTGCTGTAATTCAGTTCCTCTGTTGTACCTGAACCCGACTCCCATAAGACGATCCTGTTATCTCCTTCTGCACGTGTTCGTTTGTAACAGTAGAGCAGGGAGTTATGGGGAGGACATTCAAAATCAATAAAATGTCCAGTTCAGCATCTACAGGGGGAAAACATGTCAAGAGCGATGCAAATTCTGTTCGTACAGCTCAATTACTGAAGCGTATGTGGTTTCCATACGGGAAGCCAATAGAAGCTGCTCATGTTTCTTTTGATGTTGCTTTAATTCACTTGCTCCAGAGGCAGGGTAAATATTTCATAACCTTCTTCAAATATTGATAAAGCTTTTATTCATGGCTCATTTGCATCATGTGAATTTTGAGAAAGTTATTTTGGAAGATTTTTAAGAGATCCTGGAGCTCTTTGCTGGTTTTCCCAGCAGTAAGCTGGTGTCTTTTTCTTGGTGGGAAAACCGAAATTCATGCAAATTATCTGTAAATATTGTCCTACTTAGGGATTAAGTTCACTCCAGCAATCCATGCAGGAATGAAGCGCAAATTCTGCGGTGTGTCAATCTCCCAGTTCTTTCCAAAAAACACGGCAGTCACAAAGGGCCATTCCCCAGCAGGAAGTGCATATGTATTGGCTAACCCCAGGTGGAAGCTCATTGTCTGTTCCTTCAAAGATTTAAATTTAAATGCCCAGCTCTGCAGCTGCTCTCTCTCCCAGCATGCACTGGGCCCCTTTAGGGCACAAAAGCGTCCTTGGAGCTGCCAAACTGGCCTGTAATCCTGCTGAAGGGGCATCAGGTTACTGTACCCAGACAACTTCCTGCCTGTCTTTTTGCACCTTGAGATTTCGGGGAGGTAGGGGCTGGATTCACAAAAATCTTCTTAAGAAAGATTTCTTTAGATACATTCTGAGAAGTTTGTAAGAATGTTCTTAGGTGCAACTCTTGAATAGTTTTCAAATACTTTCTGCAGAACATGTGTTTTAAGCTCACACTCTTATTGTCGCAACTGGCTTAACGGGAGTTCAGCACCCAGAGTCACGTTTTTTTAAATGTGTTGTGTGGTTTAAATAGTTATTTTTAAAGTGCCTGTCTCAAGATGGAGTGGCCTGTTGTATTCATAAGTGCTTTGTCCTTCTTGCACTCTCTCTAATGTAAGGCTGCACAATATATCGTGTTAGCATCGATATTGTGATGTGCACATCCATGATAGTCACATCCTGACATAGTCATGTGTCCTCGTAAACACAGTCCCATATGGCTTATGTGAACGTAAACAATTGAGAAAGAAAACAGAGGCGTATAATTATATTGGATCCATGCATTTAGGTCTTAAAGTGACAGCAGCCTAATATTCCTGCTGCTGTCTGTCAATAATGTTAATTAAACAAAATACAAAGAGAAAATCACTTTTGTAGCTTTAACAAAGATTAATTAATTTTAATATGCACACTGTGTTACTTTACATTTGATTATTCAATTTCTGTACCTGAAAAACATAGGCTAAAGCACTCTTTATCTCTGTTCTATTGTATTTATCTATGCTTATAATTTTTTTTTCTGAGACAGCAAAATAAATTCATTTAACATTTTGCCTTTAGGGATTTAAGGCAAGCTGGAGGTTATCCTAACTTAAAGAGGCTACTTACAATGATTTTTAAGAGAATTTTTTGCAAGTTTTGTCTTGAACAATCTTAAGAAAAAAGATAAAAACATTTTTTAAGAAATGTTTTGGAAATATTGTTAATTTTATTCATATGTTTGAAAATGAAAAAGAATTTCATTTTAAGAATGTTTTGTGAAGTGTTTTTTCCTTAATTTCCTTAATTTTGGAAATGTTTGCAACCCCTTTTACTTCCATAATGTGACACATTTCAGAGTAGAACAGGCTATTAAATGGGCAAAATGGGCCTAAAATGGGCATTGGAAATTGATTGGATGGTGAAAATAAGAGGTCTTGATGACATCATCTGAAAAGGAAAGTTGTTTCAAAAGCAGAGCAAGTTGTATTTTGATTCCACAGATGAACATCTTTGTTCAATGAATCACTTATATTTTTTAATTTTTCTTGCGCTACTGCACTTCTACCTAAATACTTCTTCGTAATCTTAACACTTGCCAAAGTTCCAGTGGGGTTAATTTTTCTGCCAAACTGCTGCCAGAGCCAAGCTGCGTGTTTTTACAAGATCTGTCATAAACTTGGCATGAACGAACTCTCTATTCTCCCTCCCCAACAGCCCTTCCATCCCATGGTAAACCTGCAGTGCTCTCCAGACCTCCGGCCGTTCCTGTGTGCCCTGTATGCCCCCGTGTGTATGGAGTACGGACGGGTGTCTTTGCCCTGCCGGAGCTTGTGTAACCATGCCAAGAGAGACTGCCAGAAGCTCATGGATATGTTTGGAGTCACCTGGCCGGAGGAGATGGAGTGCAGCAGGTACCGATTCAACAGCTTGAGTTTTTTTTTAATAGAAATTGTAGATCATTTTTGAGAAAAGGTACGAAGTGTGCGTTTCCCAGTGTTTCAGACATAATTGCCAAATAATTGCTGAGGTAAATTGTGCTGTAATGGTTGAACGGGTTTCATCCTAACATCTTTTTTTTTTTTTTTCTTTCTGAAAAAATGTTTTCTGACTAAAATAGTGGTTTAACCAAATGCAGATGTCGAGGGAAACCTTTAATCTCCGATGAAAAACAACCATTATGATAAGGGAAAATATGCTAACAATTCAAACCAGCTTGAAATAAGTCTGCAACATATTCCAACTTAATGTTAGCAGTGGAAAAAAAGCGGTGGTAATAAGGAAACTTAAAAGCAGTAGTTATCAGAAAAGCAAGTGTTTTTTATTACTTCAGAATCAACCTTTTAAGTAAGGGTGAGTGAAACAAAACTTGAAACAAAAAATGTTTGTACCAATTCTTGGCAAACATGAAGAGAGAAATGCTCATTTAATAAAATCTGTATGAAACCTGCTGTTATATCTAGTAATTATATATAGTGGCATTTTTAAAGTTTAACTTTGGTCATTATCAAGTCAATATTTAATGATTTTAGTAGATATGAATCACTTTTACATAAAAAAGGTGTATACTGTGTACGAGCAGTAAAAAATTATATTATAAATTATACACACATTAAATACTGCTTATAATAACATACAACAAAGGAATAGTAGACTTCTTCTATGCGTTTTTGTCTCTGCATATATATATCTTTATTATTATTTATATATATACTTAAACACCATAAAAGCAGCGTGCAGTCCTTGTTAAATATTAAATTACTTCTTAAGTGTGTATATATATATATATATATATATATATATATATATATATATATATATATGTATATATGTATATATATATATATATATATATATATATATATATATATATATACATACATACTACTATTCCTTTGTTGTATATTTCTTAAGTATATAAAAAATTTGTCTATATAGCTTTAATATATATAGCTTAACTATATCTCCTTAATATAAATATGTATACGCATGTAAATTCAACATGTCTTTGTCTTAACTGCAGGTTCCCGGACTGTGATGAGTCTTACCCTCGCGCTGTGGATCTGCTTGTGGACGAGGACCCCACTGATCAGTCGCCCATGTCCGTTCAGCGTGACTATGGTTTCTGGTGCCCCCGCGAGCTCAAAGTGGAACCCGAGCTCGGCTACACGTTTCTAGGTGTGCGAGACTGCTCCCCTCCCTGTCCCAACATGTATTTCCGGCGTGAAGAGCTCACCTTCGCCCGCTACTTCATTGGCGTCGTCTCCATCGTCTGCCTCTCCGCTACCCTCTTCACCTTCCTCACCTTCCTCATCGACGTTACACGCTTCCGCTACCCGGAGCGGCCCATCATCTTCTACGCCGTCTGCTACATGATGGTGTCATTGGTGTTTTTCCTAGGCTTCCTGTTGGAGGACCGCGTGGCATGTAACGCGGCCAATCCCGCCCAGTACAAAACATCCACGGTGACTCAAGGCTCGCATAATAAGGCCTGCACACTGCTTTTTATGGTGTTGTACTTCTTTACCATGGCAGGCAGTGTGTGGTGGGTCATTCTTACCATTACCTGGTTCTTGGCCGCTGTGCCCAAATGGGGCAGTGAAGCCATTGAGAAGAAGGCCTTACTCTTCCACGCCAGCGCGTGGGGAATACCTGGCATGCTAACCATAACCCTGCTGGCTCTGAATAAAATCGAGGGCGATAACATCAGCGGCGTGTGTTTTGTTGGCCTGTACGACGTTCACACTCTTCGCTGGTTTGTGCTGGCGCCGCTGTGTCTGGATGTCCTGGTGGGAGTGTCGCTGCTGCTGGCCGGGATCGTAGCGCTCAACAGAGTCCGAATGGAGATTCCCCTGGAGAAGGAGAATCAGGACAAGCTGGTGAAGTTTATGATCCGGATCGGCGTGTTCTCAGTTCTCTATCTGGTGCCGCTGCTGACTGTGGTGGGGTGTTACCTGTACGAGCAGATGTACCGCTCAGTTTGGGAGATCACATGGGTGCAGGAGCGCTGCAGAGAGTACCACATACCCTGTCCTTTCCAGGTAAAAATCAATACCTATCACAAAAACATCCATCCATCCATTTTACGTAGTAGTACAAAACGTCAAAGTATTGTTAAGTTATGTTCACCACAGACCTTACTCATAAATTGAAAAACCCCATTATAAAATCCCATAGGAAAATCTTGAGGGAACCAGCGGCGAATTAGTCTTCCAGGTACCACTCGATACATCCTTGCTCTATAAAAGTATTAAATTCTTAATTCTAAACTCTGGCTTAAGAAAATTGACATCTTCATCCTCAAAACTCAATATTCAATATTCAAAAAAAAAAAAAAAAAAAAATGTATTAAAGATTTTGTAAGCATATTGCTTAGTTGTGCTTGGAGTCAATTGTTTTATTTTATTTGTGATAACGCAATCAAACATGCCAGATTTTTGGCCAGGCTTTCATACAAAGAAATTATGAATACATGCAAAAACAAAGACAGAACCAATGAAAAATTAACTGATTATGCTGTAATCCATGTCTGCTTTTTCTACTGAACTTGTTTTTCTATGCATTTTTTTTGCATAGTAAAATAAAAACTATTGCTGTAGTTTGCTTTTTTGTCAAATAATTTTGTCAGATAAATACCTTAACAAAGTTTAGTGTTTTGTTCTTCCATTATATTTAAAAAAATTAAAAAATATAAAATATTTTCCCCATATTTTGATGGTTTAATTGTAGGGTCATTAAAAACAAATTTCCTGTCTGGGCGTCACTTTTTCCCACTACTGTATTACTATAAGAGAAATTGTTTTTATTTTTTATGTAGTTGTGGCAACAAAGCTTTGACTTTATAACAAAATGACTACTGGTTTTTCTGGAAAGTTTAGTCTTTAAGCCCTCAGATAGTGTCTTATTAGTGTTTCTAGCAACAAGGCATATAAAACTGTCTTACTTGTGCAGAGAGGCTAAAGAGATTTACAATATGTACCTCCTACCTTTCCAATTATTTTTCCTCCCCTGATCGTAGCTATTATCCTCCTCCAAGTGTTACACCAGTATTTCTAATCTCTTCCTTTAAGATAGAGACATAAGTGTTTGACTGATTTGCTTTACAACTGGTTGGATTTGACTGACTGAATGAAGATGATTGTAATAATCACAACCTTCTGTTAGAAAGACCCACATATGTTGAAAATATCCATCGTAACAGTTCTTTTGTGTTGGGGAGTGAATGGATGGTGAGATACGATCCAGTGCAGTGATGCATGAGGCATTTTTATTACAGCGTAACCGTAGATGCTTGGCCTCTCCCTCCACACAATAATAAACGGATCCGAGCATCACGTGGTGTAGTAATTCTCTCCCCTCCCCTCCGGCGTATATCTCCGTGTTCACCATCTCTGGCTCTCTTGCTTTGGCTTGTAAGATGAATGCCTACATTCATCTCACACATTTAACCGTTGAGTATGTGTAGTTTCTGAGGCTCAACTGATAGAAGCCAGATGGCACTAACAACAATCCAACATAATTGGTTAGGACTATCTTGAGTAAATCTTGATTACTTTGTAGGTTTTGAGACTTTATTCATTGTTTTTTATATACATTTTTTAATTATTTGTTATATATATATATATATATATATATATATATATATATATATAATATACACAAATATATAAATTATGTGTGTGTATATATCTGTAAAATGAATAATATAATTAAAAAGGCAAAAAAAAAATCAAGCATAAAAATAGTTCAAGGCATGAAGGCAAAAATGATTTACAAATATTTTATTAATTTATAAGTAATAAAAATTAAGATATTATTAAATTGTAGTTAACCTATTATTATTATTTAGATTTTTATTATTATATTATATATTATATTTATATATTAAAAATATGTTAAAGTAAAAATACTTATGTATGTATGTATGTATGTATGTATATACAAATCTAAAAGGCTAAAATATAATAATGCAAAAAAATTTAAGTTTAAGGTACTTAAACTTTCTACAGTTTTCAGGAAAGAAAGACAAGAAAATATATTTAATCATTTTTATTTATATGCATAATAATAAACATCAACATTTATCAACATATATTTTTACTAAATTAAAAGCATGGAAAATGCCACATGGGGATTTTCATGATAATTTTTGAAGAGTTATGAAATATATTAATAATATTTTAATATGCTATATTTGTAGTATTTTAATATTCTTTGTTTTATTATTTTAATGTTAAAAATGTTAAAAATGTCTCATTTTTATATCGGCAGTAAAATCATTTGATTGAATTTATGTCTTTGATATATTGTGTGTTGCCCAGCCCTGTGTTGATATATTTTTGCAGGATTACTTATCAGATACTATAAATCTCTTTTTTTCTTGCTTCTCTTGGTGTCTTTCATCATTGGGCTTGTTAAGTCACGCTGTGCTGCCTGTATTGTGCTCAGCCCTGTAGCGCTGTGGAGAACAATGCTGAGGGGAGAGCTGTGTGATGCTGCGTCTCGTAACGGAGGACAGACCCCCTCCCCGCTATGATTAAAGGTGGTCAGGCCTGTCATTACCTCAGCCGCTCCAACAAAGACCACAGAGACTGACTCACAAAAGCTCAGGGGCTGAGCAGGGCTTTGATTGGCTCTACATGAGAGACACCCTCTATCTCAGTATGTGAGGTCTGAAGGAGTGAGGTAACGCACTGAATCTGATGACACGTGTGTTATTCGCTCATTAGGGAGGGTAAGGGTTCTTAAGTATGTAAAAGTAATAGTCTTGAAGGATTGAGGATCTGCGTCATTCACCCACCAATATCTGTTGATGTGAAGACATCCTAGTTTATGCTAATGAAGTCTCCTACTAATGAATGTAAAACTATAATTATAATGTTTAGTAATTCAAAAGTGTGTCATTGAGCAGAATTAATGCTACTTTTAGTTAGAAGGCATTCTTATAATTTCAAGCCATTTTCATGGTTCATTTGCTTGGCTCAAACTTAAGATTTCACCCTTATCGTCAGCATTATACCACAATAATTGTGATCAGGAGCCTTATCCATATATTTCGCAATTTAAGACAGATTTCACAGGAAGGGGACCATATGAAAATTTTATATTTCTTTCTTTTGCAGTTTTACTTTTTTATTGTAAACCTCCTTGATACAGTACTTCTATCATGGCGATAACAATGCCAAGGTCATGGGTTCGATTCCCACGGAGTGCATGAACTGATAAAACAAATCTTGAATGAAGGTTGCTTTGGATAAAAGCGGAAATGTGAATGCAAACCCCTTAGATAGTCTTGCCTAAAAACAAGTTAAATGCTATCCATATTTCTTGCAAACTTTGAATATTCTTCATTGCATGCAAACTACATTTCACATTCAGAATTCACAATTACAGCTTAATTATGAACAATTTACTTTGAATATTAGATGCATCCACAGTTCTTACTATGAAAGTCCACACTTAAAGTAAATGTTTTGAGCTTTCCTCCTATCAAAGTGTTCTCCAAAAAAGGAGAATTCTGCCATTAATTACTCATCTTCATGTCGTTCCAAACCTGAGACTTTCGTTCATCTTCGGAACACAAATGAAGATCTTTTTAATGAAATCTAAGAGCTTTCTGTCCCTCCATCGAAAGCCTACGCAACTACCACTTTCAAGCCCCAGAAAGATAGTAAAGACATCATTAAAGTAATCCATGTGACTCCAGTGGTTTAACCTCAATTTTATAAGGCAAAGCAAATGCTTTGTTCGCACAAAAAACATAATTTACCACTTTATTTACAAAATATTAATCTCCAATACAAGTTCACGCAACAACGTCTGCTCTCATGTCAACGCAACACGCATGTGAAAGTCTTATGTGTTTGGAACTACATGAGGGTGAGTAATTAATGACAGAATTCTCATTTTTGGGTGAACTAACCTTATAATACACTTGACAGACGTTTTATCCTTCCTTCCTTTTAAAAATATCTTAAATACATACATTAGTATTTTTCTATGAATATGTATCCGCATACGTTAATGTGTACCTTAAAGACGTCATATTTCATCCCATGTTATTAACTGAAAACAGCTTCCAGAGATTTTTATATTCACTTCCTTTGTGGTGGCCATTCGCGCTGTGAATGTGTTGTGATGTGATATATTGTATGCATGAATGCAGCATCCAGGCGCTTTGACCATGAGCCCCTGACAGAGGAAGACGAGGAGAAGAGGCCATTGTTGTGGCTTGTGCTCACAAGATAAAGCAGGATTGTCCGTGAGCAACGAGCTGTGCAACCTGAAGAAGTGAATGGATACACACTTCAGCTTGTGCACTTTTAAACACACTGATACAGGAAGAAAGTATGTCCGTGCGCACACTGCAATGTTTTGAGAGAAGACGAAGCGGTTACACGAGATATGACAACCGTATTTATCCGTAAATAACTAAAACTGACATAAAAATGATAAAACTAAATGACAAAAACTAAAATGTTACAATTAAAATGAAAACAGAAAATTTAAAATCTAATTCAAAAACTTAAACTATACTAGTAAATTACACTAATAGTGAATAAACCCAGAAGTAAAGAAATGTGCTCTGAATGTTCTGTTAAAGCAAAGAGTGCAGTGAATGTGTGGCGTATCAGAGCGCCTGAGGGAGGCCATTCAGAGACAGAGCTAATGTCTGAACATCTCTGTGTGTAGGTGGAGCAAACCAGCAGGCCTGACCTCATCCTGTTTTTGATGAAGTACCTGATGGTGCTGGTGGTTGGGATCCCGTCAGTGTTCTGGGTGGGCAGTAAGAAGACCTGTTTCGAGTGGGCCAGCTTCTTCCACGGGCGTAGGCGTAAAGAGTGAGTTACCTTCCTGATTCGGGCTTTAGTTTACAGGAGAAAAGACTCAGGTTTTCATTTAAATAGATATGATCTAGTGGAATATACAAGATGGTGTTGATAGACAAAGAACAATAAACAATGTATTGAACTGTGATGCTTTTAAATGTCATCAGTACTTTTATTCAGAAAGCTCTCTAAAGCAGGGCTTTTCATGCAACAGATTCCCCATTTCTAAAATATAAAGGCCTTGTTTCACAGAAAGGGCTTAGAATAATCCAGGATTAGGCCTTAGTGCAATTAGGGAATTTAAGTAGCTTTTATAAACGTGCCTTAGAGAAAAATATTACAGGTGTGCATCTTGAGACAAAACAATGGCACTGACATATTTTAAGATATGCAAGTAAGTTAAGTAAGTTGCTTTCAGTTAAAACAGATCAAACACGCATTTTAGTCTAGGCTTAAGCCTTGTCTGTGAAACCGGAGGAAAATATTTTCATGAATAAAGAGGCTTTAATGATGTGAAAAATGTATATAAATATACGTGTGAAATATTATTTGGATAATAATTATTTTCCATTAAGATTTTCTGTTTTTCTTGTAATACATTATATATAATTGATATAAATATTAATTGAAATGTATATTATTACATTTATATTACTAGATTATAAAGTTATGAAAAATTAAACTGTAACGTTTTAGTTGTATGTTGAAAAACGTTAAATATACATTTAATCTTTCTTTATGTAAATAATTTTTTCTGCTTGTCTGTCGTTTATCTCTATATATTTTAACCGATTTGTTTCTCCTCTGTATCCAGCAGCGGCGCAGTGAATGAAAGCCGGCAGGTTCTGCAGGAGCCCGACTTTGCTCAGTCTCTGCTGCGTGACCCCAACACACCCATCATCCGCAAGTCCCGCGGTACCTCCACACAGGGCACGTCCACCCACGCCTCCTCCACGCACCTGGCCATGCTGGACGACGTGCGGAGCAAAGCCAGCAGCGTCCACAGCAAGATGAGCAGCTACCACGGCAGCCTGCACCGCTCCAGAGACGGCAGGTGAGTTCAACAGCATCTCAAGATCTCAACAATATGATGATCCACTCATGCTATGTATATATACAGTACACTCATGTAAAGAGATATATACAGCCCTGTCCATGCCTCGACAGGTCAGGGCAGTTTTGGCAGCAAAAGGGGGACATATACAATGTTAGGAAGGTGGTCATAATGTTATGCCTGATCGGTGAATGCTATATAGCAAATATCAACTGCTTGATTATTTATATTGTCACAAAATGTAACTATATTATGACCCTGCTCTTTATATAAAGTTGGATATACATGTCCAACTTCATTTGCATTCATGCACAACATAAATGTAAAGTGACATATACCATATAGCAAATCTCAACTGCCTGATTTTTATTTCATTGCAAATCTATCTTGTGTATATATATATATATATATTATCACCCAGCTCTTGTCCAACTTTATCCGCATACACGTAGTACACCAATCTAGGGTGATATACTATGATAGGGGTGTCTAAACTCGGTCCTGGAGGGCCAGTGTCCTGCAGAGTTTAGCTCCAACTTGCCTGCTTGGAAGTTTCTAGTATGCTTAGTAAGACCTTGATTAGCTGGTTCAGGTCCCTTGCAGTTCTTGACCCCTCTGGTCTAATGCAAGTGTATCAGTTGAGCTTCCTCCACGAGTTTCATATAATTTTGCATGTGCATACATGTTGAGCTATGCGTTTAAAGAAGCCTGAACTTAAATAACCTGCCGATTTTCCTTCTGATCACAGGTTCACCCCCTCCAGCCACAGAGGCATGGAGGAACGCCCGGTATATGGGAGCATGCCACGACTCAATGAGCAGCTGTCCCATCACGGAAGCCTTCATCGCCTCGACAGCCAATCCGGACACGGCAGCGTGCGTGACCTGAGCAACGCACCGGCCACTAGCATAACACACGGATCCAGTATGAACCGCGTGGTGGAGGAAGACGGGGCAAGTGCGTAACCCAGAGACTTATCCTCAGATCAGAGCCTCCATCTGAAACGAGAGGCGTATCTGTTGGCGCGGGAGAGTCCCTGTCCTGTAGGAGCCTGGGAAGCCGTTAACGGGCAGACATGTGCTTTGGCAGCAGCAGGGAAATCAGGAACTTGATGCATGTATGTTGACAGAGCCGTCCTCAGGATTTGGCCTATTAGCGGTGCACCTGAGTAACAAGATATGTTTTCTTTGATACTGTGAAGTTCTGTTGGATGAAGTTTACTGCATGTTCTGCAGCGTCAGGATGAAGCAGGACTGGCCGCAGCTGTCCGAGGGGAGATTTTTCCCATTACATCCATCGCACAACCCTGTTTAAAGAGTTAATGGATCATCGATGCTTGAAGACTGATGACTGTCCCATTAGATATCAGGTTTCAGACCCTTGACGGTTCAAAGAGAGGGAGTATCAGTGGTTTTGTGCCTCTGGCAAGCTGTATTTTGTTTGTACCAGAATCCTCACCAACACCTGTTTGTGCTTTGTCCAGCTACTTGATGGCTGCCTACCTCATCACATTGGATCGCTCGAACCTGCATTTCCTTATTACACTTGATATTGTTTCACTTGCCATATTACAGAATTAAAATGGGTTGAAAATGGCGTTTCATTATAGATCTGTTTTTCCAAACGTGTACAAGAGTCTTAAGCTTTGTAAATGGTGCTTCTTTCTGATGTTGCTTCATGAATATTTCAGCAGGCCATTTCCACATGCGCTATGCTCTGTCCAGAGCTCATGCAAAGGCCTTTTGAAATGCACACAATGTGTTTAATGGAACATAAAAATGTGCTGTTGAATTTGTAGGCATTCACACGCTGTTTCACGTCACGCTCTAAAAGTGAAGTTTGAGTGTTTTTGTTTACGTGTTGGATGAGATTACAGTGGTACTCAGTGCCTAAACATGTGACTTTGGACCTGAGCTTTGTAAAAGCTGTTTTTTTTCTGATTGCTATTGCTATATGCTGTAGCTTTGCCTTCAGTTTCCCAATTACACTTGATCTTCATGCTTGATTCTTCTGTCTACTAATGAGGAACAATACAGCACTTTATCTGTGGCTATCTGTTGAATGTGTAGAGACATTAAATCCAGTCATAGCATCATTCAAGATTTCAAATAAAGCTTTTATAAAAAAAAAAAAATTGCTTGAGGCGTGTTTTGTAGTTCCCCATTTTATTGAAATAGTCAGATAATGAGCTTTCCATGTGAAAAGTGGTGTCCAAACCAATACAAATAACAGTATTCCACCTTAAATACATTTGTGCAAAAAAAAAAAAGAAATAAGAAAAAGGTCTACATTGCAGTATGGGGTAATTAATTTTCACATCCCAACCATTCACGCCACACAGGTCAATAAAATACAATAAAAATAAAACCAACTAAAAAAAAAAAAAAAAAAAAAATCCAGCCGTACAGTCCTTAAAACAAGTGATTACACCTATGACATGCAAATCTGTACATAGTCTTACAAAAATCAAGAAGAAACAACGATATGATATGAAGTAGCAATTCACTAACAAGGCAAACAAGATCCTCACGTGAAATGCATGCAAATGTGTGAATGTGTCTTAAAAATCTCCAGTCGTCTCCTCTCATTCTAGTCCATTCTACCTACATTGACCAGTTCACACCGATCTAAAAAAAACTAAGGCACCTCCCGCTCTAATATTGATCTATTCATTGCTAAGTAACAGTCCTAAATATCAAACAACCGATAGATCTGGATCTGTCATTTCTACAATCTTGATCCTCCATGCAAACATATAATCATTGGTTCTGACATACCTGAGATCATTTCAAACAGGTTTCCTGTTCATGTTAATACCATAACCCTGGCAAATTGTTTCTAACCCGTTACAACCTGTATTATGAATATTAGTTTTTGTTTAGAAATTAACATGATCATGGAATAGAGCAAATGCATAACTAAGGTCCCGAGCAATACCACAAAGATTGCAAGAGTGAACGCTTGATTTAAAAACATGTGCCGAGTTTTCTGGACTGGTCCACAGTGAAGGTTTCAATAGTGCTTGCATATAATGGAAAATAGAAAATGCTGGCAATACTAGAATTAATAAAACCACAGGTACATACTGTCTGCACAAACTTTAACTATTTCTGTATTGTGTGTGCTTCAATACTGAGTTCACTCATTTATTTCAGCAAACATTAAAAGCTCACTCAAAAATTAAAAACCCATATGATTTTCTCTTTTTATCATATTTTTAGCATTATATTGAGCAACTGTGAACTGCAATGTGTTTTTAATGTCAGCCATTTTAACATCAGACACTGACAATGCAAGTATGAAGAAATATATATATATTCCTGCATTGCAAGGAAAAGAACCGCATCAACATTTCTGCCTAAACATCACTTTCCCAGGAGAAATGTAATCAAAGGTTTGGGACAACATGCGGGTGAGTAAATGATATACATTTTTATATTCAAGTGAGGTTTTCCTAGGAACAACCTGGAATATTTGGGAATTCTGAACAGCGTAAAAATGTACAATCATCTGCATCTGGAAAATTTGTTTTAAAAGGAATGGCCGAAATCCATTTCTCATTTTATCAAATCTGACATAAATATGCTTTGCAAAAGCGAGCAGTAGTGCGTGTGAATAATACATGCCCATTTAGTGCATGAAATTGGACAGAGGGACAGTTAAAATTGTCGCAGTGATGAGGTTCTGTTAAGTCGTAATGGCTTGGCTCTCTAATCTGAGGTATTTTGAGGTTCAGGGATGTTTGATAGTCTGGCCCTGCACATTTAAAACAGCAGCTTTTTTGAACGTCCTTGCTGAATTCATTTCAATATCAAATGACCTAATCTCCTGCTGGTCCTTGCAGTCCCTGCTGTGTCATTATGAGCTGCAGGAAGTGTTAGAGGCAAAGCGTTGAAGCCCTTTGAATGCTTCACCTGATGAGTTTAGTGTTTTTTTCATGTCACAAACATTAAATGCTCTGAAACTAGTGGTATAGCTTACACTACATGTTATATTCACATGTACACTTTAGGCAAAATTTGGTTCTTGCGAGTTGGAAAAAAACAAACACTGAAAATAAAAACAAAATACTAAAAGAATAATTATGAATAATTAAAGAATAAAAACTCTTTGGAAACAGCATTATTGCTTCATGAAGCACAAAAGTAGGCAAGACTAACACAAACAAGGCTGCAGTGAATCCGTTACATTCAGCACAACAGCTTATTAATGATCACGTGTGATTGTATGTGTTTGGAGAGTTCATGTATTTAGCGTTATACACGTATCTTGATTTCTCTTAACGTTGGATCTTGAACATCACGCAGCAACATTCATGAAACAACAGCAGATTGAATTTGTGTAAATCGTTCTTAGAAAACATTCATACATCAGTTGTTTGTTAAAATGTTAAATATTTTCAATTCAACGTGAAATATGTTGTGTATGCACAGAATTTATTAGCAATTTCATCTTTAAACAAGAATGTTTTTTACCATTCAATACAACAATGTGCACATGACTGTCTACATAAATGATTTCACTGCAGGCTTGTTAATGTTAACAACAAACAAGTGGACAAAATATACATAAGAATGGCTTTATGAATGATTTACACAAATATATTGTTCTCCTTGTGTTTCATGAATGAGGCCCCAATACTTTTTTGTAGTGTTCCCTTGCAAATCTTTTCATCTCAACAATTTATGGAATTACAAAAGACTAGCATATCTTGACAAAATAATGCTTAGATTTACATAAAAAGTCTGCATGATTGACACGGAAAATAAAAAGGAAAGAAGACTCTCTCAAAGCCAAGTCACACTTATTTAACAACAGAATAGTGTTATGATTTCATTATATATTATACTCTACTTAAACTCTATTTACATTATTGAACTCAGAATCTATTCTTTAACTCTGACCTCTGAATGTGAAGGTCGGCATGGCACTGGAGGGTAGAAGCTGAGTAATACAGTAGTGCCACAGCTGGGGGGCGCTCTATCTATTGGGACTCAATTAAAGTGTTCTCGTTTTATCACATTGGAATGGCAGGAACGGTTTTCCATCTTAGTGTTATGTGTTAAAGTAACATCCCTCCCCGATCAATTAAGACTATTGAATGCATATTCTTTCTTGCATTAAATGAGGCACACTTGATGCTGTTGTCAACAAACACTGATAAATTCATGTTAAAGCTGTGTTTTTGCCTTTTTTCGACCCTCTCCACACCTGTGGCGGTGAGTGTTGAGCTACTCTCAGTGGATTGTTCCCTCATTCAACAGAGGAACAGAAACAGTGGCGATGGGTCCACTCAAAAGCGATGTAAGGTGCACGGTAATGTGCATGTAAAACAATCATGTGTAATGCATATGCACACTAATACACACAAACACACACACTTGGCCCCAGCGGTGTGTTTGGGAAAATAATGCATAAGGAGTCTCCGTTAAATGCGTGACTCTCTGTTGTAGAGGAGGATGTTAGAAAGAAATGGGCAGAGGCTTAGCTCATGTCTCCCAGCCGAGGTGCTCGCCGCGCTCCAGAGATTGAGTCTTGCTCTTTTGTGGGGATGAAGGGCTTGGTGGGCTGCTCAGGTTGGAGCTGTTGGAGGCCGTGGAGTGACGTGGCGAGTCTGAATCCTAAAAGCAGGACACAAACAAGAAGGTGAATAAACAGACTAAGGGCCAGATTTACTAACAACTTGCGCCAGCGCAAACCCTCTTTTGGAGTTAAAAAATTTCATCAGGATTTACTAACGACGTGCAACGAAAAACGAGCGCTGAAAAGGCGAGGGCAGGTTTATTTTTGCGGCTGAACTTATTGCATATGCATTTGTAGGAGTTTCCCTTTCAGACACAAAATTTATGGGAGGAGAGTATTTAAATTAATCATGCAAGGTGATTTACTAAGGTTTGCGCTCGTCAATTTACTGGTATTTGCACCATTATTTACCACCCAAAAAAGCATGTCTTAAACCAGACGCTAATTTGCACTGCTTTTGGTAGATTGCACTGATCATTATGGAAATGATCCGGCTGCATCTGTGTTCTTTAATTTGCGCGTCGTCAGTAGATCATGTGCAGAACTTTTTACTCCCATTGGTGCTTTTTTAGAATTGCGCTCTCACGCTAATTTGCCCTGTTTAGTAAATCTGGCCCAAAATACATTACCATTTTTTCTTCAGCAAGGATGCATTAAATTGATCATAAATGAATGAATTGTTCCTTAAGCACCATATCTTCATATTAGAAATATTCCTGAAGGATCATGTGACTGAAGACTAGAGTAATGATGCTGAAAATTCAGCTTTGCATTACAGCAATAAATTACATTTTAAAATAGATTTAAAAGGTACACTATGTAACTTTTTTGTTGTTGTTCAAAACATTTAAATTATGAGTCAATACATCAACCCTTATCCAAATTGTGTTTTTGTCTTACCCTGATTACTATGGTAAGCCTGTTACAACTGTTTATATTTTAGACCTATCAGAATGTTTTTTACGGGAAACTGTGTACATAAATGACTCGCCTGTGCATGTCTCCTCATATCCGTAAACAGTGAAAAGTTGATCCGGCTACTTTGGCACGTGTGTGGTGTGGGAGTGGCATAGGTTAGTGACACAACGAGCAAGAAAGGTTGACATGGAACAGCTAAATTTTGAACCTCCGGGGAATTGCCCGTTTTAACGCCGAATAGAGGAGAGTCTGCTGCCATAAAGAGAACAACACAGAGCTCGTAATAAAACAAGAATCAACATTAGGGGCTTTTGCACCTGAGGAACCTTTTCATAGTTCTTAGAACTATTGGCAGAAGTATCCGGATTTTGCCGCATTCGCACTGCAGGAACTAGGAACGATTTTAGTTCTAGGAACTCCTTTTGGGGGAACTAAATTAGCTCCTACTTCAGAGCTTCAGAACTATAGGCACTACCAGTGATGTAAGTGTGTATTGACTGGCTGAACGCATGCAAAACATCGGTACCCGCCATTTTTAAAAAACACATTCAATGTATACACATACAACATACGTGTACACATACAATTTATAGCCTAAATATAATCTCTACGAACATGGAAAACAATGATAGCTGGACCTCTCGAGTTAAGGAGAAAATCCAACGCAACTTTGAGGGGGCCAAGCGAAACATGATTATGTATTTCAGCTAGTGACATTGGACATCAACCACAGGGCAAACACTAATACTTTTTCATTTACTGTCTTCTTTCTTTGTATAACAGTTCTGTCTAATAATATATTAGACAGGCTGTTTCACAAATTGTAAACTAACGAAGATGGAGAATGTGAGCGCTTTGGTATTCTCAGCGCCGTCAAAAGAAAAGTCTGCCGCGCCATCAAAATAAAAGTCACAACAACAAGTGCAGCTTTACGTCACATCATAGTTCCTACTTCCGGTGCGAATGCATCCAGGAAAAGGCTCAAGAGGAGCTATTAGTTCTCGGAGAACCACCTTGGTGGCTAGTTCCTAAAACTAAGATCCTAGAACTACCCGGTGCGAAAGCCCCCATTGGCTTGGCTTTTTGGAGATGGTGAGAACTGAGGGATTTGAAATAAAAGTGACACGGAGATGGCCTTTTTATTAATCAACAGGAGAGTAAGGCATTTTATTGAACATAAATTGCCATATGTAGCTCTCTAACAGAGCTCCTTGTAAAGCATTATCTATTGTGAAGGGTTATTTCATTATAGTTGTTGTAACGCTGTGCTGGAATTTATTTTTAAGGAAGTACCGTGTCTATTAATGGATTTAACTACAGTAACGTCTTAGGCCAGGTTGAGATCATTTCCATCTAAAGTGGTTATATCTCTTAAGCCCAGTAGTGAATGTTTTATGCACAGTGGGATAATCTCTCTCTCTCTCCTTTTTTTTTTTTTAGTTCTGAGAAAGAACCATATTAATCCGCACAGTCTCACAGAGCCGAACCACAACCAAAACAATGTTCTTCCACAAAATGCATGCAGTTTTGTTTTTTTAACTGCTGGAGGGCCAAGAATTACATAGTGTACTTTTAAGGCAAAATAACAATTGACCATTTTAACCGATTTCTAATGTTTTAGGACAAATGCTGTAACTGTCATATAAATATTTAAAAATTAGAATTGGAGAACAAATTGCATGAACTTGCTGAAAACAAGACAGTTTGCACAACATTTACTCAAAATTCACTAAAAAGTTCTGAAAATATTTGTTATCCATTTATTCGGCTGTTGGTCAATTTTGGGTCTGACATAAATCTATTAACCTTTCATGCAGGCACATTTATTGATTGACGTGATAATTTAAAGATAGCCAAATATCAGCCGATTAAAGAGTTATCACTAGCTAGAACAGCCACAACAACAATCCTCTTCTTCAAAATATAAAGTGGATGGATAAAAGGTGCTATGCAACACATTAATGCTAGCAAACGCTGTACACTTCCACCACCTACACAGATCAAACACGCTTTTAATGTGGAGAAAGCTCAACTAACCCTTTCCCTCATATGAGGTGGGATAAATACACAGGTCTAGGACAGAGCTACAGGGTTCAGATCTGAGGGAGCAGGGTCATGTATGTTACCTTTAGCTTACTAAGCAGGGTCCTTAAAGCCCTTTTCAGATCAGGGGTCTTCTCTGTGGGTGACACTCCTGGCCACTAAAGAGTCACACACAGCACCCACACGTTATTATAGAGTCGATGTGCACAAAGTCAAACGTGGGGCCGAAGCGCAGACTGTGTTTGTATAGGCGGAGTGTTTGCAGGTCAACACCTCAATCTGTGGAATATGGTGCCACTTCACACACTCAACACATGCATATAGCGTGAGAAAGAGAGGATGGAGACCCTCCAAACACATTTTGGCATGTGAAATACAACAAATGCCTGTGTATTAGTTTTAGGGATTGTATAACACACTTCTAGTGCTCTATATTGAGTTTTAGCTATGATCAGCATCACAAAGAGCTCCAGGAGTGAAACTTTTACCTGTTCTGATCAGTCTGGAGGTCAAATCAACATGTTAAATCAACATTTGTAAAAAGAACACACCCTAAAGGGGCAATTACACCTTTACAATTGAAATAACAGTCTTGTCATTCAGAATGGACCAAAATATTTCCACACTATCTCAGCAGCAGGGTTGCAGAAAGTTGAATTTATTTTAAGGAACCTTATTTCTAGCAATAAAAACCTTTTAAGTCTGACTGTTCAAATACATTTAGGGTTTTTTTTTTTTTTTAATTTTTAAATGCCTAAATTAAAAATTAATAAGGAAAATACTTTTAGAAACCAAGGCATCTGGAAAAGTAGCTACAGACTGGCACTGACCTCTCTGTCAAACTGGGAGAGAGGGGCATCACCCCCAGAGTCCATGCCCCCTCCGGATGAGAGCGAGCCATCAGAGGGTGATGTCATCTGACGTTTGGTGGAACCGTAGTTGCCAACTGAAAAGTCCCGTCTCAGTGCACTGCCATTTTGAGAGGTGGACCCTGGGATATGGGACACAGTCATCAACAGATCCTTAAGACATTTGTCCCAGTTCACCTACTTCTACTATGCCCTAAAAGTACATACTGTTTTTGTGAAGACATACTTTTGAGTGTGTAGCAGAAGAGTAGGCAAGCTTTGGGACATACTACTTCATCATAATTGCGTCTTTAACGGACCGCTCTAATTAGGTGCTATTTACACTAAGTGACAATAGCAGCGCTAGGTGAAAATAGCGATAGATTCTCTTTGCAATAAGAGTAAAGATGCTATTTATACTTTATATTGGCAGATACTATTTGCAGTTCAGTGTTTTTGAACATCAACAGGATGCAATAATATCAGAGTGTAAATAATTATATTTATTAAAATTATTAAATGGATGCTGCCTTATTGGGAGAATAAAAACAATCCCTACACCTTCAACAAACCCTAACCAATAAACACTTTTAATATTATTAAACACTCGTTTGCAGTTTATTTCCACTTTTAGAACATTTTCATTTTTTTTTTTTAAATAAATGCGAGCTCGGCGAAAGGCGGATTTGAACCCGCGTCGATCGCATTAAAAGCCACGTCTGCGAGCCTTACTTGCGCCACTGAAGACGTTGAGTGACCCGACCAGACATTGGTGGGTGGAGCTAGTGTAAATAGCAATTGCCAACAAGGGACACTATTTGCACTTAGTGTAAATAGACAATCCATGAATTTAATTTCCTACCGTATTGGAGGAAATGTAGCATGTTGATCTGCCCGTAGTGGGTCTTTTATGTGGAGAACTCTCCTTGTGTTTGCATAATGATGCATTTAAACTAATCTTTATAAACGTTTTTTTATTAATCAATTACTCAAACCCCTTTATCTAAACCTCTCTACTTAAACTGTCATCTCACATATCCACCATGTTTGTAGTTTTTTAAAAATTTCTTATTCGTGTTTGTAATTCTATTTTTCTTCAGCAGTACTTTCTTGACTCATTCTTATCCATATATCTCCATCTATGAACAAATATTTCAGTACTCACGTGTGCCGAGACCACTGCTGGCACTCATTGATCGTCCCGGTTCAGGCCTGGCCTTGGTGATGGAGGGGATACTGACAGATGCTCCCAGGACACCACGGCTCTCCTGAGGGCGCACATTCTGAACACCCCAAATGCACAGTGGGCAGAAAAAAAACTCTTGCATTACTTATTACTGAAATGATCTTTAAGTATATAGCAAGGGGAAAATGAAATCATTTTCTCACTTAGTTTTTCAATAAGACATTTAACAAGCAGAATACAAAATATTTTCTCATTTAAAACTTGAATTTGTGGCTTTTAATCCATGTCTGTTAGCTTTGAGTTCATCCCTGGTTTTAATGCTTAAAGGTGCGATTTCTGAGAAACACTGATTTGATATTTGAAATCAACCCAAACTGCTTTCAGGCCTTCCCACTAAGGTCTCTCCAGCTTTTCTAATATTAACGTGGGTCCTAAAGCTTTTACCTGATCATAACCCTTCTTTTTCCAGTAATATTCCTCTGACCTTTTCTCTTTTATAATGTCTCTCAGCCATCACTCTTTCTACAGTCTTTCTTCAAATCTCCCTCTTGCTCACTCTCTCTCCTCCCCCATCATGAGTATACATGCCCCCTGCTGCTGATTGGCTACAAGTGTGTTGTGCTGCTCGGTACAGTCCACTTTTGACAGCGTTTCTTAGAAATCTGCACCTTACTGCACCTTTAAAACTAAAAAAACTAAAATGGAGGGATGATTTGGCATGCATAGAAACAGTTTGTAAACTGGGAATAATCAATCTGTGACAGGCAAATAGTCTAAACACACAGAATGAGAGTGAAAGTGAGCTAATGCATGTGAGAATGAATTCATTCTCTTCAGAAAACAGATGGAGTGAGTCTGCGTGTCTCTCTCTGGCCCTACCAGAGAGCAGATGGAAGCAGGGGTCCCAGGGGCAGAGCTGAGGGACAGGGAGTGGGAGGAGAGAGGGGAGGAGTCCTGGGACAGGAAGTTGTCAGCAGAGGTGACAGTCATGTGATAGACATGCTCAAAGCTGGTAGGGGTGGAGATGAGGCGCAGACGAGGAGAGGGGAGAGGAGAACCAGGCTACAGCAGGAAACCCAAGAGGAGTAGATATAGAGGGGAGAAATGGAAGAAAAAGAAAGAAAAAATATAGATGTATGCACCAGTTGACTGCTCAATAATGGTGTAAATAAAAAGAAGAATATGACGGCGACAAGTCAACAAGAGCTGAAGTATTTTAAAAGACAGCATGAAAACATAAATGTTGGTTATATCAAATGCCCGTGGAACATGACATTACGAAAGTCAAATGTAGTTTTATGCTGTCTTTTAATCAAGCCCATCTATAAAACTGAAATAACGAAGGGGAAATAATTAACAGCTCGTGCTCATTAAAACAGCTCTTAGAAACAGATGGATGGAGGCGTAGAGAAGCAGGAGAAGAATCTAAGAGGTGACGTTCTCCCTGCTGTTAGCTGCTCCTACCATTGGCAGATCTTTCAGGATCTGGATCCCATCTCCTGGGCCCATATGAACCACATGGTTGAAGTTTGTTGGGTTTGAAATTAACTTATTCCTCATTTCTGGGTCTCTCAGCATCTCCCTGAAGAGCACAAACAATCCTGAGTGAGACTCAGAGCACATGAATACCTTCTCAAGATTAGAATAATTCAAGAACAAATTGCAAACATGAAAACTGGATGACAATTAAGGGCTTTCCACACTGTCTTACCTCATGCTTCTCAAGAAATTAATTAGATTTTTTTTTCAGAAACTTTCACATGCTGTTTATTTGCAAAGAATTACAATGCTGAAACTATTATCAATTTAAAAAAAAATTCTTTAGAGATGCACCAATACTAGATTTAGCCAATTATTCAGAATAATATCTGCTGATGCGGATAGTTTGATTTTCTTAAGGAAAAAAAAAAAATCTCTCCCAACTAATGCTGTAAACTATACAGGAAACCCTCTCATTTGGTACATTACTATAATATTAGAGCTTAAAATGAACAACAGAGCCCAAACTATTATATTCAACTGCTATTACTTTTCAGATATAATAATTACACTCAAATAAAAACTGAAACGTTTGTATACAACTCGGGTAGTTTTCAAAAAACACTTGTCTTCATGTCAAATTTATATATATATATATATATATATATATATATATATATATACAAACTTTCCTGAGGTAAATGCAAATTTAAGCTATTTTTATTGACATCTTTCCATGGTTGAAACACTGATTACACAGATACATTTCGATAAGTTGTACTGTATCTTTCAACATACCTTTTGATGTTCATTCATGTTTTTTCATGCTAAAAAGAGGACGAGATGACTCTCGCTTCATGCTGCCGCTTGAATTGAGACGCTACAGCGATCTGTCACTTGACTCACTTCACATTTAAGAGTGTCAAAATGCCATTTATTGTTTAAATTTCATGATAAAATTGAAAGAATTTGAAAGCTGTAACTTTGCTTCTAATCAGAAGTAACAAGGCACAAATATCTTTGTGATTATTGGATGGAAGGCATGCTACAAATATAGTTTGGTGTAGGGACCTGGCAACCCTGGCTTGAACTACAGGTGATTCATAGAGTCAAAAAGAGGCTGCTTTAACATTGCTATTTTTTCCAACTGTTAATGTGCTATTGTAGCGTAACCTTTGACAGCCCTAAAATTAAATACAAGAAACATTTTCTTCACACTCAGTATGAGTTGCAGTCTGACATGTTTTTCCATCCCCTTTTGACAGGATATGATCGTCTATGATCATCAGCTATTTTTAAACAATTGGCTAGTGGCTGATAGTGAAAATAATTGCTTTTATCTGCCAATAGTCAGTATCAGCCGATAAAAACAATAATTTTCACCATCGGCCACTGGCCAATTGTTTAAAAACAGCTGATGATCAGGGCTGAGAAATACATCAGTACATATCTAATAAAGTTGTTACTGACCACATAAATATATAAATAAGAATTTAAAACCAGGGATAAATTAATTATGAACAGATGTAAACATGAAACTTCCTAGGGTTTAGAAAGGTCCAAAAATTAAAAATCTCAAGTGTGAAAAGCCCATAAGAGTTTCCTTTAGAAGTCAAGATGGTTGCTAGGCTTGACCGTCACCTCCTCTGCAGAATCCTCTCCTCCTCCGGCACGCGGAAAGAAAAGCGGCGTTTGCTCGTCACACTGCGCACCATCTGTTTACGGCTTTTATCAGATGTCTCTGGCACCACCAGCTCATCTCCCTCTGCACATCATTACACAGTACAGAAAGCATTAAACGCATTACACTACACATAAAACTGCAGGAAACGATAGAACAACAAATGTCTATTAGGATGTACAACTCTGTTACATCACATATGCATGAGTTGATGCTTCCTATTCACAAGATGCTGCATATTAAGCCAAGTCTTTTAACAACATGAAATAAAAATGGACCTCATTCTCTTTTTAATAAATGTTTCTAAAACTGTGTGAAACATTTATCAGTGCAAATTATTAAAAAAACAATGTTTGAGTGAAAATGCATTAGCTTTCTCTGCCTCTGAAACAACTTTTCATTTTCTTAGCTTTTATTTCCAACTGAATATGCATGAATACGTGGGTCAGGAATTCTGGAGCAGCAGCAAGAGGGAGAATTTCACCTGCTGTCTTGTTTTTAAAGTAGATGAGCCGTACATTCTCCAGCCCTAGCAGGTTTAGGGAGCCGTCTGCATTCAGAGGATGAACCTGCAATGCAGGAGACAAACCACTCATTAACACACTGCACTTTAATTTACCACCTGCTTCTACTATATTTTATTCTATAAAGGGATGAGAAGCTTTTCTTTGATGTGGTATTGAAGATATAATGAAAAGTGTACATTTTTCAAAGGCATCGTTTGAATCCACTCCATAGTATTGACGTCAAATACATCCACTGCATTCTCGCTATACACTGACAGATAAGGTGCATTATAACCTGCAAGACAAAAGTCACAGAAAAAGTGTGAGAAATACTAATCTTAGCACTAAACCTCTAAACTTTTAAGCAAGCAAGTTATCCTCAGCATTCCTCCGTTCCAGGACATTTTGTGGAAATTATGAGCACAACATCCACAACTAAATGGTTGGTGACTATTATAATTGATGAGCACGTAAGTACAAAAATGCACACTTTCAACTGGAGTACACAAAATATCTATTGTAAAAATAAGGCCACATTATTTACATAAAATAATATACTATCTAAGTATATATATAATATTTTAAATATAATGGCTGATATGACCAAAATCTTATATCATGATATGATTAATTTTATTTCACGAAAAAGATAATACATCATGATATAGTTATTTTTTCTTTAAATAATGATATCAACATTTTGATACCATTGAAATTTCATAATTCTTGTCACCATTTTTAACATCACAAAAAAACTAATATTATCCTAAATAAAAATAAAAACAAGCTTACTGAAGACAAGTAAACCGTGATAAAATAAGAATGAAAAAAAAAAAACGAATTACAAGCATATAAGAAAACAAACTACAATAGAACAGACACAAATGAAATAGACCTACCTGAAAAACTTCAAGCATTAGAATTAAGAAATACCACATAAATTGTAATCAAATATATATATATAAAAAAAACACTGCATAGTCTTCACTGTGTAAATTAAATATACATTCAATCTTATTAAAGTTACAAAAGTCATTCAGTCAAGAGCAGTGAGAGATTTTCACTTTTGTTGTTTGATTAACATTAATGACAGAAAGCAGCAGGTTTATTAGGCTGCTGTCACTTTAACCCTCATGTACTGTTGCGGGTCAATTTGACCCGTTTTGATTTTTGAGTTGTCAGAAACATCAGTTAACCTATGTTTTTTTTTTTTTTCTTGAAATTTTGTGACTTTTTCTCATTTAGGGTCATGAACATGCATGAAAAAACACACGCTGATGTGTTTTGACATATACACACTAAATTTTGGTTCCTTTGGTGATGTTCACAGGTTCACAGGTCACCGGCATATTTTAATATTCTATGGCAGTGGTTCCCAAACCTGTCCTGGAGGACCCCCAGCCTTGCACATTTTGTATGTCTCCCTATTTCTGACACACCCATTTCAGGTCTTGCTGTCTCTACTAATGAGCACATGAGTTGAATCAGGTGTGATAGATGAGGGAGACATACAAAATGTGCAGGACTGGGGGTCCTCCAGGACAGGTTTGGGAACCACTGTTCTAAGGCAACTGTACAGACCCAAAATAATAACATGTCTTGATTATATTTTGTTATTTTAGTTTTTTACTACCCTATGAAGCTAAAAAAGCTTTTCCTTTTTTAGCTTTTCCTCACTTATTTCAATATAAAAAATATTTTGTCAGCCACATATGGTAAAAATGAGCCATCATTTCTTTTTTCAATCTATCTGAAATACTATCTAACCTACATTCTTTTCCTTGAAATTTTGTGACTTTTTCTCATTTAGGGTCATGAACATGCATGCAAAGTTTCAACACACTGATGTGTTGTGAAAAGTGCATACAGAAATTGTATACGTTCGTACCCATTCGTGGGTCAATTTGACCCATATAGACAGCCATTCAAAAGCAACTGTACAGACCCAAAATACAAAACATTTCAGTGTTGTATGTCACAGCTCTTCAACTCCAGAACTGAGGTGCCATTGTCTTACTGAGTTTAACAGCTTTTTATTTTCAAAGTTTGTGAAACTATACCTGTTAATTTTACCTGTTAATTGTCTGTCCCACTTTTTGAGCATAGATATGAAAATGACTTTTCTAACTTAAATTGTTAAAAATGTTGAATACTTCAGAGCACAGACTTAAGTTTGGTATCTTTTTAAAGGGAACACTTCAGATTATTGTAGAAGTAAAAAAAGTTGTAGAAATGTATGTGTGTGTATATATATATATATTCTGTGCCGAATTTTAGGTTGATATCACAAAAAAAGAATTTTCAGTAAGATTTTTCATGTGCAGTACCAAACTTTTTCCCTAAATAACATCCAGACTCCGGCGGTGACTCTTCAATTTCCATATATGGTTTGAGTGATCAGAATAATTTTTTTCCATACTTTTCAAAATATTTATGAAGCAGACACTCTATTCAGAAGTAGTTTGGGCAGTAATGTTAATATTTGATTTGAATTCAATCCCTAAAACATATACAAAAAACATACGGAAAGAATCAGAGCGCGTATTATAGTTCGGCACCACATCACAAATGAAGAATCTATCGCTATTTATCTATTGCTCTGTCATTTCTTTTGAAAATCAGAAATCACCAAATATGAAAACTAGAGTCTGAATGCTTTCAAACGATATATAGTTTGTCAAGATTACTTTAGGTTTAGACTAAGATATTATTGTTATAAATGTATAATGGTAAATGTCTCACAGGTGGGGGGACGGGCAGTCTTAAAAATAGTGGTTAAAAATATTTTTATAAATCATAAATTCAGATATTTATTCTTTGTAATGTGTGAAAAGTATTGATTGTATTTGTACATGATTGTATGTTTTTTTTCATAGTGTGATTTTTAGGGAATTGTATTGAATCCAATTAGGGTCAATTTGACCCGGACCATACAGGGAGTCGCCAGAAATTGAACAGTGCATGAGGGTTAAGAGCAAATACACAGATCCAATATACTGTCATACATTTTAAGTGCAATCATTTCATCCTAAATTTTGTTGATTGGTTATTTTATACTATAAACAAGTAAACACAAGCCATAATAATCAGTACAGAAAGAAGAATAGTCACTCACGGCATGTGGTGGGTTTTGCCGGCCACATCAGTTCCTGTTGTCGTGAACGTCTGCCCTGGCAGTCCACATACACACCAATACTGCTAAAGCACAAGAGCAGCTCTTTACTGGAGATCTCTACGAGACACAGAGCATCCAGGCTCAGCTGCTCGATGAAGGCCAGGGTGTGATCGTCAGGGTGAAGGAGGCTATTGACAGTTCCATCCCCCTGAAGATTGTAGTGCAGGAACCCGGAGTGGAAACCCACGCAAAGCTTGTCACCCTGAAGACCCATCCACTGCACGGATGCAGGGACGATGATATCCTGCAGCTTCCGATGGCGCGTTTTGCTCTTATTAAGCTCGTAGATGATCACCTTGTCAGATTTTTTCATGGCCACAAAAAGGCATGTGAGAGATCCGTGTCTGATCGTGCCTGAAACCAGAGTTTGGCAGCCTTTGGTCTCCGCTATCTTGCAGATATCGGCATCGCGGTCATCCAGGGCCGTCATTGGATAGAGTCGCACGTGGCCGTTTCGACCCGATATCACAGCAATCAACTGTTCTGATGGGATCAGCTCAATCTGATGGACCTTCTTATCTGCTACCTTGATAATCTCTGTGAATAGGAATATATAAACAATAAGAGGCTTTGTATTAACATCAAAGAGGCACTAAGATGCCTAAAAATACAGTATAAGCGCAACAGATAAGTATAGTAAACACAGATAAAGCTTTTAATTACACTTACCATCTTTGGTAACGTGAATAACGAACAGCCCTTCCTCATTGCCCAGGGCTATCCTCTCATGATCTGAGGATAAACAGAAGAGTAGTTAAAATAAACAAAAGCAGAGTTTGATAATGCTACGCTGAAATGAGTTGGACCTGTCCAGACCAGTTCTTAAATTGTTGTTTTATTAAAGAGTTTTTCTCTTGCACTTTTGAAGTACGAGACCTCAAAGAATTAATAAACATTAGACATGGACATAGTCTACTCATACCACTCACAGAAACTATGCTACAAAAAACATGATAAGGACATACCAACAAGCTCATTAACATAATATGATCACCCACATTTACTCATTTCACATGCGAAGAGGTTAGCCAATCGTTTCAGAGATTATATAAATATATAAGTCTTAATGATTGTTATGTAATAAAACACCTTGACATTAAAGGGGACCAATTATGCAAAATTCCCATTTGGATAAAAATGTGTGTTGGCAGTGTGTGTACACAACCACCCTATAATGATAAAAATCCAACCACTCCTTTTTTTTTAATCCCCATATATCATAAGCAGTGTCTCAGAACAAGCCGTTTCCAGATCCCTAGCAGTGTGAGGTCACATTAGCCACAGGCCCCGCCCACAAATGTTGACAGACACTGCCGTTTTAACATAGAATCGCCCTGAGCGAGTTCACAGTCCGCCATTGCTGCACTGACGAGAATGTCTCCCAAGCGTTTTAGGTGTTCTGTAGTTGGATGGACTAATCCACATAGCTCTCTCCATTTAACGTTACTCCCTAAATCTGAGCCGTTGAAGACGAGGTGGATTAATTTTGTTTTCAAAGAAAATGCTCCCTCAACTCTACCAAAATTTGTTTATGTCTGCGTGAATCATTTCACACCGGACTTATTTGTGAACAAAAGTCAATACAAAGGGACAATACAAAACAGAGGTTGTGCTAAAAATGTGTTACTCAAGGATAGATCAGTAAACTGTTCGTGATACTGGATACAGTAGTAATGGAGTTGATTTACGGATATAAAGTTTACCAGTTTATTAAGCACCACCCGAAAAGGCATAAGGGTTTATATATTTGTTTACTGTTAGTTGTAACGAGTGTTTCTGTGTACTTCGCTGTGTATCTTGATGATAATGCAAGGGAGAGAGAGAGTTTATGGATAATATTTTAATGCACACATGAACTGTGTTTTATTAAGCTCTTACAGTGATTTTCTAGAGTGAAAACGGACGCTTCATCTTTTGTGTGAAGTACAATAAACATCATAAAACTCATCTGTAAAGTTTTGGCCATCATTCGGACAGGGTCCAGTACAACAGGCTTGTACTAATATAGTGGAAGAAGACAATGTAATTTATAACCGTAATTGAACTAAACTATACCTGTTCTATCTCCATGCAGCATGTATTCGCAGTTTCTGACATTATAGCGCGTCCTGACGGACTTCTGACATGGAGAATCAGCTCTTGAAGCTCTGCCCTCTTAGGCCGAGCGCAGCAGCTCATTTGCATTTAAAGGGCACACACTGAAACAGCGCGTTTTTGCTCAACCCCAAAAAGTGGCAATTTTTACATGCTATAAAAAATTATCTGTGGGGTATTTTGAGCTAGAACTTCACATACACACTCTTGGGACATCAAAGACTTATATTACATCTTGTAAAATGGGGCATAATAGGTCCCCTTTAACATTATAAACCCAAGATTATTGGGATATGGTGGACTGTACCTATTATAGCAGCAGACTGTGTGGTTTTGATGAGAGGCAGTGTGCTGTCATACACCTCTTTAGGGACGTAAACAAAGCGCTCTTTAAGTTTGCTCTTCTTCAAGAGGCGGTGCAACTCATTCAGCAGGCCAACCCACTTGGATTTTTCCTGATCGCTGTCAGCCAGGATCAAGATGGAGCATTTTTTATTGCTGGATGAGGAGAGCTGTGATGCTGTCACCTGCAGGAGAGGAAGAGGACAACAACTTCTAAGTTTATCACCGAACACAGGCACAAAATAATTTTCTTAAATTACATTACAAAACTAATGTTACCAATACAAACTTATGTCAATAAAATATTCAACTCACCCTAAAGATACAGGGAATGTCCTTTCTGTTTGCATGAATGACATCTGATGCCAAAACTGAGTTAACTGAAAATTCCTCGTCCCTGAAAAACAAAAGAGAACGATTTAGATGTCATGCAAACGCAGTCATTAGAATCAAACAGGCTCAAATGTTTGTTTTGATGTCCTCTCTGACCTCATGTCAATAACCTGGTTCACCACGACACCAGGCTGAGCAGCTTTGCCCTCTGGGAGATCATATAAGAAGAGTTTGAAGTCACAGATCACAGCGATGGCCCTCTGCCACCCCTTCTTCACACCTAATGGTCTAGGCACCTAAAAGAAAAGATCTCAGAATTAGTTCTCAACTTACTGAAAACAAAACTTTTCAACTTTTATATTATATTATATAGCAATATTAGATTTGGTGACATTTTTAAAGCTAAGTTCACCAAAAGGGTAAGTTCACCAAAAAATAAAATTTCTGTCATTAAGTACTCAACCTCATGTCATTCCAAACCCACAAGACCTTCGTTCATCTTCAGACCACAAATTGAGATATTTTTGATGAAATCCGAGGTTTTTTATCCCCCATACAAAAGCAACGAAATGACCACATTCAAGGTCCAGAGAAGTACTAAAGATATATCGTTCACTGCATCAACTGCGTAGGAGACTGACAGTAAAGACTGTCGTTACTACTTCTTGGACCTTGAATGTGGTAATTTCATTGTTTTCTATGGGATATAAAAAAAACCTCAGATTTCATCAAAAATATCTTAATTTGTGATCCAAAGATGAATGAAAGTCTTGCGGGTTTGGAATGACATGAGGGCGAGTAATTAACGACAGAAATTTCATTTTTGAGTGAAGTAACCATTTAATCCTGCTCCATTTTCAGATAAAAAAAACTAAATAAATGTTTATCTGCTAATAGCTAGTAATAGTAACAGTAATAGTTTTGATCACAAAACTTTCATTAAACTAAAGCTTCTAACCTTGACGTGGCCCTCATAAGCTGTGCCGATGCCTTTCTGGGGGTCGATACCCAGCGGCCCTTTGGTTTGATCCGGTGGGATCGGGCATACAGCAGGAGCTTTGTCCGCACAAGTCACATGACAGGAGAAATTACAGACTGCAGAAGGAGGAGAACAAGGTGAATGTCAATCTTAATGCCAATTATTATTTCCATGACAACCTCAGCTGTTGCCGTAGTGACCCCTTACCTTCACACGTACAGCCCTGTCGAATGATTCCCACCATTAGAGACGTACACTGGTTACACTTAGTGGCCGTATTGAAGGTCTTCACCACGAATTGATGGGCCTTTGGCTAAAAAGAGCAATTTAGAAAACTATAAATTACAACATATTACAGAATATACAATATGTTTGAGTTGATGTTAATGAAGTTAATAAATTACTTTAGGTGTGCTGTGACCAGAGCTACTGTATCCTCGAATGAGAGTTTGTGCACCTCTTTGTGGCTGATCTACCTGCTGGAAACACAGTCATGGCTATTAGTCACAACATGCTAACATCCTATTAAAAGCGTTAAAGCATCATCTGCACCATCTCTTTTTCTGAATGAGTGAAGCTTTGTTCCGAAGCCTGCTGAGCTCCCTACATAGACAGCCCTCTAGGCTTTATAGGCATGCTTTTGGCCATATTCTAAGGTGGCATCCCATGTGTATTGGACAAGGCAATCCCAGAATGAACTGTGACAAGCTCAGTATTAAGTATCATCCAAAATGGCAGTGCAGTGTACTAAGTTTCTAAGTTTTAGTGTCGCTAAAGGGGTCAGACATTGAGAAGTCACCTCGTGAGACTCTGTATCGCTGGTAGTTGAAGGTGAGCGAGAGTGTGACGTGACCTGGGATCTTCCATCTTCCTCCCGGGATGGTGTGTTGGACAGGCTGAAGTTATCGATAGAATCAATCTATTGAGAGGGTTAGAGAAAGGAAACATTTAGAGAACCGACCCAGCTGTATCACGAGCAGCAGAGGGAAAACATAAAATGGCAGCATTTAGACCCAAGACATGCCTGCTAAACATAACACAACAGGGCTGTTTGCAAAGACATCATGCACATTAGTAGCATTTTGACAGGACAGAGGTTTAGAAAACATTTCCAAGACCCAAATAACATATCAATGATGCCTGACAGGAAAAAGAACCAAGAATTTAGAGAAATCTGAAACACTGCTGAACACAAACGCCACATGTCTGTTTCACAAAAAGCTTCAAAATAGATTAGAAACAGCAATTATATGCAAAACTGAGTTAGAAGTTGTCATCCAAACCTCCATTGGTAATGCAAGATGAATGGAACAAAATGTTGCATGTGTATTAGCTACAGAAAGTGTCAGTTTGTAGTCCAAATGCTCATGATGAATAAGAACTGAGGTGAAATTGACTCTGAATTCGACAAATAAGCATGTGCACTTGAGAAACCCTCTGGGAAGTGTGGATATGCCGCTTATGCCATGCAGTAACAGACCGCAGACATGCATCAAATTCACACAATCAAACCAACGTAGAGATAAACCTCTGCACCGAACACAACAAAAGGAGCTTACACGTCTGCCTTTGGCGGCCGGCCCACAGGCAGTGGAGCGCTTCATCACAGACAAAATAGACAGATAGAAGGAGAGAAAGAAATAAAAAGAGAGCAAACAATATATGAACACAGAGAAAAGGATTTGCGTGCTTACTCGCTTTTAAAATTACGGTCTCAAAAGCCCAGAAGTAATAATCGAGAACATTATTTAATCCACGCTAACCAGGTAAAGAGAATACAAGAGGAAACATACATATCAATAAAATCAATATTGTGTGAATAACAAATGAAAAAGCAGACAGAAAGAATTAATGTTATATAGTAACTTTTGCTGCAATTTCATTTTAAAATGAAGCCACATGCCACTGTTTTAAAATACCTACATCAAACTGATCCAGGGCGGAGGTCGGAGCATTGAGGAAAGCCAGGAAGGAATTCTGGGAGTCTTGGTGCTTGACCCCTGGAACACATAACATGACTTAAATGTCATATACAAACATATACACCAACAAGACAAATTTTGCCCGACTCAATTCAAATGTTCAGACTTTTACCTTTAGACAATCGCAAATTCTCAGTTTCCTGTTTCAGCCTCTGGATCTCTGCCTGCAAGTCCTGGTTCTTCTTTTCCAACTCCTCCAGCTTGCTGTGCAGAACAAAATCAGACAAAATGTAATGACCATAACCTGATTAATATGCTAATATATGGCCATTTTTAGATTATCAATGTTGGCCAATGGTCAATTTACATTTTACTGAATTATTAAAGTCACAATGAAATGGAAGAATCGACTGATTCTGTCTTGTTTGGGAAAGTGGTTCTATTCATCAGTTTTGTTGATTTGATTTTGAGATGTGAACTCAAAAACAGCTGAATTTTTATTCATGCTGACTTTGAAGATCTAACATAAACAACTTCACGTTTCAATTAAATAATATAAAATATATGTATAATTTCTAGCTATTATGTGTACAACTCAATCATCAAATTACATTTTCTGAATAAAATTGGGACTTGGACATTGGTCAAACCCATTTCCGTTGACCATTCTTACCAGCTATTCACTGGATTGTCAACTGGATAATACCAAAGTCCCTTTTAGACATGTCATTCCACTCGGCGGCCATCTTTGAAACGCCTCTCGGAGAGCTATTTCAGTCAGGCAAGTGCAGCTCCTATCTCTTTGTATGGGGAAATATCAAATTCTCCATAGTTGTTCACCAAGCTTACGATTAAATTTAATTTGACTATGATTTTTTTTTTAAATCACCAGTGAAATCTGACAACTGTCTCATAAATTTTGTTTCTAAACGCTTAAATCATGACAAAAAAAAAGGTCAGGCTGGACCAGCCAATGCACATGCACTGTCCTAAGCGCACGTCTCAGAACACTGACTGTTTCTATAACAACCAGAGCTTCTAACAGCAGCTGCAGTGATGCAATGACTTTACCAACTGGCTTTTTACTTAGAAGACAGGACTTGTTCTGCCATTCTGTGTGTTGCACTTTCTCCCCTTCCTAATAATATAAGTGCACCGTCTTTATATAAGTCTTTGATAATACCGATCAACTCATTTCCTGATCTCCCAAAAGTTACGTTCTTCTGCAAGCTTTAAAGGAGAGATGTGTGTTTTACCACTCAGTGTCCATATGGGACGCCTTGACTTTGTTGAGCTCATCCTGGATGGTTTGTTTGGCTCTAATCTCAGCATCCAGTGCAGACTGCAGCTCCAGACGGGCAGACATGTCCAGCTTAGCCAAACGTCTCATCTTCCATGGCATGTCCTGGAAAACCAGAAGAAAAGAAAATTAAACATCTACTTTTGCCATTGCCATTAACATCTTTCAAAGTTTGAAAAGGTCAATGTTTATAATAAACTTCATTATTAACTCATGCTACAATGCATTCCAAAAACTAAACACTAAGTTAACAGTCAAGATCAAAGTTTAGTTGTAAAAGGACTCTCACAGTAGCACGTGCACCCAGACTGGTGTTCCTCAGGCCTTCCAGTTCTTCTGTCATCTTAGTAGCCAAAGCCTGCAAATATCCTCGAGCATCTTTCTCATCACTGACCCTGAGAGAGAAAAACAGATGTTCAGAACTGCACTTCAAAACATGACCACAAGATGGCCCCACGGCCATACAAAAACCAAGGGTTTGGTGCCAAAGAAACAGAAGTGAAACAAAAAATGAATTACAATTATGCAGAGAAGCAGCAAGCATAATAATAATTTTATTTTAGAATTTTCAGCCTCTGTGCACAGAAAAAACTGCAGCCGTGATTTTAAAACCAAGCAGAAGCTATTGCTGGCCACTTGTCTTAAGCAATGGAACGAACGAACAAGAAAGTGGTGACCTTTTATGGATAGTTCCTACTAATCTGCCTTTCAGCAAGGACTAATGGGCAAATGTTATGTTGCATAATTAATATTCATTAGTCAAGCTGCTATGTCCCTACTCCACTCTTTTCAGATCATTCCTGCACTTTGGCTCCACTGCAGGAACTTTCCCCAGGAACTAGGGACTTTGGGGTGGTACTCAACCGCAGGGACAAGGGTCTAAATGAAGTTCCGGGCAAAAATTTCACCCTCAGAAAGTTCCTGCTCACGAGGTAATACTCTTTCAAAGTTCAGAAACTTTCAGGGGTGAGACTTGTGCGCTGAACATGCTGATTGGTTGAGTTCATGCAGCATTTTGATTGGTCGACTCCACACCGCATTTTATTTTAACCACCATTTTTAAAAAACAGCAAGGTGAAAGCAAGTCCTTAGTTCCTGAGGAAATTTCCTGCGGTGGAAAGCGGCTTGAGAGTTGTATGCTATTTAAATGATCAATTTTCATCAAGTTTAAAAAAATACGGCCGATGGACCGACGACGAGGTTCAGGCTTTATTAAGCTTATATGCGAAGGACGAAATCCAGCGGGAAAGTCGCATGCACTCCTACATCACTGGACTAATTTGCCTAATCTTCACAGTACTTTAGACCATGATGGAAACGCAGACAGCAACAGGTCTGAGGGAAAAAAGTTCCGGGTAGTTTCAGTGGAAATGCGGCTTAAGTGGCTTGCTGATTCCAGATTAAAACATGCGATTAGACAACAAGGTGAAAGCATGTGTGTGTTTCTCACCACTGAATGATTTCTGTGATCTGGGCTTCCCAGTGAGCCACACTCTCTTTCTTATCAGCCAGTTCTCTCATGTCCTCCTCCAGCTGTTTGTTACTGCTGCTCAACTTCTCAAACGAAGACATCACCTACAAACACAATAAAAGATGTTCCTGAACACACTACAGATTAAAAGTTTGGAGATTTTTTTTTGTTTATTTTTATTTATTTAAATTGATTAATCAAAAGTGACAGTAAAGACATTTATAATGTTACAAAAGATTTCTATTTCAAGTAAGTGCTATTTATTTTTTTTTTTGCACTTTCTATTCATCAAAGAATCCACAAAAATATTAAGCAGCACAACTGTTTTCAACACTGATAATAATCATAAATGTTTCTTGAGCAGCAAATCAGCATATTAGAATGATTTCTGAAGGATCATGTGACACTGAAGTCAGGAGTAATGATGCTGAAAAATCAGCTTTGCAACACAGGAATAAATTACCATTTTAAAAATATATTAAAATACAAAGTAGAATAATAATAATTAAAATAGAAATTTACATTGTATTTACAATAATATTTCACAATATTACTGTTTTACTGTGTTTTTGATCAAATTAATGCCAATTTGGTGAGCATAAAAGACTGAATAAGACTTTACAGTACTTTTTTATGAACACGTATTCATTCAGTCAACCCACGGACTTTATTCTGAAAATGTAGTTTGGCACAACCCTGACCCAGTTATACATTTCATTTCAGTGAACAGAAAATAATCCTCATTTGAGGTTTTTACTCCAATACAACCCAATTAACAACAACAGGCTCAAAAACATGCCCATCATCATTTCAGAAAATCACAAACCAATACAGCAATTTAAGAAGCCAGATGTAATTATACGGACCAGAGAAACAGCGACTGGCTCTCATCAGAGACTGCAGGATGGACCACCATGCAAAGCCACCCGTGTTACTCTAATACCCTCTACATTTCCGCCCCTACACCAAGAACCCTGAAACGCTCATGAATAAACATGACCCCCTCCGTCTGCAACAGCTCAGTTGACCTCGCAGTAAACATGTCTGCTAGTACACATATATCCAGTCAACTCTGATTTAGATGCGCTCTCTATCTTAAGCAAGAGCTGGTGAGGTTGACCACCCAATAATTGCACTTGCATTATTCATCATTTTCATTTAACACTGCACTCTGACCGGAGCTCTGAACCCTCGCAGTGGTCCTCAGGATAACCGTTCCAAATTCCTGTCTGTTGATCAGCATATTTCCCTGTGCTTACACAGGGGGGAGAATGCTGACTGACTTCCCAGTAAAACATTGGCATGGTGGACCATATCTTCAGCTCATGGAAACACTCAGTCCACAAATGGCAACGGCATGTTTTCTTTCTTTCACAACTGAGTGCTGCCCTCCAAGGGTTCTTCTCTAAACATCTCTGGCGTGTGTTTTTTTTGCCGTCAGCCTCACTGAGAGCAGTTATGAACCGACACACGCACATGGAGGGCTCTCTTTAAACCACTCTGTGTGCTTTACACTCCATTTGAAGTGCTCAAAAATGATACCCAGTATTAATTAACGGTTTTAACAAAAAGCATCAACTCTGACTGCTAAGAAGCGAAGCCTCCTGTCATCTTCAGCGTAATGACCACATCAAAAGCGAAGTGGAATCTTTGACTTCAGTAATATGAGAGATGGAGGTTGTGGTTTCAGGATTGTGGGCTGATGTGTTAGTGTTGCACAGCATCCTGGAGCCACAGTAGTGTCATTGTATCCAAGCCTAAAAATACTGGTATGCCATATTTTTTTTCAAATCGTAGTAGTTTTACTATGAGAAACATTGTTTATACAGTAGGTAAAAATGTTTGCACACCAACAGTTTAACTTGAATCTAAGGCATGTCTGCAATAATGTAAAACAATAAATAATATAATGTGAGCAAGACAAACACTGTCGACTCTCATTCGAGAAGACTTAAGATGTTAACATTCACCACACTCTATAAGTAACAACACAGTCGAACAACATAAGTGGCATTGAGATAATATAGTTGGTTTAATATTGTGAGGTATGATTTAAGCCAATGTGAAATGCTGTTTTAATTCCATAATGTGATTTTTTTTTGTTGTTGTTGTTTTGAGAAAATGATTTGGTGTCAAGACCTGATTTTATCTATCGCACTTCTATTTGCACTTTCGGTTCCATCGTCCTGAAGTCAATGGATTCTTTGAATGGGTTTTTGGTTAAATGCCTGAAATAAGGTCTGTGGTTAACACAAGCTAAAAATATGTTCATGTTTTATTCTACAACATAAAATACACTGGTGCTTTTTGGTGATTTTTTTTAAGCTTTTACTTATACTGAAAATGTGGTTGCTAATGAGTGGCAAAATGGGACATTTGGGAACATTAAACATCATCACGCCAAACAGGAAATCCCATTTAGTTCCCTTCTGCAGCCTTGTTGTGTTTACACTCTTGCAAACTAATCTAAATCAAACTTTCCAACTTGTAGATTTGAAATAAAGATTGGTAATGACGCTGAAGTCATGTGTTTGAGTTGTAGTTTGTTCATAGCCTAGCTTTAGCTTATTACTTCTGATGAATATTTTAGACTTCAAAACTAATAAAAGTAGTGTTCATTTGTGAAAATTATCTTGATGAACAACACATGTCAAATTATAAAATTTTCTGCAATAATCCAAAAAAGCCAATAGAAAAATCTTATTGTCTTTTTGTCAAGGGAATCGGGGTGATGCTAATTTCCAGGTTGGCCTAAAAAGATATGCCATCCTGCAGCACTCAATATGAGTTTCCTAAAGCAATGCCTAAATAGATATTTGTATATTGGTTAACATTATCCAACTGCCTGCGGTGCCTAAGGGACATCAATGGAAAAGAAAAGTCATTTCAAAAACTATTATAAAACTTTTTTTTTTCTTTGAAATAACCTGCATCAGTGCATTAAGTAAATAGGCTGAACTGCTGAATTTCATGTTGACGTCCAGTTATTGTGACAGCCCTAGGAGTATGTGAATGTTCACCTTGTCAAGTTCACTGGAAAGTTTCTTGTTCTCCTCTGACAGCAGCACTCGCTCTCTCTCGTACTTCTGTTTGTACTCGGTCTCAAACTCCTCTCGTTCACTTTGACTGTGAGGGTGAAATGATTTATTGAGCATTAAGTTCAGTCAGCATCTAACACACACTGCCAACATACTAACACAAGCCAAACTCCATAGCTTATTTTAAAGAGGCCACAATCTACTCTATATTTTATGTTTTTTTCTCTTAAGACCACTTGTAATCTTAGTCAAGGTTCCTTGCACTACAAATGATTGAAATTTAGTTTTACATGACCATTTCTGAAAACTCTCTGACCCTTACAATTTTTAAGTAAAATAAAACATTGTGCCCTTTAACAATCTCTTGTAGTAAGATAAGTACCTGTCTCTGCGGGTCTTCTCAAGCTTGTCTTTGAGCATCATGATCTCTTTCTTCAAGGTGAGCTGCTGTCCCTCAGCTTCTCGCAGCTCCTTCTTCAAGTTCTTCAGTTCATTGGCATGTTGTAGTTCCCTGCGTGACAGCTCTTCCTCATAGAACACAGTCTTCTTCTCCAGGTCTGCTCGTAATTTACTGAGCTCTTGGTGCTGCTCAGAGGTCCCAACGCTTGGAGAACGGCCCACCTGCTTCTGCTGCTTCACAACACAGAAAAATAGTCATACTCATTAAAATGCCCCGATACAAACATCCAATCCCAAGCAACATGTACAGTAGTGCTTGTGAAAAAAAGATGACAACAGAGCAAACAGAGAGAAGAATGGATATATCAGAGAAGGATGTCTATGAAGTAAATATATAGTATTAATACAAATGTTAAACAAATTAAGTATTTACACCTATATAGTTCATCATATTCACGCTTATATAATTCATCATGTTCACATCTGTACACGTGTGCTTGCAAAAATAAAAGCCTCGGACCTGCACATGTTTATGTACACAAACAAACTGCTTTGAATATTACATATTAAAGTATTACTTTCTTTTTTACAGAGATTAACTTTATCCTCAGATCAATGACGCCTACGATCAATGAGTTTCAAAAATAAATACAAAACCTGTGTTAATTGAAAGAAAACAAGTTAACAAAAAGATTTAATTCAATATTTAGTGGTAATATAGCATAATGAGTGATTTACAAGCAATATTTACAAGGCTGGTCATTTTTGACCAGAAGCACAAAAGGTCTTACAGGGTTTTTTTTTTAACTCTGCATAAGGGTTAACAGTAGCTATGTTTCCATTTAACTATTTTTATGCGCATTTTGGGATATTGCATAAAAAAACTCTGGATGAAATCGTGAAGATGCACATCAATTGTAAAAATGCGCATAAAAAACATATGCGCTCAACTGAGTCGGATCAATTTTTTATGCGATACAAAAACATGCACATAAACTACGATGGAAACACTTTTACTGAATAAATTCCTTGATGCGCATCAAAAAAAGACGTGACTTTGCGATGGAACGGCATAACTGGACCAACCAGCGAATAGATCTTGTTGCACAGCATCTGAAATTCTGTTTGGGTCATTCTGTAATGCCTGAGCAAAGTCTGTCGTTAAAGTGGTTTGCTATAATTCCCTACCAGGAGCGCCTCACATGATTGTGTTCTCAAACACCTGGCATCTGAATGCAAGATAACAACGACAGCGTTTATTGTGTTTTGTCTGCAGGCTCTGAGGCGCAAGCAATTTATTAAATACAAAAATGATTGTATACAGTGGCTTCTACTGCAGCAACTTCCATTTTTCTTAGTGATTTTTAGCGCCAGTTTATCAGAAAATTATTTCTTTTCTTCGGCTTACTGGACAGAAACGGTGCTTTAATCGCAAATGTTTTATGCGATATTCCAAATTTGTTAAATTCGCAGCTTTGGATGGAAACACAGCTAGTGGCAAAATCACTGTAACATAGCCTCTCATGTCTTACAGCTTTATTTTCAGAAAAAAAAAAAAGGTGTTTTTGTGTGCACAAACCTTCATTCCCTCCAGCTCTTCTTCCAGCTGTCTGCTATACTGCTCACTGCGTTCCCTCAACTTCTTCTCTTTCTGAGACTCAGCAGACCACTCTTCAGCCTGGGCCTCCATCTACACACAGAGACACAAAGTTTACACATATTTAATGTATGAGCCCACTGAACAGACTCCTCTGATCAGCTCTTCTCCTCCACTCTAACCTCTTTCTTGGCCCTCTCGGCTTTGCGCACATCCAGCCGAAGTGCTTCCACCTTCTGATTGAGGGAATCCATCTCCTCCTCTTTGTCCCGAAGCTGTCTGGAGAGTCGTTGCTTCTGTGACCGCAGCTCCGTCACCTTCTCACTCACTTCGGCAAACTCCTGCATGGCCATTTTCCTCTGGCTGTCCGCCTCTTTCAGCTCCTTCCCCTGAGTTTTCAGCTTCTCTAAGGAGTCCTGCAGGCCCTGTAGCCAAACAGTAAACAAAGTTGTACAAAAGATTAAAACAATTTATTAAATAAAGAAATATTTAAGTAATTTATTAATTATATATTATTATAATAAAATTATTTATTACAATTAATTAAAAACACTCTATTAAAAAAAATATTTATTTATTTTACACACTTTCATACTGACTTCTTTATTATTATAAATCAACTTATTTATTGAACATTTGAGTCTTTTATTATATTGTGGTGATTGCCGTTTTATAATTCTAATCCACAAAAATTAAACAGAGGCCTACATTTCGCATAACATAATATGTCATTATACCTCTCAAGAGATATTATGTGGTGCTTTCAAACAAATCTATCGTGAGAGACATTGTTTGTGTGAAGCTGCAGTTAAAGTTGTACCTTCTGCAGGTCATCTCTTTCCTGCTTCATGCTCTTGAGCTGTTTCTCTAGAGATCGGATCTGTTTAGAGGAGTCTTCCAGATCCCTGCGGGCAGAACTGGCCTGTTCTAACTGCTGCTCCACCTGTCCTGTATCTGAAAGGGTGAGGAGAGAGACAAAAATACAATGAAGAGGCACAAACAACAATGTGAGGCATTGAAAACATTGTGAGTATGTAAATGTCATGTACAAAACCAACATGCAGCTCTTGGTAAGAATAAACACAAAATTTATACAAATAAACACAAAGACAAAATTTGTGTTAATCATGTTTATATGAGATTACCTGCGATTTGTTTCCTTAGCATTTCTATCTCCTCCTTCAATCCACGGATCTCAAACTCTCTGTTGGAGGAAACAGGCCCGTCCCCACTGGAGTACTGCAGAGCTTGAACCGTTTTTGTGGCCTCTGAGGACCAGAAGACATTTCAATTGTCAGCCAGGCAGACTAACAACTTTGTGGTATTATTTCAGCAGAAAATAACCTAAGGAAGAAGGGGCAAATACCTTGTAGTTTGCGACTGAGCTCCAGTTTTTCCTGCTCCAGACGGCGGATCCTCCGTTCGTATGCCTCAGTAGCCAGACTGTCCTCCAGGCCGCGCTGCACACCCACGTCCATCTGCGTAGGTGCCACAGACTCCCGCAGGCAACCGCGGTCAGACAGCGTACTGTAGGGGAAAACAGGTCAGGGGTCAAATGATCACACTAGAGCAGGGGTTCTCAACTCTGGCCCTCCATGTCCACTTTCCTACAGAGTTTTGCTCCAACCCTAATCAAACACACCTGAACAAGCTAATAAAGGTCTTCAAGATTACTAGGAAGATATAGGCAGGTGATTTTAATCAAGGTTTGAGTTAAACTTTGTAGGAAAGTGGACCTTAAGGACCAGAGTTGAGAACCCCTGCACTAGAGACTCATTCTAATCAAGATGAGGAACAAACAGAGAGGAAATTGGATTGTAACACAATGCAGGCCGGATTTGAACCTGCATCTCCTGCATGAACATCTCAGTTGAGTTGTACAGTGATATCTTACCAGTTACTTGTGTAGGTGAAACCTACAAATGGGAGATGGTGTCCTGAGAAGGCGGTGTGAGAAGGAGGCGGCATTGTCTCCTAAAATAGAGCAGAGATCGTAAGATCATATGATTTGGTAACCCAAAGGTTGTGGGTTCAAATAATGGTAGGTCAAAAACAAAAGAGTAATATACTACTGTGTTCTTGAGGCAGTCATCATCCACATCAAAGTTTGACGTGTCAGACGGGCTGCTGACTTCAGGGATGTAGGGGGCGTCACATTTGCGGATGTTCTGCCAGTCAATGCCAGAAAAGAAGGGGTGCTGTTTGAAGTCCACAATGCCGTTCTGACCCAGCCTGTGCTCTCTGGAGCAGATGAGTCTGCGGATCAGGTCTTTGGCATTTTCCGAGACGTCTGTCACATGGGCAGGGAACTGGAACCGCTCCTACGGGAAACAGGGTATGAACAGAAAACCACTTAATAAAGACACAATATTGGTCTACTAGATTAGGTTTTCATTTTCGAACATTCAAGCATGAATGTTTTTTTTTTTTTTTTTTTTTACATGTTTTACATTGTTGCAGTTCCTTTCTGCCCAGTATTTCAGTAATGTTGTTTTTGTACCTATCTCTATAAAGCCCCTTATGTTATGCCTAAAACACTGTATTGTAAAATCACTGCAATGTATGGCCTTTCATGAATTATTGTTTTAAAATAACATTGCTGTGACTCTGTACCTTGTGGTTCATAATCTTGCCATACGTTTCCACCAGGGACTCTGCATAGAAAGGAGTTTCCCCGTACAGCATCTCATACATGCACACACCAAGTGACCACCAGTCACATTCCGGGCCATATTTCCCTTTCCCGTCCTCCATTGCCTGCAGGATCTCAGGAGAGATGTAGTCTGGAGTGCCCACAGCAACAGACGACTGCACCTGTAAGGACAGAAATTGAGTTTGAAGATATGCTGGAAAGTTCAATAGGAGGAAAGGCTGCATATTGCATACAAAACTGGAACATATATTTTCAATTTAGCAAGCTCTAATTGGACTGGTTTAATTTACACTTGCAGCAGTAAAGGCATATATCAGTTCATCTTTGGAAACAAAGTCAAGTTTACAAGGAACTGGTTGACAATGCACTTTTTAGGAATAATACATTTCCAAGAGGAACTATACAGTATTTTCTTTGTTTTCTTAGTTATGTCTGTTAAATGTCTGTACTGAAGTCATTTTCAGCTATTTTTCATGTATATTTGGCAAAAATGTCTGCCGTTACATTACATAAATTTATTTTTTGCCATTTAGTCAAAGGTCTGTCTCCCGTTTAATAGTCTGTCTAGTTGTTACTAATATTTTTTGGATCAAAAAGACACTTTATATTATATGAAATGCATCCTGGTGTCAATTCAGGACACAATGTCAGGTCTCTACCTGCAGGGCTGTGATGCCTGGTAAGGATTTTTTAAAAACAATGCAAATCATTTGAATGAATCTCACAAAACCTGTCAAGAACATGTACAGGTCATATTTCACCAAAAAAAAAAAATTAGGGAAAAAAACCCCAAAACAAATAGAAAATTAGATATTTTGCACAAAGATAAATCAATTTGTTTAATTTTTTAAAAACTTTATTTTTTTTTTATTATGATTTTGTCATTAAATACAGTCAGTCAGTCTTTTTGACAGTTGTCATGAGATTCATCGATTTATTGTGGTGTTTGTTATTATGACTGCAGGAGAATTCAGGACCTGGCATGTTGAGAACAGAAACAAAGAGGGGTTCAGTGTCTGTCTGAGCATCACACGAGTTACTCATTTGCATTTTATAGTGATGAGTGTTGTGTCTTTTTTGGCACAACACTCATCACTATTAAATACAAATTAACAACTCAAGCCATCTCATTGGTTGCAGCCAGCAGAGGTAGGGATAGCCTAGGGCAGTGGTTCTCAACCATGATCCTGGAGCCCACCAGCACTGCACAATTTGCACGTCTCCTTAATCAAAAACACCTGATTCAGGTCATCAGCTCATTAGTAGAGACTACAAGACCTGAAATAGGTGTGTCAGACAAAGGTGAGATGCAAAATGTGCAGTGTTGAGGGGACTCCATGAACATGGTTGAGAACCACCAGCCTAGGGGAACGGTTAAACAGTCAAAGTATTCAGATACACAAAAACCTCTCAGAGCACAGACCACATTGAGAGAGAAAAAGAGAGCGAGTGATATCACTAGAGACCACTAATGAACAAGGGGGATGAATGGAGCTTCCTGGCCAAGGTTCAAGGGGGGCTGAGCCGGTGGAAACCGTCTGTAATGCAGCCTGTGGCAGATGTGTGCAGCTGGAAGAATTTGTGGAAGTGAGGCAGTAAATTAGCTGCTCTTGCTGGCAGTGACACGCACTTGAAAACACATGGACATGTGAAGAGAGTTAGGCACACACGTGCGAACACGCAGAGACCACACTCACGCTGCTCTTGTCAGAAGTCGGTGGGATATCCTGCCGAGCTATCTGCGACGTGCCAGAAAACAGCGGCACATATCAGATCAAGTGAAATACTCACCCCTGCTTCAAAGACGTGTGACTGAAATACAACTCTGATCATAAACTGCCTTTCAAACCGAGGGTGTCCTCTGGGTCTCCCATTATTTTATATTAAAACAGTGTGCCTACATGATTGAGCTGGAGCCCAATTTTTTTTCAGCAGATTTTTTGAAGCATAAATCTCAATTTATTGTCCAAGCACTTCCCATCAGAACACTAGATGAAAGAGCATGTGTCATGTGACCTAAAACTCTTTTTGCAGCTTTTTCTTTAAGGCTGGAACACACTACATGAGTTTTGCTCAGATTTTTAGATGAGTCGACAACAGTTGCTGAAAGTCTGTGCCTGTCTACAGATTTTGGCCAATCAGAGTTGACAGATTTCACAGAAAATCTGTGAATCTTTCACATTCTAATTTGCTGATTTGCTGATCAAGCAACATTTTTATATTTATCAATTTCGAAAACAGTTGTGCTAAATTTTTTTGTGATTTGTTTTTGTTTTTTTTTCAGGATTCTTGAATAGAAAGTTCATAAGAACAGCATTTATTTAAAATAGAAATCTTTTGTGACATTATAAATGTTGATTAATTTAATGCATCTTTGCTGAATTAAATTATTAATTTCTTTAAAAACAAAAACTGCCCCCAAACATAAACGGTAGTAAAACTGAGGCAAAATATTCTTAGTACAGGAAGTGAACTAAAATATGGGAAAAGCGATCTGAAACCGAGCCCAAACAAGTAGTATACTTACATCACACTTAAAAAATGTTTGGATGTCACTGCATAAGATAGTTTTGGTTCCAAATTTTTCTCCACAGTGATTTAAAACTATATTTTCAGTAATAGATTATGTCATTCACAATGCTTAATGGGACTTTAAGTCCCATGAGGCATATGCTGTAAGTGACATTTTATTAGGATGTTTTAACTTGAAATCAAACTATGGCTTTAGTGTTATTGCTAGCATGAGTTGAGCTACAGAAACACTGAGAGCTTAAAGCTTTTCAGAAAACAAATATGTATTGTTTTTACACTAACACATTCCTGTTGTGAAGCTTTCAAGCCAAGTTGTAGGATCAATCTGACCCATTACAGTGTAGAAAAGGAGACCCAGTTCACGCAACAATAACAAAACCCATTATCAGCTCTAAACAACAATCCTGGCGACTTCCTTCTTCTGTGAAATATGAGGATTAACATTATGTCTGCATATTCACTAATATTAAAACAGCTAACATACTAACCGTTCCATCCTCCCTGAGTTTAAGACAGGAGCCGAAATCTGCAAGTCGAATGTGTCCATTCACATCCATAAGAATGTTATCTGGCTTGATGTCTCTGTCAGAGAGAAAAAAGAAAGACACATTAATACAAAAACAATAAAAGATTTTAGATGTTATATGTTGATGTGAAAGAAGTTGCTATGAGCCATGTTTAAAGCTGCCAAGGTTGAATTCGAATCCCAGGGAAGACATAATAATTACATTTATTCTTTGAATGGATAAAACGTAAATGTAAATGATTCTATTGTAATTGTATTTGGTTTACATGGAGCAAAAATCTTTTCTAGGCATGTTACGACTTACTTTATTTTACAAACTTAGAGCCAGTGCGTACTTTAGAAAGCTTCTTAATGAGACAGAGCAGTAATTCACAGTGGGTTTCACAGTGAGGACTTGTGTTCACCCCGTAAATCACCTCTATTCCTGAGAGAGCCACATAGGAAACGGCTCTGTGACACAGAAAGCCTCCATCCACTCCACATAACACAAGCTCTTATGAGAGGAAGTCAAAACAAACAGAGGTCAGAGATTTGAACCTGTCATTTGCAGGGCAGGATTAGTCTTAATAGGGTATGAGAGGTGCTCTCTGCCCCGTCTGTGACCTGCCCAAGGGGCAGCCGGCACTAGAAGCATAAACAAAAAGGCATCAAAGTGTCGCAAGTTCTTGTCTCCATTACAGCTTATCTAAACCTGAGTGTGAGAGAACACGCTTGAGGCGAGAGCGAAACACACTGTTCTTATTCTCCTTAACGCTCTTGCTCTTGTTCGCCCCTCGTAAATTTGATCCAGGAGGTTGACGTGCAGATGTAATAAAGACGGAGTGAATGTTTGCATGTGCCTTGTATAGACATGAATTACTACAACACTCGTGAGGTGAGTTTCCTTCAATATCTCACCCAAACGGCCTCTGAATCCTGTAACAATGTTCAATGGGCAGTCAGTTTTTTTTTTCAATAACCATAGTAAAAAGTCCTATGGAGATTTATAATGAAAACACAGCTATACTAAAAGCTGATGGAAACTTGATACTGAGGTATATCATATTCAACATTTTTTGCAGCATTTTTATATTCTTGAAATTTAAGAAATGAGTCTGTGCACACTGAATATAACTGCCACTGAAATAGAAACCAAGCAATCATCAAAACCTGCTGTCGCTTGTGGCGGTCTGACTACTGATTAGGACAAAAACTCATGCCTGGTAAAGACAGTGCTATAATATTAGTAAAGATTTCACCAAAAACGTAATAAAAATTTTTAAATCATCTTTTAGACATTCCCTAAAACATCTTTATACTATTATAATGATATGCAATTGGCCTACATTACCATTCAAATGTTTGGAGTTAGTAAAGAAATTAACATTTTTATTTAGCAAGGATTTATAAAATTGATCAAAAGCTTCAGTAAAAGCCTTTAAATGGTTATAAATTTATATTTTAAATAAATGCTGCTCTTTTGAACTTTCTATTCATCAAAGAACCCTGAAAAATGGATCAAGGTTTCCATCAAATAATAAACAGCACAACTGTTTTCGACATAGATAATAATATGAAATGTCTTTTAAACACCAAATCAGCATCTCAGAATGATTTCTGAAGGATCATGTGACACTGAAGACTGGAGCAATGATGCAGAAAATTCAGCTTTGATATTCCAGAAATAAATTATATTTTAAAATATATTAAAATAGAAAATATTTTTATTTATTTATAATAATTTTTACTTTCATTACTTTTTACAATACAATAATACAATATTACTTTTTTACTGTATTTTTGATCAAATAAATATAATTAATGAACAGACATCAAGCAAATATTCACAAAATTGTTTGTTTGGGTGTTGATTTAAATTTTCAAATGCGTTTCTCAGTAAAATTTTACTGAAAAATGTATCTTCAGTAAAATTTATTATTAGCTTAATTATATATTTCAGTTTTTGTTTTAGTAATATTACTGTATCAGACACAATAATAATAGGCATTGGTCATAAAAATATTCATATCTATAAAATGAAGTACTTTTTGCATTTGTCTGAAGAAGAAACTTAAGTCTTTAAAGTCAGTTTTCCTTTAAGAATAGTTTTAGTACAAAAACTTTGATTTGTAGACATGCATGTGTGTTTTACTTCTTGTAATGTTGATTGTTAGAAGTGAAACTGTATTTTTCAAGTGTCATCACCGTTTTCCTCTGATCCTAGAACAGACTCCAGGAGACCCTGAACACGAACACCAGATGAGTCATGTTAATCATTTGGGTTGGTTTGCATGTGAACGGTTCCGCCTGTTCTCCTGAGGCGGCCTCCCTTCACAGTAGCACTACCTCTGTGTAAACACGAAGGGAAAGCAGCCGGAGAGGGGCGGAACAAATAAACATGGCCTCTAATGAGGCAATTCAAACCAGTGTCGTGCCCATACCCACGCATGGGCCAAATCCACACAGGTCCTCATCTGGAACAAATGTGAAGTTTCGCCGCTGTATTAGCGATAAAATCAGTGATCTGATTTGTACAGCTTGTACAGACTCTTTAATGTGCCCAGAGAACTGTTCCGTGTGAGGAAGTCTCCATGGCTGTCCAGGCTTCCCGTACTGATTTTTTTTGGAAGAGTCCCCAGATATGACTATAAATTGTAGTAGACCACGAAAGTACTCTTTGTTTTCATTCCTTAGCTCTCAAAAGGAGTCGCAGCAGGAGTGTTTTGAAGGGGACATTTCATGAAAAACTTGTTGCTTTTTTATGTGAAATCCTCTATAGTTCACAACCCCAGTTAGCACTGAACATTTATTGGAAATAAACTGCAAAAACGAGGCATTCAGATATTGTCATGTCACAAACATGAGCACATTAAAGCAATAGTTCACCAAAAAATGTACTCGCTTCAACCTTTTTGAACTTTATGAATTGGTCATTTCATAGAAGGTTCAAGTGGTGTGTGTAAGGAATTGGAAGGAAGCACAGTTTCTAAAGCAAGCAGTGCCATCTGCTGTTAAAAACTAAGCTAAAAATCAATTAGAGAGAGAATCGCGATACATTCGGAAAATATCAGAATCGATCCAGAAACATTTCTTGATTTGCGATGCATCGAATTTATTGCCCCAGCCCTTTTGGTTATGGAATGGGGTTATCACTCTCGTAAAAAACAAAACGCTGTGTGAACTGTATTGGGACCGTTCACATATCGCACCTAAAAACACGTGGAAAGCGTGGCCGCGTCGCTTTCTCCTCCTTTCCACAAGCGCTTGCGCTCCTGTGGCGTCTGTCGTTGCTATGCAACCATGAACTGCACTCTCCACGACAACGAGGAAGTATTAGCTAAGGATTAATGATTTCTAGCCCTTGCATTAGCTTTACTACTAGATATATTAATGGAGATGAGAAATTAACCTGCCCTGTACAGCTATGATCAACTGTTCAGCTGAGCTTTCAGTTTTGTTACAGAAAGGTCGAAGCTGATCGTTGGTTCTTGTCACATGACCTGCAGTGAGCTTGCGGCATTCTGAAAAGTTGAGAATTTTTCATCTCGATGCACCTGGAAAATGCACCGCATGCGTGTTGTGACCGCGTCGCTTCCATTATGAGCACGCCTGCCGCACGGCTACATTTGAAATAACTGACTTGCGCACGGAAAAGACGCGATATGTGAAAGACCCCTTAAAGGGTTAGTTCACCCAAAAATGAAAATTCTGTCATTAATTACTCACCCTCAAGTTGTTCCAAACCCGTAAGACTTTCGCTTGGAAAGACATGAGGGTAAATTATTAATGACAGTATTGGCCGACGCTGTACACGTGAGCAGCACAACACATGCGTATGATGCTGACGCAGGAATCGGATAATAATGAGTCGCCGTTCAGACGTAGAACCTGGAAGCGCTGCACTGTCTCTACAATGTAAACAGCGAGAATGGCAGATGAGACGAAACTGTTGTTATTTTTGTTTTGTTTTTGCGCACAAAAAGTATTCTCGTCGCTTCATGAAATAAAGGTTGAACCACTGCAGTCACATGGACTATTTTAACAATGTCTTTAGTACCTTTATGGGTCTTGAAAGTGGTAATTAAATTGCTGTCTATAGAGGAGTTAGAGAATTCAAACGGATTTCATCAAAAATATCTTAATTTGTGTTCCGAAGATGAACAAAGGTCTTATGAGTTTGGAACGACATGAGGGTGAGTAATTAATAACAAAATTTTAATTTCTGGGTGAACTAAACCTTTAAGCGAAGCTGCCAGACTAGCCATTAGCATCTGCTCTAGAGTTTTGCTTTGTGTGAAATATGACATGGGATTAGGGATGAACATAAGCAGTGGTTACAGTCGAAGAGTCGTACCAGCCCTAAAAAATAAAGTTTTTAAGATGTAGGTAAACTAACACTTGGTGGCAAACAAACACTTATTTAGAAATAAAACAGACATGAAATTACCACTATAACCAGTAGAAAGCAGCAGATGAGCACTAATTGGCTTATTAACCATCTCCCTAATATATTTCTTTCACAAGTTTTGCTTTTTAAATTATATAAATTTATATATTTATTGTCAAATGTGCATTTAAAATAAATAAACATGTAATATTATTAGTAACTGCACTTAATAATGCAAAACAATAGCAATTTTATAATTAAATTACCTACAGCGCTACCAAATGAGGTGCTGGTGCCACCATCTGTAAAACTTAGTGCCACTGCTCTCAAACATTAGTCTGGATCCCTGGAACACCAAGGTTGCTTTGTTTCTGCTCGTTATGCAAGTAATATTAGTTTTGCTATGCTTCACAGAACCAAGATATGCTGTTGTACTTTAGTTTTTTTTTTTTTTTGCTTTTTAACATAATAATGAATTCTCAGGACAAATATAGGCATATAACCCAGTTAGACGCATCTAACAACATGATTTAATCATCCGTTCACCCCAGGTCGACTTCCCTCCTGCCAGTAGGTGAACTAAACCCCAGTCCTGACAACACCGGAGCTAACATCATCCCCTCAGCCAGTCAAAGTGTTGAAAGAAAAACTTATCTTCCTCTTACATGAAGGATGCTACACACAGGCCCTGACAGAAACACAACGCTGGGAAGCAGGAGGACATTAAAATGTGATTAGTGCTGGTTTCCTGCCCTGTCGACGCACGTTACCACAGCTGTGGCAAGACTACAAATGCATATATATAAAGGCTAATGTTTTATGTATTTAAGGAGCGGAAAAGAGTGTCCAGCATTTATCGTTGAGTCATAGACAATACTGCCTTAAATAGCCTGTTCGTAGCACTTCATCTTACATAACATGACATTAAAAAACTGAGCACCCACAGAGCTACAATAAACTTTATAATATAAGTTGATGAAAACGTAATGCGATGCACTTACTGCCTCAGATGTGGCCCTTCTAATGACAGACAAAACACGTTTGTCTTGTTAAAAAACCTTGTAACTCCTGTTGAGCTTGATTTTGATAAAATGCTGTTAATATAATATAATGACAAGTAATATAATGCAAGTGTCTGACCCTTTATAAAGCCACAATATCAATTTTTATGTCACAGTGTTTAATTAGGGTGAATTCAGGTTGATTGGGACACTTTTCCCAGTCAACTCAATGGCAAAATGTGTCCCAATCAACCTGATGTCTGCTGTCACAACACACTTTCCAAAGCAGCCTGAGATGAATACATCTGACTAAATTTTTTATTTTATTATTAAATACATCACTATAATGTGAGATCTGTACAGAGAAGAGGTATAAATGACCTAAGTGTGTGATTGGTCATGCAACGTTACAGGTCCTCAGGGTCTCTTTAACACACACTGAGAGAGACAGGAGGGGCAGCAGCTGGTCAGTAGATGGGCAGGTGGTGGAAGACTGTGTGTGCGAGTGATAGAGACAGTTAAGGATCAGTGAGCACCGAGGAACAGAGCCGTGTTGTTAAAAATAACTTCTCTTTCTCTCTTAGCCAGCCCAAAAACAGCACTGAACCACAGAACATTGGAGGACATGATTCTGATTGGTCCGTTATGGGATTCTGCAGTCAATTATTTTTAATGACTTTAATGACCATTTATTTACTGATTCAGAAAGCAGTCATGTAATAAGCAGGATAAATGTACAGTCAACCAGTAATTATTTCAAAATTAACCATTTTACATCAGGGTCCTGATCATCTTATAAGGTTTTATTTTGCCATAATCACTAACATACAACATACATGCACAGAACACGAACTCAACTATCATTTCTGTATTTTTTTCTGCAAGGATGCATTAAATTGAACAAGACTGACATTAAAGACATTTATAATGTTACAAAAGATCCTAGAATAAATACTATCCTAGAAAACCACTGACAAAACTACACAAGAAAAAAGAAAACATGTCCCAGACTATATAAAAGGGTTAAACTGGAATTTCTGTCATTAATTACTCACCCTAATGTCGTTCCACACCCGTAAGACCTTCGTTCATCTTTGGAACACAAATTAAGATATATTTTGATGAAATCTGAGGGTATCTGATCCACACATAAGCAGCAACGTCATTGCACCTTTTGACATCCAGAAAGGTAGTTACAAACACGGTCAACGTGACTACAGTGGTTCAACCTTAATGTTATGAAGCAACGAGAATACTTTTTGTTTTGTTTTTGTGCACAAAAAGTATTCTCGTCGCTTCATAACATTGAGGTTAAACCACTGTAGTCACGTTGACTATTTTAACCATGTCGGATACCCTCAGATTTCATCAAAAATATCTTAATTTGTGTTCCAAAGACGAACGAAGGTCTTACGGGTGTGGAACAACATGAGGGTGAGTAATTAATGACAGAAATTTCATTTTTGGGTGAACTAACCCTTTAAGGAAGACCAGAACCACTGACCTAGAGGAAATGAGGGAAATGGAAGAGGAAAAAGAAACCAAGCAAATGTTCAAGGGGGGGGGGGCTTAAATAATAATAAATAATAAATGCAGGAAAAGAGTAATAAAGATAGAACTTGAGAGAAAAAAGAAAAAAGCAGGAGAGTGATGTCCTATTAAGGCAAGTGTCTGATGCCAACCTTGCGGCATGACGGCGAGACCACTGAAACTCTTATCAGACAAGCTATGTTTACAGAAAAAAAGAGATTGGTACCAAGATACTGAGAAAGAATTCCACACATTCCTAATATTAACATGGTGCGAGAAATATAGAAGGATTCTTAGGCTGGGTTTTCCTAAGGTCAGCATATTTTTTCATTTGTTTTTAATGGGAGCATTTCACACTTAGCACTTGCCATTTTTTCAATAGAATTGAAAAATGTTCAACATTGGGTAAAACGCAGCGATCATCACTCTCGCTTTTTACCCAGCCATCCAATCACAGTGGAGGAGGGGCAGGACAAATACCACACCAACCAACCGCCACATACTGCTTGTACAATGGCAACAAGCTGACAACAACAAGCACAACAATGGAACAAAATCATTTAAAACAATAGCCAGAGTAAATACTTTACATTGTATCAACATTTTTGTATTCAGAAACACTTCCGCGTATATTCTGGATCATAGCAACCAAAGTGCCCCAACTGAAAACAACGCTGCGTCGCCGAAGCACTCTCAAGAGCCCGCAGCAAGGCATTTTCAGAAGAGCGCCTGGTGCTTTGTTGGACACATGGCCTTAGTTTACTCAGCACTGCTATTAGTGGTGTCTGCAAAGGCAAGCATCACCATCAATAGCGCTCATGCTTAATGTTAGCGATTTGAATAAACCCCTAACACTAACTTTTTGTCATGCCAATAAAGCACTGTTGATTTGCATTGCCAGAAAGAGAGAGTGCTCAATGAACTGAAATGCTTTCCCATGGCTAGGCGGTCCAAAGTCATGAGCTGTACTTAAAACCCTGCAATTTTCCCTATAAATGCATAAACAGTAAACACTGATGGCCTTTAGCATGACCCAGCATTCCTCTCTCTTGCGTCTATTTGTTATTTGTCAGTCTCGCAAGTGGAAGGGGGTGGACAAAACCGCAAACATCCCCCCCAGCCCTTCCGCAAATAGACCACTTACAGTGATGACCATGTTTACTCTACTAGCAGCTATTTTTTCTTCCTGATTTTCTCTTTCCACAAAGACATACGGGAAAAGCTGCTTCCTGCAGTTCACAAAACTTTTAACATTAAAAGTTTTTCAGAATAAAAAGTGGGAATAAAAATAAGCAGTGCTGGGCGTATAAACAAAGCTTGTAGATTACTGGTCAGTGAAAATATTATAAAATGTAATGCTCAATATTCATGCTCTGTGTGAATTAGCCTATAATCAGACAATCTCACTTTCTGGAGTCTAAATGGTTTAAATGCAGCAAGCATAACCCCGCCTTTTGTTAAGAGCATTCCAGACAAAGCACAGATTTCCCAGACACTTCAGATAAACCAATTAGCTAAATATCAACAAATAAAGAGTCAAAGATGTCAGAGTTGTGCATCAAGGCCTTAAAACACACAACAACAGAAAGAGCGGACAGGTGATCAGAGAAAGAGAGGTAATCCTGCTTTAAAAGAGCATGTTGATCTGTGGACACCATCTGCCCTGACATCAGACAGACAGAGAGAAGTGTCATGGCTTACTGACCACCATTGGTCAGCTGTCCAGTCATACTATTAGACAGCCTCATCTCAATCACACTGAGCCTCTCACAAAGAACCGTGTCTCATTTCCTGGAAATGAGGCATCACTTCCTATGAGGAGCAGAACAACTAGCAGTGGTGTACCACTTCCTTCAGGGTTTACACCACATCCTGTTTAGTGGTTTACAAAAGGCCTAACTTCCTCAACAGGTGCTATTTTTCTTAAATGCATCTAAAATGACTTTAAAAAGTTCAGAAAATACAACAAGAATGTGAACAGCACAGGGATGGAGTTACTGCATCCCAGAACAACAGGATATAGACACAGCTATGCTACAGGTTACTAACTACATCAATCTGGATCATATAAAACCGGGACACAAAATTAGGATCATATATTTTATTTTCATAAATTTCATCCTATATGATTTAAAATCTGCTAAGGGGTAATAATAGAAAAAAAGTTATTTAAAAATTGATTTTTTTCACTATTATTTACAACAGGATCTGCATTTTTATGGTTAGGGCTATCACGATTCCTCGATTAAATTTGAGTCCTCAACTGCAGTTTACCCGTGTTCAACTGAATAATGCTCTGCAGGTTTAAAATATATGCGCTTTAATTATTTACCTGTGTGTAGGTTTGGTTATGTGCGTCTAAGAGCAACTCTGTTCACAGTAAATGCTGCTCCACATGAATTGTTATCATTTACATGCATGAAGCAAGTCTCAAACTCCATCTCTGCATATGCTGCGAGTTTGAGTTGCATAATTTTGACCACTTTATTAAGTTTTGTTTTGTAGAAAGCCTTTCTTTAAAGTGAATTTCGTTTTGTAAAAATTGTATCTTAATTTTAATCAATGTTTCATCAACCAATTGCCTGGATTTAATAAATAAGAAGCAAATATAGCAGAAAATATAATCATGACATGGAAGCGCCAACGCGATCACGTCTTACAGGCTGAATGAACCGAAACTCAGCGTATAGGCTGCTTGCCTCACAGACATGAGAAATATATCTATAGAAAGCTTGAAATGTCTACTTTTAAATGACATAATTCAAAATGAAAAGAAATAGGCTACTCTCTGATTATGTAATCCGATTGAAATGTGCATTCTCTCTATAGGCGCGTCCACTGCGGAGATGATGAGAGTCAGCAATGTCAACTTCATCTTCCCAGCCGACACTGATTCAGAAAACATTACTTTATTAATAAACAATTAAAATGTCTCCTTACTGTTTATGTCACAGTCATAATCATTACTTTTGCCGGTTCTTTATGGCAAGCTTTATGTGTGCGCTTGAGTGCTATATTATGTAAACGCTCATTATTAGCAAAGAAATCAAATTAATATAAATGTGATTAGTCAATTAATGGCTTAAATGAACAACTACTACTCGACTAGAAAAAAACTTCTCTCACATATTTTCGATCCAGCATGTCACAAAGGGTATTCTGGTTTGAACTCGAGCTCCGCTCGCATGCTCTGACACCCACACACACGGAGCATCGAACTTTATCAGTTTAAAATTATATTTGTGTATGACTAACCTGCACTCTTTCTTTACAACAAAACGCTTTGCAGGTCTATCATCTCTAGTCACACATCAATCGTCATCAGTTATCATGTGTCCCACCCCAACACACACAGCAGAGAAAAAACTTTACAGGTCCTATGGCTGAGAGAGAGCCTACTTGCATGAAAACCGCTTTGGTGAGCTCAATTATAGTAACGCGGCATTTTTTTTATCAGTAACGGTAACGGCGTTATAACGGGTGAAAAAGTAATTCGTTTGATTACTCGTTACTGAAAAAAGTATCACCATTAGTAACGCCGTTTATTTATAACGCCGTTATTCCCATCACTGCCCCTCACACGTTATCACATCTACGATCTATCTGTTATTAAATCCACGTTATCTGAGTATAACAACATTGATGTCTGTCAAAAAAATAATGTGCACAATAGTATTTACAAGAAGCAGAAGTCTAGCGAGTACACGCATTTCCTGGAAAACCCACACTACTGGATGTTTTGAATAGGGATGTGTCACAATTTTCGAATATTCGATTAGTTGGTTTAATTATAGAATATCCAATAGGTTGTGCGATTGTCGTCTTAAAAAAATCCTCATGTTTTTAATGGTGACACGTTCATGTAACCAGAGGGTGGGGCGTGCTGCCTATAACGCACCTAAAAAGCTGTCAATCAACTCTTAGACAACAGTAGAACACAGACTAGCATGGCATATAACAGAGACGTTAAAATCAATGTTCACACGACACAAGTGCCGTCATTCGGGCTGTTCACAATGTTAAAACACGTTTAGGCAGCCTAAAATCAATATGGCTTGAGGTAGGCTTGCTGCGATAGTCGGTGTTGCCGGTGTTAAGGAACAACACCGGTATCATCACTTGCCCACCGCTCCCGAATTGGCGCTAATTTGAAAGTGAAAGTAAAATCCCCTCGGTCATTCATGGTGCATGTCCACTGGTGGAGAGCGAGCGCTTTCAGTTAATTCCTATGGAAGCTCAACGTAGGAATTAATTGAAAACGCTCGCTCTGCTTCGTACAGTTATGAATAGCCATGCGGATTTTACTTTCACTTATATTAACGAACATATAAATATGTTTCAGCACATTACAATCATTTTATGGCTTGAGTTAAGATAGCATATTCCCCAATGAATTAAACAGTTTATCAATATCATACAGACTGAAAGCGTGAATGGTCTCTCTCCCTCTCTCTCTGTTTGTGTGTGCATGCGTGCGTGCATGTGGGGGAGGGGTGCGATTTTCGAATAATAAACGAATAATTCCCAGCGATCTTCAAATATTATTTTTGCTTGAAATGCCCATCCCTAGTTTTGACTATGTCATTGCTTTTCAAGAAGAGGAAGAAAATGCTGGCCTAAGCGGCTACAACATGCTGTCTGTCAGAGACTATAAAATACCAAATACATAAAGCATGCGAGTATAAATTTGTTCTTCACTCGCTAAAATTGAATCGTAATGATCAGAGAACTGAGTGAAATACTTCACACTGCATACTAAAGAGAATAAACGGCAATCCAATTGAAAAACTTTGCCAGGTTAGTGAACATTGTTTAAAATACATTGGTTCCAGACAGAAACAGGAAGTTGTATGTTATATTTTGACTGCCATTTTTTATGCACAAGTTTCATTTAGAAAAATCAAATATAACAAAATCAAAAATTAACCTGTATCAGGGCTCAACGCGAAGGATTTTTTCTACCGGTTGGGCCAGTGGTTCAAATTTTTACTTGCCCCGCCAAAATTTTCACTTGCCCTATAAAATAAGCCTAGTTATTGTTTTCGTTCTTTTTGATACATGTAACCTTAATAAATAGGTTTATGACACCAAAAGCTACTAGATTAACTCTAGATTATAATTTTAAATATTGTTAGACAAATAAACAGTCAAGTAAAACTATTGTAACAAATAATCAAATTACGAGTAATAGCACAAATAAATACAACAGAACAAACATATACATGTAATAAACAGTGCTTTTCAAGTTTTTCATGTAGGTATAAACAGGAGATTTTCATCAGGTACAGAAATTATAATCTAATGTATAACTATTTAACTATAGATTAAACTTTATATAAAGTTAATCAGTCAAGAGCAGTTACAGATGCATAAATAATGTTTTGAAATGTTGAAAATATAAAACGTTAAATACGGTTATTTGAAATGATTTCAAGAATTAAGACACTTTAACAGTGAAATTAAACCCGCCAGTAGGTAGCAGCGAATCACTATTAATGAGCGAGTCATTGAGATTCAACCGATTCATTCAAACGGCTGATTCATTCAGGAAGTGTTGCTCTAGAAACACAAAACAATGCTGTGGACTTTGTTTGGAACTATTTTAGTAGGCGAAATAAAGTGAAACAGGCGATTTGGTGTCTAAAATGCAAGTCACTTGATATTAAGTTCTTGTTCATTAAACTGTACACTGTATAAAATCAAAATCACATTTGTAATCATGCTGATATTCATAGAAAAATGCCGCTCTTTGTGTAATATTGGTTAACTATATTAAATTATATAAATATAAAAGATATACAGAGGCATTTTTCCCCCTTATCCTGAATTCTGGGTCATTCTAAAGGCATTTCAGTAGACTAAATCACGCAGTGAAATTGTGCACTCTAAATATGCACGCGCACTAGTCTAACCTACTAGACTACGTCACGTAGTGTATGCGTGCACTCAATGAGTGTGTTTTTGTTTGGTTTTTGTAAAGTGAGGGACATAATCGATCATTTCAGATCGTTTAATCAACAATTACTATATCATAGACGATATATATCGCACACCCTACAGCACTGGCCCGATCGGGCAAGTGACCGTTGCGTCTACTGTCCCGAGCGTCATTCACGCTGGCCCCGGGCCTTTGGGCAGTCCTTATTGTCGAGCCCTGTATATATATTATTCTATGGGGATGCACAGGGACATCTGGGAACACTTGCATGATGGGTCAAAAAGATTTGAGATTGCACCTGATTATTTAATATTTTATTAAAATGAATAAAAGCTTGTTTAACTTTAAAATCTTCTACATTCAATTTTAATTACATTGCTGATTTTTTTTTTTTTTTTTTTTTTTTTTTCAAAGCATCATTTTTAGATCCTCCCCAAAAAAGGAGATCCAAATTTCCACATTTATAGTCTTAGACAAAGCCACAGATTCATTATAGCTTGTTTAATTCCCGGTCAAAAGAAAAAAGAACAGCGTAGAAAAACAATTTAATGTTATCTGTAAAGACGCTGACTAAGGCGGTTCCAATCATTATCTGATGACAGCTATTGGCAGTTGACTCTCAGAGACCTCAAGGACCTGGTCAGGAGAGGGCCGTATCTATCCGATCCATCAGGTTATCATCCCAAGAGAGAGGGAAAAGGGATGGACATTCAGGAATTCTGATCAATATCTACACACAGTCCAAAGGAGTGTCAATAACCAGATTATCATAAACAGACCTCGCTAAACCACTATAGAGAAGATCTCAGGAGCTCCAGAATGACTGAGGTGTGCGTTTGCCAATGTGATAGAGGCCGACCTCATGATCAGAATGAGCTCCAGGCTGGATTTTCTCTGCCAGCAATTCATTCGAGCAGAAAACATGCACACCTGAATCAATATTAACCCAGATTACACAATAGCTTGGAGCGGAGCTGTGATGGAGAGGTTAATTCCCCATCCAAAACAGCCCTGAGAAGAACATTACAAGAAGAGACAAACTTCACATACTTAAACTACAATGGCTTCCTCCAGATAGACAGTTACTGTATTTCATAAACTCGAACCTTACAGTTGTTACACTATAAGAACAGGAAGCTGTGAACTGCCATACAAAGGTCACAGAGTAGTTTACTGCTGACTTCAGTGTCGGCTTCCTGCTAAAAGAGACCGCAGGAATGCGAGGGGGCTTTCTCCTGCGGCCTCCAAGATTCTGCAGATGGTGATCAGCGATGTGGTTGAAGATCTGGGGTTGAGATCTCACTCAGAAGCTGCAGTGCTGTTCATTCCTCTGGGAGCTCCTGGAATTCCAGGCAAAGATGGACGATCCTGGCAATCCCAAATGGCTGTGCAGCTGTGCCACACCACACCCTCAATCAGAAATCCTTCAAGCACAATCAGGATCTCACTACACACTTTGGTTATGTTCAGAATGGAACACTAGCATACTGTATACTGTGAAGTATGGAATAATTACTACATTTTTTAAAATAGCATGCAGTATACTACATAGTATGCTACTTTTTGTCACATGAACTCACTAAGTTGCATGTTTAAATAAGCAAGTTGTGCCTATTTTTCATCCCAGAAATATGGTTATTTTGCATTTGAATGCAATTTTGTGAAAAAATGTCTAAATTTTTGGCAGCCTGATCAAATAACGAGACATAAAGGAGATGTTCGAAATTGTGGTTGATGCATCTGGTTCATCTACCCCTTTAAAAATGGCAGGCCAAGTTAAGCGCACTGCATTGTGGGATACCACAGAAACAGATTTTCATCCAAACCAGTACAGATGCAAAAAACATCTGCAGATATCATCTTGGCCTAGTATGACAATCTGAACAAAACCCTTGGTTAACACTACAAAACCAGTCCAGAACATGTCAAAGTTATTTTTCACTTAAAATATGAAATTGTATTTTGATTTTTAGGACTATTAAGATGTTTTGCAAAACTGTCATGACGCCCATCACAAAATAAATGATGCATGTGTGTAAATGAGGCATTCACACTGACAGCCAATTAAAGAAGCAAGTCATTCATTTACAATTAAAGTTAGTGACATGACTAAATATTGTCGACATTATGAAAAGCAGTGAAAAGCAGTGTTTCCACTGTTAGGCCAAAAGAGAGCGTTCTAGTGCGTACCAGGGCCAGACACGTTTTCACTGTCACTTCGGGGCTTGATCAGGCCTCCTCGGGTCTTCCTTGGGGCCAATGGCCAGGGGTTCAAGAATGGCTTGAGGGTGAGTAAATTATGGGATAATTTTCATTTTTGAGTGAACTATCCCTTTAATGGAATTATTTTGTGAATTCCTGTGATTATAAATAAATGGAGGCAGGCACAGCTGAATAAGTATGCAAGTTCTCTTTTTATGTTCTGATTTTATGTAGTTTTCAGTCAGCTACCTCCAAGCTGGTGAAATGGTGGGGTTGTGTGAAGCTGTTCTATGGAGACGTGTTAAAGGCGGATTTTAGGGCAGCGCTGCTGTGCTACTGCCTCGACACTGGAAACGGAGCTTGGCCTCATTGGGAGTGAAGTCACTAGAGCTCATATGACCAGAGCTGAGACAGACTGCAGATGGCAGTGATGTGGCTGTCATAGCCTCAGAAGTGACAATGAGGTGTCAAAATCCCAGACACACCACTGGGCTCTTCTAGGAATATAACGCTGGCCAGACTCGCTCATAGGCAGACGCTGAGGGGAGGTGCTGAAAATAACCTGCATTCAGGAGATTGTTGCTGCTGGTCTGGTGGTGTTCAGAGGGTTGGTCCCGGGCGTGTCACATACCTGTCTCCATGTGGAATGAGAGTAATGCGGGAGGTGAACTGCTGACCTCCAGTGAACAGGTCGGTGCCACGGTCACAAGCTCCACGCTGCGCTCAGCTTACACATAAGGAGTCCACTCGACTGGAGCTGAACATACAACTATTCACAGTTGTCCTCATTAAGAAATAGAACGGAGACACTTTCACTCCCTAATTTGTTTGTTCCAAAACATCATCACAATAAATTGCTATAGATACCTGGACATCTTGTCAAAGATCAAAACTGTTTTTTTAGTTATTAAAGGGCGTATTTTATAGAAAACAGCATCTTCTGAAATGAAAGACTACTTTGACATTTATAAGGCTCCACATAGACAATTTATCTAAAGCAAAGAGAAAAAAATGGTCAGAAAGAAAATTTGAAAACTAACATAAACATGTAAATTATTATTCTATTAGTGTGTGTTATAAATGGACTTCAGAGGAAATCAACATGAAAATGTTTTCAATACATTTTACTCCATAAAGTGACTTATTAAAAAATAAAATATGATATTCAACAAGAAAAAAAATTTATGGTGTGACTTAATTTTATACTTATTAAATGTAATGGATTTTAAAAAGTTTTAGATAACAAAAAAAGTAAATAAAAAAGCGTTATTTTGTATTTGGAAAATGTGTACAGATGATTGTACACAATAAGACCAGAAACAAGTTCAATTTCGATTTCATGCTGACTTTAAGACTTCCTTTCAGTTAATAAGATAGATATTTAACACGACACTCCAAATACGGAACCAAAACACTGAAATTCTTCGAATTCATGCAATGAAAACACCAGCGCAGCCATGCCCGTGCATTCACATAAGAGAGATGTAAGGTAAGAGGAACAGCTGTCTTGGCCAAAACATGCCACAGTTTATCACTGAACATATGGTGTGAGCTCTGACTACCACTCAAACGCAAAGAGCTTTAACTGGACAGCAGGAACATGCAACGGATCAACATAGGCACACTGCTGCAGGGGACAAACATACACTTTATATTCTAACAGTGAATAACAAGCACCCGAGATAATAAAAACACTCTTAGTGAAGAAACTCGAACAATACGTAACAGACTTGCTGAACTGAAAAGTCTCCAGCATGGGGTACAGACCAACAGGAAATTCACAGACTGGCACACAAATAGGCAACTTCCTGCATTGCCTTCCCGCATAAATGACAACAATGGAAGCCCCGCCCTTTCTTCAAGCCGGTCTACTCAGCACCTAAAGTTTAGCTTTGGGTTTTACTATGGAAGAGGTTATGTAACCATTCATTTCAAGCTTGAGTAAACCTGTCCAAAACTGGACGATGAACTTAAACTTCGGTAAAAATGGAACTTCATCTATTTTCCTTTCTTGGAAGGGAGTTGTCCACAGTATTGCACCCCTTTTAAATTGTCCAAAACAAATCTCTCACGGCCGGGGTGGCTAAACCTGTAATTACAGTCCTTATTTGAGTTCCCAAAGAGCAAACTGTACGCATGGACCTCTGCTCTGCTCCATAGCAGCAGCCTGCAATTAGTAAGACCAGAATAAATCAATTCCACTGGAACCACATCTGAGAGGCTGGGCGCCTCCGAGCGTTATCCCTGGAACTGTGCTCCGCGTATATACAACGCAATAGCAACTGGGCAGGCAAAGGCAGTACTAAAATGTCCTCTGTGATTGCTGAAATCAGAACAATTTGGTCACTTCCTGTGTTCCCAAAAGAATTCACATTCCCACAGACCAGCACACACAAATTATTTCCATGCAATTTGCTCCAAATGTCACAGTGTTGTGCAGTAGAAACCAAAAAAGAGAGAAAGAGCAGCAAAACCAGGCCAAATCTGTGAGCAGAATGGTCTCACCTGTGAACATAGTGCAGCTGATGTACAGAATCGATCGCCAGAACCATCTCCGCCAGGTAGAATCGGGCCATGTCCTCTGGTAAACGGTCCTCAAACTTGCTGAGAAGAGTCAAGAGGTCACCACCCACGTAGTAATCCATCACCAGGTACTGCAGAAGACAGATATGTCAGAACTAAATGAAGACATACACCAGATACAACAGAAATGTGCAGATCGATAGAAGATAAAGCGATACATAGATAAACAGAATATTTAGAACAATGGAATGATACATCTAGATAGATAGAATGACAGAACAGATAGAATAATAGAACGAACAAACGATCGATAGATAGAAAGAACGACAAATAGAACAACAGAACAATAGATAGACTGACAGATGGATGGATGGATGGATATAACGATAGACAGACAATATGAAAGATAGATAGAACAACAGAGATAAACAGATTGATAGATATAACAATAGATGTAACAATAGAATGGATGGATGGATGGATGGATGGATGGGACAAATGTAAGATTATTCAACTTTGTACTATTATGGTTTGGTGGTCAAGAAGAACACCTGCATGACAACATTTAGACCTTTAGAATAAGCTGTTTGCTTGCTGGGAAAAACCACATGCACTAAAACAGCCCCATTATTTTCCTGATGGACCTGGCTTGGCTGACTGGGATTCTCACAGTAATTCCCCATATGGGAACTGGCCAGAGGTGCGGTTCTCTCCTGTCCAGCAACTCTGAGGTCAGTCTGCACTCACAAAACAGACTGAGAGCGTTTTGAGACTACTGGGATTGACTAATCAAGTCTGATCTAATCAAAGCTCCTGTGTATGTAGAGTCAGGGGCACAGAGAACAGAACCCTACCAGGAAGTTGTCATCCTGAAAGGCGTAATGCAGCGTGGTGATCCACTGACTGTCCCCATTCACCAGCACGTCCCGTTCCTCCCGGAAACACGCTGTCTGGGGGGAAAAAAAGACAAACAGTTGCTTATATTAAGTTGATCTCAAAAATGTAATTTTCCAAACCACACCAATTGATTTTGCGATAGAAAGATTTAATTGTGTACCTCTGCTCTTTTCAGCATCTCCCACTTGTTGAGGATCTTCATAGCAAACACCTTGTCTGAACTCTTCACCTTTACAACTGCTACCTGTAACACCGGAAAACACACACAGATCTGACACTCGGTTCCTCCATTAAGAAAGCAAGAGGGGATTTGTAGAGGTCCTGATAAGATGATAAGCCGCTTTGAGTTGCTTTTGTTCCATCTAGATTACTAGATCACACATGGAAGTGGTTGGTTATCAGTGACAGCAGAGTTTAAACCTTGAGTTACAGGGCAGGTCAGGTTACTAAGGGTGTACATATACACGCTGACACTGCCATGAAATCATGATATTACTCATTCTGAAGGAAGAAAGCATTCTTCACAAAGAAGCACACTCAGGACTCAACAAGTAAAGACAATCAGCTAACAGAAATTTGATCTCAGTGACAATTTCACTGACAGCCCAAATCCAATTTTAATAACTCAAATGTTGAACTGCAAAATATGACTTTGAAATCTGACCCAAACAACACTTTTATGTAGTTAGATATATATATACAGTTATATATATATATATATATATATATATATATATATATATATATATATATACACACATACATACACATACATACACACACACACACACACACACACACACACAACCAGTCAGTCAAAAGTTTGGAATCGGTAAGATTTTTAATGTTTTTAAAAGAAGTTTCGTCTGCTCACCAAGGCTGCATTTATTAAATTTTTTTACAATTTAAAATAACTGTTTTCTGTTTGAATATATTTTATAAAGTAATTTATTCCCGTGATGGCAAAGCTGAATTTTCAGCATCATTACTCCAGTCTTCAGTGTCACATGATCCTTCAGAAATCATTCTAATATGCTAATCTGCTGCTCAAGAAACATTTATGATTATTATCAATGTTGAAAACAGTTGTGTACTTTTTTTTTTTTTTCCAGGATTCCTTGATGAATAGAAAGTTCAAAAGAACAGCATTTATCTGAAATACAAAGCTTTTGTAACATTATACACTACCGTTCAAAAGTTTGGGGTCAGTAAGAATTTTTATTTTTATTTTTTTTTAAAGAAATTAAAGAAATGTATACTTTTATTCAGCAAGGATGCATTAAATCAATCAAAAGTGACAGTAAAGACATTTATAATGTTACAACAGATTATATTTCAAATAAATGCTGTTCTTTTGAACTTTCTATTCATCAAAGAATCCTGAAAAAAAAAAATATTGTACACAAATATTTTGTACAATTGTACACAATAAATGTTTCTTGAGCAGCAGATCAGCATATTAGAATGATTTCTGAAGGATCATGTGACAATGAAGACTGGAGTAATGATGCTGAAAATTCAGCTTTGATCACAGGAATAAATTACTTTATAAAATATATTCAAACAGAAAACAGTTATTTTAAATTGTAATAATATTTCACAATATTACTGTTTTTGCTGTATTTTTAATTAAATAAATGCAGCCTTGGTGAGCAGACAAAACTTCTTTTAAAAACATTAAAAATCTTACTGATTCCAAACTTTTGACTGGTAGTGTGTGTGTGTGTGTGTGTGTGTGTGTGTATGTATGTATATATATATATATATATATTTATATATATATCATATATATATATATTTATATATATATATCATATTTAATTTTATAAATAAAAGCAATATAAGTTTTTGCTGGGCAAAATCCAAATTATAGGGAACATTGTCCAAACACATTCCCCTAAAGGCCTAAACAGCACATAATGGAGCAATAAAATGATGTTTGGTCCACACATTTAAGTGTGAGCATCATGGGAAAAGGAAATGGAATGGACATATTTGTCTTGAACTCAAGGTGTCCAAGTGAAACAACAGTGTGATTCACTCCCTGCGATTAAATCAGCCAAAACAAGCACGCATTGAGAGGTCTACACATTCTAGACAGAGCCAGAATATGAGCATTATTCCAAACAGAAATCATGCTCTTCACTCTTCCACACATCTGATAGGGATTTAAAATAAACCAAATCCCAAAAGCACAGACCTTAAAATTTAGATTACAACTGCTAAGAAAGATCTGCTAAAACAGGCAAATATCTGATCGAAAGTACCCAGAGAATGGAAAGGGACTTTTAAAATAGCATTCAGAGCGCTGCCTGGCATTGTGCCCTCAAAACACACAGCCTTACATGGGCCAAACTCCACACAATGCAGCCTTTGAAATATAGTTATAGAAATCTAATTATTACTCATAAACGACATTTAACTTGTGTCATGACTTTGTCAACAGTATGAGATCTGTGTGGATGGACAAGACAAGAGTGAGTAATTCAAATGAAAAAGTCAATGAAAACCAGGGGAAAAAAGCAGCTTTCTTGATGTAAATGTAACATTAAGCGACATTGAATAGCCTATAAGCTGTTTAACAGACAACTTTGCCCATTTGAAATATTAAGCGATTACATGAGACAGGATTTCGGCAAGTTGTAACGTATCTTTCAACATACCTTCTTGTGTTCACCCGTGTTTATTTTGTGCTGTAACGAGTAGTAAAAAGGAGATGAGATGATCGGCTCACGTGTGCTTGACCTGTGCTGCTGCTTGAACTGAGGCGGCTAAAGCCATCTGCCATGCCGTATTAAAGAGCGCCAAAATGACATTTATTGTTTAAATTTCGTAATAAAATCAGCAGAATTTTAAAGTTGAGACTTTACTTCATAATAAAAGTAACAAAACACAAAGCTTTCCACGATTATTGGATGGCAGGCGCGCTACAAATATTTAGTGATTTTTGTTCAAGCATCAACAGAAAACAGCACAGACTAAAAGATTTTAGATTTAAGAAACCATATCATTACCGATTAAAATCGAGAAATTAATATGTTCAATTCAGAGCTAGTGTCCACACAGCTTACATGTTTAACTGTTGTAGCTTATCCACGTTGTGTGCATGAAATAGACACTGAACACAGTCAAAACGTGCCATCGGAGGAGCACTAAAAAAAACGTGTCTTTCGGTCACTGATTTCGGCCCTATAAAACCATTTCAGCCAGCAACACAACAATAAAGATTCAAAAATTTAAATTGTTTTAATAAGGATATGTTACAAGGAAATGATAAAAACAATTGTTATTGTATTAGGGTACTTGTATTTAAATTTTAACTTTTAAACATTAAACTAGATAGAAGTGCATGCACACCAGTGTCACAGTTTCGAAATTGATCGATCTAAAATCAGTACATATAAATTATTAATTTAATGTCAATCATCAAATAATCATTGATCAGAGAAGAGCCAGCAATGTTATGAGAGATCTTAGCAGTGTGCTCCAGCCTGGCTCCTGTCAGTGTCTAAGAAACCAGGATCAGGGCGGCACGGGGCCACGGGGGTGACAGGTCAACCTTAACACAGAGACGACCCTTAGACAACTACAAAGACCTCCGTTCAGAGACCATGACACTCATCAGCATCTGCTCAGTGTACTCTCATATTGCAGATGGTGACGGTGTCATGGTCTTTGAATGGAACTCCAAACATAAAATATCCAAGAATGAAAACTGATTTTGGCAGCTAAACTGTTAAACCAGTGGTTCTCAAACTATTTTGATCATACCTCCCTTTAAAAAAAAATCCACACTTTGAGAACCACTGTGTTAAACACGTTCACTTTTTCATAGAGTATAAAATTGTACTTTGCTCAGTTTATGATACGTAAAATAACTTGGCATATCTTCGGGTCATGAAAAAATTCTTTGCCCAAGAAACAACAGTGTCACCAACAAGGGTCATTACCACTTCTCTGATGCTGAAATGACTGATTGGCTGCATCCCAATTCACACACTTCTACATTCTGCAGAGTATGTAGTTCACTAGTGAAAGTACTGGAACTACATACTAAACAATACTATTTTGTAAATATTACTTAAATAAAAAACATTAACTCTTTTGTGACTGTATATGTTATTTCAGTTAGATGTTAATCCAGTTCCGCTCCCAAACAGTTTACAGTTTCATAGCTGTGGCAATTTTTGATTGATTGAGTACAAGAAACAACCTGTAAGTATAAGAGTCTATGACTTTTGGACTCCAGACCACAGGCATGTTTGTATTAATTTGGTTAAATTTATTACTTTAAAATTCATTATTATTTAACAATTCGTTTTATTTAGCATGCACAGATGCTGACATGCTATTTTTTAACAACATATACAATATTTGGGATGAACTATCTTTTATACGAGTGGTTGTGAACTATTTGTGTTTCAGGTCTTAGACTTAACATCAGACATCAAATGGTAATCCAACGTAATACCAAAATTGTTTATTGCACAAAACTAAATAAAACTGTCTTTAAAATTAAAGATTTATTAAAGTGCCCCTATTATGGATTTTTGAAAATTACCTTTCATGTAGTGTGTAACATAGCTCTAAGTGAATGAAAACATCCTGCAAAGTTTTAAATCTGAAAGTACACCGTATTTAAAGCTATTGTCTCTCAAAAGTAAGAGTCGACTAGTCAATTGAACGAGTCGTTTGTAAAACGAATCCCAAGCCGTTTCGTTGTGACGTCACAACAAAACATTAGCAAATTGCCTGCCCACTTATTGCGCGCGCAGACACCAGGGAAAATTCTTTCTTTCTTTTTTTTTTTTTTTCAACGATACCACAGCAGTTCAATCTTTTGTTCTGTTCCCGTCATTTTACTGATGACTGCTTCTCAAACCTCGGGGAGTTTAACGCAGGATTCACAAAATGCTTGGTCTTAAAATATGGATCAATGCCCAGTTTATTTGGACCAGCTTGCTCCTCTGAATCTCAACCTGTAAGTATGATTAATAACTGATGTTTATATTTTCTAGCGATCATTCAAAATTCACAGTTTTGTATGTTATGTTGTGTAACGTACACCCTAGTCTGTCTGTCTCCTGCTAACCGGCTAACTCACGTTTCTGTAGTTCAGCTATTCAGATGTGGGTCCAATATTGTCTAAAAAAATGTGTCGATGAATGCAGCTTGTCTGTCTTATTACTTGGAGTAATGATCAAGGATGAAGCACGACTTTTGTTTTCAGAGTGCAATGCATTATCAGCTATTCATGTTTGTGCTCGGCTAACACGGGAGTTTACAACATAGCTCGGGCCCGGTTCGCTTACATATCTGTAAAACACACTGTTTTTTTTCTCTGCGTTTTTATTATTATAATAGAGTGGAGCTCTATCTGTATTGTAATAGGATGTTAAGATGCTAGTCCGCCCCTACTAGTTGAAGTATTCTCTCTGTAAACAGTAAACACCCATTGTAATGTCAAACAATGATATAGCCATTTTTTACTTTGTTAATAGTTATGACGAAAAAGTACACATCTGGCCTAAATGTTTATCTTATGTTAGAGGTTTTCAGCTTCGCTTGGCATTCTGATACAGTTCCCACAGGTGCACCTTCATAAAGTATAACAGTGACGCTGCTATCACATCTTTCACAAAATGCAAACTAAGGTGACACTTACCATAGAGAATCGTCCTGCTCCAGTCGTGATTGCGAATCAGTGTCTGGCTGGTTGACTACTTCAGACGTTTCATCGTCAGACTCGGGCTCAAATTGATACGGTAAAATCGATGCTATCTTTTCTGTCCATACATTGTATACAATGTCTTGCGAATTGATAGCTGTCATTCAGTTATGGCAATGGGCGCACAATGCGAAATCACAAAGGATTGGGCCATCTGACCAATCAGAGCAGTGTAGGCTCAAGGAAAGGAGGGGTTTAGAGAGACTGATTCTTCGAACTGCTTCTAACGAATAATTTATGAACTGAGGTGAAATTAAATGTATATTATGAGAAAACAAAAGTGTATTTTTGACCTTGCATGTAAACCTGTTGTAGGAGTCTCCCAAAACAATATTAGGAACCTTAAAAAAGGCATAATAGGGGCACTTTAATTTATTAATAAAAAATAACCTTATCAGAACATTTTTGGGTTACAAACCATCACTTGAGAGCCAGTGCTATATACTATGGATAGTACAGGAATTCAGATGCAGTCTCAACACAAGACGGATGCTTACCTCACCAAAAGCTCCTCGACCAATGACCTTCAGTATCTCGAAGTCCTCTTTGTGCAATCGCATCTGTTTCACTTTAGAGGTAAATGGTTTGGCTGGGGAGAGAAAGAAGACAGCATGGAGTTATTGTCGAAGACGTTCAAATCCATCACTTCACTATGATGTGCCATAAAGACCCGATCTTCTCGAAGGGATCTGTAACAGTTTCAGTTACAGCACATTCACACAAGTCAAAAGTTCAGAGGTATCTCTGAGCAGGTGTGAAAGAAAGATTGATGGTGTACCTCAGTAAAGTCTTTCTTGCAGGGACTGAGCTAAAAAAAAAAATTGGCCACTGTGACTTTTTTCCTCACATAATTAAATAATCAATATTTCATTTCCACTGACACCCAATTAGAACTTACAACGAAAGCTTGTCATACAAGTGTGTGTTTTATTATGAATGGCAGCAGAAATTGCCATTAACCCTGTTATTGTGACTGATCCAGGAAAATCATAATTGTGTACAATCCCAAAGCATCAAGTATTGGGCCACTGTACAATGACTAACATTATAGACAATGGTTTCTGTTTTCAAGGCTGCAATTATCACTTTTGTATCTTTTTATGAAGCATACAAAATATGATTTACTGTGTGGTTGAGAGGATGCACAAATGGTTCCTATTAAAAGCTGTGAAGAGGATGCACTCAACTCAGTTGGCCAAGGAGGGCAATTAACACTTTTGATTTTGATCCATTTAAGCCCAATTGTTAAGAGCTTTTAAAATGTGTTAAATTAACACTGGTTCTTCTTAATTTCATTGTTTTTCTTAACCCTAGTAACCAGTCTATGCATGACTAGAATTTCAAAAAGAATTGGGGTGCGCTTTTTTTTGACTTGGACCAGTAACTAAGCAATCACTTAGGAACCACCCAGAACATCCTAAAGCCTCCTTGCCCCTCAAGCCGCTGGAGAAGCCATCGCCTCTCACGCTCCGGACCAAGGAGGGAAGCCCGTGCGACCACCGAGACCCCGTCCCCTTTACCTGGACCAACCCATCCGATCACTGCCTTTCCTGCATGTGCCCTAGCACAATGAGGACACCAGATCCTGTTTATTTTAGACACTTTTATCCCCATGGACATTTTAGGTTTATTTTTATGCTAATAAACACCTCTTTGAGGCCTGACACCACCACATCCACTGTGTCTGTCATTGCTCCTCCCACCACAGACCATACAGTTACAACACTGTGCGCAGCTTATAAATGAACTCTGTATTGGTCAATGAAAGTCACACTGAGCTCAAGACTGCCAGCACTAGAGATCAGACACAAAGACAGATCTCTTTTCACTTGGACTGCATTAAATCCTGTCTCTTATACAGACATTGAGCCTTTTGCTGTTCAGTTAACCCTGCATAATAAAAAAACTGATGTAGTTAGCTGAAACCAAATACTGTAAAAGTTCTGATATAAGCACACTTGTTTTTTTAAAGAAACAGTTCACCCTAAAATGGAAAAAATATTGCTCATTCTCATTTAAAATAACCACCCAATACTGGGGGTGGGAATCACAGGGTACCTCACAATACGATACAAGATACATGGCTCACGATAACGATAATACCATGATACAGCAATTCTGCGATAATCGATATATTGCTAGACAATCCTATAATGATACTTCATGATATCTAACTATGAAACCAAAAGACTGTGAAAAAGTTAAGTGCAGGTTCTCTCTCTTTATTCAAGTCCAAACTTTATTCAAGTCCAAAAATAACTAATTGAGAATTCTAACTAACATGAGAATTCTTTATTTTAAGCTTCAAGCTAATGCATTAGCGTAATGGCTTGCCCTGTCAGGCGCTTTGACAGATGCATGTGCGTCCTCAGCGCAAAACGTTCATTCTACGGCTATATCCTTATCTGTAAATGTTACAAATTCACGCAAGCATTTACATTTTGCATAAATGTTCGTCCTGACAGTCTGCGTTAAACTTCAAACTTTACTGAATGAGCGCCGGCGCCCACCCGCGTCAGACAGACGGAACACGGTGCATATTCAGCGCAAAAATATTCATTTTGTTCTGTTGTTTAAAGTTAAATTTAGATTTAAAAGTTAACATGTCATTCAAGTATTTTATGAAAGTAGTAACTGTAAAGGGATAACAACATGTAATTGAATTTAAATGTAAGATGTTTCTTATAGCCTATTTACAGGATAAAGAAATGACAGTAAAGCACGACTTTGAAAGTGCGAAATTTCTTCGGATGCTGTAACGGTCGTGATATGACGTCACGGTCTACAGCGTCTTTTTTACAAACATGAATTCAACATATAACTTAAAGTAATACATTCAAAATGTAAAAATATAGAACCTACTCGACTTTACTGCAAAAATATCATTCTTTTAATTCAGCCAAGAGGTCATGCCATGACGAATCGATCTTCTACACGTCTTCTGCACGTCTTCACGTTCGCAGGTCAGAGTTCACCAAACTTGAACTTTGGAACGCAGAGAAATGCGAAATTTTTCGCACAAGCTTGCGTTTCCGGTCTGACGCATTCGCATGCGTTTGAATAGAAGTCAATGGAACGAAAAGTGCAGTGTGACTGCACTTTAAGAGGTGATTGTGTCCAGAGTGAATGTGTGTGTTCCTGCAGAACATTTATGTTGCCTGTTGGTTAACACTGAGTTTGTGTTTTTCTTTATTACTATCTTAATTTTTAATGTAGAGATTTACACTATATACAGTGCTTAACAAATTTATTAGACCTCTGCCACCCAGTGTAAGGTTTTTGCCACAGTTGTCCTAAACTATCAGTACTGGTGATTACTAAAATCATTTTTCATGTTTCTGTAATGGTTAATCCACCAGTATATGTAAGCTCTTTAGTCACAGCAGTATTTCTAATGCTAAAATATCATTATTGTTGTTATCCATGAATTTTCGATTTTACTGTTTTACAAGAAAGGCAGGAAAAAAGAAAGGCAAGAAAGGCAGTCTCTGTTGTCATTGACTGTAATTGGGCATCTGGGGAAAAAAAAAAAAAAACTATAAAGTGCTTATTGCTTTAGAATTTTTTTTTTCCCAGATGCCCAATTACAGTCAATGACAACAGAGACTGTTATTAAGGTTTTTTTTGGATATTATGCCTGAATGACTATTTAGTTCTTTCAGTTTGCTATTTGCCTAATATATGGCAATAACATTTTTGTTTTAAACAAGTTTTTAATAGATTCCTAAAATATTTGTGTTCTCTCTTTATTATGACAAGTAGTCTAATAAATTAAGCACTGTATGTTTTCATAGCATTAAACTGGCACATTTGTTTGAAGTACACTGGGCAGGATAAAATAAAAAAATAAATACATACAATTTGGATTTTTATCCTATTAATCAAAAAAATAATTGGCCAACTAATCGATTATCAAAATAATCGTTAGTTGCAGTGAGAGTGCATGTGAGTAAGAGCCTAAATTATATCTGTTCATCAGAAAAAGCGAAAATTTGGACTAAACCACTCAATTCATATGGATTAGTTTTCAGATCTATTTATGAACGAACATAATTTTGTCTGTACAGCAGCTCTAGGCGAAAATGGTGTCCTTGTCCAGCTTAAGTAAGTTCAGTATTGATTCATTCCATTGTTAAGATCATAAGTTATTAATTTTGTTTATTTATCTATACAGCAGCTCTGGAGAAAACAGTGATGTCATTAATGAGAGAAGGGTGAGTAATTAATGAAAAAATTTCATTTTTGGGTGAACTAACCCTTTAAGAGGTTATCCAATCATAACAGTGGCCATTTACATATAGAAGTTTTATCTTAAAGCAGCTTGTTTTAATTCTATGGGTGTGAGAGAAGCTGGAAAATGGTCAAGTAACTTTCAATCAAAGTGATTTGCATATATTCCTGTTAGATATCCTTAAATAATGTTGCTGGCCTCACTTCTATGGAAACAACAAAAATAAGATAAGAAAAGATGACCTCTCTCGTCAAACACGCAAATCCAGATTCCACGTCTCTGTTGAAATCACCTGACTAGGATGTGTTTTTAGTGTCTTGCCTTTGGCAAGAGTGTATAATTTCTTTACTAACAAGAGATTCTAAAGGCGTAACTAACACACTGTAAAATGAAAGAAAGCAACAATAGTTTAAGACTGGTGTGGCGTAGCGGTTAAAGATCTGGGTATGTTGTTGGTTTAACGTCACAATGGCTGATCAATGAATTATCATGCATTAGAGCAAGTAATTTAACATCACATCCTAATTGCAATGCAACAATTTACTAGTGACAAGTACAGTGAAAAAGATCTACAATACGGCAAAATTACAGCCATTCAGAATGTTTGTGATGTTTAATATGGATTTGGATCATTGCGATTTCACTGGGATTACAGAGTAAATCACAACAGAAACAGAAACCAAGTGACAATCAAAATGTCTAGTTTCTCATCGCTTGTTGCTCTAGCTGATTAAGAACAGTGTCAGTTTTCAACAGCCAATGCTGATTTCCAGAGAGCAGGGTGGCCAATGCTGATATATATACATAATACAATTTTAATGAGAGTGAATGAGATGTACACAAACCTGCTGAAATGAAAGCTTAATGAATATTTATTAGAGGTTGACTGATTAATCGGTTTTGCCGATTCCGTATTGCGTCCGTTGCCGAGAAGGGTCCGCAGTCATCATACAGTTCAAAGGCCGGGTCTAGAGACAAAATCACTAATGCCCCGTGGAGTTTGTTTTGACACATGAGACTGCGCGCTGCACAGAGCGGGACACTTCAGATACGGATTTAAAGCAGTTAAAGACAAAGTTTAGACAATGAAACGGTATGTATACAGTACACTAGTAACACTACCGTACATGTTTTCATATCATTATAAAGTAGCTCATTAATTTGTTGACTAGATGTTGCATTAGTGGAGAAAGAGTAGTATGTTTGCCGTCGAGGCTGAGAGGACGCCAACATTAGTAGTACCTCAAGCGGTCAAAACAATGTGACAAAAACACGCACAAGTCCAACCTAAATGTTTAATGCCACGATCGTTACCATCCATTTTATGGAATGAAATAGATGGAATGAAATAGTACATACAATATACACATGTCTAATTTTAATTCTATGGCCTTTGACTCTATTCAACAAATGTCTCTTTTCCCTGTCGGTCTCCTACGCTGTTTACATTGTATAGACAGTGCAGCACTTCTGTGTTCTACGGATGGTGGCTCAGTATTGGCCAGCTCCTGCATCAGCATCACACGCATGCGTCGTGCTGCTCACGTGAACAGCGTTGAACAATATTGAGTCAAATTCTGACGTAGAACACAGAAGCGCTGCACTGTATATATAATATAAACAGTGTAGGAGACTGACAGGGAAGAGACGAATTTGTTGAATAAAGTTATTTTTGTTTTGTTTTTGCACACAAAAGTATTCTCGCTGCTTCAAAAAATTAAGGTTGAACCACTGTATTCACATGGACTATTTTAATTTCTTTTCTACCTTTCTGAGCATTGAAAGTGGTAATTAAATCGCTGTCTATGGAGGAGTCCGATACCTCTCGGATTTCATCAAAAATATCTTAATTTGAACAAAGATCTTATTTTTTAACGGCAAAGAGGGTTTGCGCTGACGCAAGCTGTTAGTAAATCTGGCCCTAAGTCTTTAAAGGATTAGTCCACTTTCAAATAAAAAATTCCTGATAATTTACTCACCCCCATGTCATCCAAGATGTTCATGTCTTTCTTTCTTCAGTCGAAAAGAAATTAAGGTTTTTGATGAAAACATTCCAGGATTATTCTCTTTATAATGGACTTCAATGGACTCCACTGTTGAAGGTCAAAATTATAGTTTCAGTGCAGCTTCAAAGGGCTTTAAACGATACCAGACGAGGAATAAGGGTCTTATCTAGCGAAACGATCCGTCATTTTCGAAAAAAAAATGTAAATGTATATGCTTTATATAAACAAATGATCGCCTTCCAAGTGCTTCCGCCAAAACCGTACTTTCGTATTCTTCAAAAAGCTGACGCTGTATGTCCTACGCCTTCCCTATTCAACTTACGGAACGAACGCAGCACCAGTTACATTTTTTCCTTAAGTAGAATAGGGAAGGTGTAGGACATACAGCATCAGCTTTTTGAAGAATGCGAAAGTACGGTTTTCATTTGTTTATATAAAGCATATACATTTACATTTTTTTCAAAAATGACCAATCATTTTTTCTAGATAAGACCCTTATTCCTCGTCTGGTATCGTTTAAAGCCCTTTGAAGCTGCACTGAAACTATAATTTTGACCTTCAACAGTGGAGTCCATTGAAGTCCATTAATGTTTAGAGTCCATTTGTAACATTAACTAAGGTAAATATTGTTCATTTGTTAATATCAAAATTTACTAATGCATTTTTAAATTTTAAAGCTATATCTCTTAACATTAGTTAATGCACTATGAACTAACATGAATGAACAAAGTATAATTAATATATTAATATTTATATTTAAAAAGTACAGTACATTTTCATGGTTCAGTGCTGTTTTTTTATTTTTGTATTAAAGTTCAGCACCATTTTATATGTGTTATGTTTGTTTTCATTCAGCAGTGCTTCCCATACATAGACTTTACTTGGGCGGCTGTTAATATACCTGAGCGGCCCGCCCAAGTATATTTGGAGACACATTTTTGCTTTTATTATTTTTATCCTTTTATCCTTTTTTATCCACCCGAGATAATGAAACCATCCGCGATCGAATAACTAGTGGAAAATCTCCCTCGTCCTACGTGTTTCGCACCTGCTCGTTCTGTGTTTACTCCCACTGACATTCCGACATGCGCTGCAGAGACGCGGTGGATATTTCACAAAGGCGGCGCTTCAGACTGCTTCAAAGTGTTTTCCAATTCAATGAATAGCGCACATTTATGCCAAGCGATTGCAAATGAACTCGAGTTGATGGATTATGACAATGTCTACTTTATGGCCTTTATATAATATGTTTTAGAGATGGTTGTAAGAATGCATATTTTATCTCTCATCTGAAGAATCAGCCCGCAATAGTATAGACATTTTAAAATAAGAGTCCCTGTGTATTTCAGGCTTGTTTATAATTAAAAGTCACACGCTAGTTTTTTTTTCTTCTTTTGGGCATTACTGGTATTTTGGTTACATAATAAATTGTAGTATTTAATTTGATTTCCATTTAATTCATAGTAAACTATTGTAGTCTCTGGCTGGGATGCTCTCCCACAGGAAGAAAAAACTAAAAACATTATTTGACATATTATTCAATATATAGATTTTACTAGTATCAGTAAAATCTGTGTCCCATTCACTGAGATTGACACAAAGCAAGGAGATCTCTACCATTTAAATGCTGTAATTTTGCATAATTTACTATGCATAATAATGCACAATATTAGTATGTAATTAAATGTAATAGTAGCCTATGTAATTAAAATGATTACTATAAAAATAGAATTTCAATAAATACAAACATTGTTAAAAATCACACATTATTTGTTGTTTGTCACATGTAGTAGACCATTTTTGTGCCGTGAGCAATAGGACAATTTTTCACCTGGCTACCACCGCAACTACAGGTGCTGGTCATATAATTAGAATATCATCAAAAAGTTGATTTATTTCACTAATTCCATTCAAAAAGTGAAACTTGTATATTATATTCATTCATTACACACAGACTGATATATTTCAAATGTTTATTTCTTTTCATTTTGATGATTAAAACTGACAACTAAGGAAAATCCCAAATTCAGTATCTCAGAAAAGTAGAATATTACTTAAGACCAATACAAAGAAAGGATTTTTAGAAATCTTGGCCAACTGAAAAGTATGAACATGAAAAGTATGAGTATGTACAGCACTCAATACTTAGTTGGGGCTCCTTTTGCCTGAATTACTGCAGCAATGCAGCGTGGCATGGAGTCAATCAGTCTGTGGCACTGCTCAGGTCTTAAAAGAGCCCAGGTTGCTCTGATAGTGGCCTTCAGCTCTTCTGCATTGTTGGGTCTGGCATATCGCATCTTCCTCTTCACAGTACCCCATAGATTTTCTATGGGGTTAAGGTCAGGCGAGTTTGCTGGCCAATTAAGAACAGGGATACCATGGTCCTTAAACCAGGTACTGGTAGCTTTGGCACTGTGGGCAGGTGCCAAGTCCTGTTGGAAAATGAAATCTGCATCTCCATAAAGTTGGTCAGCAACAGGAAGCATGAAGTGCTCTAAAACTTCCTGGTATACGGCTGCGTTGACCTTGGACCTCAGAAAACACAGTGGACCAACACCAGCAGATGACATGGCTCCTCAAACCATCACTGACTGTGGAAACTTTACACTGGACCTCAAGTAACATGGATTGTGTGCCTCTCCTCTCTTCCTCCAGACTCTGGGACCCTTATTTCCAAAGGAAATGCAAAATTTACTTTCATCAGAGAACATAACTTTGGACCACTCAGCAGCAGTCCAGTCCTTTTTGTCCAGGTGTTTTGAGTTTATTAGCTGATTAGAGTGTGGAACCAGGTGTCTTCAATATTGAACCTTTTCACAATATTCTAATTTTCTGAGATACTGAATTTGGGATTTTCCTTAGTTGTCAGTTATAATCATCAAAAATAAAAGAAATAAACATTTGAAATATATCAGTCTGTGTGTAATGAATGAATATAATATACAAGTTTCACTTTTTGAATGGAATTAGTAAAATAAATCAACTTTTTGATGATATTCTAATTATATGACCAGCACCTGTATATTTCAAACCAGTGGGAAGCACTGTTCAGTATCCATTTTAAAAACTATCGGTTGATTAATTGGTTATCGGCCAGCACGTTAGTCCAACTTAGTTAGTTCATAATCTTTATCGGTAAAATCAGTCGACTTCTAGTATTTATTAAAAAAAATAAAATAAATTTCACCAAAAATCTGCTGAATATCAAGCATTATATTGGTCTATCAACACACAACTACTTAGCATGGAAGATATATAGCATAGGATATATCATTTCTTGCTTCACACAGTGAACACACCTCAAGGCCAAACATTTCAAGCTGCAAAGAACAAGTTCCATTAGCCAAAATGTCAGGTGACTGATTTGTTGATATAAAATCTACACACATATGAGCGAGATTCCATGTAAACATAAACAATGCTGTGAATATAAATGTTACCACTGTGTCAGGGATCATTTTTACAGGGCATTAGAAACAGATGGAAAACAGACCACCTGGAACTGCCATCATGGCCTCTAATACACATCAACCAGGGAAAGTGTATAAAGTCTATTTATGAAGGACAGTTTAAAGGTCAAGCCTTCCTAAGAAGAACCTACACTGTTTCCAAAGTGTTCAAAACAACTGCAGCATGCTCGGGTCGGTGTTCTTTAAAGATCTGAATGCAGAAAGCTCATTGTGTATATATCACTGTCACAGTCTCCAGCGTGAGGGGACACAAAGCTGCAAATCAAATGAACCACACCATCTATCTCTTGCAATACCCAAGAGACCAGCATTAGGAGACCATATAAAGGCAAAGACACTGGCAGGATCATTAAAACACGATTTCCATAGAGGGAAAGAAGCGCGTAAAGCCAGACTGCAGAAAGACTCACAGATATACTTGTGAGCGTGTGCCGTGTTCAAACCTGCTCTTCTCGACTCCTACATCAAGAGCATTTTCGCTGTGAAATGCCTGCATAATACAAACACTGGGCATAAAATAAATTGTCAGCTTTCATTTAGTGTGACAGGGTTATTTCATACACTAAAACGGAAACAAAAACCTATTCATTTCAGACCAATTTTATCAATTGAAATTAAATAATTAAGGTATGATCATTTAAGAACTTCAACAAAAGAAATTTAAAACAGTGATTGAAAATCTGAAATCAATAAACAAATATAAAAAGCTGACATTTTCAAAGTCAAAACGACCTGCAAATGGTGATATGTGTAATGCAACCTTAAAATCATAAGAATTAAGGGTATTCATCTTTTACTATTGTGATTAATCTCAAATACACAAAACCATAATATGTCAAGAAAGACAAAAAAAAAACATGATCTGCAAACATAAGCTAGTCTGATACTCTGAAATCAGTCATGTTATTAAACTTGGACGGATTTTAAAACTGTAAAAAAACACCAGATAGTGTTTACGCACTGGCCCATGTTTTCATCTGTGAGAAAGCCAGTAACAATGGAGGAACATGTCTGGTCCTAAACCCAATATGTTCAGGACAGACAACAAGATTATACCCATCCCTAAAAATCATATTGGTCTTGCCAATCACAGCAACCAAACAAGAGTTGACTTGCCATAATGCAAATACAAATAAGGACTAAATATAAAGGAAAAGCCTGTGATGAGGAGAATTCAACCTTTGAATACGAGAAACCTCCCAAAGTTAATACAAATCTAATCCTAAAATATGAGACCGGTTATACCTGACAGCAAACCCAACCTGCATAAATAAACTTAGACGGTATGAAAGCTAGAACGCTGGAAAACCAGAAGATGTTGGGGTTGTGACAGGATAGTCACATAAAACCACCTGGGTTGTCAATTTAAACCAGCTGTCCGGGGGAACTCACTATACAAGGGGACTTCTTCAAATACCAGAGGGTAGTTGTTAGTCACCGTCCACCGAGTCAGCCTTTTCTTTCAAACAGCTGGGCCTGAACAGCATCTGTGACTTGCACATTCCTACATTTGCCTTAAAATAAATGTTTTCAGGCCTCATTCAGATCAGCACAGAAAGACTATGAAATTGGCACACTAATTACTAATTATTCAATGAATGCATTTAAAAGCACAAAGAAATGCCAACTGTCAAAAATTGACTAATTATAAAAAGGGGTTAACACATGCACATCAATGAACAGAAAATGCAAGAAAACTGTTTCGATGTCAAAATGTCAAAGACGTGCAGAACACGGGTTGGAAAGCAAGCAAATCTAGCTCTGCTAATCAGATTTTGCTTCAGTATGTAAACAGACTCGATTTGCCACACTTATTTTTTTTAAGGTGCATGATATGTGAACAGTGACCATATGAATATGCCTGAAGAATTAGCAGTTTTTATTTTTAAAAAAATCATTAATCACCTGATAAGAGCAGATTTTGGAAGCATACAATATCAATGCCTACTTTTTCTAATTCAAACAGTCTGTCATATATCTATAATATAGTGTGTCTGCATATTATACTTTGATGCTGGATTTCACTTCAAATAAAGGAATATTTTATGTATATATACTATACAGAAGTGGCCAAAAATGATGTCTGGAGGTAAGACTGGACGATATGACCTAAAATCAAAATCTAGATTAATTGAACATTTTAACTTGATTACGATTAGTGAACGATTAGGTTCACTGACAAGGTTTGTACTGTAAATATGCTTGACTATTAAAGGTGGGATATTGTTTCCTAGTGTTTGTGTGCCACGATGCATCAGCTCAGTAGCTCCAAAATCCTGTGATTACCATTTTGCTCATGGGTTTAGCTTTTGTAAGGTTTGAATCTACAACCTTACAGTTATCAGTAGGGATGTAACAATACCCTCATGTCACGATTCGATACATATCACGATACTGAACTCACAATATGATATTATTGCGATACTTCAAGACATATGGTAAAAGGTTAACAAAAAATTAACTGTTGATTAAAATGCTAAATTTGGTATTACATTGGGGGTGGAAATGAACAGGCTTGGACTTGGTGCTGGTAACCCAACGCACAGGACAATGGTGACACCAGAATAAAAATATTCATGATTCTGAAGCTGAAAATACAGAAAAATACAAATATGCTTGCACTCTGTCATTGACTAGATATATTTAAAATAATGTAGGCCACTTTTTACTGGTAACACAAGACATTTGGCATTTTCAGGACCCACAAATATTCCCCCATTGCATTATTATACATTATATTCAACATTCTATATAGTAGTAGTTGTAATGTAAAACTGACACTAAAACTCTGTAAACTTGAATTTTTTCCTCGCACAGTAATTTTCATTTTGGGTGAACTATACACAATACAATGCATTTTTACATTGCGATATATTGTGACACAGTATATTTTTACACCCCTAGTTATCGGACCAAACTACACTACACAACCCCAACAGAAACATTTCAACATGAATGCATCAATCTATTTCCCCTCTAGACTTTATAAATCAAACCATAACATCAGTTATGATGGATGTTACATGTGCCATCTCTAAAACTGTCAACTGTCAGATAACAATTAAAGTATCCAATCTGAAGCATGTGGTCGTCACAGGACCCTGGCAGAGATAACACAAATCTGGCTGATGATCTGGGCACGAGTTCAATCTTGTCCTGGCATCATCTTCTCCAACCTGTGGCTTGAAGGGGTGTAAGGATCATTTTAGCCTAATGCAATGGAGAGAGCCGTTTACAGCTTTTTAAAATGCTGAACTGAAGTTTTAAAACTAGAGGACAAGTCAGTTACCTGAAGAGTGTATTCCTTTCATAACAGCAACATTGCAGTAGTTGGCCTTAAAGAGTATATGCAAAAAAAAAAAAGGAAAGTATCGAAGCATCGATGATTTTGCGAGAGGCTGACATGAATCAAACTGAAATCAAGTGTCTTATTGCAAAACATTAGCCTTAAATATAGCATATGCTCAGCTTAAGAGGTCTACAAGTGCATAGATTCACAATTGTTTTCTGTTCCCTACCAATACGATCTATCCTTTGTATTATTGTGTTATAGCGTGCTTTTATTATTATAGCGTGCTTTTACTGCCACACTTGTTCAGTATATACTGCATGCATCATGCCGTCTGCTTCCATGGAAGGAATGTTTACAATTCAGGTCATTCAGGGTAGCTGCAAGTCACGCCACAAAATAAACAAACAAATAGCACACTATGTTCATTCACGGTGGAATGTGATGTAGCGCTCCAGTCATTTCCTGCTCAACTTAAACGTGTAACAAGTTTAAAGTCATATTCATTAGTTAAGCCAAGTCATGAGGCCCCTGATTAAACATACTCAAACAATACACTGCTTTTCCCATTACACTGTATATGTTTAGCTACATTTTAGTCACATGACTGGCCACTTAATACTTCTCAGCAATGTCTACTTGTATTCAGTTAATGTATTTACAACTTTCCCACCACATATTCCATGCTTGGTGAAATGCTTTGTATAACACAAAAGAGGGCGATTTCATATTTCAGACGTCAGCAGTGTTATTCATAAAGAGAATGACACCGTATAGCCCAGGGGAGTTTTTCTACCTTATTCATGCACAATCCCACCAGCTATAGTCTTTCCTATAGGGAACCAGTTTGATCAATCACCATGACAGTGAATAACACATCCTTCAGTGTCAGAACACTTTGCCACAAGCAAAAGTAGATTTCTTTCATAACTTTTCAACTAGCCCTTTAAGGCATTTAATAACACACTTACTTTTAAATATAAATCGTTTGTGACACTGTTTAATTAAAGTCCAATAACTTGCACTCCCTTACTGAGGTTAATTTCTATCCATGCTCCATGATATACTGCTCAGCATGCTGGTATGATGGCTCAGAATTCAACAGCATGTTGCTACTTGACTTTTCCAGGGCTGTACACACACACACACACCTATGATTCAGTGCTGCCAAATGTGTCTTAAAGACATTTGTTGCATGAACTTTAATGAAATATCCTTATTTATGATGACTTTAAAATCCAAACATCTACTGAACTTAGGCTTGGTACTAAAATAATATGATTTAATCAATAAATGTAATGACCCAAGATGCTTTAAACATAAAATGCTTGGGTTTAAGAAGATTTGAACATGAAATGCAAAGATGAAATGCATTTATTTTAATAAGTGTAAAAATGTCTTAAAGCACCATACTCACCCCATTCCAAAAACTCAGCAATGTTCTTCTCTCTTCTGAGTGGGGAATTGATGCACTCATCATAAAGGGAGATGAGAACATCCAGAAGAGTTTCAACACTAAAACACTGTCCATTAGACTGAACAGGACCATCCAGGATCAGTTTTTCCAGCTTTTTCAAACGCACTTCTCCAGACATGGTTCAAAACGAATGTCAGTCCAAAAAAATGTAGTGTAGTGTTATTAAAATCGATGCAGATATTCTTTGGATGGGATCTGTAAATAGCTATAAAAATAACCCACCCATCATCACAGTAAAATGCAGTTACAAAACTGCAGTAAACTCAAAACTAATTTTAATTTCATACACAAATAAAACTTGTCACTACATCTTTTAATATACTCAGAGAAAAATAAACAAACCAGCAAATGAGATGGGAAAAGACAATTTAAGCATTTACCAAAAAAAGTCCTTGCCCTTCTGTGTAAAACAGTAATTTATATCTTGCGTTTTGTAAATATTAATTTACAAATATTTAAGTGCCTTTACTGTAGCTACTCAAGCTAACCAGCTAACAACATTCTCGCGACACAATGTATCTTAAGTGTTTTTTTCCTCATATAAATACAAAAATCGTGTATTAATATTAACAAATTCTAGTGTCAAATCATGTCAAGTATATAAAGTTTAAAATATCCCCAGTTTGTTCTACTTTAACGGGTTAAAATAACTGATGCTAATGATCCGGCTAATAAAGACGTTCGGCTAACAGGCTAACAGATTTTAGCTCGTCCTCAAAGAGAATTCTTCTCAAAACCAACAGAAATAACATGACACGCCCCCCAAATGTGATATTTAGGCATTACATCTGTGGAAAAGATGGATAAGTTGTGTTTATATCCGCAAAAAAGTGAGTTTAGCGAAGTTCTCCAAAGGCACCGATTCGAGTGTCACTTAAGTTTTCCTCAGTCCTTTTCCCATGAATATTTCCTCAAAAAGTAAATCCTGCCAGGGGGATGCAGTCTGTCAGATGATGGTGATGGTGATGGGGTGAAGATGAGGAGGATGGTGGTGGTGTGGATGCGGGGTGACGGGATGATTCTCTCTCATCTGCCCGCCGCCGCTGAGTGTGTTTCAGGAATGATAAGGAGAAACATGGCGATTCTCTCTCTCTCTCTCTCTCTCTCTCTCTCTCTCTCTCTCTCACACACACACACACACACACACACAGTCATGCACATTCAGATATACACACACATATCAAAATAAACATACACAGCCTACATGCACATAAACATATACATGCATTTACATAAACATACAGTAGCCTAGATACAAGGACAAATTCACATACTACACATACATAGATACAGAATACATACAAACTCTCAGACACTCTAAAGAAATACTATATAAATACACTTACATATACATAAATAAACACAAATGCATATACAAACACCAACAGATAGACACACTTTCACAATACATAAAATATAGACACAAATATAAACGTATACATAAACAAAAACATAAATATTCATGCATAAATACACAAGTATACAGAAATACATAAATACACACGTCTATAACAGCTGTTTTGCTTAACCAGAGAATTTAGGGAGGTGAGTGGGGTGGTTTGGAGGGGGTGGGGCAGGTTGGGGTCACAAGTGTTCAAACTTTCAATTTTTACGATTGTATCAAATATGCTTATACAGATTATTTACTGTAGTTTAGTTGTTTAAGAAGTTGAAATGGTTCCTTTACTCTTGAAATTTACATTAGGGTTAGTGTTATTTATATTAGCTATAATCAGTGTTGGGGGCAACTCATTACAAGTAACTTGAGTTACGTAAAAGTAACTAGTAAAGTAACACATTACTTTTTCAGTTTACAGCAAAATGTCTAAGTTACTTTTTCAAATAAGTAACGCAAGTTACTTTTTCACATTCATTGACTGACAGCTCTCCTGTGCCCATGTTGAGAGACATAAAGTGCAGAGGTGTTGTGTGCGCTGTGTGAACATGATGGTTATTGTAGTTCTAGACTAAATGTGAACATGCATTAACTCATCTCACTTGCACGAAAACATTCAGTATTCCTCTAAATTAATAAAAACAGTGAAATGCAATCTCAGAATTTTATGCAAACCTGTAATATTTAACTATTAATTTACAGAAATATACTTGTGTTTAATCTAACGTTATTAACCAATGTCCTTGCTGCTGACCTTTAACAATCTAATTCAACCATACTAATAAGCAAAAATTACTATATATTAGATTTAGAAATAAGAGTTTGAACTTCCTTCTCCTGTATCCTTCTTTAATCCAGAATAGCAGCACACCTGAAAGGTTTGTTTGAGCTGCACCCTCTACTGTACAGCCGTAAATATGCATTTCCTTCAGCCTGAAGCTTATTCATTTCACTTTTGGTGTGAAAGGGCCTTAAAGGGCCATTTGCCAAAAATCAATCAATCAATAAATCAATAAATCTATCTATCTATTGTCTGTCTATCTATCGTCTGTATCTCTGCTGTCTGCAAATCTGTCTATTTATATCTATCTGTCTGCCTGCCTGCCTGCCTGCCTGCCTGTCTATCTATCTATCTATCTATCTGTCTATCTATCTATCTATCTATCTATCTATCTATTATCTTTTATTTTATTTAGTAACCTATATATATAGAAACTTTAATAAAGTGTCGATCATTCAAAGGTAAGAGCATTCTTTTAGTATATTAAATTATAGTACATAAAAAATGTTAATAAATGGAAAATACTACAAAGATGCTTCTATCTGTGAACTTCCAAGTATAAGTACAACAAGTGTACAATGTAACAAAATTAATTCCACTAAAATTAAAAAGTTAACTTTCATTGCTAGCTTCAATTTTTAAGTAACATCAAAAGGGGTACCAATGTGACAAGCAGTGGTAAGTACATTGCACTTTTTGAATTTAATTATTAATGAAGAAAATAAAGTTGAACCTCTGAGGAAATGACTGAAATTATCATGACAAGTTAAATAGAATTGTGTTATTATGATTCAGAATAACATCTTTGATTTTACTATGGCATAATTACATAGGCCTAAATGCTGAAGGTTCACCGCCGGCGCGATGCTATGCACCTATAAAATGTTCATTTACTATATTGTGATCAAATCTGCAAATGCCAGAGCTCCCCCTGGGGACTGAAATAATCCACTGAATATCTTCTCCAGACAATTTGGTGATAGTTCCATGCAAAACATGTTAAAGCAGCGTCACCTACTGGGCATTTAAATTATTAATTTACTACTTTTCAAACCGCTTGCATGGTATTCATGGATATAAATGGTTACAGTGTTGGGATGTGAATGAATGAACATAATTTATGGAATGCAGACAAACTGGGATTCAGTTTGGCATTCTTAAGCAAAGAAAGCCAAACCAGACTGTTTATTAACAGTTTGTCTGGCTGAATAGCTTAATTTCATTTCTATTAGTCTTGATAGTGGATCAAATAAAGCCCTCCATCATAGCAGTAAACATGAAGGACAGCTAAGTTGTGTAGCTGGGCTGGTTTCAATGAACAGGGTCTATAATGATCATCATTAACACCTTTTGTGTTTATTGGGGCTCTTGATTAAAAGGGGTAAAATACAGGACAGTGTTATTGTTGGTTTAATCCTTCTGATCCCTTTTCATATGCAATTAGAAAATGAGAAATACCACTTTCAGTCTAGATCATCTAATTAATTGATGTGCTAGAATTTGCAGCATGGAGAAATCAAAGAAAGTCAGTTGTAACACCCCACCCTCCAAAACAACCGTCTATAGGTATAAATAATAGTTTCACTTAATGATTCATTGAAAGTCTCAGGCCTAAGATCTTTTGTTATGATGCTGTGTATTCAAAACATTCAACGTCTCATAAAATATCTTACAGGGACAGAAAGTTTAGAATTTAGAATTTAATTTATTTAAAATATAAGTTAATAATAATATTTAATACTGAGACTACAATTAAAAAGTAACTATAATGGTGTACATAACTACATTATGACATTTACTCAAACTACTGGGGAAAAAAGTTTTGAGAAATATAATAAAAACTATTTTCTTAACAGAAGAGTTTTTGACAGATGCAACTGTGTAAACACATTAATTTAGCATTTTCACAAGTATTTCTGAGCTCTAAAGATTATTACTTTTTTAATTCATATACATTTTTAATATTATGCCTTATTATCATCTAACTACTAACATGTCAGCTGGAGTTTTCAAATATCCAGTTTGGTTTTCAGAAAACTTTTTTTTTTCTTTTAAGTTTCCGTGTTAGCACTTTTATATTATACACAAAAGTGAATAAAATATAAATGTTTCAAAGCTAATTTCTTACAGTTCTGTATGAATTTTAGCTCTTAAATTTATGTTAAATAAAACGTGTCTTATCTGTAGTGCTATTGACTTCATTTGGAATAATAATAGCCATGTTGATTGTAAACATTGGATTGTACTTGTCTTACCCATCCTGACAAACAGCGTCAGATAATAACACGATTACCATGAAAACATGGCTGCGTAGCAAGTAAATTTGCTTAGCTGTCTGACGTGACGTGATCCGTCATCAGCCGTTCCTGTGCCGTCATTGTCTGACATCCCAGGACAACCTGTGGCCCCAATACACAATACACAGACTGGGGTAAGTTTAGTCCCTCTGTTGGCAGGACTGAAGAGGTCTGAGCAGTCCTGCAATAGTAACAGGATAATCACCCCCTTGAGAAAACTCCCTCCAATCCACATCCCCTCAGCACACTCCTGGATTTGCTGCCTCTGTTTGTGGAATAATGACTCTCCCTCATAGGACAGCAGGGGTGGGCATTTCTCAATACACTTTCCGCTCTCCTCTGCTCTTCCAAATACACTGCTGCTTTTACCAAAGATGGATAAAGTTGGAAAGTAGAAGGGAATGAACTGAAATACAGGCAGAAAGAATGTAAATGAATGCAACAAATAACTGAACCATGCACTAAACACATCATCACAATTTTATGTTGTATTAGTTGCTTTAAATAAAAGCTCTCTCTCTCTCTCAATATATATATATATATATATATATATATATATATATATATATATATATATATATATATATAATGCACTGAACACTGAACACTTAGGATGAAAAGAATGTTCTTTACAAAAACACATTAAAAATGCTTTAAAATAGATTAAACTGATTTAAAAAATAAAATAAGTACAGATATAAATACAGGAATTGACTGTTTTCAAAAATATATTTTATAAATACATAAAAAATATATAACATTAATAATATAATATAAAATATATATAATATATAGTGTAAATACATAATGCATTGAACATACTTAGGATAGTTCTTCACAAAAACATTCATTTATGCTTTAGAAATAATAAATTAATAAAGTATAAAAACAATCATTCATAATGTAAAAAGTGATTTATTCTAGATTAAACTAATAAATAAATGTATTAATACATAAAGTGTAAATACTGTTATGTTTATATGCATATATGCTAAATATATAATATAATAATTTATATAAACACACTTAGGATGATTTTGAAAACACAAAAGTGATGAGCAACAATAGGTGGCCTAAATGGGACATGACTTTGAAGGGTGTCTTTTTTAGGTTGCCTCCCCTTTGTGGAGGTGTGAAAAGCCAGACAGGGTGGAAGGTGGGGGGTCAACTGTATATAAACCCTGAGAGACTCAGTCAGTCATTCAATCAGGAGAACGACATTGGCATCACTAGATCAAGCATGGCTTTGCTCATCCAGCTGTTCATTTGTGCCGCAGTGATCTCATTCACTGAGGGATTCGACCATGAGGATATGAAGCAGGCAATGCTCCAAAAACTCGGACTAACAGAACTCCCCAGGATTCAGAAGAGAGATTTGGAAAATCTAGTCATCCCGGCTCACATCAAGAACAAATATCTGTCCATGCTGAAACTTCATAACAAGCGTAAGAGGAGATCTGTGCCAAGCCTGGCAGGAATTCTAAGAGGCATCCATGGGAATGCAGGTGGGTTACAACTGAAAAACGGAAAGTACTTTTTGAAAATGCTGTACCAAATTTAATATTGCAGTATTTACAATATATTTTGTAATAGGGATGATGAACAATAAACAATAATTATTCACAATTAAGTGATCTTGATTGGTTTTATTGTATAAATATATTATTGTTGCAAAATTAATGCATACATCTTACATCTTAATGTATACAATGTTAAAAAATTATTACTATGTCAAAATTAGCATGAACCAAAATTAATAAATGCTGTAAAAGCTTACTATTGCATTAGCTAATTAGCAAAATTCTACCATTAAAATATAAAAAAAAAGATTGTCAAATAAAATGAATGAAAAAACGGTTGCTAAAACTGTTAAACATTTTTATAGCGCATCTGTCATAAACAGTGATCTAATGTATCCTCTGTCTTTCACAGATATTACAGGAGAAATCAAGTACTCCGACACAACCCGCCAGCGTCTCGTGTTCGACATGGAGGCCAGGCTGCAAGAAAACACTGAGGTCACTATGGCCGAACTGAAACTTTTCCAGACAGCTGTACAGAATCCATCCAAACCTGAGCGGAGGAACCACAGACCCATAAACAACGCCAGAGTGAGCATCTACTGGGTGGAAGTGCTGGGAAATGGCTCCAATAGAACATCACTCATAGACTCAAGGTATGTCAAATGTCTGAATATAATAAAAGCATGAATACTTACATAAATGATCACAACCTTTAATTTTATAATGCATGAATGAAAACTTATAAGTCTTTGTTTTTCATTTTAATAGACTGGTTCCCATTCATGAGTCTGGCTGGAGGAGCTTTGACGTGACTCAGGCGATACATTATTGGTCTAAATCTCAGAAAAAAACACCTTTGCATCTGGAGGTGTGGACTGAGGGAGAGAGGCCCGGTAGCTACGCTGCTGAGATGGCCAAAAGAGTGCGCTTTGCCACACAGGACCCAAAGGAGAACACCCTGGAGAAGGATATGGGTGCACCAGAACTTGTGTTTTACACCCTAAACCTGGATGAATATGGGTGAGTATTTTTATTAAACTGCAGCTTATTTAGTTTGTATGACATGCAGATCTTTACACCTGTTAATTGTGTATTCATTAACTAAAAGCATTGACTTTCATGTCAACAGATCCCAGGGAAACTGTAACTCCAGCCCAAACAGCAGCAAGTGTTGCCGGGAGGAGCATTTCATCAACTTCCGTGAGCTCACCTGGACTCAGTACTGGATCATTGAACCAGCCGGGTACCAGGCGTTCAGATGCGCAGGAGGATGCAAGCAGCCCAAGCGCGGTTACTATGGATACGGGCAGAGGACCTGTGCGGTGATGGAGAGCGCGCCGCTGCCCATGATGTACCTGGTGAAAAAGGGAGATTACACTGAAATTGAGGTGGCAGAATTCCCAAACATGATTGTGGAAAAGTGTGGCTGCTCCATGGACAAAATCCCCCCTCTCTGAGACTGTCTGTGGTTTGCTCTCAAATGAGAGGTGATGTTGTAATCGAAATGAAATGTCTCTGAGTTATTTAACTGAAATTCACATGTTGCAAATCCCCACTGAGCACTTGAAAATAAAATTATTTAAGAATTATTAGATTATGTAATGTAAGCAACAGACATTTTTCTGTTGAGTGATGTGTTTTCTGAAAAATAAAATAACTATTTTCATCATTTTTCCACTAACATCATTTCTCATTTTAAGTTCATATATATATATATATATATATATATATATATATATATATATATATATACTGTATGTCTATGTACGTTGCGTTCATTTGTTTTTCAATTTAATATTGAAAATAGAAAAATGAGAAAATGCATTTATTCGTTTTCAAAAAAAAATGATTTTAGGTTTTTAGGTTCAGGGGTAGATAAACATGTCATGAGAAATCGAGTCCCCCATAATCAACTCCAGCTTTGCTGTTGAGCAGCCAAAGCGTGAGCTGTTAAAGCTCCGCCCTCTTCTGGAAAGGGGGCCAGGAGCAGCAGCTCATTTGCATTTAAAGGGACACACACAAAAATGACGAAACTTCACAGTCACATTCTGGGGACACCAGAAACTTATATTTTTTTTAAATAAATCTTGTAAAAGGAGCATTATTGGTCCCCTTTAAATAATTATAACCTATTTCACTATTGTATGATTTTTATTACATTAAGTGCACAAACAGCATGCTTGAAATATATGACCCAGGACCACAAAACCAGTCATAAGGGTCTTTTTTTTTTTTTTTTAATTGAGATTTATGCATCATCTAAAAGCTAAATAAATACGCTTTCCATTGATGTATGGTTTGTTAGGATAAAACAGTATTTGGCCGAGATACAACTATTTTAAAAATCTGAGGGTGCAAAAAAAAAAAAAATTGAGAAAATTGTCTCAAAAGAAGTCCTTAGCAATGCATATCCACTCACAAAAATAGTTTTTTGATATATTTACGGTAGGAAATTTACAAAATAAATTTACAAAATTTACTTAATATCCTAATGATTTTGGCATAAAAGAAAAATCGATAATTTTCACCCATACAATGTATTGTTGACTATTGTTACAAATATACCTGTGCGACTTATGACTGGTTTTGTGGTCCAGGGTCACAAAAAAAATTAATGCCTATGTATTGCATAAAACAATATGGAAACACAACCATGCCTAAAAATGTTTTTTTTTTTTTTTTTTTTTTATAAGGATAAGGATTGTTGCAACATACTATGTTCTGTAAATGTAATTTTAATGTTAATTTTACACAATAATAGCAATCTGGTATATATAATATTACTATTATACATTTTTAATAAATTAATTGTCATGCTAAGTACACACAAACATCATTAATTTACATGTAATTGGGAACAATACTGGAAGCAAAAACATACCTAATATAATATAAGCTAAGCTAGCAGGCTAATTAGGAGATGTATGCTATGCTAGCCGTTTGTTGTAGTCCTTAAACAGAGAATTCTTTAAAACCTTTAAAAATTCTTTAGAAGGCCTTGCATAAAACAAAGTAACATATTGTTATATACACTATGGGATGCAATTTGAAAATGTAAGGGAATTTGTGAGCTATTGAGTAGAGTCAGTATGTGTATGGCATACTCACTTCAAGAAAGGGAAACCCGTGTCCCGATGCTGAAGGATTCATTGATTTTACAATACAATGTAACATTTATTCCCTGTGCAATTTGTCTTAGTGCAATATATATTAAGTTAGTATTTTACTTTTAATGTTTTGTAAATAATAGGCTAATAAATAAATAAATAGGAAAAAAAGATACCTCAGTAGCAAGTATTTTAGCCATTTTGTGTCTTTATTTTTAGAAAGAGTTCAAAAAAGCAGGTTTATATGAAAATTCAAATTAGCAGAAAAATGTTAAAGACAGAAATTGTTTTGTAGGCCTTGAATAAAAGCTTCAGGGGGAAAAAATGTTTATTGCCTTTCAGGGTTCCGAAGTTATGATATAAAATGCAAATCATCTTATTATAGCACCACCTAGTGTTGGCCAGATGAGTGGCGCAGGATTGGCAACTGTCCTGCCAATTTTGCACAATTGGGACTGTCCTGCCAATTTTGGGGTCTCTATGATTTATGACCTCTAATACCCATAAAATTTTAGGGCAGAAGAAGAAAATCAGTACAAACACAATATGGTTCCAGCACCTTCGGTGCTTGGACCCCTAATACAGTACAATGCATATGCATATTTGCTTGCTTGTACCTGAACTTTGGCACAAGGAACTGTCCAATAAGTTTACATAAACTACAACTCTTAATTCCAAATTCCTGACCAACAATAGCATGCAGACTTCTCTGGCACATATCAAATTTATGGAGTTATGCTGACAAGTAGAGTAACTGGAGAAGACAGGGATCATCAGAGGGGTAGGTAATGATATATTTACAGAAGATGTGAACTTCAAGCCAAATTCATGAAGGTTGGAACTCTGTGAAAGCTGTGCTTATGGGATTCATTATTCTCTCACAAACAAATCCTTCTCCACGATCTGCTTCAACATCAGAGGTCATGATGCCACACTCATGATCATCGTCATCCTGAGGCACAACAAACATAATCAGAAAGACATCAAATGATGTTCACAAAATGCAAATTGAAATATGAATAGAATAATGAATAACAATAATTTGACTGATTTTAATAAATAAAATTCCTAGTAGAAAAATCATTGAGCCCAGAAATATTTCAATATTGTATTCAATTATATTTTATTAAAATGTATATAAAATTATATTATATTCAATATTTTTTCTACACTTTCTTTCACTTCACATTTAAACACGCTCGCACACAAGCAAACCCTAAACCACACTTCCTGTTCTCAGACCCCTGCAATTTTAAAATAGTGTTAAACAGACACCAGTGGTTTCTTTGTTCTGTTTTATCTCTCTCCCTCCCTCACACACACAGGGGACATTCAATAGACATAATGATTTTTACTGTACAAATTGTGCATTACCATAAATAGAGAAGCAATGTCTCCAGATCCGTCTGATGAGGCTTTTGAGACCAAAAACTGCTTTCCATTGGTTCTGGACATCAACCAGACCTGCCAAACACACACACACATACACACACAACAACGAGTGTTCAAATTCACATTTAATTCATTTAAATTAAAAAAATATTTATTATTATTTTTTGTTATACGTTTTTAAATATTGGCTAAATATTCTACATTCCTTTGTACTGGTGGTATTTTTGTTAATGCTTTGTTTTTTTCTTCTTTCATCAATTTCTAATTCTACTGCTAAATCAGCAAATTAAACCAATATAGTGTACACAATACAATATAGTGTAAGATGAAGTGGATGAATAGCTGCTGTACCTTGTTATGCACAGATAACTTGGCAAGGCTGGCATTCCTTTTAGAGCAGAAGCTCTCAGCAGCGCTGCAGTCAGTGTGCGCACTCCAGAACAAATAAAACACATTGTCATAGAGAAGCCACACTTCTGAAAGATAAGAGTGAACATTCAGTATAATAAATATAAAATTGTTTTTAGTGATATAGTTGACAGAAATTATAGTTAATTGCTATTAGTTGAAAAGAAATTATAAACATTTTAAATATTAAAATATCAAATAATCTTGTAGAAATCATTAAAAATGGCTTTGTATTAGTATTAGTTTTCTGAGTGGAATCTGCCATGCCAGGACTGTTTTAGAGGAAAACCAAAACAGACTCATTTTAACAGTTTCGTTCATCAAATTTCGTACAGTCAAATGTGTAAAAATGTCACAGCAATTTAAAGCTGCAGTCCGGAAATTTTTTTGGTTAAAAATGATCCAAAATCAATTTTAAGCAAGTACATAACCAGCCACTGTTCAAAACTATCTCCTTATCTTAGCTCGATTCACAGCAGTAAGCTTGTAATAATGGCCGAAATTGCCCCCTATACCCTTAAATAGGGCACTATTTGAGGGGACAGCCATTTGTAGTGGTGTCCGAAACCATAGTGGACGATGTTGAGTGCACTCATTCAATCCCACAATGCACTGCAATAATGAGTGTACAACCGATGCACGCTCAACGGCTAGAGAATACCCATAATGCACTGTGAGAGTCGCGCGCTGAATGAATTCCCGCGTCTGAATCAATCATCCATTCATTTTCCAAACCTCGCTGGTCCAGTATAATATCATACAGGTATAATTTCCTTTTTAATTGGTCATTAAATCGTTTAATTAAGGTTGTACGTGCTAGTTTTCATGGCAGAGTTTAACATAAATATTCATTACTTCTGGAACTGCCAGTTTGCTACATTTCAAATGATTAAACAGCAAGCACAAACTATGCGAAATCGGCAGCCCTTCCGCCCCACTCAGTGTCCGATTTCACTAACTCGTTTCATTCACTCCTTCAAGTGGACTATATTAGTGGAGTAATGTAGGGAATAGTGAATGAGGGTATAGGGGGCGATTTCGGACACAGCCAATGTTTTATAATAAGAGCGACCTGGTGGATTTCCGGAAGAAATTCGAGCATGCAGCAGTTCGTCTGGAAGGAAAGGAAGGAGTTCCAGCTATTGAGGATGCTGCTTGTAGTGATCATTTATAGCCTTTTCTCACAGCAGCTGCAATAATTAAACTTATCATTTTGATGGCGGATTGTAATTCAGAAAGGTTCAAATGATTCACCCGTAGTCAAAAGCAAAAGACTTAAGACTGTGGAGTGGCTACATACATTTAAATCTACAGGTAATACACTATTAAGCTGATACACACTAAATACACATAGTCAACCAATGCTGATGTTGTTATCATTAACAATTTGAGAACGAAGTATAACAGTAATAATAATTTGCACGGTTCGGCGTGAACCGAGCTGAGAGATCGTTATATTTTAATCATTTGGCAGCACGATTTATTGTAGGCCTAATGCTTTTTTCCTCAGTTGGTCAGAACAAAAGTGGCAGACATGTTACTTGTTCAGCTGATATTTTACAGTGAAAATTCTTATATTGGTCATACTTTCAAGACGTAACGTTAGAATCTGTGATTCTGAAGTACAGTATCCACACTGGTGCAGTGACTGACAGCAAACATTAGATTCATCCGCTGAGGAGTCGTGCCGATGCACAACGCACGCAACGATAACAATTCCGCATATGACTGAAAAATGCCGGACTGCAGTTTTAACAAATTGGTGATAATCTGATAATGAAGTATCTATGTGTCAGACAGTTTATTTAAAACTCTTTGGATGTTTCACACAGGAGTAGTAAGAGAGTATAGTTCATTTCCACTATAAATAAAAATCAAAATTGAACCTTTTTCTCTGTTTACTGGTTGCGTTTTTTTGTTGTGAGAGTCTGTGGAAAAACATGTTATTCATGAATATTCTGTGAAACTACTTCAGTGAAATGTACTCATTACTGTAACAATCCATTTTTTAGATTATTATTTAGTGCCTTAATACATTTAAAATGGTGTGCCTGTTGCTGAGTCATGATACTTACAATTTAGGCCCACAATGGCAAGGATGGTAGTTGAGATAAGAATGTTCATAGCAAACAGTATAAACAAATACTTCCTTTCACGATGCTCTGTTAAACATAGATTAATAGGGATTGTTACACACAGATTGTAAACTATGTAAATTCATTCCATTAATTGATTCCATCCATCCTCTGTTGTCTTACCTGAGTCCTGTTTTGTACTGTTATTAGTTCTTTGGGCTGCAGTAGGTTGGTATTGAAGACTTTGATAAACATCTTCAGTTTGAAAAACACTTCCCCTCTGTGTCCTCTCACTCTCTTCATATTCATTCATGCACACAGAAAAATGCTGCTGCAGCTCCATCTCACTCACAAACACTGAAGTAAGTACGGCACATATATGCAGTAGGCTAGCCTGTGAGAATCATATATTACATCCTCTGATGCTGAAAAAGTAGTTGTGAAATATTGTTTGTGGTTGTAGTGACTACAAGCCACAGACATGCCAACCATGTGAAAATAATTTGAGTAGCCTACTTTTCGGGCTTGAGTAGTGTAGAAATCGCACAATGAAGGAGAATACTAGTAAACAGGACTTTTGATAACAGAACTCAGGAGAATAATACACACACACACACACACGCCTATATTACTAACGGGACTATCACTCTACACTGGCCAAGAGGGGATTTAAACACATTTAAACACACTCACACACAAGCAAACCCTAAACCGCAATTCCTGTTCTCAGGCCCCTGCAATTCTAAATTTGTGATAAACAGACACCAGTGGTTTCTTTTTTCTGTTTTATCTCTCTCCCTCCCTCACACACACACACACGCTGGGTTTTTATGTTTTATGGGGACATTCAACAGACATAATGATTTTTACTGTACAAATTGTATATTCTCTCCCCTAACCCTGAACCTATCCCAATCACAGAAAACTTTCTGCATTTCTACATTTTACAAACATCACTTACTATGATTTATAAGCTGTTTTCCTCATTGGGACCAAAAAATGTCCCCACAAGGACAAGGATTTCGGATATTGCAATCTTTGTGGTCATACACACGTATAGTAACTTGTTTTCCAAGCTCTGAGTTACGACCTTCCTACAGTTTTGAAAGCTTTTTTTAAACTTCTAATTTTGGTAATTGCCAGGTTCGAAAAATCTTTCACAAATATCTTAATAAATTACAATTATGGTACATTTCAAGTGCATTACCATAAATAGAGAAGCAATGTCTCCGGATCCGTCTGATGAGGCTTTTGAGACCAAAAATTGCTTCCCATTGGTTCTGGACATCAACCAGACCTGCCAAACACACACACACACACACACACACACACACACAACAACGAGTGTTCAAATTCACATTTAATTCATTTAAATAAAAAAATAAATCTTATATAGTAAAAGACTAAAAGTTTTAAAGTCTAAGTTACTTCAAAAATAATATAATAACCAATTTATGTGGTAACATTAACCCAGATTTAATATATGAATCAGTCAATTAAATGTACAACCGAGTCTCATAATCATATCATCTTCATAAGCTCTGCATATAATAATGTAATTACCTTTTTAATTCTGTTTAATCTCACATACTGCAGTAGTGCTCAATGAAAATGAATGAAATCTGCCATGCCAGGACTGTTTTAGAGGAAAACCAAAACAGACTAATTTTAACAGTTTCGTTCATCAAATTTCATACAGTCAAATATGTAAAAATGTCACAGCAATTTAACAAATTGGTGATAATCTGATAATGAAGTATCTATGTGTCAGACAGTTTATTTAAAGCTCTTTGGATGTTTCACACAGGAGTAGTAAGAGAGTATAGTTCATTTCCACTATAAATAAAAATCAAAATTGAACCTTTTTCTCTGTTTACTGGTTGCGTTTTTTTGTTGTGAGAGTCTGTGGAAAAACATGTTATTCATGAATATTCTGTGAAACTACTTCAGTAAAATGTACACATTACTGTAACGATCCATTTTTTAGATTATTATTTAGTGCCTTAATACATTTAAAATGGTGTGCCTGTTGCTGAGTCATGATACTTACAATTTAGGCCCACAATGGCAAGGATGGTAGTTGAGATAAGAATGTTCATAGCAAACAATATAAACAAATACTTCCTTTCACAATGCTCTGTTAAACATAGATTAATAGGGATTGTTACACACAGATTGTAAACTTTGTAAATTCATTCCATTAATTAATTCCATCCATCCATCCTCTGTTGTCTTACCTGAGTCCTGTTTTGTGCTGCTATTAGTTCTTTGGGCTGCAGTAGGTTGGTATTGAAGACTTTGATAAACATCTTCAGTTTGAAAAACACTTCCCCTCTGTGTCCTCTCACTCTCTTCATATTCATATTCAAAAATGCTGCTGCAGCTCCATCTCACTCACAAACACTGAAATAACGGCACATATATGCAGTAGGCAAGCCTGTGAGAATCATAAATCACATCCTCTGATGCTGCAAAACTAGTTGCGAAATATTGTTTGTGGTTGTAGAGACTACAAGCCACAGACCTGCCAACCTTGCAAAATGTAATTTAAGTAGCCTACTTGTCAGGCTTGAGTAGAGTAGAAATCGCACAGTGAAGGAGAATACTAGCAAACAGGACTTTTAATAACAGAACCCAGGAGAATAATACACACACACGCCTATATTACTAACAGGGGACTATCACTCTACACTGGCCAAGAGGGGATTTAAACACACTCACACACAAGCAAACCCTAAACCACACTTCCTGCAATTTTAAATTGGTGTTAAACAGAATTCAACGGCAAATATACAGCTGTCGAAAAACTCCTCCCTGCGTACCGCCCGTATCGGCAGTTAGCATTAGCCGTTACGCTTTTTTGGCTAAAGGTTGCAGGCTTGGCTTCCAGTGGCTTTGGTTACAGCCATAGGTTACAGCAGAGATTGTATATTATAGGGAGATGAGAGGGTCTGTATCTCTTACCATTGTAGAAAGCGTAACGGCGAACTTAATCACGTGCGGCACCTCTCAGCCTATTGTGTAATGGCAGTGACATCAGTGTCCGCCGTTCAAAACTCCTTCCCTGCTTTTTTGGCTAAAGGTTGCAGGCTTGCCTTCCAGTGGCTTTTATGCGGCACATTTGCTGTTGGTAATGCTGTAAATGAGTCCTACCTGTTGCAACATTCCCTAGTCTGCTTTCTCTTAAAAAAAATACATTTTTATCAAGCTAAAATCTACATGTAGTTCCCAACGAAAGTATTGTTTAGTGTAAAACATGCTGAAGATTAGTGAACAGGCTGTCGATTAATTAAATGATTAGCTATTTCCCCACAAAAGCTGTTTAATCAGCATAGTGAAGCCTCTCATCCATTGACATCCATTCAAAAAACGGCCTCTGGTCTCCTTCCCTGTGTACCGCCAGAGGCGGAGCGTTAGCATTAGCCGTTACGCTTTTTTGGCTAAAGGTTGCAGGCTTGCCTTCCAGTGGCTTTGTTCAGATTGTTCTAAAAGTAGGTCAGAGGTCCAACTTCCGGGTTCCACAGGGAAGTGTAGAGGATCTCGGAAAAGTTGAATGCTGCATTTTGGCCATTTACAGAGCAGCAATAATTCTCAGCATGCAAGACATTTATCTCTGGGGGTCTCTGCTACGCCTATTTGTTTTAGTATAAAGTATATTTAGTGGAAGTGATTAGCATGCGTAACAGTCACACTTAACTCTGTAATTACTATATTTCTGTTGCATTCTGTTATCGAAGTTAGATGTTAGGCTATTTCACTCGCTGGCGTTTTCAGCTCAAGAACGTCACAAATGATCATTCAGATATGTGTAACATAGCAGGCGCGATTACATGATTTATTTCCGCTCAATATCATGCAAATTGTAGGCTTATTAAGGCAAGGCTAATTCACACTCCAAACTCCAACAAACACAATTGGATGACTGTCCTGTTCACGCAGACAGTACCATGCCCCGCTAAATAAAATAAATAAATAATAAATTAAAAAGCAGTGAGCCATTGAACCAACAATGACCCCAAGACTGCACAAGGTAAAATTATTTGCTTCACTTGTGGAGTTGTCAGATCAGCCAGCTCTACTGGTTATCTCTGCTCACTTCAGACAGTGCAGCTGATCCCATCAGGATAATGTCAGGTTTTTATGTAGCCTATATATATATATATATATATATATATATATATATTTTTTTTTTTTTTTTTGATAACAATTTGTATTGTGGGATGTGTGTTCACAGGCAGATTTGCTTTACCGGCGTCAAAATCAGGCACATATAAATGTCAGGAAACGATTCCTGGCTGCATGTCAATATCCATGGATTAGGTTTCTTTGACATGTCATAAGGAACACTTTCGCGCCCAATCTTTAGTGTAATCGTTTATTTTGCAGTTTCCCCTAATAAATCCAGTCATGCAGCAGGTTCTTTTGCCACTCAGTCCAGCGTGTTCCGGCGGGAAAGTGACGTCGATGCATACCCTCTATATTTATTTATGTATTTATTTATTTATTTTTAATTTTGGCAGGTTTGGCATTCCATACTCCTCTAGCTTTAACCAACCTCGGCGCGTTGCTTCTTGATTGACGTGGCAACAGTAACCCAGGGAGGCGGGGCTAATCTTGTTGTTGTTGCTGTTGGAAACGGTCGCGCCAGCAATGGCTGCTCAATGAAATCATTCATGGATCCTCTACAGCAGACATGATTGGACTTCTTCGCCACATTTACGGTATTTAATGTACGTTTATTTCACAGACACCCTACACTTAACAGTAGCACATGTAAAATGAAATAGATTCGCTGAATTTCCGCGCGAGAAAATCAGAATACTGTGCGCTAGCAGTGATTTGTTTGTATTGTTTTCAGCTAGCGCATGAGCTAACGTTACATCAACAATCACTCATACAAACATAACGTTACTCATTTTGGCATTTTCAGAATCGAATTAAAAATCAGATGAAACCAGAGTTGTTTTTATTAGATTTTAGACCAAGCAATGTAATCGTTTATGTAGCTTAGGATAGCGGGATTTTTAGAGGTGTTTCTGTGTTGGTGGTCAAGTTACTGTTACATAATCTGATTAACAGTAACAGTTCTAGTAAGAGTAACTAAACTAAACCATTTATTGATGGTTGTACCTACATAAGCAAATAAATACTGTCTAAAGGTTGAATCACCAGTTGTTCTTTGATTCCATTGTAATATATGATACTTACAGTTTTAGGATTGTTGTTCCAGAATGAATTTGTCTATAGTTCATCAGAATGCCAGCAGGTGAGTAAAGCTCACTCATACTTGATATATAACAACTCTTTTATCTGTCACTGATGGTCATAGATGCTCTTACATGCAGAATTTGTCTGTAAATCTCTGTTTGACAGGTCAAAGTGATGTGAGAGCTAAGACGAAAGCTCGTTTTGATGAGGTGTTGAAGAGATACACAAACCCTCCCTCTGAGAAAAAGAAAGCCAAACAGATCTCTGACCAGTCCCAGGAAATTATTGTGGTTAGTAATAGTGAAAGTAATCTTTATTTAACCAAGGAAAATCTTATTGACAGAAGATAATTCACTGTTTACCCCATTATCTGTTATTTGAACTACATCCTGTATTCTTGCAGCTTCAGACCTTGAAGAAGAACTTAGATTTGATTAAAGACACTGAAGATGATGAAGCTATCCTCAATAACACATATGATCCAGCTCAGGGCAGTCCTAGATACACCAAAAACAAGCGAAGAGAGAGAGAAGCATCTGCAAAGACCAACATAAACAATGCTGTAAGTGAGGAGGAGCCCAGCGGGAAAAAGAAAAGCAAAAGGAGGCTACCACAACCACCACCCCCTGTTCAAGATGAAGACGACAACGACAGGAGGACTGATTCAGAAATCAATGGAAAACATTCTAGGAAGACAAGGAAAGAGAAGGATAAAAGTGGAAAGGATGTCAGTCGACAGAAAGAAGAGACAGAGAGGGAAGATGATTATCTACAGGCGTACCAACATCAGATCTCACAGGAGGAAGAGACCGCTGGAAAGAAGATGGCACGGAAGAAAGCTGTAGAGAAGTTTACAGAGAGCCAGCTGCTAAACAATGAGCAGGAGAAGAAAAAGAAGAAAATGAAATCAAGCAAACATGATGGTGATAGAAGGTGAAAGATACAAAGTTCACAGTTAATGCTATCCTTGGAAGAATTGTGTTCCATATTATTTACTACACTATGTTGGACTTTTCATATTTGTCTGACCAATGGAAGTCATTCTTTTTGCAATTCTGTTTTGAGATGCAAGAGCTGTGAAAATGACACACTTCAGCTTTAATTCAAGGTTTAAAGTTGCCATAACCAAGGGTTTAGCATACTGTGAGATGCCACTTACATAAAAATGCTTTTTTCTTCTTAATTTGGTTTGCCTTTTTGTCTGCAGTCAGACTGAAGTGTCACTGGATAACCATACAGAAAACATCCTGGATGATGTTGTGGAGGAGTTCAAGGAGGACGCAGTCAAACCCAAAGTAAAGAAGAAAAAGAAACAAAAAGAAGGTATGATATGCTCAATGTCATCACCATAAAACCTTTTTTTGTTCAAACACACAATTCATATTGCATAGAGTATCTACTCTCTTCAATTTAACATCATTATAAACATCAGATTAGAGTCAAATAAATATATAAAAATGCATGATATTAAATATTTCCAAAATTTTTCTGAATTCACATCTAATATAGCTACAGTATCCATATATTCTTTTGCTTGTTACCACCATGGAATCTTAGTAACTCTTAAAGGGTTAGTTCACCTAAAAATGAAATTTCTGTCTTTAATTACTAACCCTCATGTCGTTCCACACCCGTAAGACCTTCGTTCATCTTCAGAATGCAAATTAAGATATTTTTGATGAACTCCAATAGGTTTCTTATCCCCAAGAGAAAGCAATGTAATTACCACATTCAAGGTCCAGAAAAGTAGTAAAGACATCATTAAAATAGTCATTGTTAAAATACTTAAAGGTGTAATATGTAAGATTTCTGTCCGCTAGAGGTCGCTAGAGGCCTATTCAAAACAAAGGCGTAGCTTGATGACGGCAAGTTTGAGCACGGAATCTTGGGATATGTGGTCTTCACATCACAGCCGGTGGAAACAATCGGGATAGGACTCAGGAAGAAATCATGTTCATGGATGTGATTATTAACGTTACTGTAGTATGAAGCAGAGCAGGACCGAGTGTTGTGGGAGCTGAACGAGGCCGCTGGAGCGATTGCGCAACACACGCCTCTCGAGCAGATAGATCGATTTTAGAATATCATATTAAATGCTGGATGGCTTGTGTTGATAAATGGCATGCAATTCATTTTAAAACGTATTGTATGATGGAGAAAATTCTGTATTACTGTTAATAAAAATAAAGCTGCATCTGACTATGCTATGTTAGCTACTTCACAAAATAGTGTTTTTCTCTGAGGCATGGTAAAACATGGTACTCGCAAAAAAAATCAAGAAAATTAGATTTAAACAATAAGACTAAACGTGTTGAGCTATATAACAACAGTTAGTTTTCTGTCTATAAACATAACCAAACAGTTGTTCCCTTGTCTATTAAAACATGTAATATATTAAAGCATCTTTGGTGTTTCCATGGTTTTTACAAAATAAAACGGAAACCAAGGGTAACGCAGGTATGATGCAATTGACAGGCGACTCCTCACACGTCCCGGAGCCTTGGTTAAAATTGCAATTTTCTCACGATTTACAAATAGTTGGAAACATTTGGGATATTGTAAGTACTCAAGTGAACAAAATATATAACACTGGCCTAGTGGTTTTTGGATATTTTACTGCAAAAATCTTACATATTGCACATATTTGTGTTCCGAAGATGAACAAAGGTCTTATGGGTGTGGAACGACATGAGGGTGAGTAATTAATGACAGAAATTTCAATTTTGGATAAACTAACCCTTTAATATGTGTGTATATTGTGTTTATTTCATTGTTATTTACATGTGTGATATGTTGGGTTGATTGTGGTTATTCATTTCTGGTTGTAGTGATTGTTGAGGAGGAACAGGCAGAACAGAAACAAGCCTTTGATGATAGTCTAGTGCTGGGAGTTTATATCCACAGGACAGACAAGCTAAAGACAGACCTGATGGTGTCTCACCCTATGGTCAAAGTTCACGTGGTCGATGAGGTCAATGGACAGTATGTCAAGAAGGAGGACAGGTTTGGATTTTACTTTTGTTTTTTTACCTAAAACCAAAACCTGCTAGAAGGCATTTGGATGACTATACTTTTACTCTGTTTGAAACCTACTTCGTGACTGTTAAAAAGTATGTTCTATATAGTATGAATGTGTGTAGTATGAATGAATTTCTGATGTACTACATTCATGTTGTCACTGTCGTGTCACATATGGTGTAAGTGCATCGCTTTACCTCCATTCATAAATCCTCTTCCGTGGTATAGTAAAGTGTCCCTCGAATGTGCACTTAAGAATCTTGGCGTAAGTCAGAATTATTCCCAGTAATTTATTATTCGAATCTATTCACAGCCATCGCCATGTTTCATCCTTCTATGAGCAAGAAAACATCGAGCACATCCTACCCATCATAACTCAACCCTTTGACTTCAAGAAAAACAAAATAACAGTTCCAGAGTGGGAGGAACAGATCATCTTCAACGAGCGCTTCGGATATTTCCTACAAGACGATGATGATAGTCCACGTGTGATACTGTTTTTTGAGGTTTGTGCACTTGTTTAAAAGTATAATGTCATCCTCTGAGCAAAGAAAGTAATGACTAAAACACTTTGTGATGTTTCAGATTCTGGATTTCATCAGTATGGAGGAAGCACGAACAAACATCTCTGTTGACCATCATGAGCGGGGTTTCCGGAAGATTGCGTGGGCTTTTTTGAAGGTACCAGCTTTATTTTACAGTAGTCTACCTTTGGTATATTTGTTTGGTTATTTTGTCTGTTAGCTCCATAGCTGTTTTGTTTATTTTTTGTAACTGTATCCTTCATTATTTCAACTTCTAGAATAGACTCAAATTTCCACTGAAATCAAGCTCTTTAAATATTTCCTCTAGCTTGTAGGAACCAATGGTGTCTTGAATGTTGACACCAAACTGCGTCTACAGCTTTACTGCCCTCCTCCGCGGGCAAAGAAACTGCCTAAAACAGTTGAAGTGTTTCAGTGGTGGTCAAAGTTCCCAAGGAACAAATATGCCTCAACCCTCTATGTCACAGTGAAAGGCCTCAAACCACCAGAACATGTAGGTTTACTTTTTTTAATTTAAAAACCACAATGGAAATACTAAAAATTGATGGTCAGTGAAGTTTGTTTTGGTTTGGATTTGTTGCTCAGGTGGACCCCAGTATCCGCTCCATGATGGCTCTACAGCAGGAGCGGGGCAGCACCTCCTACAGTGAGCTCAATACTGAGATGACCAATAAAACCAGCACCCAGATACTGGAGACCAAATCAGAAACCATGAAGTGGAGCCGCATGCCTGGACAGGTTTTAGTTATTTGCTTTATTGGCGTTAAAGATGGGGGAGTCAGTAGCTGTGTTCGAAATCACACCCTATACCCTCATTCGCTATTCCCTACATTAGCCCACTAATATAGTCCAGTTGAAGGAGTGAATAAAAATGAGTTAGCCCACTACAAATGACTGATCCCTCAAATAGTGCCCTATTTGTGCCCAATTTCGAACACAGACAGTAATTAAATTGGCCTAATTTTTTTCTTATTGACAGGTGTGTCGCATCCCGAATAAGCCAATGCACTCCTTTCGTGGAGGTCAGATGGGCTGTTTTACTCTGTGTTTCTCCCATGATGGACGTGCGCTAGCAGCTGCATGTGCAGATAGAGATTCATTTCCTATCATTAGTAAGTCATTTGTAACTCGTTTCTTTACATGTTGTCTTTTGTCTGTACTGTATTTTTTATTTTTACTTACATTTTCTCACAAAAATGTACATTTTGGGTAGTTAGTTGACAAAATAGTTTTGTGAAGTTGAAATTGTGACATGCTGTACTTAATTTAAAACTATTTTTTGATTCAGTTTTGATCTCTTATAAATTAAGAGACTACATTGACTATTAAGGAGATGTGTGTGTCACACCAAATAGTTCATTACCATTAAAACTAAATCAGTGAAATCTAGGTGAAAAACCAAGAAATATATGCATGTATATACAGTAACGGCCCAAAGTGATGTCCGACTTTGGAAAATTTGCTTCTTCGCACTTTATTCAAACTTTTTATTAAATATTTTGTATGCATGTTGTGAAGTTGTGCTTGGAGCTTAAAACAAACATACGCATTCCATGTTTCAGTTGTATCATTTTTCAGGATGCAATGAAACATACCGAATTTTGTGGATGTCATCTTTTTTCCTAGTGGTCATACAGTACCAAGCTTGCACTCATTATTCCTAGCCTGTAATTCAATAAATCACTATGTGGCAAGTATTAGCTTGATAATATTTTGTGGCTTTTATTGAAAATGGCCAGATGAAAAGAGCTGTCCTCTGCATCCAAGGAGGATACTGTTGAAATGGCTAAATCTGGTCAATCAGTTTTGGATTTTGCTTGTGTGTTGGATGTGAATGGTCACAATGTCCACAGAATTATTTCAAAGCACAGTATTATTTCAAGATGACTACCATGCAGAATGTAAAGTGCTGTGGTTGGTCAAGGAAGACTAGTGAACATTTTTACAGGAGGATGAAAATCACCTGAATGTGGACCACCTCAAAACAGACCTTCTAAAGACCTGGATGAGACCTCCAACATCCAATATCATCTTTAACTGTAAGCCAACGGCTATAAGAGGCTGGATTGAGCAGTTGTGTAACAGTAAAGAAACCATTTATTAGTTTTATCTACTGAAAAAAAAAAAAAAAAAAACACCTTGCATTTGCAAAAGAACATAAAGTCTGGAGTGTGGAAGATTGGAGCCGTGTTCTGCAGTCTGACAAGTCAGAATTTAACTTGGACCAATAACAAGTCATTCTCCTACAACTAATCCTTTAAAGTGGCCTCCCTAGTTTCCTGACCTTAAAGTCATTGAAAAATGATTGTAGTCAATGTATGCTTTATTTCCTGTGATCTTTTTGTTTTTCTATGCCTTTTTTTACATAATACATAAAACCCATATTTAATTATATGTTTAATGAGTTTGCCTTTCTTGACAAATAATTTTGTCATTTTAATATCTTAATCCTGTTTATTGTATTCTTTTTCCCAATATAACATACTCCTCATATTTAGATTGTTTAGAACCTGAAGTGTCATTAAAAGCAAATATTGTGCAAACATCCCTTCCTTCCTGACATAACTTTTTTATACTACTGTATAAGGGAAAGTCTATTATATATAATATAATATAGAATTTCCCTTTCGCATTTATATACATTTTTAAACACAACCAATGTTTAAAAAACATGTAAAAATGCCAGTTATGCCTCAAGTAATCATTTACATTTCACAATGAATCTCTTTTTTTTAGTATATGAGATTCCATCTGGGAAAGTTCTGGCATCCTTTAATGGCCATCTGAGTGTGGTGTATGATCTCTGCTGGTCCAGAGATGATAAAGATTTGTTAACTGCATCGTCTGATGGAACAGTAAGGTAAATATTGCTTTTTTGCGTATACAGAGTTACCCAATAATATTATGCAGCTCATAATTATGTCACAAATATGAGTGAAAGTGTCGACCATAATACTTTGCTTTTGTCTTTCAGATTGTGGAATGTTAAACGACTGCAGAGTCTTGCTCATAAAACTCTCCCTCACCCTTCATTCGTGTACTGCGCCCAGTTCCACCCGCAAGCCCAGAGTCTGGTGGTGACGGGGGGCTTCGATGGAGTGCTGCGGGTGTGGAACGTAGACATACAAGATGTGAATGGGCAACTTCTGCAAGAGTTTGATGGACACAAGACTTTCATCAATACGCTGTGTTTTGACCCAGAAGGTACAGTGCAAATTATCATCATAACTGTTTAAGGTGTGACATTTAAAAGCTGTGATTTGAGACATTAGTGATGTGGTGGTCTTCTCACAGGGAGCAGAATGTTTTCTGCAGACAATTCTGGCCTCATTATTGTGTGGGGAACCAAGGTAGTGCCTGGGTCTCGCCGTGGAACGACCAGTCAATGGAGCATTGAGAGGGTAACAGAGTTCTCAAATACTGCCTGAAAGAGCTATATAAATCACTATTTGAAATCATGATTTGAACTACTAAAGGCTGGAATACACTACACAACCTTTAAAAACTGAACAGAAAACACTAAGCATCATGCGCTTGTTGACTTTGTAAATGGTAATAGAGAAAAACTGGACATCATACACTAAACCACTAAGGGCCAGTTCACACAGAACGCAGTTTTGCTGTTAAAAACATGAGACGCAGGTCAGTAGAACAAAAAAGCACAAGGTCTAGAGACGCTTTTTCTAAAAACTTATTTTAACTTGAGCACCGCGATCTTAGAATGCCGCATCACGTGTGAGATGCTGCAAAAGACGTGAGATGCGAGTGCAACAGTTAAAGACGTCTGTCTAGCACATGTTTACAGTGAAAAATAATGGCAGAGTAGTGCAGTGCAATGGGAAAAAAGCCAACGGCCCCTAAGGATTACACACTAGCAGACTTTCAAGTTGTTCCGAACCCAACAAATGACACATGACAAATTAAAATATTATATGTTCTAAAATCGGCTCAAAATATCAAACATGTTTGATATCTAGGGGGTATTTATAGTCTGAAGCTAATTGATTTTCTGCAAAATCTGGCAACTCTGACTGCAGAATATCTGCAGAATGGCTCTAAATTTCGACAAATAGTGTAGACTCCTTCAGACTATATCAGGCAAATGTCGAATAGTGTATTCCAGTCTTAAAGTGATAGTTCACCCAAAAATCAAAATTCTGACCTCAGGTTGTTCCAAACCTGTATAATTATCTTTGTTCTGCTCAACACAAAGGAAGATATTTTCAAGAACAATTTTAACCAAACAGTTGAGGGGCACCATTGACTTTCCTTGTATTTTTTTTTCCATACTATGTAAATCAATAGTGCCCCACAACTGTTTGGTTACCCATTTTCTTCAAAATATCTTCCTTTGTTTTCAGCAGAACAAAGATATTTACATGTTTGGAACAACCTGAGGGTGAGTAAATGATTACAGAATTTTTATTTTTTATCTCTTTAAGGGAATGCTAATTCAGTATTTCTCTACAGGAAATTAAAGAGGCAGAACTGAATGGAATATCCATCAACTCATTAGAGGTGCATCCAAATGGAAGACGACTTTTAATTCATGCCAAAGACAGTGTTTTAAGGGTCATGGATTTGAGAATGTAACTATCTATCTTTTTAATTAATATTTAATACTATAATGTAATATTATTACATTCTATTAAAAATCTGTTTCATTTAAATACTTTTTAATTCAGAATTGATAATGCGCACAGATGCATTGTGCAGAGTAAGACAAACAAACAATTGTTTTGCCTGTTACAGTCTTGCAGTGAAGAAATACATAGGTGCCACCAACTACAGGGAGAGAATCAACAGCACGTTCACTCCCTGTGGAAGCTTCATTTTTTCGGGCAGTGAAGATGGACTGGCCTATGTGTGGAACTCTGAGACAGGTTTGGAGATTGTTTTGAGGCAATATGGGATATGCGCAACAAACTTCTCGGAGTGGCGTGAGTAGAACCGTAGGGGTTACACTAGGTTAGCCGATTACCTTGAAAGTCCATAGATATCGCCGTCAGTTCATACTGCTCTTAACACTTGCTGACAAGCAGATTTTTGTGTTTGTTCATGTGACGTTCAGCATAAAGCCTATTTAGTTTGATTACAAAGAAAAATCCAAGTGGAGGTTGAATTTGAATTTCCCTTGTTCAGGTGACCAGGTCGCCGTTTACTCTGAGCTGTGTTATTCATCTGCACTTCGAGCTGTTGCTTTCCACCCTCATGAGAACATGGTGGCCTTCTGTTCCTTTGGCCAAAACCAGCTCATCCATCTCTATCTGTATGACCGGAAAGGTAAGTCATCTAAATGACTCAGAAAACCACTGATTCAAATTCATCAGTAGCTGTTTCCGTCCAAAGTTGCAAATTTAACTTATGTGCAAAATTGGAATATCGCATAAAACATTTGCAAATAAAGCACATTTTTCTTCCAACAAAATCTTTTCTTTTCTTTTCTTTTTTCAAAATCTCTTGGTCTTTTTTGTATACATCATAAATTACTTGCACTTCAGAGCATGCAGACAAAATGCAATAAACGTGGTAATGTTATCTGGTGCTCGGAGGCAGATGCCTGCTGTTTGGGAACACTGACATTTAAGACAGTTTGGTGAGGTAATTATTTGACTAAGGCATTTCAGAATGACCAAATTTCAGATGCTGTGCAATGAGATTGGACTGTTTGTCCTGTTATGCCATCCCATTGCGCAAAGTCACATGGCTTTTTTCATGCGCATCGAGGAGATTATTTGGTAAATGTGTTTCCATTGTAGTTTATGCATGTTTTGTTATCAGATAAAAAATGTATCCGCCTCAATTGACCGCTCAAGTATTTATGCACATTTTTAGAATGTATGCACATCTTGGCGTTTCCATCCAGCGTTTTTAAATGCGATATCACAAAATGCCAAAAACATAGCTAGTGTTTACAAACACAGAAGTCACATGATCATTGTCTGTGTAAAGATGAGTGTTTCATGCTTGTATGCAGTGGCTCAGATGGAGGTGGAGAGTTTGAGAGGTCTGAGTCGTTCAGAGAATCTGGATAGTAAGACAGGCAGGAATTCATCAGAGGTCACAACCTTTCAGAACTCCTCTGCCACCGGCATGGACCAGTTTGCTAGCACAGCTCGTGTGTCCCTAAAGATGCAGCGGGTCAAACAGAAACTAGACTCTGTACTGGTAAAAATGTTAATGAATATATTTAATAAATAATTGATTATTATGAGCATTATAATTTAGTCAATAATCAATCAGTAATACTTTGAACCATTTCCTTGCAGGAGCCCCATCGTAGTTCCCCTGGTTTGGATATGTATGAACAAGGCAAATGACATTCATGATAATGTTTATTTGACATTAAGAAAATGAGCTGTATTTTTTTTAAATACATGTGCAATGAATTCTGTTGTAAATTAACACTATGTTTTTATTTATTTATTTTTTATAGGTGGCATGTCTCACCTGGGAAGAAGCCTAGAGGTGAATATTTGTATATTTTGCACTTGGCTATAAAAGTTATACTAGCAACATAGCTTTTAGAGTTACGTTAAAAGACATAAACAGTACTCGTTTTGGCTGTAGTAACATGAGCCAAAACACATTTATTGCAGTGGTTCTGTTTATCTCTTTTGGAGCTTTTGAAATCATTATACAATGATTACAAAATATTTGCAATGGGATTGACAATGAAAAATTTACTCAAAAACTGACACCGTACAGCATGCACCATCCTGTGCCCTGTGATACTGAACTTCAGTAATAGGTTCTTGTTTTTTTTTTGTTTTTTTTTCAGGGCCTGACCTCAAATCTTCCTCCATCTCTACTGTCCCCTCATTCTAAACTACAGATGTCCGCATCACTCAGCTCTCAACTCATTCCACAGGCAACACTCACCTCACACAACAGTACGTTCACTACATTATCCTTTATATCATATAGGATAACTTAAACATGCATCATTTTGAAGAGCATGGCACACTGTAGAGAAGAATGAAAGTTTGAGTATTTTATGTATTTTGAAAACATTTTAGTTTGTTTCTAAGGTACTTCATTACCCCATGAAATGACATGTCATGAGGTTTTTAAGCTCTATGTCTTCCTCTCCTCTCACAGGTGGTTATAGTCCCACTGGGCAGCCCATTAGAAGAACTCCATCCCTCATACACCAAAAAGTAAGACATTGTGGTCTGTTTTTGTATTACACTACCATTCAAAAGAAATTAATACTTTTATTCAGGAAGTATGCATTAAATTGATCAGAAGTGACAGTAAAGACTTTTATAATATTACAAACGATTTCAGTTTCAAATAAATGCTGTTCTTTGAACTTTCTGTTCATCAAAGAATCCTGAATGTATCATGGTTTCCACAAAAAAATATTAAGCAGCACAACTGTTTTCAACATTTATGATAAAAATAAGAAATGTTCCTTGAGCAGCAAATCAGCATATTTAAATGACTTCTGAAGGATCATGTGACACTGAAGACTAGAGTAATGATGCTGAAAATTCAGCTTTGCATTACAGGAATAAGTTACAATTTAAAATATAACAGTTATTTAAGATTGTCAAATAAATGCAGTCTTGGTAAGCATAATAGACTTTCTTTCAAAAACATTAAAAGTACCCAAACTTGTGAAAGGTAGTGTATGTGTTTTTTTTGTTTTTTTTTTGTATATATTTATGGATTGTTTATAAGCAGTTTCAATTAGTATAAAAGATATATGTAGAAGTATGTATTTAGCACTGAAGAATAATCCAGTTTTGCTTATGTATTATGGAAGATCCTACTCTATTAAATGAAGATCGTGTTAATATCCACAGAGTTTACTGGATTATGAATTCTCTCAACAAGAAGAGACAGACTTTGGGCAAATCCATCAGACGGTAAAGTTCAATTAGTTTTATTATTTATATTAATATATATTTGGAGTTACTTTTTTTTTGTTAATAACCTCGTATGAAATCTTCTCTAGGTTGTGTCACTGTATGAGTACAGAGCCAATCGATCGGATGAGCTGTCGATACGCCGCGGTGACGTGATCCATGTGCTGTACAAAGACAACGAGAGCTGGTGGTTTGGGCGACTGGTCAGTGGGCAAGAGGGATATTTCCCAGCATCCTATGTGGCTGATGAAGGTACGTGAATGGGAGTTTGATAACCAAAGCACATGTATGATATTATCTTGTCTAAATCCATTAGGGGTGTAACAATACATCGATCAAATGACTAGCGATACAATGTATCGATGCAACGTGTAAAAAAAAAAAAAAAAAAAAAAAAAAAAAAAATTGATACCTATATTTTTTTTTAACATTTATTTTGACACTCTCCACATCTTCATGCAATGCCCGTCTATGTATGATGATTTACACCCCTAAAATCCAAATGTATCTCCCATAGGGAGTTTTGATGAGGAGCTTTCAAGAGCTTTAAAAGCACAACCATCACTGTTAGATCAAGATGTTGAGCGTGCAACACCAGTCCAGGTAAATGACAAATTATTATTTTTCTCTCCCATCAAACAGATAAAAAAAATACTTAAAATAGCTAATTATGATGATATACTTTGTCCCTGATGTTCTTCCTGCAGCTGTCTGCAGCCATCAGTCCCTCTGGAGAGCTGAAGATCATCTCAGAACTGGATACTGACCCTGAAGCATCCTCCACCATGTATGAATTAAAGGGGACCTATTATTTCCTTTTACAAAGTCTTGATTTTGTTTTTGGGGTCTACTAGATTAGGTTTTCATGCTTAAATGTTCAAAAAACACATGAATGTTCACACAGGGCATGTGCCCTGATTGGTTGGGTGGACCAGTGTGTTGTGATTGGTCAACCGCTTCGAGCGTGTTTTGAAACTGCGAGTTTCAACACACTACTAACTCAATCAGGCCTCACCCATTTTTTGTGTATGACTTTGGCGGGAATTATTTAAATGAGGAATGTTGTGACCAGTGATAAGGAAAGTTACTTTTAAAGTAATGCATTATAATATTGCGTTACTCCCTAAAAAAATAATGAATTGTGTTACTTGGTTACTTTTTATGGTAAGCAAAGTGTTGCGTTACTTTTTCACATCTCGGCTGGGATTGCTTGTTTGTTTTTAATAAAAAACGAAACAAACAAAAAAACACAAGTTCTGTTTTTGGCAAAAAGCCCTTTCACACCAAAAGTTTATCTAAAGTCATTTTTGCTTATTAGTATTGTTGAATTGGATCATCAAAGGTCCGCAGCAAAGGCAATGGTTCATAAAGTGATATTAAATACATAAAGTGTATTTGTTTAACATTTAATTATTGCAGGTTTGCATAATATTCCAAGTTTGCATTTCACTATGTTTATTCATTTTGAGTAAATGTATGCTCACATTTACTGCAGACTAGAACTACAGTAACTATTATGTTTACACAGCGCCTCTGCACCTTACTCCCGATTTCTCAAAATGGAAACAAGACAGGTGTCAGTCAATGGGAAAACAATAATACTGGTGTTACTTATTTGAAAATATAACTCAGATATTTTGTTGTAAATTTAAAAGTAATGCGTTACTTTACTAGCTGCTTGCAAAAAGTAATCTGATCACGTAACTTGCATTACTTGTAATGGGTTACCCCCAACACTGATTGTGATGCGTTTGTTCCCGGAAAAAACTACAATTGAGGCATTTAAGGGAGTTCAGAATCTATATAGATACATAGAGAATAACTCCCTTTCGAGTGACTTTGCATTTTGTAACATTGCAGACCTTTTTAATGCTCAAACTGCAACATTACACACTAATGAGAGTTGAAAATGTAAAAAAGCAAAATAGGACCCCTTTAAAGTCCTTTTTTTTTTTTTTTGCGATTGCTATTTCTCTTGTGCATATAGATCTTATTTTCTTCACTCATTTTCTTTACAGAACAAAAAAGAAGAAGAAAAAGGTGAAGCGGAGTGAAGTTCCGTCTGTTCTGCCTCAGGTCCCATCCTCAGATCATGAAATGTCTTCAGCATTATCTAGAAGGAGACCCCTCCCCCGACTAGGCCAGAAGGGTGAAGGACCGAACTGATGTGACCCGAAGACTTACCTATGTTATTAAGGAACATATAGAAAGGAAGACATATGAACACAATAACGTGTTCCCAAAAGTGTTTTTGTTGATCTATCTTTTTTAGTTGGCCTTATTTTAAAATATATATTTTGTAATTTTGATACTGGTATTTGTAATATGTAGTTTTACAGGATTGTTTTGTATGTTTTTTATGTATATACTGTGTTTTTATTTTATTGTTCATGTCAAAACTAAACATTTTATTTAAATTAATCTTGAATGTAACAGCAACAATTCCAGCATTAATCATAATGATCTTTCTAATATAAATGTATTTTTCACATTTCACAGAAGGGAATAAACTATGGCATTTATTTAGCACAAGAGTTAATGTATACAATTGACTAAACATATTTATACATTTCTGTGACAAATTCATGCAAGATTTTACAACTCGCCAGGCAATTGCACATATTGTGAAGTAAAAGTGTAATTTTTGCAGTGTTGGATGGATCAATATTTATGCTACAGTTCCAAAGAACCCAAGGATCTCATTCTGAAAATACTGTAATGCACACTGTAAAAATGTATTTTGTAAAATTGTACATTTGTAGAAGTTTCTATCAGGAATATGGCAATAATATGTAAATGCAGTTGAAATGGGGTCAGCCGCAAATTACGGCTAGATGGATAATCTGTTAAGTAACATAAAAATGCAAATCCCACATTCTTGCACTAGTCCAGAAGATTTCTGAAACCTTAACAAGAACTCAGAAATAATCAATTGTACTGTACTAAATGACACACTGTATAATATATACAAAAAAAACTTGAGGGTTTTCAATTTACTTAAAAAAATGTACACCTCGTGTTAATCATTAAGTTAATACAATAAATAAGCCAAAATATAATTCACTGTTTCACTTTAGTGTGTAAAATGTCCTTATTTAATTTCCCAAGTAGCAAGATGCAAGATGGTTTAAGGGTTAGTTCACCCAAAAATGAAATTTAGTACTCACCCTCATGTCGTTCCAAACATGTAAGACCTTCGTTCATCTTTGGAACACAAATTAAGATATTTTTAATGAAATCCGAGAGTTTTTTTTTTTTTATCTCCCACAGAAAGCAATGAAATTACCACATTCAAGATCCAGAAAAGTAGTAAAGACATTGTTAAAATATTCAGCGTGTGGTTCAACCTTAATGTTATGAAGCGGCGAGAATACTTTTTGTGCGCAAAAACGAAACAAAAATACCAACTTTATTCAATAATTTCCTCTCTACCCTGTCATTCTCCTACACAGTTTACATTGAAGACACATTACAGAGCCTCCATGTTCTACGTCAGAACGACAACTCTGCATTGGTTGGCTCCTGCCTCAGCATCACACGTATGCGTCGTGGTGCTCACGTGAACAGCGTCGGCCAATACCAAGCCGGCGTTCAGACATAAACACAGAAGCACTGCAATGCATAGGAGACTGACAGGGTAGAGAAGAAATTGTTGAATAAAGTTGTTATTTTTGTTTTGTTTTGAATTCTCGTTACTGCATAACATCAAGGTTGAACCACTGTAGTCACATTAACTATTTTAACAATGTCTTTACTACTTCTCTGGATCTTGAATGTGGTAATTTTGTTGATTTCTATGAGAGAGAAAAAACCTCTTGGATTTCATCAAAATATCTTAATTTGTGTTCTGAAGATGATCGAAGGTCTTATGAGTTTGGAATGACATGAGGGTGAGTAATTAAGGACAGAAATTTCATTTTTGGGTGAACTAACCCTTTAAAACAAACTGTTGATGGGAAGCATTTTCTTGTGAGGGAATATGTATATCACCCTACAAAATTCCCATAAACAGGGTAAAAGATAAATACACTTTAAGTGTTTTATCAAAAGGCAGATCTCAGCTCTGTTTGGTGTAAATGTCATCTTGTTACAATTATTGTCTCCTCTCTTAATTCAATCTTCTTACAAGACTTTTATGATTTACTTTGTAAATGTTCACAGATCTCCTGTGTAACGATATGTCCATCTCAAAATAAGACATGTATTGATCTCTGCGTTCTTCATTTGTCACCAGTCTATCATATTCCACATCACCTGTATTTAGCAGCAATATGATTAAGTTTGTTCTTCCATTTAAAAGCTTTTAGCAGATTATTTTTAGCTGATGTCAACCCTGAGATGATCTGTTTTAGGGAGAAGAGGTGATTTTTCTCCTTGAGATGATATTTCAGTCTTGTTGGCATTTTGTGACCTGAAACAAAATATGATTATGCATAATCAATATTTTCTGAGTATATCACTTTTTACTAACTCAAGAAATTATGTATTTTAAAAATATTTGCTAAATAAAGTATAAATATACTTACTTATTTTGTATGTGCTCTATTGTGAAATATAATACTTGTAGTGAGGCCTAAAGAAAGTTAGGGTAAACATATTAGCCAATAAATTAATATGTATAAAAATGCATAGAGTAGGGCATAAACTATAGCATAACTAATGAACCGTTTCAGATAAGAAAAGACAGATCTTAAAAATGGTCTGTTATACAATTATTTAAATAGCTTTTGTCCTTACAGCAAGAAAGGCAAGTGCGCCTTGAACTCCTGCACTCCATTCAAAGTTCAGTGCTTGTGTGATGTAGCCTCCAATGGTTGGCCCAAAGAACATGCTTCAACATGAAAATGATGATTCAGGTTTAATGACTGGAAATTATAAAAAAATATATATATACCTGAGTAACACATGTAAACTTTAATTCAATACACACCCAGCAGACCACACTGCAGAGAACAACCCTGCCACCAATCCCAGTGTACTCAAGCCCTCCTCAAAGCCATTTTCACTGCAAAAACAGGAATGTATGCATCAAAACATGTTTTTTTTTAATATTACAGGTTTGTATTGTTGCATTTTGATCAGTTTGAGGTAGTGCTGGGCGGTATAGCTACTGGTTTCAATTTCACCTAAGATATGCATTTTTAAAATACCGCCATGCCGGCGTGTAACTGAAACAATTGCTTCATTCAATGGCCACGAAGAGCGCCAAGTAGAGTGTATTGAGAGGGACTTATATTAACTATATATCCTTCTTTCTAATGGTTAAAACTGTATAACACAATAGTAAATAATCCACACAGCTAACTCTTTAATACTGAAAATAGAGCCCTATGTTTTCCGCAATCCACACGGAATCAAGTCACAAATGGAACTTACTGTGTAAAGTGGAATGTAAATTTTTGAATGAATAAAACAAAAGTAGGGCTGTACAATGAATCAAATTTCAATATGGACTAGTGTCTGAATACTAAAGCTCAAAAAGACTGCTGTTGAAATCTGTATTTTCTGCATCTGTGAATGAGCACCGCAGTTCTGTTTCATTCCTATTGTAGGATTTTTGTTGGAATTGCCTGTCGGTTCTACCCGGAGGAATCATATTATTATTTATTTTCTTGCTTCATTATCATCACTCCGCATGACTTAAAACCTTACGGCATTATCCGAAGGGTTGTTTATGAGTGACTGAGGCTCACAGCTCGATTGCCATTGATTTCCCGATGACTTATCAGCTGTGCCTTAATAACATTCTCCTGGATGATGGTCATGATCCTTGTCTGTCGTGTTTGGGTATTCCACATTTGAGAGAGGCTCTCATGGACCCGTGTCTGTACTACAGTCTTTTGTCCATGTCAGAGCGGTGTCTTGCTGAGTTATACTCTAATTCAACAATGAAGCTCGGGCAGTTGGATTTAGCCCCTCTGTGCGGTCAGAAACGCAGGGCATCTGCAGCACTGCGTGGAATTTCTGTAAATGCGGTTGTCACTACCTGTATTTTTCGGGAGTTAATTCGTATTTTACTGAACTGTGTGTGTACAGAACGTGATTAAGCACTAAAAGGTGAACTGACAACCGAATTTAGCTTCAGTGTGTACGTGGCCTAAGAAAACCTTGAGAGATCTTCCATTTGTTCCCAGGCATCTCTTTGAGGCTAATGTTCTGGAACTGCTGGAAAAGAGAGTGAAGCTGTCGGAGGCCACTCGTCAGCTGACACGGGTACAGCACAAACCTATGTTTAGGATGCCGGCGGTTCAAACTCAGCATTGCATGTGTGTGTCTGCAGAACAGAGTGGTCTTAAGGCTGTAGGGGTTGTTAACAGCTGGTAAAATGGTGATTCCACTGTGCTTACTCTACCTCAGACCACTCCAGTTATGGAACAAAGTTTTGCGGCTGGATCCCACTAGACATTGCCACCGACTTACTGCAATTTCTCACCGTTGCATACATGCAAAAAAAAAAAAAAAAAAAAAAAAAAAGGTCCCGCCCATACACCCGCTCTCGTAGACTCAATTGCAAGCACAGCTGTCAATCATGACTTTACGCCCCATTTTTTAGCATCAAATAACTAACTAAAACTAGACTTACTGGAAAAATTAACACCTGAACATACGTCTATGTGATAAGAACTACCTAAAGTTACAGAAACTTATTTAAATTCATTTGAAGTGTAATTGGACTTTTTAGTTAGGCTCGCATCCCATTTGATTACATGGAGGGTAATGACTTACAACACTTATGACTTATACTGCATCCAGCCACCAGGGGGCTTGTGTAAAACTGAAAGAATCTTAAAAAAATATTGTGATATAGATTTTTGGTCATACCGCCCAGCACTAGTTTCAGGGTTAATTGCACTTATTTAAACCAGTCCAGGAATCTAGTCTGACATAACTGGGTGAATTAAAGTCTCACTGTGCACAAGCGATCATCTCGGCAAAGGTGGGGATACAGGCCATACACAGAGAAAAGCCCACCACAACCAGCATGAAGACGGTAAGCCAGAGCTGACTGAACACACAAAAAACATTTAACCTGTTAACAGTTGGGCTCTTTTTTAAAGAAGAAACTCAGATTACTGCAGAAGTGAAAGCACTTAAAAAAAAAATTAAAGTGTAAAAAAGTTATAGATGTTTGAGTTTACAGTGAAGCAAATGTACTGAACTAATTTTTTTTTTTGTATTTTATACAAAATATATTCACCAAAACAAAATGAACTCTTGCCCCCAGTTTCACAGACAAGGCTTAAGCTAGTCCTAGACTAAAATGCATGTTTGAGCCGTTTTAACTGAAAGCAACTTGTACTGACATACCTTAAAATATGTCAGAGCCATTGTTTTGTCTCAAGATGCACACCAGTAATGTTTTTTTCTAGTGAACGTTTATAAAAGCTACTTAAATGCCCGAATTGAACTAAGGCCTAATCCTGGTTTAGGCTAAGCCCTGTCTGTGAAACCAGGCCTAAAACTGCTAGAAAATCAAAGCCATATGTCTAACCAAGTTGTGTTCTAAATTTTAAGTTGATGTCACAAAAAATGAGCACACTAAAAGTTTTTAGTACCGTTTCAATGTTCAATTTCAAAACAGTTTTCAAAGGATGAATTATGAATTATGTTTAAGGTTTCGAATTATGAATTTATGATGATTACTAAAATATTTGATAAAGAAAAAACGCAATAAAAAAATGCACCAAATGTCCCGCTACCTGGACACAGCCAGTTAACATGCTATAAAGAAAAAGCTAAGAAATTAACAATAAAAAAATTTGAAAGTAATGTTTTACCTCCTAATATGAAAAATGGGAAGTGGGCCGAGGAAACAGAAGCTCACCGCTGTGGCCATTCCTCCAATCACCATCATCCACTTCCTAATTGACTGCACAAACTCAGAGCATCATTTTACAGCCACAGATGAAGTTATTTCTTAATAAATAAAACTTGATTTACACTTCAATCAATTTGAAAAAAAAAAAAAATCCTAAACACATAAATTAAAGGCAAGTAACAGAATAAACCATCAAATGTCATATTAGAAATTTCAAACAAATCCTTTTCTTTTAAGAATTTCCAGTCATCACTGTAAACATGTTGATAATTGTTTAAATGTTGACTTACAGGATATTTATCACTGATCACACCAAAGATGGGTGATGCCGCCCCATACGGCAGTGAAAGTCCAATCATGAGCAGCCCCACTGAACCAGCACTGAGATTAAGCTGTTCACACAAAACATTCACAAAGATGTTTTTATATTATTATTGGAGAACTTTTTACATTAACATTAACAGTATACCCTGATTGAAACTATGGAGAGTTCACATTAAAAAATAATCCAGAGGAGATTTGCACGCTGTTTCTCCCTTTATTTAACAAAGTTTAAAAGAGGCAACTTTTTGGTCAGAGACCTTTGTCAGGCACACATTAAAAAACATGTATATATAGTTTCAATGTACTTTTTAAAAATGAACCTTTTCAATGGCGAATATGGACAGTGTTGCATCCAGGAAGCCAAGTCCTGAACTCAGTGTGAACACCACAAAGCAGATGAGAAGAATCTTTATTCTAGTACATAATCTGAGGAAGGAATTCTGGGAAGGAACAGCATCTATATAAGAATGAGATAAACAGACATGTCTATCTCTATGGCTGGAGGGTAAACAATAACAAAATTAGACACATGGCAATCACATATTTGTGACAAAAGCAGTAATATGCTAAATTGAATAGACTTTAAATTAAATTATTAAAATCATGTGATATTTAACCAGTATGAAATCCAGACTAACCAAAGCTTGGTAAAATCCACATATTGAGGGGTACTGTCACAAACAGAAGACATCCCGTGAAAACGAATGGGATTTCATATCCGAATGACTGATACAGCCAGCCACCCAATGGAGGCCCTAATATCAGGCCAAGACCTGTAAAAATCTCCATGAAGCCCTATTAAATCAAGACATTAATGATTTCAGCTTCTGCTTCACTGTAAAGACACATTACCACATATAGTAAAAACATAAGAATGGTTTTATCAATGTGCCTCGACTGTGAGAAACTAAACAACCAGACAACAGACTGAATAACTGAATCTAATGATGATTCTCTTGAGGAACAGCACATCTTTGTGACATGAGTAATAGTGCCTCCTTTGTAAGTTTACTCCAAAACACTATTACTGCACTGAAAAACAAGCCCACAGCTTACCAAAACAGTTGCTATGTTGTCGGGGAAAACTTTTGCTGAAACTGCAAAAGACGACGTAACAGAGGCAGAAAAGCCGATTGCATTTATGCACCGTGTGATAAAACAGAGCACAATGAAAACTGTACCATCAGACACTTGGTCAAGAAACCTGCAGAACAAATGATATTATCAATGATGTAACACAAAAAAGGACACACCTATGAACACAAAGGACTTTGTATTTTAAATATGACATAAAAGCTAATAGACCTGGACTAAAAAACACAAAACTTCACAGATATACTCACCCGAAAAGTACAGTACATCCACTCGATACAAACAACCCTGCCACAATCATAAACTTGGCTCCTATCTGGACAATCTGAAACAGAGGTCAAATGCACTGATATAGTGTGTAATCCATTATGGAAATCTGTTGAATATTATCTTCTGAAATAATTATTAACTTACATATTTACCAAGTATCAATGAGCCCACCAAAGTGCATAATGCGTAGATTCCGAATATTAAACCAATCATAGCTTGACTGACACCTTTCTTCTTTGCCTAGAATCAGAGCAGAGTGCAAAGAACAATTTCATATTACAGTTTATTATACAAATCATATTATATAAAATACAATCAATGTACCTCATTTGGGAAAAATGGTCCCAGAATGGAATAGCAGATCATTGAACTGAAGTTTATGGAGGCCATTGAAATAAGTGTTAATATCTGTTGTCTGGACATTTTAGTGGCTGGAGTCTCTGGTGGTGAAGAATCACCTATATAATATTTACATGCATTCATTAATCAGTAAACACTGTAAACTGCTTCAAGAATGGTCACTGGCAATCGTAATAAAAGAGTTCAAAAATTCATTAAAGATCCAAAAAGTTCCTTAAAGTCCCAAAAAGACCCAACAATAATTAATCAAATAAATGTATTTACTGTACATACCTCTGTCTTCTTCGATATCCATTGTCAAGTGTCTGAGATCTTGTAATTCTTCCGCGTGCTCAACCGGTCAGCTGGAAAAACTCAACTGTGATGATGTCCAATTCTCAAAAGAATCGTTCTTTTGAACCGATTCTTTTCAATGATTTGGTCTAACCGATTCGTAAAGCGCGGATCACCCAGCTGTATTTAGGAGTAAAACTGTGAGGTGAAGAACAATATGGGGAATATTTTTTTATGGTGACTTATCCTATTCACATTTAAGGTTTGTCGTCGACTCAACAGTTTTTTTGTTGTTGTTGTTGTTCTTAGCATTAATAACAACGAACAATAAACACAATAAGAATTAAATAATTTAAATAGCTTAATAATGAAAACAACACATTTATCTTCAAAAACTAAATCCAAAATAAAATCCAAAATAATGGGGACAATAAGTGAGTCGGTCTGCTGAACTGGTTCATCATCGACAGGAACCGATTCGCTAACATGAATCAGACACTGTTATTAAGCACATTGCGAACATAATTCCATTGCGCCATCTAGAGGTCACACCAGTAAAATCATCTGCATAAAGAAGCGTATACTCTCATCAGATGATTTCACTAATTTCACTTCAGGTTGTTTTTGATTAATCTAGTATGTTATTCTCACTTATTATCACTTCAAATTTAGGTCATATAAAATTCACTAGGTCAAGAAAAGCATTTAGTCAGTTGCACTCTGTTCCAAACCTGGCAGTGTTGTTAAGTGCTCCCTAAACAATGAACAAAATAAAAACACATAGTAATCTTTGATTTGGTTGGCAGCTAATCCAAGCTGAAGCAGATGTAAATTATATACTAATATGCTCAAGTCCAGCAACATGCACCATAATTCTTAATGAAAGTGTTAATACAAATGTTCAGTGAGATAATTTTTCAATATAAATAATCCACACAATTTTCATCAAACTAGTTTGATTTTATTTAGTGACTTAAAGCCTACTCTGCACACACATTCTAATGCTTTTTCAAGACACCCTTATAAGACATTTTGTAAATGTACATTAGAATAATTTAGCAATAAAGCACAGTTAAAGCCTCACATTCCACATTATTTAAACTGGGCCTGAATCTCCCAGTACAAAGTGGCTATAAATAACTGCAACTGCAAATCATCAAAGCATACAACATCTAGAATAAGAAGTGCTTAAAACGTCAACCATATCAACAGTACCCCACTTTGAACCACTGTTTGGCTTACAACAAAAATGTGATTAAAACTGATGAAATTACTGGAAAACATCAGAAGCTAAGCAACAACAGACAAATCAATTAGCTGATTTGCTGTAAGAAATATTAAATATGATGCAGAATATTAAATATTAATACAGAAAAATAAATATTAAACAAATTAGACTAAATACAATAAAAGATGTGCCTTCACATAAACCAAACTAAGCAATTGGGGTTGACTATTTAACTTAGGAATGCGAAAACTACATATCAACTTTAAATTTCATTTAGATTCCATTCATTGCATAATATACAGTGTATTAAATTTGATTTATATATTGATATGACATTTTTTGGCTAAATTAATGCATATATATAGTTCGTGCTAAAGTGTCATGAACAATATAAGTAAATTTAAGTACATCTAACTACAGCACTTCTGTCATGTCACTTACATGACAATGACAATATAATATATTTGAAACTAATTTTAAAAAATGTTCAAACTTTGATTTCTGTTACTAACTTAACATTTAAAAGCAAAGATTTGTTCAAAAAGGACATTACTGAGATTACTGCAAAAACACAGTGTGCAAATAATGCAATATAACTAAGACATTTTGTGAAGAACAAACTTAAATAGATTTTTTTAAACCATAAAAAAATGCATTCATTATGGCACAACTTGGAAAATATGATTATAACTGGAATATATTATCTCGGTTTTCACTTCATGGAAGTGAGTCATGGGATGAATATTCAAACAGTTTTTTCCTCTCTAGATTTCATTGAATTACTGACCACAAACAATAGTTAAAAATCCATCACTTTACAAGGATTATACATAGGAAATCTAAATTTGATACATATAAATCTCAGGAATAAAAAAAAAAAAAAAAAAGGAGGTGGGAATATCAAGGAAAAAATAAAGCCCATAATCTAACTTCCATCTTAGATTTTAGTAATTACCTTTACATTTAAATCACACCATTAATGAAATACATGGAAAAAAAATCAATAAAATTTAATTCATGAATGAAATAATATTCCATCAATACATAACACTTAACTTTTTTTGTTCAGATGTGTACCACCTTTGAGGTGGAACCTTAAATCAGCTTGTACCTCTGTAAACAAAAAGGTACTTTAAAGCACTAAATCTACTGTCAGACCACCTGTGTACGTCTCGTGTACGTTCTGCCTGAGAGTGACCAGATCTCTCGGCTACTAACCGGCACTGCACAGACATCATGGCAGCAGAGACTTACATTTCTCACAATCTGCAGTCAACAATAATTTATTTTTCAGTCCATCTGTTCTCATGGACAAGATTGCTGGAGAGGTTTTCTATTTAAGTCTCTGAGTGACATTGGCCAAGGCCACAGCAAATGCCTGTACCGCAGAGAATGGATACTGAAAATCCAGGATGTATGCATTGCCATCGATTCTGCCAAACTGCATTACCTGTAACAGACAAATTAGATGCAGGGTAGATGTTTGTTATTATGTATGGAGCTTGTTTTTTAAAGGTGAACTGTGTAATTTTTTTACCCCTAATATCACAAAATATTCTAGTATCAAACTGGTTTCCCTTCCATAAATAAATAAGTAAAATTTCTTACCTGGCGTCCATCAAGCTCAATCTGAAAGTTTTTGGCTGACTCTTGTGTCACCCGTCCTCCAAAGTCAAGCTGGTAAACCTGGGTGGCTTCGTTCCACAATGGCTGCTTGTTAGCCATGACATAAACAAAACCTTGGCTGCCAAGACTACGATCCTCTCTCTCATTAGCTTTGCGGCACTTGATTTCCTCAAGTTCGTTTGCCGTACGCAGATTGCGTTTGCTCTTCCATCCTTTCTTGCTGCTCTGGCTTTGGTTCATCAACTCGTCACCACTAATAAAGAGCTCAGGCTCACTCTCTGAGCTGTCCTGGAACTCATTGGAGGTCCTACTCAGTTTCTTGGCCTTGTTCAATGGCTCTTTCTGTCCTTTAGGCTTCTTCTTTTCCCTGCTGCCAAGTCTTGGGCTGGAGATCAGGGAATTGAAGTCAGAGAGTGTGCGACTTTCTTTTTTAGATTTCCCTTCAGAGACTCCAGACATGTTGGCCTCTTCTGCCCTACTGTCAAGCCTCTTACGCCCCTTTTTGCTGAACCTCTCTGCTCCTTGTGGACTCTCATTGAGAGAGGACTGATCCTGAAAGCTATCCCCAGATTCTGCGACCACCTCAGAGGTGCTCTGATGATTCAGGTGTTCAACAGGTGGTGGAGGGGGAGGGAGAGGAGGTGGAGGAGGAGGTGGTGGGGGAGGTGGGGGTGGCGGAGGCGGAGAGAGAACCGGCTTCTCCAGGGCTTGATGGGTCTTACTAGGCAGTGTGGCAGAATGGTCTGGCATGGGAGGGCAAGTGCTATATGTGCTCCAAGGATGCAAGCTCATTGGATGCAGCTGAAGGTTGTTACAGGAGCTTGACCCTGGGTACATAGGTGGCAGAGTGCAACAACCTAGATTGGTCAAATTAGCGGGATAACCTGGGGGTAGGACTAACGTTGGGTCTGGTTGGCTGAAAGGGCTAGATGTTACAATGTCATTGGGGCCACATGGTTGTGCAGGACTCTGCAAAGGCTGTAGTTGAGGTCCACCATGACCTACCACCGGTGGGAAGGGTGAAAGGGATAACTGATAAGCTGAAGGGAGGGTCATAGAACTGGGACTAGGGGGAGGCTTAGTTGAAAGGACAAAAGGTAGCCGGGTCATGTCTAAGTGCTGTGTTTGGCCAATTATAAATGGTGGTGGCTTATGAGGTGGTCCTGGAGGTCCAGGCAACAAATTTTGTTCTTGAGGTATCCAGAGTTGTTCTGCTGCAGGAGAGTCCCATTGGTAAGGTGGAGGTCGTTTGACTGTTAAATTGACATCCCCTAGTGTTAAATGCCGTACTGACTTTTCAAGATGGCACTGCTGACTAAGTGTCTCGTCTTCCGTAAAGGCAGAGTTCACATACACAGTTCTGTCTCTACTGTTGTCAATGGGACTCAGGAGGTTATAGGAGGACTGGGAAGCTAATGGTGAAGCACTTTTGGAGTGCACAATTATAGTGCTGTGTTGGGCCCCTTTGCCAGGTGGGAAGTCTTGCCTCACCACAGTTCCTCCAGCAATTCCACTGCTGTTGGTGCCACCACCGGTGACACTTACACTAGTGCTGCTGCTATTACTGCTACACTGAGTGCAAGTATACAAAGCTGTGGGTATCCTTGGCTGATAGGAGAGCGTAAGAGAACCATTCATTTTGGATTTTGTTGGTAGAGTCCTCACTGTGTCCACCATTTGAGAAACCTTCAGGGTCAGTTCCCTTCGATCCCGACGCAAAGTGGCATGAATCAAACTGCTGTCAATCCTCTGTGTAGGACTTCTGATTGTGTTCATCTGGTTTGATGTGTCTGGATATGGTGGTGGGTCTCCGCTTGGTATAGAATATCTAGGCACTGAGAGGCGACTCAGAGTTGCTGAGCTGTACGGCAACTGGACTTTCTTGTTCTCAGATGAAGTTACTTTCAATGTGGCAGAGCTGCCCATTCCTTGAATCCCATAGGCATTTTGGTTCCTTAGCAGGCGTCTCCTTGGGCGACACACCTCTTCGACATTTCCGCTGCTGTCAAACGTGGTGATTCTTTCATAGCCTAATGGAGTTGGATACTGGAGCCCAATTGGATGAAGAGAGAATTCGTCCTTAGTTAAACATGGATCTGTTGTCAGCGTAGTGCCATTCTCATTACTAACAAGAAGACCTGGAGGTGCCGTAGTGGGTGCGGAGGCTGCAGCAGATACCACTGTACCTGGGTAAGGTGGTGGAGGGTTTACCTTGCGCATCTGGACCTCAAGAGTGTCAGTTTCAATGAATGACTGTGGTCGTGAGGGAACCTTCAGAGGAAGCACTTGTTCTCCTCTATCTGGTGGCTGGTCTGGATGAGGAATTTGAGGCATCAGCTGTAACTGATGGATGGACAGAGTAGCATACCCTGAAGGTGGAGGCTGGAGTGTCATTTGCATTTTGAGTTGCTGTTGCATTTGCTGATGCTGTCTTTGCATTTGTTGATGCTGCAGCTGTATTTGTTGATGTTGTTGTTGAAGCTGTTGCTGCTGCTGCCTCATCTCCTGAATTTGCTGTCGAATTTGTTGCTGCTGTTGTTGCATCTGTTGTTGCTGCTGCTGCATTTGCTCATGCTGCAGCTGCAACTGGTGCTGCTGCTGTTGGAATTGTTGTTGATGCTGTTGATGGATTTGTTGTTGATGCTGTTGATGAATTTGTTGTTGATGTTGCTGCACTTGCTGCTGAATTTGTTGCTGCTGCTGTTGCAGTTGCTGTTGTTGCATTTGCTGCTGATGCAATTGCTGCTGATGTTGTTGCAACTGCTGTTGATGTTGCTGTTGTAGTTGTTGATGTTGCTGTTGCAGCTGTTGTTGATGCTGCTGTTGCAGTTGTTGTTGATGCTGTTGTTGCAGTTGTTGTTGATGCTGCTGCTGCAGTTGTTGTTGATGCTGCTGCTGCAGTTGTTGTTGATGCTGCTGCTGAAGTTGTTGTTGTTGATGCTGCTGCGTTTGCAATTGCTGCTGATGCTGGATATGCTGCTGCTGCAGCGACTGTTGATGCAGTTGTTGTGACTGATGTTGCAATTTCAGATGATGCTGCTGTGGTTGTAATTGCTGTTGATGCTTTGATTGTTGATGGTCTTGTTGTTGCTGACGTTGTTGGTGGGGTTGTTGTGGCAGATGATGTGGAGGAGGAGGAAGAGTTCCACTCAGGATGTTACTCATTTCCAGTCCACTGAATATCACCTGTCCAGGGTTAGAGTATCTGGTTGGCACAGTATACTGTGCAGTCACAGTGTCCTGACTATGCTCTGACACTGTTGTATTAGCTGCTGCAGCTGTTGCGGCTGCAGCTGCAGCTGCCGCTGCTGCAGTAGCTGTGGGATTGGTGAGGACATCAAGCTGAATATTCTGATTGGCTAGGAGAGACTGGACAAGGCCTATACTCTGTGTAGGTGACATGGCTTGCGCAGGGCTGTGAATTGGAGCAATGGGAATATTAACTGTGCAGGGAGGATTGTCGGCTGACACTCCAGAAGGTCCCATCACTAGAAATAAGTAAGAACATCTTGAGATTAATTTCTTAAGTTTATTTACTTCTTTTATTAGTCAAGCTATACAGAGACAAAATGTACAAAAATGTTCCACTGATTCTTACCAGGTAAATCATCTTCATCTTCACTGAACACATTGGGATTGAAGACTGGGAGGCTCATGAAGTCCAAGGAAATTTTACGCACCTCAGGCAAATAGATGGTCATCTGACGAGGTTGCAGGTGCAGCAAACTAGTTTTATAAATAACTGTAACATCATGCATCATTAGTCAAAACATTTAAAAACCATTAGGATTATTCCTTAAAATAATTATTATTTAAAGTGTTAATTTCTATACAAAACCTGTCATACCTGCTCCTAAGTTAGCTGGCAAAAAGGAAGCTAGGCCCACAATCTTAAACTTTGTTCCCCAGATGTTAGAGGTGACCTGGGCTAAGTAATTATGCTGCAAAGCAAATTGAGTGATAGTTATAGAAAATATTTATTGTCATTTCTCTTCAGCATAGCAGGAGATTAAAGAAAATGAGGCGTCTACTGAGGTCATGGTGCAGAGCATGTTACAAATGTGGCAGCGTCCATAGACACAGGCAATAATTACAAACACTTTTCCTATCAATTTTAGGCAAATAGATTAATATAAAATAATTGCCAAAATTAACTTGCAAATAAGATGTTAAGTACCTCACTAAAGCCATCAACTGAAAATTCCCTTCGAGTAAGACTTGGAGACCGAACTGGAGGCTTCTTTGGTAATCTAGGAGACCTAGACATTTCTTGAGATGTTTGGGCAAGTTTGGGAGACTTTCTTGATTCCATATTAATTCTAGGCAATAATAAAAAAACAAAAAAACAAACAAACACAAGACAATTAAATGTATTCCTTTATTTATTATCAAGTCAAAAGCTGTTGATTTGTTTAGTAAATATTTTATTTGTTTAGTTATATTTTTCATGAATGTACTGTATTGTGTTTTGTAAAGGTTGTGATGGAACAAACATTTCTGTTAAGTTTCAGGCACCCTGTAATATTTTGTGAATTTTATATTCAACAGTACCTTATATGTTTAGAGTACCTAGGAAGCTTAGGAGACCTGTTTCCTCTGGAAAGTTTTGGTGACTTTCGCCCAACCCACTCATCACTCAACTCAATATCGCTTGAGTCTGAGCAATTACAGCTGTCAGTCATATAGGAGATCATGCCATTTACACAGACCTCATCTGAAAGACAAATTAAAGATGTCTGAAATCAGCTATCAAGACAAAAAACAAACAAACAAATAAAACATTTACGCATTTTGCTTAACAAGGATGTGGGTTTAAAGGTCACCTACAATACTTTTTTTTTTTTTTTTTTACTTTCCTTTAATGTGTTTGTGCATGTAAACAATCTGAAAAGTTATAATGCATAAAGTCCACACCAAAGGAGTTAATCTCTCCAACAAAAAAGAAAAAAAAACCTTGCCTGAAACACCTTGTTTGTAGTTTTGCTATTATTTTTGTGACTTAGCTACATCACCATGTTACAGATGTGCATAATGCCCGCCTACTGACTGCTTTGGCCTAATCTCAAAGAGATCCCCTTTTTTTCCACTACGAGGGCAAAAAAAAACATTGTCTGGACTTCGAATAGTGACACCATAGTTATCACAGATATGACACTGTTTACAACTGCTCATGACACCATGACACCTCGGGAGCTGAAACACGATTTTGATAAGGGGAGTTACACTCTAAGCAGATGACCAATCACAACAGACTGGGCCAACAGGCATGAAAACAGAGTTTCAGGCAGAGGGTGAAAAGAGGTGCTGCAACAATGTACAGTATGAGAAAAATAATGAATTTATTGAACTTTAAATCATGAAAATGTATTCCAGCAGACCCCAAAAATTATAAATAAGCATAATATGGGCACTTTAAAGTGTACATGATCAGCAATTGTGCATATAGAAGTACCTGCTTTACCATCCATTTTTGGGTCCATAATGACAAACTCTGGTCGCAGTTTGCTAATGCGACGGCCCTTGAGAATAGGTACCAGACCTCCCAGGTGTTCCAGATAGAGGGTGTAACAGGGGCCTCCTGCCTCTGGGTTCTCCTCTGAACGTTTCATAGTGCAGTGCAGCCGTTCATTCCCTGCTGTGGGATAGCTCACAAAGTCTCTAATGTTGTTCGGATCAGGGATGGGGGGCTTGCAAGATGAAAAAGATTATGCATTAATGCATATATTAGCATACATCAAACTGTGATGATCACTTGCTGCTTCTGTACCTTGATAGTTGGAATGAATGCAGTGGTAACGTAGGAACAGAGGAGTGAAGGCATGTTCAGTTTTCCCACATCTCGCTCCTCTTTAAGAGCACTGGCAATGCCCTGCTGACACAGAAGCTGCAGGCTGGCCACACGGTGCTCCACACGCACTACATACAGGGCTGGTCCACACGCCAAAAACAGCCGAGAGTCCCTGTGACCCCAGCAAATAGTGGTAATGGGCCTCTACAACCAGAAGATATTTAGATTATATATAGTTTATTTATAATTTAATGTAGGATGTATTTATGTCAGTGGTTTTCATCTGGTGCGTCATAACTTAAAATGGGCTATATGTCCACATTGGAAATTAATTAATAATTTTATCCACATTCACATTCCAACAAAAGTGACATTAAAGACATCAAATAAATGCTGTTCTTTTAAACTTTCTGTTCATCAAAAAATCCTGAAAAAATAAGAAGAACCATTATTAATAATTTAGCACCAATAATAATTGGTAATACTTGAGCACTAAATTAGCATATTAGAATGATTTCTAAAGGATCATGTGACACTGAATGATGCTGAAAATTCAGCTTTTCATCACAGGAATAAATTACATTTGAAAATATATTAAAATAGAAAACAGTTCCTTTAAAATTGTAAAAATATTTCACAATATTACTGTATTTTTGTTTTATAAATAACTGTATAATAAATAAAGCCTTGATAAGCATAAGAAACTTCTTTCAAAAACATAAAAAAAATTATGAATTATTCCAAACTTTTAACCGGTAGTGTATATATGCTCAGATTGATAAATGATGATTAGTATGATGACTGGTCACAGCTCACTTGGGCTGGAGTTTCTAAAGTGTATATATGTTCCCCCTGGACATTGTAAAACTTGACAAGGGCGTTCCTCATTAAGGAGGCGCAGGCTGAGTCAGCAGGTAGGCCGTGTCTCTCCATCCCGGCCACTGCCAGCAGGTCTCCCTGAGAGCACCACTGTACCTCCACATCTGAAAAACAAAAGTCTGTCCAGTCAGATAATACAGCATGTTATGTAGCTCTGTCATAAAAAATCATTCATTATGCACCATGGTTGAAAGCACAGTTTTGGGTTATTTTTACTGAATTACACCGTAGGAGTAACCAGAAGTTCCTCAACCAAGAAAAGTAGCCATACTTTAAAACAATGATTAATGCATTTTTATTATTTTAATTATTGCAAGTATTTAATTTTTATATATATATGCCCTGTCTGCTAAACCTCCATTATAGGTGAACTTACTGTAAATGTTAATAGACATTATTGTCTTGGTAATCAACAGCATGCCATAGATGTTGAAAATAACTTTAAAGGGATAGTTCACCCAAAAATAAAAATTCTGTCATAATTTACTCACACACAAGTTGTTTCAAACCTGTATATATTTCTTTGTTCTGTTGTACACAAAGGAAGATATTTGCAAGAATGTTTGTAACCAAGCAGATCTCACCCCCTATTGACTACCACTGTATTTTTTTTCCTACTATGGTAGTAAATGGGGGGGAGATCTGCTTGGTTACAAACATTCTTCCAAATATCTTCCTTTGTGTACAACAGAACAAAGAAATATATACAGGTTTGGAACAACTTGAGTGGGAGCAAATCATGACAAAATTTTCATTTTCGGCTGAACTATCCCTTTAATATTCTGTTAATAATAATCCAGTGGCAAAACACATAGCAAAACACTTAGTTATTCATTTATTGCAAGAACAGCAGTGTTTTACCTTTCAGTCCTGAGCGTATAATGTTAGGTGAAAGGTCATCATAGTTGTTCATCAAACTAATGTCTCCCGATATAAAGCTGACCGTTAGCAGTGGTTTGAGATTTTGCACTTGAAGGGAAACATGGTTTTTATAGTTAATAACATTTAAAAAGACAAATACATATCACTGCCTTGAAATCATCCTTAAAAATGTATAACATTTTCTATACCTTTAAAAGTCATTTAGAAAATAGTCTATGTACTGGTGCTTGGAAAAACCCAGGAAGGCTTTACTTTTTTTTCGTTAATGGATGACGTATGCAATACACTTGTATTCAACCTTTAATGTAATCTCAAAGAGTTTGTAATCTCTCAAGACTCACTGAACCATATTCAGTGAAATATGGCTCTTGATACCATGAAAGAACCATGGAAGAAGCTTTACCATCTTAGAACCATGAAAGGAGCTTTATTTAAGAGTATGATGTACCTTGAGCTGGAGTAGAGTCATCAGAGTCTGTGTCGCTCTCAGTGCTGTCCTCCACCAGGAAGTTCGGGCAGTTCCAGGACATGCTGACTATGCCATCTGACTCATGCAGCAGAACATGGGCAAGCATACGACCGTGGCAGTCCATAACTATGACTTGCCCGTCTGCTGTTCCAAAAAGCACCTAGGGAGATTAAATGAATGCAAACACCAAATTAGGGAAATCGGGCATCAGTCCAAGGGAATCGGTCCAAGTCATTTGTTGACAACAAACACCTTTCAGACCGTTTCCTTCAATTTGATGATGCCAAACCAAAAAGTTACCTGCTGGTCATCAGGGGTCCAGATTCCACAGGTGATCTGGCTCTCCAAATTGATCTCAGACGACCAGTGTCTCTGACCACTGACTGAGCCCACCAGGACAAAACCATCCCTGTAGGCAATCAAGGCCTGTGTACCATCATGTGACCAGGTGAAGTCACTCACCTAGACAACAAACCACTGGTTCATTAAGCAGTTCATGTTTGAATAATAGCTGCTTTTTTATTTTTATTTTGATTCTATTGCAAAATAATTAGCATTTTTAATTAGCAGGAGTTTCAGTAAGAGACACAAAATATAATAATCAGTTTTGAAATATAATATATATTTATGCATTTACTAAATAACTCGATTTTTTTGTAGATTTCAGGGATGCACGATATATCAGCCACCATATCGGTATTGGCTGATATATGTTTATTTTTAATGTTATTGTTATCGGCCCGATAAGAAAATTTGGTCGATATATTAAAGCCAATAAATAATGGATTATTTCCTTCAGCTGAGACACTTCAGATGCACACTGTCCGCCATTATGGTTTTGAATTGCTAGAAATATGATTGAGATCACTTAAAAAAGGAAAATACAGTGCAACGTACAGTACAAGTCTGTCATATAGACTACATAATATTATAATGAGAACATTATAATTGTGTGCTTGGGACATGGCTTTTAATAGTGAGACTTTTGTTTTTGTAATCAGCCTCTCAAAAATTATATAAAAATTTTGATTTAGATTTTTCGGCCAATATATCGGTTATTGGCTTTCAAGTATAAAGAAATATCGATTATCGGTATCAGCCAAAAATTTCATATCAGTGCATCCCTAGTAGATTTTTCTGTTTTTCTAACAATATGTAATTATGGACATCTGTACTCCAATGATGAATGACATGAGAAAATAGCATGAAAGGAAAAAAAAAGAAAATAATAGCAAATAATTAAATTATTATACCATATTTTATTTACATTGTCTTACTTAGTTGGCCTTTTTGTGTGCGTATAAGCTTTTTAATGCATTTTTAATCAAAACATATTAGTACGTTCATCACTCTTGACATATCATAAAAAATATAATTGCACTCTGCATACAGATGAAAATAAGCAGTAAATATACTAACATACCTGAGCACCTCTGTCATTCACCAGCTCTACAGACCATCTTCCTTCATACTGGATCCACACAAATATCCCTCCCTCCATGTCACACGTTGCAAGCTTCTGAAACGGTTCATTCCACCTAACAAGGACAACCTGTAAAAGAGCTTTATTTATGAGGGTACATCATTTTAAACAGATTTATCAAAACATACACTGTAAATTATTGTAATTTTGAAGACTGTAAAAATGCTACCCACTCATTGGTTAACAGTAGGTTACCTTACTCTATGCAGCGAAAAGCTGTAATAGATCTAATGGGATTTTTTTATCAGTGAAATACTGTAAAATTTACAGGTTTTGAAAGTGAAAAAGAACAAGTCATCATATAATATACAGTAAAAAAGAAATCAGAATTATCTGTGTGACAGTACAGATTGATGGTTTTTCTTGTTAGATGTTTTCTTTTTAGTTTTTTCTTTATCATTAGGGTTTTATGTTACATCTTATGCTGTTAAATTAATATTTATTGCATTATTTTAGTGTTACCATGACAGTTTTTTTATTTTTTATTTATTTCCTTAGGTTTAAAGTGGAAAACATTACTTAGTGCACATTTAAAGCTCGCAATGCAAACATTTCAACCAAAAGACAGGAGTTAATGGCTAAACAAAAATCTAAAGGAGTGGCGAACTCCCACCTCACTGTTATGACCCCGTAAATTGAAGTTGATTCTTTGTGGGGTATTTCTGTCCCTTCTGCAGTGACTAGACGTGAATGTCACGCCCACAACACCCCTGGCGTTCCCAGTGGCAAGCCAGCCCTCCTCATAGTAGCGCCTCCTGCACACCGGCTTCTCCTTCTCACTCTTGGGAACTCGCCCTTTCCATGAGAGGCAGAGGATGTTGGAGTCACTGCAGAGGACCGGACCATGTTCCACCGCAGCCAACATCCCTACAGACTGACCAGGCTATAGGTGTAGAAGGAGAGGGAGTTAATATTTACATTATTTATGACACAAATCTGTGATGTCAATTTTAATGGTCACTAATACTAAACTACATTCCAAAATGTAGATGGGCTGTTAGGCAAGGCAAGATTATTGAATTATATATAAAGTGTTTATTTTAAATGCTGTGACTGGTCAACATTGAAAATAGGCCTTTAGATTTTTGCAGTTCACTTAAAGGGTTAGTTCACCCAAAAATAAAAATTCTGTTATTAATTACTCATCCTCATGTCGTTCCACACCTGTAAGATCTTCGTTCATGTTTGGAACACAAATTAAGATATTTTTGATGAAATCCGAGGGTTTCTGAACCACACATAGCAACGTCGTTGCACCTTTTGAGGTCCAGAAAGGTAGTAAAGACATCATTAAAATAGTCCATGTGACTACAGTGGTTCAACCTTAATGTTATGAAGTTACGGGAATACTTTTTGTGCGCAAAAACAAAACAAAAATAATGACTTTATTCGACAATTTCTTCTCTACCCTGTCAGACTTGTACGCAGTTGACTCAGTGAACGCAGTGCAGTGCTTTCGTGTTTACGTCCGAACGCCGGCTCAGTATTAGCCGGCTCCTGCGTCATCATCACACACATGCGTCGTGCTGCTCACGTGAACAGGCATCGGCCAATACTGAGTCGCAATACGAAAATAGCGCGGGAGAGTGACGGGAAAGATGAATTTGTTGAATAAAGTTGTTATTTTAGTTTTGTTTTTGCACACAAAAAGTATTCTCGTCGCTTCATAACATTAATGTTGAACCACTGTAGTCATGTTGACTATTTTAACAATGTTTTTACTACTTTTCCTGGACCTTGAATGTGGTAATTTTGTTGCTTTCTATGGAGGATAAAAAAACCTCTTGGATTTCATCAAAAATATCTTAATTTGTGTTCCAAAGATGAACGAAAGGCTTACGGGTTTCGAACGACATGAGGGTGAGTAATTAATGACAGAAATTTCATTTTTGGGTGAAATAACCCTTTAAAGATGATTTTAACATGCAATGTAAGACATTAATAGGTCGATTTTAAAATTACCAGCCAGTTTGAAAATTATTTTAATTATTTTTGCTATTCAATTTAGTGATAGTGGCACAGAAATTACACACTTTACCTTTAAATAACCCTGCCAGGCTGTTATTGAAAATAAGAACCTGTTCTTAATGACTTGCCTGGTTAAACAAAGGTTAAATGAACAAAGGTTAAATAAAAACCCTGGGGTGGGACAAATTTTTAAAGGTACAAACATTCCATGTAGTTTTTCAATTAATACATTAAAAAACTGCATAAACATGCATAATAACTATAAAAGAACTTCAAAAATGTTTGTAATAGTTTCAGGTGGAATGTGACATGCCAACTGGCCACTTGGACAACTAATGTATTTGACATTATCTGCCTCTAAAATAAAATACAACTGTAATAAAGAACATATACTCTTCTGATGCAGCAGAAAATATTATCTTGGAATGCATGAAAATCTAATTTCTGAAAGTACTCACCTCTTCATAGTCCCTGGACATTATTAGACCGAATTCCGTCTTTAAAAGAGTGCTCCATTTTGCTTGCTTATTCAAAAAATGTGCAGTACAACCTGAGAATACTTAACCGCAGATGTGTCTTAAGAAAGAGTGTGACTGAAATCAGGCCATTATAGTCTATGACTAATGCACATTATGAGAAATCCAATTTATTCTATTTCTATTCAACACAATAATGTAAATTATATCTAAATCAAAAGTCAATGTCTATTGCAGTTTATCTTCGTTATACAAAACCAATTTTCAGCATTCGGTATTCCAGGATTTCTATGAAAAGAGAAGACACACACACACACACACACACACACAAATGTATTGAGAAAGACTAAAGCATATCACAATAACACTGAAACAGATTATATCATTTCCAAATTGAAGAGCAAGAACAAGCCACCTATGAGACAAGCGCTGCATGCAGAATCATTTAAATACATTTCATTTCTCTGTCTGCACCCACACTTGAGTTGACATTGGTCCCCCATTACGTCACAGGATGTTTAAAGCCTCTGCAATTCATGCTTTATACCAAGAATAACGCAACAGAAATTATGCTTGGAAGCATCTGTACAAAAAAGGCGTGCAAACGCGCACAAATATATATAGAAAATCTGCACAACTAAGGATGAGGCAGCTCGCAGGCGTCATGGCAACAGGGATGTGATGATGGCTGAATTTTAATGACACCCAGCCTAAAGACTTCATAACTGCATTTATTCTCATTTCAAATAGAAATATTAATTTTTCTCCCAGGCTTATAAACATATATGAAATTTCGTTTACAACATAATCTCACTGTTTAACTGCTATAGAATCAATATAAAAATAAACATATAGGGCTTCTAGATCATAACTGGCTCAGTTTCACATATCTGTTTATATAAGAATTGTGGCAGGTATTTAAGGTAATTAAACTGGATGCAGTTTAGAATAAATCCATCAACTATGGTTGCCACCTACACTCGTGATATAATTACACAACCATCAAGGATACAACACTGACTATTACTGTGACATTCTAAAGAAATCAAATGAGAACAATGTAAACCAAAAAGAAAATAATTCATTCGAGTAATAAAATAAGAATTCTGCATTCATTTCTATCAGCAAACTCACCTCTACCAACTCGCTCTCAATGCGTCTAAATGGTTGCCAGATCCTCAAGCTGGATTTTACCCCCAAAGCACATTAAAGTCATGCAGTGAGACGCAGACCACTGGCGCAAAAGAACCCTTTAATGGGGGGTTTTTCAGGATGTGAAGGCAACCCGCGCTCTGACGGAATGGTGCTTTGGATCACATGACTGCCAACACCATCCAGATACAACAAATGCGGTGCACAAGCAAACCATACTGATATAAATCACCAATCTTCATTCGGGAATTTGCGAATAATATTAAGCTTCACGGAGAAAATAAAGCACGAATTTCAAAGACTGCTACAATTAAAGCACAACGCTGTCTTTCATTTCAGTGCCCGAAGTGATTATGCGATCTCTTTTTAAATTGTTTTGGTCATTTTACTTTGACTCCTCTTTTTACTGGTGTTTTCTCATTCATTTTCTATAAAAAAAAAACTATTTACAAAATCTTTAATCGCAAGTTGCTATGAATACTGTTAACCACCGTTCTCAGTTCTCAGTATGTCAGGCATCGTTTTACGCCAAAAGCTGTCGACAGGTGTTGAAAGACTCATTGAATCCTTCACTCACACGAGTCATTAAAACACCAACTCGTTCACGACCTAAACACGCGATTTACCTACAAATTAAGATACTTTTTTCATCAATATTCTCAAATGCTAGACATGATTTTAATCAAGACAACAACAGCCTAAATGATATAATGTTCAGTTGGCTGACAAATGAAATGTACAGGCTCACAACTTCAAAATACCGAATCGTTCAGGGAAAGGGGTGTATCGGCGCAACCAATGATGTTCCTTCACTGCCCGAAATATTGGCTTTCCTGCAATCTATATTTAAGGCAAGAAAGCAGTAACGTACTTCAAAGGGCGACTTCAGTAAGTGAACGAAATACAGGTAGGCCTAGGTATCATTTCGTCCACTCAAAATGTTAGCGCAGACTATTTACCTCAGAGCTCATGGTAAGTTTGATCTGAAAGTTTAACCAAAAATGTATTGAAAGGAACTTCTGAAAACCACCTGTTGTGCATGTACTGATATATGTTGTAAACGGTGTAAGGTTTTCTATTAGTGAAAACTATTTTACTAGCACTTACTTTGCTCAGACAGTCTGCAACAAGGCTCAGGACTCAGGAGAGATACTTCACTTTTGTCTCAGGAAAAGCAGACAGAACAATACCGTATTGTAAAGATTCCCAAGAGGCACTCTGCTGTACTCTCTGCTGTTTGTGTATGATCTACTTTAGTAGACAAAAATAAGCATATTCCTTCACTTTTGTATGTAGCCTAGATGTATTTTGGAGTACCATTCTATGGTATATGAATATCATTCAGTTTTAGACAGCTATGTGTCATATTGAACAAGACTGTTGAAGACTGCTATTGATGCAATGATCTCACACAATGATCACAAACACCCCAATCCAACACTGGCTAGAGAATGTAAAGCTTCAGACACACTATAAAACACTGTTATATTTTATGGCCATAACCTAAAAATAATTCAATTCAACATTTTACACCACTGCATGCAAGAGTTACACTTTACAGTAAGGTTACTTTATCTAACAATAAAGTCACCATGAAATAAAAAATGGACAGTTTTTGATTTTTTTTTATGGAAAATTGCATTATTTATTATACATGATTTACCAGGGCACATCATTATTTTTAAATTCATGTTCCCTCATAATTTTTAACCAAAAATAACTTTCCCACAGCGACACCTCTTCTCTGATGATGTGTTAACTGGCTTGAGGGCGGGACAACCTGTCACTCACATGAGATCACAGCAATAGCAAACCACAATCATCCAATCAATTACCCAAATTACCCATGGACAAAGTCCCGCCCTACATTTTTTCTTGTTTGTACAGTTTGCATGAAGATAATGAGTCTGCTTAGTGTCAATAGGATAAATCAGATCTCTTCTCAAGTCAGAGCAAGGCTTTAATTTAGTTGAATTTATGTACAATCCTTAAGTCTCTTGTCACAGTGCAGTCAGGTACAGGTCTCTTGAAAGATGTGAATGACACTGTCATATGCAGGTGGTGGAGTCTGTCTGGGTAGAAATCCTCTTAGGCTGCCCTTCCCCAGCCAGAAAGACTCTGCTGGTTGCGTACTAAACGGATCTGTGATGTTAGGAATCAATGCAGCTTGGTTATCATCTTCTGTTTCACTAGTCTTTTTTGGTGGTGGCCGAAAAGTGGAGTTCTGAAAGCTGGGGCTTCTGCCCAGCAGCTCATTGGGGTCTACGGAAGTCTGTCTGTGGAGGTTTAAAACCGTTCTTCCCGCAAATTCAGTGTTCTTGTCAAAACCGTGACTCTTGTAGTGTCTGAGGTGGCAGTGTTGATTACGTGAGCCTTTACATTCTGACGACTGGTTTTGACGTCTGGTGATCCTGACCGAAGCTCTCCGTCTTGACATCCACGTAAGGAGGAGGAAAATCAAGATCCCGATTAGCAGACCCATCAAAATCGACAAGCAGAATGCCAGGATGAGCTCCTCTGGATGGAAAGGTTATTGAATTTTGAGTATGTAATATCAAAAAGCATTTTGAACAGTTGAGAACTATTAATTTTCATATTGAATATTTAACTGCATATTTTTAGAATTGCACAGATTAAATTGATATAAAAATATGAGCCAGCTTAAGCAAGGCTACAATGATAGTAAAACAAATGCACACCGGTTCTTACCAAAATCAATAGGTTTAAGTATTTCCCAAATCGCATTTGTTTCATTTGAAGCCATAATAGTTAGCAGAAGCATGTGAACATGCAGCCAAACTCTCAATCCAAGCCCACAAGGACTGTTCACTGTATTTCTCAGGGAATCTGGCTCTTTTCTATTTTTTTTGTTTGCATAAAGGGAAACATTGTCGTCATTCTTCCTGCCTTTTTACTTGTAAAATTAGCAAGTACTCGGCTTATCTGTTCTGGACAGAAATCCAGGGGAACAGAGCTGTTTCCTCTTGCATCATTTCCTTCGTTTCAGTGGATACAATACAATAGCCTCTTCAACCCATTATATTATAATAGACCAACTTACACCTTTTTTGTAGACCTTTCAGCACTTTAAATTTTCTTCTTTTGCAGTATATTTATTTTGAGATAGAGTGAGGATAAAAGGAAAATACTTAAGTAAAAAAAACCCTGAACAATACATCTATCAAATTAGTTTTGATTTGACACAGTTCCCATAAGAAAATGAAAACGCCCATGAAGGTGATAAGTTCACAGTTGTCAGAGGGGATTTCCTTACTGTCTTAGTATCTGTTCCTTTTGGCATATCACTGTATGTTTCATGAACATAGAATCAAATAATAATACTCTTACAAATACCCACCTTAAGTAATATAACTATTTCATTTTTGCTTAAATTGTCTAAAAAAATGCATGTCCTCTCAAGAACAGGAATAGCATGCATTCAACAATTGGTGTACTGCCTTTCACAAATATTGCAGTGAAGGAAAATTTTGTCCTAAAACAATACCAAGACACCCATGTTCTGAGTTTATTACAAAAAACAGGAATGGCCAGCAGATGTCATTATTGAACCATGTTGTCCTTGATGTACATACTGGGTGGTAATGAGCTTGGTAATTATCTATCTATTTATCTGTCTAGCTGTCTGTCTGTCTGTCTGTCGTTCTATCTATCTGTCGTTCTATCGATCGTTCTATCTATATCGTTCTATCTATCGTTCGTCTGTCTCATTGCGCTCTGTCAAAAACTTGACCCATCTATCTATCTATCTATCTATCTATCTGTCTGTGTCTGTCTGTCTATCTATCATCTATCTATCTGTCTGTCTGTCTGTCTCATTGCGCTCTGTCAAAAACGTGACACGTCTATCTATCTATCTATCTATCACAGGAAACAATACTATTGTAATTTATAGTAAATACTATAGTGTTTTTGAACCATAATATAGTAAATTGTAGTATACTGTATATATTATAGTATTTACAACACTTTGTTAATGAACGCTACAGACTCTTAAAACAGATGTGTTAAAAACAACACATCCTGTGTTAGATCTTAACACACCCGTGTGTCTAGTTAAGGACAACACATTTTGTGTTACTTTTAACTCAAACATGTGTTATTCCTGCTCATTTTCTACACACTAATGTGTTATATTTACACAATTTGTGTCAATTATGTACACAAAATGTGTCACAAAAAATAACACAAAAAATGTGTTATTAATTAACACATCTTTTTTGAGAGTGCACCATATTGTAGTATTAACTATAGTGAACTGATAAACTGTAATAAATAGCTACTGTAGTATACTTTAGTTTTTACTACAGTAAACTGTAGTGTATTTGTAGTATAATATACCCTATAGTTGTAGAAAACTTAGTACAGTATTTATATTATAGTTGTTATATTACCAAAGAAACCTATAGAATTACCACAACAAATTCATTCAAGTAGGCCTACTTTACTATAGTATGGTTCAAAAACACTATAGTATTTACTACAAATTACTATAGTATTTTTTCATCTATCTGTCTGTCTCATTGCGCTCTGTCAATGTTTTGAACGCATTGTTCCCTTCACCACCGATAGGTGGCGGGAAAGGTCACATGAAGTAACTCGGCCTTGCAACATTGTTTGATGGTTTCCATACCAACCAGTCTAACAGAGTTTCACCATCATCATCACATGAAACCTGCGGGGAAAGAAAGCGTCATCTGCTCACGGTAATACACGCACTACATAATATACAAATGAAACAAATATTCTGTTGAATTAGGACTGGTGTCCATGGTGATTTGCGCAATAGATTTCCTGCAGATATGTAGTGTTGCTGAGTTTCTGTTCTCTTAGTTACTTGCATAACTTTGGCTGATAAATATGCATACAAGTCCATGATGCATTTCATGTGCAATGAAAGATGAAAAGTTATCCCTGGTGGGCAAAGACTTTGTTTCAATTATGAATGAGCTCCTATAACTAAAGCTCTTTTCCATATAATAGCAATCAGTCAATAAGTTAAATGATTATTATTATTACTATTATTACACTGGAAATAAATAAATAACAGCAATTTATGTCAGATAAAAGGGACCTGGTCTGTGTGCAAACATGCATGTACAGCATGAGTGCAGTGTTCATACAGTACATAGAAACACAATGATGTTTATTGCACTGTAAAAAGGAATGTGCAGTTTTCTACCTGATCTTAAAAATTAATTTTGTTTGTGTAACCTTATTGATTTAGTTTTAATTAAAGATGTTTTTTGTTTGTTTGTTTTTTTACTTAAGTTACACTAATTAGTTTATATGTTATCTCATCTAAATCTTTTTAGTGCTCTGTTTGACACCCATGCTGTCACTTTTTCTTCTCGGTTCACTGACTAGATAGAAGAGGACGTCTGATTGGTCGACTACCCGGTCGGCACCTAAATGAAACCTGCTTTTCTATTGGATCATATCAAGTTCCTGGAGTTTCTGCATCAGAGAGAGAGAGAGCAAGAGGAAGAAAGAGAGTTGTAGGAGGGGCAGATGGGGATGCCCCCTTAAGAAATAGTGCAGTATCTGCTGTCTACTGTTGTGCCGACTGTATGAGTGATCCGGTGTCAGAGGAGCACAGGACTGTAGAGAGGGACCATGGCTTCCCTAAGCCCTTTCGGACGGTCCAGCAAGGACATTATGAATGTGATGCAGAGGCTGCAAGGTAGGTGATGCTGTATTTCTGTTCTTTACCTCCCACAATAGTCCTCTAGCTCTATGAGTCAGGAGGAATTTTGCTGATTCAGTGCCTTCACACTAAGAGTTTGCCAGATCCCTCTTGTTGCACAAATGCACCATATTTAATAGCACAGGAACTTACCCACTTGAGAAATCAATATTGATGCTTTACATAATGGCTATGCGTGTCCATCCATTTATCTTTAAACTAATGTTAACATCAAATACAGCTTATGGCAGTGTTGCAAACAGAAATGTTTGTGCATTTGAACTGTCCCGAGGGAATCATGCACTTTCATTATGATTGCTTGCGGACAGCTTGTTTTATCAGCTGAGGGTTCGAATTGATTGGTTTTGTGCTGCAGTGCTTGAGGAAAGGTCAGGTTGTTTTTCAACTTTTAACTAGAAACAGAGGACATACTTGTGTCGTGATGCTTTCTGCATATTTTTAGACATAATTGTGTCCGCTTGGTGCTGACATAAATTGGTAATTTAATTAAAATTGCATAGATGCCATATCATTTATCTACAAAGAGCTGTATTGTTAAATTGCCCTAGTAATGGCTTTTTTTTTTTCACAAAGAAAATTGATAAAAGACTGAGACTTTGAGGTTATTCATAGGGGATTAGATTTGTGTTTAAAATAAGTTTAGCCCATGAAGGTCATCATTGTTTTTTCTCACAGGAAGTTGTCCTTGACAAAAGGCCCTTTTCTTGTGTTGCCATAGAGAGAATAGTTTCGTTTGACCTTTCTTGCCTGAATGATATTTACATTCTTAATGATAAGGTTGTTTTAGTTTACTGGAGTGCTATGTCATGTCATACCAAATGCATTTAAGACACAATTCTTCTGATATGGTCCCTGCCAACATTATGAGTATGGCTTTTTAGGTGGCAGGAAAGGTTTAAATGTTTTTGCAATCATTTTTGGGGGAAGACAAAATATAAAACCACCCAAAAGAAAAACATAGAAGTGATGATTGCTGTTCTGGGAGCGAGTGATGACGTTGTGATGCAGGGACTCATGCTGGTAGGAAAATGTTTCCATAATTCACCTGTTTTGCTGGGCAGCTTCAATATTATCCACATTCACATCCAAATCCACATTAAAGGGTTAGTTCACCCAAAAATGAAACATTTGCCATCATTTACCCCCTCATATGGTTCCAAATCTGTATGATTTTATTTCTTCTGATAGTGTTGTAATTGTTAACTAATTAAAAAATGTTTTCTGTAATTTAAATAAAGTTTAAATAAAATACAATATAAATATTAAATGAAAGTCTTAGTTGCTTGGGCAACTAACTGAAATAAATAAGTTTAAGTTGAGAAACTAAAATGACTAAAACAGAAATAAAAATAAGGTAAAGCTAATAAAAAAGCATCTAAAAATACTGGCCTTTAAATTAAAATAAAACTAAAAATATTACACATAAGCTCATTCAAAATATTAATACTATGATACTATATACAGTAAATAATACTAAAAGAACACTGTTCTGTGAGCACAAAAATGTCTTTGTGTTTTTTTATTTATTTATTTTTTTTCTCCATACATCGAAAGTCAAAGGGCTCCTAGGGTTCCCAACATTCTTCAAAATATTTTTTTTTTTGTCTTCCACAGTAGAAAGAATGTCAAACAGGTTTTTAATGTCTTAAAAGTGCATAAGTGATGACCGAATTAAAATGTTTTGGTGGATTATCCTTTTAAAGGTGCAGTAAACAATTGCTGAGAAACACTGTTGATATTTGATCTACTTTCAACAGCGTTTCTCAGAAATCACTTTACTGAAATCACTTCAAGCTTGCATCACTATTGCTTTTGCTTTTACTTTGAACAAACCCAAGAAAGTTTAAAAATCTAGATTGTAATAAAACACCCAGACCGACCAGTATGCTCAATGCCTATATACTGTTCAGTGTTTTTGTGTTTACAGCTGGTGGAGTAGGTGGTGTGTGTGGGAACAGGTAGAACCTGACACCTCTTAGGAAGATGTCCTGTCCTTGGAAGATGGAACAGATCGATATTTGGACTCTTTGGCGTTTTGTGCCCCTTCTTATTGACTGATGGCTGTTACATAAGTGTTGGCAGTGGACAGGGGCAAGTCTATAAAAATTACAAATTAGCTGTATTTAGTTGTGTCATATCATTCTTGTGCCCTTCTACATGGTTTGATGGCAACCCACTGGTCGAGTACAGCGAGACCTTTGAGAGTGTTAATCCCATGACTTAGTAAAAGCAGATGTTTCGCTGTGGGCTTTCATGGAAGAGTAATAACAGGAACAGGCTGGTAATATTTTCTGCTCATAAAATGATTTAAGAATGATTTCTACAGCTCTTATGACAATAAACAGAGCAGGAGTATATGGAAAGAGCGATAATACAAGCATAATTGTTGTTAAGTTCTAACTCCTTTTAAACTTAATGACCAGGTCTAAACTTAGTAACCAGGCATGCTGGGTAACACAATAATAATCTACTAGCAGGTGACTGACTGTGACATTTTAGTTCAGGTACAATTGATTATCTAATTTAATTCATTTAAAATAAACATGAAACAGTTTGAAACTCATTTTACTGTTTATAATATATTTTGAGAAAGAATGTCAGATGGGACTTGATTTTATTAATCCAATCATTTGGGTTTAATGGTAAAAAGCCTGTATGATAGTAATCTGATAAATAATGCATAATAAGACCAGGAAGGTGATTAAAGAAAGTAAATAGTGTCAACATTAATGTCAGGTTGACATTACGGATTTATCTGTTTATGAGGTTTGAGGTTTTAATTTCACATTAGCCTATACTAAAACTCACATTCCTGTTCTGAAAATCTCTTAAAGTTCATGAAAAAACACTCTTCATGAATAGTTAAAGATGCTCAGGGATGAAAGAGTGTGGCGGATGCACCAATTCAAAGCCTCTAATGCGTTTCCTATGTAACCTGTAGAGAATATTGTGCTACTTCCTTGTGGAGAATTTAGCCTATGTTTATTTCTGATCACCATGGCAATGCCCACATACAGTACTCATAGTCTTCGGGATGAAACAAGAAGCGTGAATTAAGCTGCAGAGGAACTTATTATTCAAACACTCCAGGAAGGAAGTTGCATATGCGTGATAACTGGCACTTCTGTTTTTACCGCCAAAATTTCAAGAGTGACACATGCATTTGCAGCTTTATTGTAGGACGTCTGAGTTAAGAATAAAGAATGTCTGTTTTTAGATGAAAATGTACCTGCTCAACCCACCCACATATAAAACCCACTTTAGCAACTGCATAGCAACGCCCTAGCAACCATCCAAAATACTGTTGCAACATGACAGTAAATTTTGCACTGACAAGCATCATTTACATACATTTAGAAAATGATTTATAGTGCCTGTTAAGTTTCTGATTTAATGTTGCCTGTACGTTTTCTTATGGGCAGTAGATTGGGAATTTGATGTTTGCACAGCAGTTGCATTTTTGGCAAATTTAGTTGAATTATGTTCATGAGTGCGGTCAAATGTATTTTTGCACTGAAGTCACAACAGAAGAGGTGTGTGCTCGTTACCATGGCACATCAACAGCGAATAAGGCGATGTGTGGTTTATGTGACAGAAGGTCTGTGGTTACTGTTTTCAGAGTAACTCCTTTTGGTTTCCCCCTCAATGGTGACTGGCGCATGCCTGTTTAGAGTGTGTGGTAAAAAAGTATGTACTCTCTTCCCTTCATTGGCACGAATGATTTTTATACAGCAGCCATTTCCTTTAGACACATGTCAGATGAAAACTCTCCATCGAAGAAGGATCTTGTTGTTTTATTGAGGAAGTTTGTATAAGAAGGCTGTTGTCTTAATTTAATTGTAAATCTGTTGGTGTTATATCAACAGCGGTTTAAATATATTGTTAAAACAATGATGAAAGTGATCACGGTCGGCAACGCTCAGATCTGACCCTTATCTGATGTTCTAATTAAAGACATTGCTATCATCACATTGAACAAAACACATTGTTATATGTTACAATATAGTTGTAGGCCATTTAAAGGATTAAAATTTCCTGATAATTTACTCACCATGTCATCCAAGATGTTTATGTTTATGAAATTAAGGTTTTTGAGGAAAACATTCCAGGATTTTTCTCCATATAGTGGACTTCAGTGGCTACCAATGGGTTGAAGGTCCCAACTGCAGTTTCAATGCAGCTTCAAAGGGCTCTACACGATCCCAGACAAGGAATAAGGGTCTTATCTAGTGACACGATTGGTCATTTTCTAATAAAAAAAAATGCTTTATAATTACTTTATAATATACTTTTTAACCACAAATGCTCGTCTTGCACTAGCTCTCCGATGTGCCGCGCATTACGTAATCACGTTGGAAAGCGTGATTATGCGACGTAGGCGGAAGTACCGATCCAGTGTCTACAAAGTGAATGTGCAAAGGCTAAGTCAAATGGCCTTTACAAAAAGTTTTTTGCCCTACCATGGTACTTCCACCTATGTTACGCATGACCTTTCCAATGTGACTATGAGTGGTGCATCGCATAGCTAGTGCAAGACGAGCATTCGTGGTTAAAAAGTATATAATTTTTTTTTTTTTTTAGAAAATGAACGATCGTTTCGCTAGACAAGACTCTTATTCCTTGTCTGGGATCATGTAGAGCTATTTGAAGCTGCATTGAAACTGCATTTTGGACCTTGAACCCGTTGTACCCCAGTGAAGTCCACTATATGGAGAAAAATCCTAGAATGTTTCCCTCAAAAACCATAATTTCTTTTCGTCTGAAGAAAGAAAGACCTAAACTTCTCGGATGACATGGGGGTGAGTAAAGTATTAGGAAATTTTTCATTCAGAAGTGAACTAATCCTTTAATGCTGTCACAGAATGTTTTAAAAGTACACTAGATGGCAGTATTTCGGTGTTCAATATTTTTTCTAAATATTTAAATTATGTTATTTGTTATTTTTGGGCCTAATACTTGAAATCAGCGTTTGCATTTCTTCCTAGTGGTCAGTTGAAACTGCAGCAGTGATGTGAAGAGTATTAAAGACATTCTTCATTCATTGCTCCATTCAGCAGATGACAGCAACATCTGACCTGTTGCCCAAGATATCATCTGTCCCGAGTTTGTGTTGAACACTCTCATTTAAATTTTAGATGCTCCACACACTTGTTTCTCTTATTTCTATGTGTCTACAGTGAAAGCGACTGTACATTCATTAATACTTTAATTAACTGTAATTCTTAACACTGAGTGCAAGTGGATGTCTCTACAAACTAGAAGACCATTATCAAAAATAAAGCTGTTTACATTGATATATGTGCACATTGCACACTTTTTTATTATAGTTGGAACAATCCAGTTTGTCGTGTTGCAGCACTAGCATTGACTGTAGATGTTAAACACTAATGATCAACTATTGATTGCTAATTTAGAACTGTGTGGCTTTTGCAAATTTGCATTTGTGTTCTGCACTAGTAATACATTTGTTTTAGCCCTATTTAAACTCAATATTGTATCCTGAAAAGCTTTACATTATCCTGCAATAACATTTCAGTACTGGACAGCTCCATAAAATACTTTATCCATATATGGGGAAGAGCACGGAAGAGCATGGAACACACACACACACACACACACACACACACTCTATATATATATTCTTCCTTATTCTAATCCGCACAATGTTTTTTAATTCGTTTTAAAGAACACTGAGCTTTAAACCTATTAACTGATAGAAACAAATTGTGACTCATTAGATGAGCATGTGATGGGAATAGCCCTTTTTTCCACAAATTTCATTATCTTCTGTGACTGAAACTGTTTGAGATACATTCCTCGATCTTTAACACAAAAGGCTTTTTGAGATATAAATACCTGAGCAATGCCACTGTGAGTGAGTGGAGAATGGATTTTTCCTCTAAGTGGATTTGCGAAGGAACAATTATATTTTGTAAATGCACTTAGATTTTAAAGCACCAAGACATGAGATTGAATTAAGTAATTTAATAAAGGGTGTTTTTATTAAAGACACAACACATAACAATGCATGCCTGGAAGATCAAGACATAGGGGATGTCCATTTCTAGTCATAGAATGGTCTTATAATTGCACAATTAAATATATATCAGGACACAAAAAAATATGTTGTCAGGTGGATTGGGTTTGTGTGGACCTCATGCTGTGGCTGATGATCAGGAATAATAGAGTGATGTCACTGACTGCTCTGTAGCAGGTGGCAGATGCTTTTGCTCTAGCTGTGACATAAATGATTCAATACTTTGAGTGCAGTTGGTTCCCAGTTGCCTTATAGCCATTTGCAAATAATGCAGGTATTATTTAGTATGATTAAATTCATGCTATGAATGATTTTTGCCATAGAATCAAAAAGACTTAAAGGATTTAAATTCAACATGAGTGAAATATAATATTAAATGAGAAACAGTTATCCAATGTGACTAGATTTAACTTTGAAAGAAGTCTCTTATGTTCATCAAAGCTGCATCAAAAAATACAGTAAATATGGTGAAATGATGACTATTTATAACCATTTAAAATAACTGTTCTGTATTTTAATGTATTTTACAATGTAATTTATTCCTGTGATGCAAAGCTGAATTTTCAGCATCATTACTCCAGTCTTCAGTGTCACATGATCCTTCAAAAATCATTCTGTTATGCTGATCTGCTGCTCAAGAAACATTTATTATTATTATCAGTGTTGAAAACAGTTGTGTACATTTTGTTTTTCAGAATTCAAAAGAACAGCATTTATCTGAAATAGAATCTTTTGTAACATTATACACTACTGTGCAAAAGTTTGGGGTCAGTAAGAATTTAATACTTTCATTCAGCAAGGATGCATTAAATTGATCAAAAGTGACAGTAAAACATTTATAATGTTACAAAAGCTTTCTATTTCAGATCTTTATTATTATTATTTTTTTAAAGAAAATATGTTTGTTTTTGTTAAGGCATTGTTTTTTTTAGTACTGGGTTGTTACAAGGGTGTTCTGGGTGGTTGCCAGGGTGTTGCTAGGTGGTTGCTAAGCGATTGTCCAAGTCAAAAGAGTCCACTTCGATGTCTCTTAATTCCTCCTTCAGTCTAAGTCTATGGACACATGACTCATGATTTTGAAGTATCATTTGTCTGTAGGATCAATCCTGTAGGATAAATTACTTGCCAAAGTTTAATACGTAAGGAATAATTGACGACGGACCATTGAATGCACATCCGAGGTTCGCGGAGTGGCCGTTACACCTCGGGTGTGCATTATTTTCTAAGAATTCAATGGCCCGGAGTCAATTATTCCTTATACTACGGTATTCCTTATACTACACTATTCCAATGTTTTCGTCCTATTGTTTACTATATTTATTTGCTTGGTCGGTGTCGTTGTGGGTTTTGTTTCTTTTGTGATTGTAGGACCTATTGAGATATCTGAAATCATTTGGCAAAGTGATATGGAACTGCAATGCAGTCAAGACCTGCTAGAACTACTTTAGCTGTGCATTTCCCTGAAAATAATTGCACACCTTAGAACATTGGTCAACCAATCAGATTCGAGCATTCAACAGCCTTGTAGTATAATTAGAGTCAGGTAGAATATTTGTAGTCTCAGTCATCAGTTTAGAAACAGACGCCTCAACCCCTGTAATGTGTGGCAGCAGCAGCGCGAGATCTCGGGAGGATGACCAAGCAGACACAGAGCAAGTGTGGTACAAAGCATTCTCAGATGTATATAGGAAGAAGGGGCATATTTATAGACATGGGTCAAACAACAATCTCCAAGATGGCTTGAGCATCCAATCATACTACCTAAGAATCAAACCTTACCATGTATGGCATTTCAAGAAATATAATAACAAGTAAGAAATGTGTGTGTCTTCAACTTCTGGTTGCGTGTGAGAGTGTTAGCGTGTCCAAGGTCTACTTCTTGTTTTGTCAAGGTGTGTACATGATGTGCACATAACATAATGGAAAAAGCCCAAGACACAAAGAAAGTCAAAAACTGAAGCCCAGGAAATAAGAAATTATTAACAAGTTAGTAGTTTGTTAAGTCAATATCACTTAGCAAGATTAAAAGAGATAGTTGCGTTATCAAACACCCAATAACGTTTAATTAAGAAATTGTGCACAATAAGACATTATTATTAAAATATATTTAAAAATTATACAAATCAATTTTGATAACTCATTGTAAAGACAAACAAATAGCGCTTTCTATGTGATTTGCATCTTACACATGCAAAGTCATACACACCCACAGTAATTGTGTTATGTACTCGTAAGTCCCTTGTTGTACAGCATTCTGGACTACAATGAATCTGATTATTTGTTAAGCCATTCTTGCATTAGGGTGTCTGCAGTGCTTGTAGTGGTGGAGGCCCCAGTGGAGTTCAAGCTGTGTAGCACGAGTACTGACCCCCACCCACCCATATAAATCAGGATAACACCAGCTGCCCGGTGACATCACAGCCCCCCGCGTGCTGATTGGAGGATCAGTGCCATAGCCGGTTAGTATGGCTGCAGCTGTGGGATGCTGCTAGAACTAGAACAGACCTGAACGGAGCATCCACACCAGCACGACTCCCTAGCTTCGCTAACAACAGGAAGTCGCCTGGCTCATAAAAACTGCCCTCGATCTGCAGCCTATCCACAGGGGAGGAGAGAGAGGGAGAGGGAGACAACAGGAGGAGGGGGAGGTTCCATCCTCCAGCACTCAGTCGCGCTGTGTTTTCACACGGAAAGCTCCTGCTTCCCGGAGGAAATAAAGGATAGCTGATCTGGTTTTCCTCCCTGAATGACATGCGCGCAATATCACTCATGAAGGACACAAACGGACAGAGGGAATGCAGGGTGCACAATGGCTCACTTTAAGGACATAGCTGTGAAAAAGACCACGTCTCTGAATCTGGTGACGGGATTCTTTCAGTATCTCCGCGGTAAGTGGGACATTGGTGTCTCTTCTCATCTGACTGGATATTTCAGGAGTGTGGGAGCCAATAGCTCAGATTTACATAAAGTCTGTGCTTCACTGAATGTAGGTGAAACAGATGCATGATCCAGATATGCAGTGACACGTCTCTGGGTCATATGGCTCACTAGACATTAATGGCCAGCTGAGGTCTTCCTCGTCTTCCTCCTCAGGAGAGGTAATCACCGTGCTGGCACGGGTCACGGCTGCACACAAGAGCTGATGTTAACCTCTTTACAGCTGCGCATGTTGGATTATAATGGCTGTGGTGTGCTTAAGGCTGCACCAGCATGCCATGTGCGCTACAGTATATGGATGCTTCTTAAACATGCCCTGTGCATTGCATTAGAACATGCATGTAAACATAGGATGTTGTCTCTTGTGTATATCGGTGGTCTGTCTGAGCTGATCTTGCATAAATATGTCTGGTGGGTGTTTGTTGGTGACCTGAATGACCTTATCTGTATCTTGAAATGCTCTGCAAGATGCATATATTGTGTTAAAAGATGTCACAAACTTACATTTACTGCTCTTTGTGAAGTCAAACAGTGCTATTGCTCATACTTAGAGTTAATGATCTGAGCAGAATTAAATAGTTACAGTATTAAACCTTTTCCACCTGGCAGTAACAGCAACACCCAGAACACTTTAGGTACCACTCAGAACATCTTTATGGCTGCATAGCAACCACATAGCAACACCCTTGCAACCATTCGGAACAGCCACTTTTCAATGGCTTGGCAACCACCTAGACACCGCATAGCAATGCCCTGACAACAACTCAGAACATCTTTATGGCTGCATAGCAATGACCTGGCAACCACTCAGAACTCCTCTGCGACCGCATAGCAACACCCTGGCAACTGCTCATATAATTGTACTATAGCAACTTCATAGCAATGCCCTGACAACCACACAGAGCATTCTAGCAACCACATAGCAATATCCTGGCAACCACCCAGAACATCCTAGCAGCCACTCAAAACATCTTTATGGCTGCATAGTAACCACAAAGCAACACCCTTGCAACCATACAGAACAGCCACTTTTCAATGCCTTGGCAACCACCTAGACATCTTAGCAACTGCATAGCAATGCCCTGACAACCACACAGAGCATTCAAGCAACCACTCAGAACATCTTTATGGCTGCATAGAAACTTCCCAGCAGCCACTTAGCAACACCCTGGTAACCAGCCAGAACACACTAATAACCACATAGTAACACCCCAGCAACCACCCAGAACATCTTAGCAACTTCATAGCAGTGCCCTCCCTGACAGCCACTCAGAACATCTTTATGGTTGCATATCAACAGACTGGCAAAAACCAGAACACACTAATAACTGCATAACAACACCATCCAGAAAATCCTAACAACTGCATAGCAATGCCCTAGCAACCATCCCATAACACCATAGCATTGTGGCAATGACTTTTGCACAGGCAAGCACTATTCACATTTTCTTCATGAAATGTAAAAATCTAGTTAAATGAAGTCTCCTTGAAAGCTTGCAATTGGCACGTAAATGGAAATTATGAGCAATGTTGTCTTATTAAAATATGCATTTATGTTGTTAATGTTGAGTATATACTATATCTAATAATGGGAATATTGCCCCATGTTTCTGATATCATGTCAATGTTTTTGCCCATGCCACATGTGGACTCTCAGCTCTCCTGTGCTGGTGAATATCTCCTCTCTCGCTTTGAATGCAGGCTTACAGTAATGGAACTGTACAATATTCATTATTAAATCCTCTTGAATGCATTTATTTCTCACAAATATAACAAAATAACCAGGTGAGTAATGATGGTTGTGAGCAGAATGAAGAAGACAGGGAACTGTAATATCTCACTGGATTTTAAAAAAGTAAAACATATCTGATCACTTACGTGATTATTGTGTTTCTCTCTTCTGCAGATGAACAGGAGTCGGTGCAGAAAAGAACTTTTACAAAGTGGATTAATTCGCACTTGGCCAAGGTAGGATATTTTGTAATCTTTTTCATCTGAATGCCACAACGTTTTGCTCGTAGTACTATTCGCACTGGATTACAATACAACAGTGACTCCAAACAGTAATGGGGCACTTTAGTACTTTTAGAAATGCTTGTATGTTATTGCATTAGATAACAAAATATCAAATGTCTTTTGTGCTGAAATGAGTTTTTATCCTGGTGTGGCAATGATTTTTAGTAGATCTGAGATTTTTTTTTCTCAGATTGACAAACAAAATCTTCATTTTGAAAGGTAAATTAATACTTTTATTTAGCAAGGACACATTAAATTGATCAAAAGTTCTTGAGCCGAAAACTGGAGTAATGTGTAATGAAAATTTGGCTTTGCTAGCACAGCAATAAATGACGTTTTAAAATATATTCAAATAGGCAACAGTTATTTTAAATTGCAAGAATATTTCACAATATTTACTGTATTTTTCATCAAATAAATGCAGCTTTGGTGAGCATAAGAAGCTTATGGAGTTTTTTTATGCCACTATATATCATGATAGACAGTCACTAACTGAGCATATTATGCTAGACAGTTGATGTTGATTTTACTCTGAGGGAGCACACCAGCATCTTAAGCAGTGATGGCTGTGTTACCTTCCTCCTGTCTTCCTAACCCATCATCCATGCACAGTGAATGGTCCATGTGATTAGTTTTGTAGCCTAATGTCATTATGACTCTAAAGGGCACATGTCTGTGTAACTGAGTAAAGCTCAGATGATTAAAGGCTGATCGCTGTCCGGACAGTAAACAGTGAGTGAGGGGGCGTAATGCTGTAATACTCTAATAAAAAAGCATGAAGGGCGCTGTTTGTGCTGTGTGCTTTGAGAATGAATGCTGTGTTGTGATGGCGTCCCACTGCTATGGCCAAGATGAGTGGGTGATCTTGTGTTAGTACGCTGAGCATTAAAGACTCTGAAAACCTGCTCTGAATTTATGAAATGGTGACATATATGTGAGATATATAGATATGGAAGCCCATTTCCACCACATAAAAACATGCTTTGGTAAATTGTAATTATAGCTAAAAAGTAATAATTATAACATAAAAAGATGAAATTGACTTAAAGCTAATTTTTATGTCATAATTATGACTTTTTATGTCAATTTCAAGTTTTTATGTCATAATTGACACATTAAAACTTAAAACATAAAAGTCAGTTATGACATAATAAAACATAAAAGTCATTATGAGATAAAGGGCAAATTCCTATCTGAAGTGAGCATCCCTATGCCCTACTCACTCCGAAGGGCAGAGCCCTTGAAGTGGGGACTTTGGAGGAAGCAGGGCACTTGTGTGTCATAATGAAGCCATTTGGAACGCACTTGGCGAAGGAAGCAATGAAAGACAATGTAATTTCCTCATTAGCTTCACAAGGAATGTTACCATGACAACGCTAGGTAGCAAAAACATGAATATCTTATTATTGGGGTTAATATGATACAAACAAATGTAAATAAAAGTTTTTAAAATATGCTTTGTGTGTGTGTTCCCTATCTGCTCCTAACTCTTAAAGTTAAGCATTAAATGTATACAGCTTTAAATACATTTCTTACCTATGTTTTTTTTAAAAGAAAAATATCCATATTTACAACTTTATAAACTATAATAACCAACTTCTGGCAAACATCCGTACGCAAATTAACTTACGGCGGAAGTGTAACCTATGACTTGAATTATTCTGTTTATACATTAACTACAACTCTCTCACCGTATCTAGCTTTAAAATGAATCTTCAAGATTTGTCACCCTGAGTCACATGACCATAAACGATAAAATGACTTCCTTGAAGTGATCATCGCATGTTCCCTTCGCTAACAGACTTGTGGAAGGGCCCTTCGTGAAGTGATTCAGATGTTCACTTTTGTTTGGAACACCCCTACAAATGGCGTTTCTTTCCCGAAGTGCCCTTCAAGGGTGCAGAAACGCTGTTTGGAATTCGCTGAAAAAGTCAGAATTATAAGCCATAATTTTATGTATAATAATTTTATGACATAAAAGATTGACTTTATATCTCATTAATATATCTTTTATCTCGTAATGTTGACTTGTGTCATAATTATGTTTTGTCATAATTATTTATTTAAATTTAATTATGATTTACAGTACAGTGTCTCACAGAAGTGAGTACACCCCTCACATTTTTGTAAATATTTTATTATATCTTTTCATGTGACAACACTGAAGAAATGACACTTTGCTACAATGTAAAGTAGTGAGTATACAGCTTGTATAACAGTGTAAATTTGCTGCCCCCTCAAAACAACTCAACAGACAGCCATTAATGTCTAAACCGCTGGCCACAAAAGTGAGTACACCCCTAAGTGAAAATGTCCAAATTGGGCCCAATTAGCCATTTTCTCTCCCCGGTGTCATGTGACATTAGTGTTACAAGTGTCTCAGGTGTGAATGGGGAGCAGGTGTGCTCTCGCTCTCTCATACTGGTCACTGGAAGGTCAACGTGGCATCTCATGGCAAAGAACTCTCTGAGGATCTGAAAAAAAGAATTGTTGCTCTACATAAAGATGGCGTAAGGCTATAAGAAGATTGCCAAGACCCTGAAACTGAGCTGCAGCATAGTGGCCAAGACCATACAGCGGTTTAACAGGACAGGTTCCACTCAGAACAGGCCTCGCCATGGTCGACCAAAGAAGTTGAGTGCACGTGCTCAGAATCATATCCAGAGGTTGTGTTTGGGAAATAGACGTATGAATGCTGCCAGCTGCCAGCATTGCTGCAGAGGTTGAAGGAGTGGAGGGTCAGCCTGTCAGTGCTTAGACCATACGCCGCACACTGCATCAAATTGGTCTGCATGGCTGATGATGCACAAAAAGAAAAAGCCCGTAAACAGTTTGCTGAAGACAAGCAGACTAAGGACATGGATTACTGGAACCATGTCCTGTGGTCTGATGAGACCAAGATAAACTTATTTGGTTCAGATGGTGTCAAACATGTGTGGCGGCAACCAGGTGAGGAGTACAAAGACAAGTGTGTCTTGCCTACGGTCAAGCATGGTGTGACATGAGTGTCACAGTCTGGGGCTGCACGAGTGCTGCCGGCACTGGGAGGTACAGTTCATTGAGGGAACCATGAATGAGCAGAGCATGATCCCCTCCCTTCGGAGACTGGGCCGCAGGGCAGTATTCCAACATGATAACGACCCCAAACACACCTTCAAGACGACCACTGCCTTGCTAAAGAAGCTGAGGTTACCTAAACCCTATTGAGCATCTGTGAGGCATCCTCAAATGGAAGTGGAGGAGCGCAAGGTCTCTAACATCCACCAGCTCTGTGATGTCGTCATGGAGGAGTGGAAGAGGACTCCAGTGGCAACCTGTGAAGCTCTGGTGAACTCCATGCCCAAGAGGGTTAAGGCAGTACTGGAAAATAATGATGGCCACACAAAATATTGACACTTTGGGCCCAATTTGGACATTTTCACTTAGGGGTGTACTCACTTTTGTGGCCAGCGCTTTAGACATTAATGGATGTGTGTTGAGTTATTTTGAGGGGACAGCAAATTTACACTGTTATACAAGCTGTACACTCACTACTTTACATTGTAGCAAAGTGTCATTTCTTCAGTGTTGTCACATGAAAAGATATAATAAAATACTTACAAAAATGTGAGGGGTGTACTCACTTCTGTGAGACACTGTACTGTAAATCATAATTAAATTTAAATAAATAATTATGACAAAACATAATTATGACACAAGTCAACATTACGAGATAAAAGATATATTAATATATGATGGTCATATCATGAAAAATTTAATTTATTTTGATCTCAGGGACAAAAATAAATTATATGTGATGGACCACTTTTAGGAAGGATGCAGGTATTCTTGTAAGACCTGTCACTTTCGGTGCTGTGTTTAATGGAGCGTTTTCAGTATCCTCTGTGACACCAGAACTTCCTCTGTTTGCAGACACTTTGTGTTGACATGTTGTGTCTCTTGCTAAAGTAGCGGCATGGGACAGACACTTGTCTGACAGGTGAAGTGTTTTAACTGGACAGAGACTTTTCGTCAGACCATCTGTCATAATGGGTTACATTCGGTATTGTTGAGATATTTAACCTGAATGCAACTTACGTTATGTGGAAATGTGGATTGAATCTATGTTCATGGGGACAAGTGTGTTTCTGGGAAGTCTTGGACACTGTAGGTATGTGCAGATGGTCGTCGAGAGGGGCTGGAACAATTCTCAGTGGGAAGAAGCATGCTTTGCTCCTGAGGTCTTTGACGTGTGTGCCCAGTGATTTCAGATGGTGTGATTAAGAATCAACAACAGAGCATTAGCAAGATCATTTTAGAAACAATCAAACAACCAGTCAGGCTTTGTTTAGCATTATATGGGTGTGTGTTACATTTTGAGAAAGTGTTTAATTTGAAAAAGTTGTTAATTCCTGATTCGTAGAAGATTCTGTCAGATAACTAATTTCTTTAAAGTCAGCATGAAATGCTTGCTGCCCAACTTACTGCCATAATGTGAATTATTTTACACAACAACAGTGTTTTGGGGGACAGAAACGTTTGAAAACAGATTTCAAAGTGCAAGTTTTTTATAAACTACAAAAATGCAAATTTGTGGAAACTGTGAAGTCATCGACATGCATATTACGTCACATGTTCAGTCTATAAGGGGTGAAGTGTTACTTTACAAAGTGACATCAACTACTAGTCTAGCATGAATAATACCGCATTTTTAGTCATTTTTGTGGATCCATGTGAACAGGGATCGTTTTGAAAATGTTGTCGTCTGTACTCGAAACATTTCAAAATCGCAATTTTTTTTTCGATTTGTCAATTTTAGTATATTTTTGTCGTGTAAACGTACACTTAGAGTGAAAATGGATATCTATAAGGAATTGATTGGCTATTAAAAATGTTGAAAAATAAGAGGAATTTGTGCCGAACAGAAAAGTCATTTAGAAGTTGTTGCGTTTTGATGAAATTGAAAGACAAAAAAATTCTATTGAAATAAATAAATTAATCAATTTTGATTTCATGTTGACTTTAAGTGATATTAAATTAAATTGTGATAAGTCATAATAAATATATTTTAATATATATTGGGTTATAATTATGCCTTTAGAAATGTTGAGGATGACCATTTTACAGCTTAATTTGACAATTTTTACAAATCTCAATTTTTCAGAAATCAATTGCTTACTATACAAAATCAGAAAACATAACAAAACAGATTAATAAACTATCTTTTTTAAACCAAAACGTGTGCATTTGCTTATACAGCAAAGAGAAGTTGGAAAAACAGGGTTTGGACAGGCCAAAAAAAGATATCCTCATGAAGAGATTGAAAGAAAAAGCATTTAAAATTAAAAGGAAGTTACTATATTTTTGTTGATGTGGTAACAGAAATGGCTTTAATGGCATATAGTAAATGATGACATCAGCTGTCCATTGTTAAAGTCACATGGTTTTGTATAATGACCCATATGCATATCAGAAACCGAAGTGGAGCTGTTATGAGATGTTGAGAGTGTTGCTGCCCCTCCCTCTCGCCTCATTATGCGTGATTAGTTGCTTGGGTGACGGGGCACTTTGCAGCACACAAAGAGAGGATAATCTGACACAAATGGTGGGTTTAAGTATTCCAGTCAGTGCAGATTGCTCTGAGGGGCCTTTTGTTCCACACAATCTGCTGCACCACAGTTCAAAGCACGACTACGAAAAGTTTGAAGAATCCCAGTAATGTGTGCAGCCAGTGGTCCACTGCAGTGAGGCAGCGTCCACGCTGTACAGAAAGCACACACTCAGTGCATACTAACTGAGCTGCAGAACATGCTATGTAATGCTTTATGTCTGTAATACTTACAGATTCACATCGCTGTCTGTGCCTGTGTGTCCGTCTGCTTGTTGGCCTATCTGTCCAGCTATTTTTTGTTGTTAAAATGTTTTATTGAATATTTTTGTATTTGTTCAACAAAAATAAATCTAGATTTACATTTCTTGCTTTCTTTTTTTTATTATTTTCTCAGTAGTCAGCATGACCAAAACAAATGTGTTTGCACATCACTTATAAGGTTGATGGAAAGTTTTGTCTATTTTTGTTTGACCTCTGGCAGCTCTGTTATTTTTTCCTGTTGGGTCCATTTCCTTTAACACTTTAAAGCAGATTTGCACTTTTTTTTATGATGTTTGTACGGGAGCAGCTGATCTGAAATTTCAAACTAAACTCCTACTTGTCTGAATCATGTCTATATACTTCAGTATAGTTCTAGTTCTTACAAATATGGTATGATGATGTAGGTACCAGATGGTAATACTATAGTACATTGTATTCATACACCACCATTTAAATGTTTGGAGTCTGTAAGATTTATAAATGTTGAAATAAGTCTCTTCTGCTCACCAAGGCTGAATTTATTTGACTAAAAGTGAAATATTAAAATAATACTAATAGTAATTAAAAGTACTATTAATATTATGATTTTTTTTCTATTGAAATATATATTTTAATATGTAATTTAATTCCAAAGCTGAATTTTCAGAATCATTACTGAACCAGTCTTCAGTGTCATGATTCTTCAGAAATCATTCTAATATGCTGATTTTAAACATTTCATATTATTATCAATGTTGAAATCAGTTGAGCTGCTTAATGTTTTTGTGCAAACTGTGATATATTTTTTTCAGGATTCTTTGATGAATACTGTAGAAAGTTCAAAAGAACAGCATTTATTTGAAATAGAATTATTTTGTAACATTATAAATGGCTTTACTGTCCTTTTAATCAATTAATGCATCCTCGCTGAATAAATCTATTCATTTCTTTAAATAAAAATCGTACTGACTGACCCCAAACTTTTGAATGATTGTATTTATATTGCCTTTGTCTTTTTCTCTGCAAAGATTACCTACACCCAAAAATTCTACTTCACCATAAAAATGCATGTGCTTTTAAAATAGTTTATTTTCATGTTCTTTTTTCATCAGGGTTTCATCTGTCTGCACTCATCTGTCAGTTTCAGTCTTTGTGTGTCATCACAAGTTAGAATGCAGACAGTCATTTCTAGTTACATGATAATTCTGGTTAAAGCATGAGGTGAGAGGGAGAAATTGAGCAAGATGTGATGTGTATCAGTATTCACTAAGAGATAAAGATTCTGCGTAAACAGACACTTTACCAACTCTTGTTTGAACATCTCAAACAACATATGAACCTAGTCTTGCGTAACCAGACCTTCAGACTGACGGCTGAAGGTCCGGACTCCATAGCAGCTTTCATTGGCCAAGGACCGCCCAAGAGGACGTATGACAGACATGTAAAGCAACCAATTACAGTTTGTTTTGTTCAGTGTCATGTTTAAAGGTGTCAAATTGTACAATCGGTTTCACAACCGCAGGCCACAACAGGCGTGCAATTCATTCCTTGTTGTGCTGCAAGTTGTGCTGTAGTTTACTGCAACAATGGTGCTGTGAACTTCACATCTTTTGAAAATCCAGCATTTAGTTGATCCTGATGCGTTTATTGTCACAGTTGTAAAAACGATGGCTTTCTTCTTCCATGAGAGGGATTGCTGTCACAACAGCTTTGACACCCATGTTGTATGTCTCATCCTTGTGTGAGCATACGGCTTTGGGGTTGTTCCTGGGCCGTGCGCTCTTCTGTCTTGTCTTGAGTGTTTGTGTGAATACATGGCTTCTGTCATGTTTGTTTGTTTGTGTGTGCCATGTGCTCTTCTGTCAGTCTCTAGTCTTGGCCCCACCCTTTTGTTACCTGATTATTGGTTTTTGCCCCACCTGCTCTCCCTGGTTAGCCTCCTGATTTCCTTCCCTAATTAATCTCTCTTTTTTTGTCTGTCCTGTGCTGGTTCATTTTGTATCACTGCCCATTTCCCCAGTTTACTGGTTGGCCTAGTCTTCTGCTGTTCTTTTTCACCTGCTGTGTTTAAATTGTTTTGTTGGGCCTTTTTGTTTCCCAGCCCTGTTGGCTGATATCTGGGTTTGTTTTTGTATTATTTATTTTTTTTGTATTGCATTTTATTTTTCTATAAAGATCTTTTTGAGTTTCCCTGGCTGTTCTGCGTTTTGGTTTTATCCGCTAAACCTGAAAGTGGTTGTGACGTCTGAGGCTGAGACTAATATGAACCTAACCCTTCTTTAATTGATCAGAGGTGCTATCCACATTAATTTTATAGCTCTACACTTACTGTATATCAATAATTCATTCAGTTGGCCCCATTTTTATTTCTCCTCAGAAATTTTAAGAGAAACATCTCCGACAATTGCGAACTTGTTACACTTTGCATATTCTGAGCTATATATTAAAAACCACCTTCTGAGCAATAAACTTTAATTTTTCTGGGAATGAAGAGGAGATGTTCTGGTGACCTAAAATGATTTATTCCGCAGATCATCTAAACCATCTTATAAAGTAGAATAAGCATAAAGTAAAATGAGAAGAATTTAGAGCGAGAACAGTAGCACAACAGCATGAAACGTCCCCATTATGCATTTTCGAATATTACCTTTCATGCAGTGTGTGAATGTAACATGAAGTTCTGCAAAGTTTTAAAGATCAAAGTGCATGACAAATAAAGTTATTGTCTCCTAATAGAAAGAATTGATTCTGAACTGCTGAAACAAGTCGTCAGCAATTCCAGTCTCACTTCCTGTTAAATACCTATGTAACAATGTAACAAATTTGCATAATGCATGGTCTTCATTGGCTGCCTCCGAACAACATCTACTTTAACCCTCAAACACTGTATTTGTAGCCGAGGCCTGAAAGTGTCTAGTTCATGTTGTCGACATGTCAAGAAAAATCTGTTTTCATTGATGTGGATAAACCAACCCAATCGTTTGTATCGCTGTGTATCAAGCACCTAGGAAGCCTCCAGAGCTGAAATTCGGATACGGCAATGGTCGCTTTGTTTCCGACACACGGTGTAAGCGGTCGACTAATCAGAACAGACTGGGCTGTCTGACCAATCAGAGCAGAATAGGCTTGCGGAAAGAAGGGTTCAGAAAGACCGTTTTCAGACTCTAAGAAATAAGGTGATATGCAGTGTATATTATGAGAAAATAAGTGTTTTTTGACCTTGAATGCATGTAGACCTATTGTAGTAGACCTCCAAAACAAAATTAATAACCTTTAAAATAGCATAATAGGGGCACTTTAAGTTCATCATTTAATTATTCCTCTTTTTTTTGTCCTTTTCCAGCACAAACCTCCTTTTGAAGTCAATGACCTCTTTGAGGACATCAAGGATGGGGTGAAACTGCTGGCTCTGTTAGAGGTGCTGTCTGGACAGAGATTAGTAAGTGTTGCTGTGATGCAATATCTGCAGATTATCCCTTTGTGAAACCTCTGCATTGAGCACAGGAGCAGCTGGCGAGTGTCCGCCTTCAATGTCTGTTGCCAAGATGATGGGCTCATTTCTGCTCCTGATAAACCTCTCTTATTTCCCTGCAGCCATGCGAACAGGGCCGCCAACTCAAAAGGATCCACTGGGTGTCCAACATCGGCACAGCTCTTAAGTTCCTGGAGGGAAGGAAGGTAGGCGACCCTATTAACACTCGGGTTATCTCATTTGTCTCATTTAACTGCTCATCTGTCTTAATTAAATGGTGATATTCTGTATAACGCTCCCAGCCAGGTCATTCCTTTTCTGCAGTACCTTTCAAACTCTGTCTTTTTAAATTGAATTTGCTTGCACGTTAATTTAAGGAAGTATTTCTATAAAAGGATATACTAGATTGTCAGAAATATGCTCCGGTCAAGATCAGGGAAGGACAAGAATTGAACAGGATGGTAATAAAGAACTAAAGGTAGTCATTACTCAGTAAGGAATTGACAGAATTTTTCACCTTTTGAAATGTTGATATTAAAACTGATTTGTGTCATTTTATCAATCACTATAAATGTTTTAAGAGTGACACAAACCATCCATCAAAAAAATTCATCAAAATGACAATACTGCATTTTTGTGTTTTTGTTTGTCACTTCCATATGATTAATAAGGCTTCTTTTTGATAAAAGGATTTTTTTTTTTTTAATTTTTTTTATAAAAGATATGGTATGGAAGAAAAAAAAAAAAAATTGATGACAAATTAGAATATTATTTCATATTTTTTATATTTAATATATTTTTTTATGAAATATTTTCCTTTCATTGTAATAAAAGAGAAACTAATATGATTTTCCTTTAGTTTTTTTGTTTCATTATTTATCCAATATATTAAGACATACATTACACTACTGTTCAAAAGTTTGAAGTCTGTAATATTAGTTTAGAAGTCTCTTTTACTCACCCAGACTGCATTTATTTTTACATATATATTTATTAAAAATACAGTAAAGTAAAAAAAAACAAAACAGTAATATTGTGAAATATTATTATAATGTAAAATATGCTGTTTTTTATTTGAATATATTTTGAAATGTTTTTTATTCTTGTGATGGCCAGGCTCAATTTCATCATCATTACTCCAGTCTTCAGTGTCATATGATCCTTCAGAAATCATTTTAATATGCTGATTTGCTGCTCAAGAATTTTTTTTATTATCACATTTTGAAATACTTGTGCTCTTTAATATTTTTGATATAATAATATATTTAAAAAATATATTTAATATAATAAAGCATTTATTTAAAATAGAATTTTAAATGTCTTTACTGTTAATTTTGATCAATGAATGCATCTTTGCTATAGTTTAAATAATAAAACAATCTTACTGACCCAAAACTTTTGAATGGTAGTGTTAAACTGCACAGTAGGAACGATCCAGCCTAACCCACAGTCATATCTGATCATTGAATATGTCCATATATCCCAGTCCGGTATTTGTCATCATACTGTTTTCCTAACTGTGTCCTCTCTTTTACCATTGTTTCGTCTCAGTCTGTGTACCGAGGGTCTCCGGTCAGTACTTCTCCTAGTCACAGTTCTCACAAAACACCTGCTCTTGTTACGCATATCTGCATTTGATGATGCGTACCGTATGCAGTGAACAGCTTCATTATTTACCGATCTCTGCTGTAGGTGCTACTGGCTGAAAGAGCTGCAATTATTTTTAGAAAGCTTGTTTTTTTCTACTGCATCTCTTTTAGTGTCCATGCCTGGCTGAGCAAATATGAGCAAATTGCAGTTTTCTCTATTCACTCACATGTTATTCATATTGGCTTATTCCTAAAGAAGTGAATAAGTCTGGCTACTTGACATTATTAAAGTCAACATAATATCAAAATGGACCCTATTTACTTTCTTAATGCACATTCCTGGTTTTATTCTGCACGATTCATCAGCAGGTAGTGCTGGTTTAGACTGGCTTGTTTGCCTGACCTCAGATCTGTGGATTATATGTATAATATGTTGCATTGATTTTTTTTTTAATGGTTTAGTCAAAGTTTCTAACCTGATAAATATTTATTTTACAGATCAAACTAGTCAATATAAATGCCACTGACATCGCCGATGGACGCCCATCCATTGTTTTGGGGCTGATATGGACCATTATCCTCTATTTCCAGGTAACGTTTGCCAATTATGATTGTAGGATCTGTAAAATTGTCATACGTCTATCTATGTATCTGTATTTTAAGGGTCTGTCTTTGCAATCTTTTGCAGATTGAGGAGTTGACCAGTAATCTTCCAGCCCTTCAGGCTTTATCCAGCAGTGCGTCTTCGGTGGACAGCATGGCCAGCTCAGAGACGGGCAGCCCGCCCATGAAACGCAAGGTGGTCACCAAGTTTCAGGGCAATGCCAAAAGAGCCCTGCTCAGATGGGTTCAAAGCACAGCGACCAAGTATGTCATTTTTTCCAGTTGAAAGAATATTTCAGAATAAATTCAAGCTCTGTTGACCAATTGTAATGGATATGTCAACCAATGACAACTGTGTATAAAATAGGCTTAATTGTAAATAAGGCCCCTAATAAGTCATTATTTCTTCTTGCAAGGCGTCTTGGCATTGAAGTTAAAGACTTCGGTCCTAGTTGGCGCAGCGGTGTGGCCTTCCATTCTGTTATTTATGCCATTCGACCAGAGCTCGTGGACATGGATGTTGTAAGAAAAAGAAGTAATCGTGAGAACTTGGAAGAGGCTTTCAGTGTTGCAGAGAACGAGCTGGGAATACCACGTTTACTAGATCCTGAAGGTACTAATACAACTTATTTTTCTCCAAAATCTCTCCAATTTCCCTTGAGATAGATAGTGTCCTCTTACAAAATTGCACCATGGTATTTGGACATGGCTCTATGGAAATACCATGTTTTTTAAACTCATTTGCAATGGTAATATAACACCATTCTTTAAATTACCTTGAACTACCATGCCAATACCATGGTATATTAATATGGGAATTATTCATTACTATGATATATTATAGTTAACTAAAACTAAAAGCATAAAAAAACATTTTTGTTACTTGAAATAATACATTAACTGAAATAAAGTATATAAAAATTTGTTTATTTTATTTTAGCCTATAAGGAATTAAAAATGTATTAAACAATGTAGACATATTTAAAATATATTAATAATAAAATGACAAAAAAAAAACAGCAAAATTATATATAAAAAAAACTACAAATGAAAACAGAAAATATAAAAATAAAAACTAATTCAAAATACAATATATATAAAACACTGGATATATATCAAAGTACCATGGTATAACCATCTGATACCAGGAATGTACCGCCAATACTAGTATTGTGTGGCTGATAATGTAGATTCAGTCAATGATCTGTTGTGCTGTTGAAGAGTCACTCATTTGTTTTGAGTTTGATGTGAATAGACACTGAATAATTATACTGGGGATCCTCCATCATCAGGCCTCATTACAGACAGACGCTGTTATAGTTTCTTATAAAAGGCATGCTGCTATTCAAGCATGACATCAGGCCTGAACAGATACAGAATAGCATGACATCATGATGTGATCTTGCAGAATCCCTTTGAAGAGGCTATAAAAAGCCTCATTTGGCTGTTCAGGTCAGTAGATCATATAATATGACATGAAGTCTATGGAACACCTGATGATTCACTTTATGTGTTGAACCAACAAGTTACTTTTCTAATCAATAGTGCATTTTTTTTTTTTTTTTTTTTTTTCCAGTTTCTTTTACACAGTCACAATAGAACATTGCCACATTTTTTTCCAAAACAATTTGTTGAATGTTTTTGTCAGTTTTGTTGAATGTTAGCTTGAGAGAAGCCTTTTCTGAAAGATTAAAACAGCTTAAAAGGTCTTATGTAGTTTGAATACTTGAGCAGATTTGATGTTTGAAAGTTCTATATGCATTGAGTACTTCCATTACTAAGCCATTGCTATGTTTTTATGATTCTTACAATGCCCTAGTAACCCCCATTCTGGGTGGATTTTGAGAATTGTTAGTATTTATTTTTCTTTATTTCCAGTTGCTTCCTTATTATTTTCTATGATTATTTTTTTACTGTGATGTTTTTTCTTTTTTCATTCACTTAGCAAACATTTGGGGTCAGTAAGATTTTAAAACAAGTCTCTTCTGCTCACCCTGGCTGAGGCTATTTGATTCAAAATACAGTAAAAACAGTAATATTGTGAAATATTATTACAATTTAAAATAACTGTTTTCTATTGTAATAATAATGTCATTTTTCCCTGTGATGCCAAAGCTGAATTTTTACCAGCCATTACTTCATATGATCCTTCAGAAACTGTCATGTATTTTTTCAGGATTCTTTGATGAATACTGTAGAAAGTTCAAAAGAACAGCACTTATTTGAAATAGAAATCTTTTGTAATATTAAAAATGTCTTTACTGTCTCTTTTGATCAATTTAATACATCCTTGGTGAATAAAAAAATACATTTCTTTAAAAAACATCCCAAAATCTTTTGAAGGATAATGTATATATTTTGTCTTTTGTTATTTGCATCAACTTATGTACATTGTTTTGCACTATTTTTGGTTTTGGTCAGCTGCAAATCATGCAAATTTACATTTGAAGTGCCAATAAAGCACAGTAAAACTGAAACTAAAACTAGGTGCATGCATGCATGGATAGATAATTACCACAATGGCAATACGTCCTCAAGCATTTCCCCCTGGAGGGGTTCAAACCTCCAACTTTACGTTTGTTTTTCTTGCAGATGTGGATGTGGACAAGCCTGATGAGAAATCCATAATGACATATGTAGCTCAGTTCCTGAAGCACTACCCAGATCCCCACCAGTCTGAGACAGATGGACAGCAAGAGGAGGTACGATTTAGTGCTTATGCTCATGTACGAGCTAAAAATACACTAGCCGCTTGCTGTTGTTATTTAATGCAGTCACTGCTGTAGTGCTTGCTCATTAGTCACTAACCACTATAGTCCATCACAATGTGGAATCCATTCAAGGAGCATTTTACTCTAGAATCCCACCCATAATGCATTGCTCTATGTGCTCACTCTGTCTCTCTGTCTGTGTCACTCACCGTGCTCATTTGTAGCTGGTTCGTTCCATTCCTACATTCGCTCTCTCTATCCCAGCTCTACAGGTAAGAGCCGATTTCGTCTCACCTGCATGAGGTTCACTTAGTGTATGGGACATTCTCAAGAAATGATGCCATATGTGCTATACAATTTCAGAAAATATAATTACAACCCTACCACAAAGTTATTAAATTGCAGGAGTTTAATTAATAGATAACTGAATAAATTCCTGTAGTATAACTTTGCATGTGAAAAAAAAAAAATCACATCACGGTGTGACTTCCCCTACAACCACATGAATTTCACACATGTGGTCACATACATTGCACATGGGAAATGTGGTTTTGGATCAATTCCTATGTGAAATCCATGCGTTCACATGTGGAAAACATAGGAAATTTGTGTTTTTTTTTTTCTGTAAGCATTATTAATCACACATTATAACTAGGAATATAATTAATAACTCATGATATGCCTCTCAAAACATGCTTTTTGCTCTTCCAAAATTTTTAGGGTTGAATAATCAAAAAATCAGTGCAAAAAAGTCCAATAATGGCCATAGCTTGGAAATATTATTTTGTACACCATATTTTACATTTAGGATTCTGGTGCTTTTTATGTAAAATACTGACAAAAATATCCCATAACATATATAACATTAATTATGTTATGGGAAATAAGAAATAACTATATTGTACAGAAGTTGTTTGAACATTGATATTCTGTACATTCTCAGAAAAACAACTACAAAAGCGTATTTTCATTTGAAACAAAATTTAAAACAAATTATTAAATTTTTTTTATTAAGAGTTTCTATAAAATCTTACATGAACTAGTATAATATAACTCTTATATATCTATATATATCTATATCTATATATCTATCTATCTATCTATATATATATATAGAGAGAGAGAGAGAGAGAGATGGTGAATGAGAACATTTGAAAATAAAAATAGTGCTTTATGTAAAGAATATTTTGCATTACACACTAAACAGAATTAAATTTCCAAATAAGTTCAGTATCATGTTAATTATAGGAGTAGTAAGTATTGGAGACACATATAACACACTAATGTCACTGTTTCCTGAGAATGGCCTTTCTGCGGTGGATGCTCTCTGCTTGTTTCCTCTCTATCTCTGGCTTTTATCTTGCTAACGTCTTGACTGTGTTGTGTTTGCATCTCTTGATGTGCCTTTGCTCTCCTGGACAGTATGATCCACAAGATATTGAGCTTATGCTTGAGGTATGTGGTTATTAATGTATAGGGTCATAATAGTGTGTAACAAAATACAAAATAGATCATCACACTTCTTTGGGATTGGACTCTCTCTTGTTTTTCACTGTTTCACACTGCTGTGTTACTTGCTGTGGGTCCTTTTTTATAAGGTTTCTTGCTGAATACCTGCTAAACGAGTGATAAATTGTTGTCTCTTTCTGTCTGATGTGCACAGAAAGAAGAACGCAAGGTGCTGAGGGAGGTGAAGATCTGGCTGGATCAGCTAGAAAGAGATATTCTGCGTGCACAGGGATCTGAAGAGAGTCTCACTGACAAATACCAGGTAAAGCTGCCAATTTTCCCTCTATGATCTTTAGAATTAAACAGGCTGTTTTTGATGCTATTAGAACCTCTCTATATAAATGAGCTCTATAATGATTGGCTAAATTCTTTGCATTTGAAATGAGTTGTGAGTTTGCTGTCAGTTCAGGTGTATTTAGTGCTGCTCCATCCTTCTTTTTTTTGGCTGCAGGCCTTTAAGAGCTTCCGTGTGCAGTATGAGATGAGAAAGAAACAGATCGAGTCTCTCCTGCAGCCGGTACACAGAGACGGCAAACTGTCAGTGGATCAGGCCGTGGTCAAACAGTCCTGGGATCATGTGTCTGTCAGGGTATGTGCTTCATCAAATGTAATTAAAGAGTTTGTTCACCCAAAAATTAAAATTCTGTCATCATTTATTCGGTTGTTTCTTTTTTCAATGGAATGCAAAAGGAGATGTTTAGCATTATATTCAGACTACTTTTTATACAATGGAAATGAATCAGTACAGACATTGTTGTGCACCAAAAATGACAGAAAAAGACCCATTAAAGTAGTCTGAAGTTGTACAACAGCTTTGTGTGAGGAACAGACTGATTCTCTTAAAATTTCCCCACCACTGCAGGTCTTTGATACTGAATGGCTTTGGCTGTTGCATGTGCCGTATAATTAGTTTTATTATTCCAAGTTTGAATATGTGGATATACAAATGTGATTTTTGATGGCTATGATGAAGAGAAAATTAACACACATCTCATCATCTCAAGATAAAACTAATAATCAAGATGAAACACTAATAATCATAAAAAAAAACAACCTTTGTTAAAATAAATATTTAAAAGTGAATATATTTATATATTTTTATTATATTTTATTTATATTATATATAGTTTTTAGCATTAGGGAAAAAGTGTTTGTTAATATTTTCATAGAACTCATGGTTAATTTTTAAAGGTAAATAAATGCCTTAACTTAAGCTGGAGATTGTAAATATTAACTCTATATATTTTTGTACATAAAATCACTATTATGTTGATTTTGTCTGAAAATTATAATTCTACACTAATTCTGAACTGTTGCTGCTGTGAGAATAAATGAGTGTGCACTTGTCTTGTTGTCATTAGCTGTAATAAAGTGTGAATTGGAGCGTAGAGCGTGGATACTGGGTTCATTACTGAGGAAAGAGGACAGACACACAGAGACTGTTTTGTTTAAAGGAACAGAGAAGTCCATAGACTGGAAACAGCAATCTGGCCACACTCTTAACAGCTTGAAGGGTCCTCACAAACAGTGAGCGGCATTAACAACAGATCTCTCCTTTTGATATTTTCGATGCGTTTGTGTGGCTTGTGTAGCTCTTAGACTGGCACATCCATCTGGACAAGTCTTTGCCGGGCCCTCTGGGAGTGATCGGAGCCTGGCTGCATCGGGCAGAACTTTCCCTGAGAGAGGACATACAGATTCAACAGGCCCATGAAGAGACGGCCAACATCATCCACAGAAAACTGGAACAGCACAAGGTAGGTGGAAGAACTTATTTTTCTTGAGGGACTTGCTCCGATCACTGTGCTCTTAAAATTAGAAATGATGTGCTTTCTGTACAGGAGGTGTTGAAGAATTTGGAGGGACACAGACAGACATTTCAACAGATTCACAGAGACCGATCAGTAAATGGCGTCCCGGTTCCACCAGAGCAGCTTCAGGACATGGCAGAAAGGTCAACACCGATGACCTTAGGTTTCACTGTTTATAGGCAACATGAAACAGCATTTGCAGTGCATTTAATGTCCATTATGTGATGTATTTTTTGAGTGAAAGTGTGAGACTTTAGTTGGGATTTGAAGTATTAAACTTTGGCATGTAACTCTTCCCACGCGGTTTGTGCTATAGACATGAATGGATGACAAACAGACAAAAAATCTCATAAACTTATAATGAAAGAGGGAACTTAGCCATATTTAGAGCCCAGAATATAAAATAGACTTTGACTTGAGGCACCTAGCAACCACCCAGAACAACCTAGCAACTACCTAGAGAATCCCTAGCAACTACATAGCAATGTGCTCACAACCACTCAGAACATGTGGAACAACTCTGCAACCACATAGCAACACCCTAGAAACAACATGGTACCCCCAGTAACCACACAGAAATGTGCTCACGACCACTCAGAACATGTGGAAGAACTCAGCAGCCACATAACAACACCCTGGCAACCACCCAGAGCACCGCTAGCAACAACATAGCAATGTGCAAACAGCCACTTAGAAGACGATTCAGAACATCACCCAGAGTCCCTCTAGTAACTACATAGCAACTCCCTAGCAACCACCCAGAACACTCTAGCAGCATGTCAGCACATTTTATAAAATGTGAAAAATTGTACAACATTATTTTAATATTATTTTTCTAACGCATGTAACCTTGGTTACATTTACATAAAAATTAAAATAAAGACTTTTCAGAGAGGACAACAAACTTATAATGAATGATGCACAGTAAGAGCAGCAACATTTATTAATAAATTATTATTTTATTTCATGTTGACTTGAAAGGTCTCAAAATCTCATCGATTGCTGGTATATTTACTACTATTTCTTGTTTTCACAGGTTTAATTTTGTGTCCACATCATCTCACGTCCATCTGATTAAATTTGAATTCTGGGAGATGAAGTATCGTCTCATGGCTTTCCTTATGCTGGCGGAGTCAAAGCTCAAATCTTGGATCATTAAATATGGCCGACGGGACTCAGTGGAGCTTCTTCTGCAAAATTATATTGTACGTCCTCCAGCGTACTTAAACTCTTTTAAATCTGCTCTATAAAAAAGAGCCATCTAACATATCACGTCCTCATTTACACACAGGTGTTCATTGAAGGCCACAAGTTCTTTGAGCAATATGAAACCATCTTTCGGACTCTGAAACAAGCTGCAGACACATACTTGAAATCGGGGGCTTCAGGTAAGACGTATCTCACTTTCATCCATTTTTCCCCTGAGGCTGGAGATTCATGCAGCTTTTTATAATCATTCTCTGGCAGCAATGCTGAACTCTAGCAGCCAAACTGAGCTGATTACTTTGTGATCAGGCAGCCTCATTCTGTCAAACGTCCTTGAAACCATCATTACAATTGCTCTGGACTAATAATTATTTCTCACTGAAAATTACATTCATTTATCACAAATGAATGTTCTGGTCATATTTCACCCCAAAATCAAGGTGAAAAAAGTAACGATTATATTTTGCATAATGAAAACAGAACCTATTTTTAGACCCAGTACAGTTTTCTTGCATTGACACATTATTTTTGGCATAAGCATAAAAAACATTTAACTGATCCCAAACTTTTGAACTTTCTGTAGTGTGTGTGTATTCCAAAAGGAATGTCCAGAGGGGGTATTTGTTTTTAATGATCCTACAAGTTTGATTAAACCATCAGAAAATGAGGAAAATATTTTATACCTTTTAAATATTTTAAATATAAGGTAAGAACAAAACACTAAACTCGGTTAAAGGTGCAATATGTACATTTTAGGAGGATCTATTGACAGAAATGCAATATAATTTTTTTTAGTGGTGTATAAAGACCTTACATAATGAACCGTTGTGTTTTTATTACCTTTTATTACCTTCCATGTTAAGTCGCCATTTTGAAAATTTACACACTGCACCTTTAAGGTATCTGACAAAATTATTTAGCAAAAAAAGGCAAACTACAGCTACAAGTTTTATTTTATTATACAAAAAAAGGCATAAAAATAAAAAGCTCACAGGAAAAAACATACACTGACTGCAACAGAACCTGTTATTAATATTTTATTGGTTCTCTCTTTTTTTTGCATGTTCATAATTTCGTTGTATGGAACAATTGTCTCCAAGCATATATATATATATATATATATATATATATATATATATATATATATATATATAATATTTCGCATTACTGTAATGATAATATTACTAAGCACAACTGCATATATATATATGTGTGTGTGTGTATATATATATATATATATATATATATATATATATTTCACATTACTGTAATGATAATATTATTAATACAATTAATATTATTTTTTGCATTATAATGTTACATGTTAAAAAAAATAATTTCAATATAGTATTAATTTATGCAAAATATAATTTCTTATTTTTATTCTTTTGAAAATGGCAAAAAACATGACCTGGATATGTTCGTGACAGTTTCAAAAACAGATTCACTCTAATACAAAGGGACCATGTAAGGTGTAGTAATGTGGTTTAACTATTTCATATTCCAGGGTGTAAAATCATCAAGAAAGGTGAGTTTAGAGGAACCAGATTACTCTGTAACAGCTGACTGTTTAGATAATGTGCTTGATCTAGATTGACTGTGCACAAATGTTTTAAAATCAGATTATAGTGATTTCACTTCTACTAACACCAGCTGTCAGTTTATCTACAGTAGCTGATGCTCCACAACAGTGCACACCTTCTTGACTCTAGGGATTGATTTGCATTTCTTGTGTACCTCAAAAATCATGCATTTGTTTTAAGGGGATAGTTAACCCAAAAATGAAAATTCTGTCATCATTTACTCACCCTCAAGTAGTTTCAAACCTGTATGAATTTCTTTGTTCTTCTAAACACAAAGGAAGATATTTAGAAGAATGTCAGTAACCAAACAGATCTCGCCCCCCATTTACTACCATAGTAGGAAAAATAAATACTATGGTAGTCAATGGGGGGCGAGATCTGTTTGGTTACTGACATTCTTCTGAATATCTTTATGTATGCAAGACTTTATTATTAATCAAGTTTTATTCATAATGTGATTTTCATTCAGCTGAAGAGGTAGAAGGGGTGAATAAGTTTCTGAGCGAAGCAACAGCGCAATGGAAGAACCTGTCAGTGGAGGTGCGCAGCGTCCGCAGCATGCTGGAGGAAGTGATCTGCAACTGGGAGAAATACAGCAGCACAGTGGCCAGCCTGCAGGCCTGGCTGGAGGATGCTGAGAAGATGCTCAACCAGTCAGAGAGCGACAAACGGGTGTGTTGTCAAAGTCTGTGACTTTCAGTTGAAATGGGATTAACGCCAAACAGCTATTGCGTATTCAAACAGTGTTAATTTTTTTGTAGGAGTTTTTCCGTAATCTTCCACACTGGATTCAGCAACACATGGACATGAACGATGCTGGAAACTTCCTTATTGAGACATGCGACGAGACTGTGTCACGAGAACTCAAACAGCAGTTGCTCCTTCTCAACGGCAGATGGAGAGAGTTGTTTGTCAAAGTCAAACATGTAAGACAAGTGGCGTCATGTTTAAGGTTTTTTTTATCATGTTCTAAGGGCTCATGTTCTATACTGCACATATGCTTCGAGTCATGGTTTCCTTCACCAAAAATAATAGAATTTTTTCATGACAGTTTTCCTGAGTCATCACTGACTGTCTGTTGCTTTTGCACCTTTTAAGAAATAATGTAGATGTTCATGTAAACATAATTCTGATGATATATATTTTTTTCTTAGTATGCAAGAGCAGATGAAGTGGACAAACTGAGAAAGGATTATGACGATGGGATTGAAGCTTTAAAAGCGTTTATTGACTCGGCCAATGAGAGGATGAACACTCCAGTTCAAGTTTCTTTTCTGAACATACGGACATATCTACAAGATGTTGAGGTATTCAGAGTTCACAAAGTGTACTACCTGGCTCTCTGAAATACTTGATTCTGATTGGTCAATTACAGCATAAACCCCTTCAGAGAGTTTGTGAATTTGTGACATTGATCAGCTGACTGTACATAGACTTATGTACACTATTGTTCAAAAGTTTGGGGTTGGAAAGATTTTTAAATAAATCTCTTATGCTCACCAAAGTTGCATTTATTTAATCAATAATACAGTAAAACTGTAATATTGTGAAATATGATACAGTTTAAAATAAATGTTTTCTAGTTTAATATATTTTAAAATGAAATCTGTGATGGCAAAGCTGAATTTTCAGCATCATTACTCTTCAGTGCCACACAGTCCTACAGAGATCATTCTAATATACTGATTTGCTGCTAAAGAAATATTTCTTATTATCAATGGTGAAAATAATTGTGCTGCTTAATATATGGAAACTGATTCTTTGATAAATAGTTAGTTTAAAAGAACAGCATGTATTTGAAAGATTTTTTGTAATAGTCTAAAATTGAAAAATGTCACTTAATGCATCCTTGCTGATTTTTGTTATTTATTTATTTATTTTATTTTTTTTTATAAATCTTACTGGCTCAAACTTTTGAATGATAGTGCTTGTAATGTTTACTGCAGTATCATTGGAGCTAAAGATTATATAAATATCAACTCATTTCTCATAGGACATTAAGCACAAAGTGCCGTCCATGGAGGCGGCGTACAAGACGGCCACACGTAACGCGCAGCAGCTGACCAAAGACATCACAGAGGAGGAGATTGCACAGATGCTGGCTACCATGGCAACCATCAAGGATGAGATCAGCAAGGTGCCTGCCCTGTGCTTTCCCCCATAAATTGCCACATTAGACCATAATCACACCGTCTCACATTATACCTCAATGTCTGGTTCAGATAAGAGAGAGAATTCTGCCCCTGCTGAGGGACTCTCAGGCCATGCTGCCTCCATTAGAAGAGATGGAAAAACATATCACTGGGTTCTACCAGTCGCTGGAGAAGGCGAGCCGCATCACTTCCTCCCGGGACTCTGAGGCTCCAGGAGACTTCAAACAGAAGTGTCAGGTGACTAAAGGCCTATGGGTTGACCAAGCTTTTAGGGTCATGATACACTTTTCACATCCTTAAAGGCCTGTTCACATTTAAAAAAAATAATTATAAGATTTTAAACATGAGTATAAGTACTATATCATTTTATACTGAAAAGTAGCAGTTTTTGACTATAAACTAAAACCATGAAAAAGTTCTGTTTTGTTACTTGAAATAAGATAAACGTTCGCTGAAATAAAATATAATCTATAGTTATATCTCAATTATAATAAAATAACTCTGTTAAAACTGTTTGTGTAATTAAAAATGAAATATTTTGCCCGAAATTTATTCAGGAGTCCAAAGTTTTTAGAGAATGAAGAAAATTGTCCATTAAATAGTTTTGGTTCAAAAATGTTTGATATTTTGTTCCTTTATTTGCATTCAGTTTGGTGTGGACAGGCTTTAAGATTTTGAAAGCACTTAATAGAATAAAATGTATTTGCAATTAATTCTCTCTCTTTCTTTCTCTGTTTATACAATTAACAGGAGCTTGTGACCTATCAGCAGAGCTGTAAAAAGTGTCTGTCAGTGATTGATAAAAACCATCAGGTCATTCTGAAATCATTGGACACCAGTAAGAATCTAAAACACCTGGACACATCTCTGCTAGAGAGGAGAATCACTGAGCTTCAGGCCTCTTCACAGGTGGGAACTGCATCCATGGAAGAAGAACATCATGTCTTATTCACAAGAATGAGTTTTATTGCAAACTTTGGTAGCTTGGTAAATCTGAGCATAGTTTGAGATCGCTTTTATTGCAGCCTTTTACTTTGCAGCCCTTTACTTTTGAGAATCAGGTGAATTAGGCAGAAGTCATCCATTTGGTCTCATTGCAGTATTGAAGAAACAGTTGATGTTTCAATTGTGTCTACATGTGTTTTTGTATGCTTTATCTCAAAAAGGGTATGGTAAAAGAAACCACAGAATGGAAGAGACACGTGGAGGCGAACAGCAGCCTGATGAAGAGATTTGAGGAGTCTCGTGTGGAGCTGGAGAAGGTTCTGAAAATAGCTCGCAGCTCCATGACTGAGAGAGGAAACCCAGAGGACCTTCTGAAAAAGCACACTGTGAGAAATGAAACCCAACAGTCTATTCTAGTGCTCGGCAAATAGGCTGAAAGCAGAGTTTGAATTTATTTGGTCTCTAGAAAGAAATGAGAAGAGAAATTTCAAAGATGACATGATTTCATATTTCTTTTGAATGTCCTGCAGGAGTTCTTTGGGCAGCTGGATCAGAGAGTTCTCAATGCTTTTCTTAAAGCCTGTGATGAACTCACAGATATTCTACCAGAGCAAGAACAGCAGAATCTACAGGAAACAGTCAGGAAACTGCACAAACAGTGGAAGGTCAGAGAACACTTGCATCTTCTTACAGTCTCACCTCACAATATCATCCATCTCTTGTAGCATTTCAAAAGGTTTTAAAATTTATTATCCATCCATCCATCCATCTGAATTATTGTTAGAAATTATGCTAACCCTCTTGCAAATGGTCAAACATTCAAAATGGCTTTAATCTAGTTCAATACAGGGTTTTTAAGTGGTTTGATGTGGCTATAAACTATAGCTTGAACGTATCAGGAAAAACAACAAGTTTTATTGAGTTGTACCAACAATATTTTCTTCAGGATGTCCAAACAGAGATTCCCTATCACCTGCTGCACCTGAAGGTGGAACTGGAGAAGAGTCGTCTGATGACATCACTGCAGGAGTGTCAGGCTGAACTGGCCCGTGAGAACCGCAGTCTGCCCAGCATGGGCAGTGAGAGGTTAATCAAAGAGCACAGGGTGAGAGCGACCTGCATTAAACCCTCTATAAGTACTGGTTTTGTCCTTTGAAATAGGGAACACTTACATTGGATATTTTTATGTAGATGTTTTTTAAGGAAAAGGGTCCTCAGGCTCTTTGTGAGAAGCGGTTACAGCATATGGAGGAACTTTGCTTGAAGCTTCCAGAGAGTGAACAAGCCCAGCAAACTTTGGAGAACTCTAGGACAGCTTTTGTGGAGGTCAAAGAGGAAATTGATGGCACACATCTGAAACTAATGCAGCACCCTGATAAGTGGAAGGAGTTTAATACTAGGTGAACCTTTGGTCTTCTCTATTAAATACTATTAATTGGTTTAAAAGACATATTCAGTATATTGATATTCAGTAAGATTATCGATTTAACTGCATTGACACTATCAGATGAGAACAAAATTTTAATTGAATTAAGCTGGATAAAAACACTATTTTCTTGCTGTTATTGAACCGAAATGAATGAACAATAAAATGAAATGAGCTGAATGATAATACTATTGCCATCTGTAGAGCTGCTTATAGCTGAATTGAAATTATTTCATAATTGTTTAATCAATCAATAAAAGTTTATTTATAGCATTTTTCCAAAGAAATCAATGCAGTTTAAAGTGCTTTACATGCAAGAACAAGCAGTTGACACTAGAATTGAAAATAACAAATAAAAATGGACCCACAAATAGATTATAACAATAACATTAAACAAATAAAAAGTATAAAATAGAAAATCAATAATGATAAAAACAAAAAAAATAAAAAAACAGGATATAAATGATAATTTAATTGATCAAATTGATCAAATCATGAGATTTTAGTTTTCTGTATTATATTGAACTTTGCAACATTGATACAGTTATTAAATTGAATTGAAAAAACGTTGAACTAAATTGAACTAAAATAATGACAATATTACTTTTTGTAGAGCTGTCTTACATTTACATGTTTGATTAATTTTTTCAACGATCTGTATCGTATTGTATTGTATAAAGCACTATTATAATGTAATATGTGTATAAATAAATGTGACTATTGTGTCTGTTGTTTTGTAAAATCACTGCTGAATGATTTAAATTAATTTTAATTTATACTATATTAATGCTATAATTAATTTATATCGTTAATCATTAATTATTACTAATTTGTGTGTTTGCAGGTTCTCTGAACTCTCTGCTTGGGTTACGTCGAAGGAAAGTCAACTCAGACTTCTGCGAAACAGAGCTGGAGACCCCAGCAAGTTCGGACAGGTCAAATCCACAATTGAGGTGAGAAATAAAGACGGAAAAGAAATGGAAGTGGAAAGAAAAGTGTGAAAGGTGTGTGAAATGTTGACCAATTGTCCCTTCATGAATTGCAGAGTCTGAGAAACGATGCTGAACTACAGGAGGGGAATGTGAGCTGGTTGAAGACACGATTGGCTGCTCTGATAGAGGTTTGCACAGAGAGTGATGCCCAGAGGCAGGGAGCCGCCCTCAGCAAACTCTCCAATGACTTTAAGGGTTTCCTCACCTCCCTTTCTGAGGTAAAACAAACTCATTTTAAGAACATAGATCAAAATCATCTGCCATCTAAGCAAATATGGTGACTGTTAGCTGCTTTGGATGAAGAAAATCAGTCAGATTTAGTCACTAAATTCAGTGTTTAAGCAGTGGTTAAAGCAAAAACCTAATAAATACAACAACTAACAGAAATAAAAATAAAGAAATAAAATAAAATAAAGAAATAAAAATGTTGCCCTCTTAGAATCAAACAGGATTTTGTGGTACTGTACCTTTAAGATTTCTGTTTAAAAAAGTAAAAAAAAAAGTCCTGTTTTCCACATTCCATGTTAAGATATTTAAATATTTAAAATAAAAATAGATGATTGTATGTGTGTGCTGTAATAGTCAGAGAAGGTCGTGCTGGCGGTGAGCGACTGTGTGCAGTTCAGAGAGGAGGTGAAAACTACACTGGAGGAGTTGACGCAGGGTCAGCAGGAGCTGCAGTCAGAGATCGGCAAGATTTTGGACTCTGAGTCTGTCAGAGAAGCCCAACAAGTGCTGATGCTTTATCAGGTACCATTTTCACTGAATGAATCACAACCCTGAGATTTGAAGCTGAAAATCATATTTATATCTAACATTCATGTGCTTTCCTAATGTACAGCAACAACTGAAGCGTCTCCGGCTGAAGAGGAAGGAAATGCAAGAGCAGATAAATCGTGGAAAGCAGCTCCAGATAGAGGAGACCCTGGAGGAGAGCTTACAGGAAGATCTGCAGAAACTAGAGACCACCTTGAGCAAAATGGATCAAAGCACACAGTCACAGGAAAAGAACCTGGAGGTGATGATATTATTATTATTATTATTATTAAGTTTATGTTATTTTGTGCCGTTCTGCAAGCTCAAGGTCACTTTACAGTATTATTACAAATAAACATGACAGCAGACAAAGAAACAATACAGATAAACTGAGATGGGTAACAATAAACTGAGGTAGATTTTCAAGTCAAATTAAATAAAATATAAAATCTTTTTTATATTATAATATTAATTATAATATAAAATAGGGGTAACACATTTCAAGTAGCAAGTAAAGTAATGCATTACTTTTGAATTTACAAAAAAATACAGTATCTGAGTTACATTTTCAAAAAGTAATGCAAATTACTTTATGTTCCATATATTCTATAGAATGTTGAATGAGGATATTGAAGACAATTTAAATAAAATTTTTATTTTCATTTGGAAATTATTTTACATTCAAAGTTAAATGTGCTGTGAATGCAGTTGCATGCTGACTTTTTTTTGATTGGGCAGATTAAATTTTTTCTGACTTTGAAATAATGTTGGTGAATGTCGCTCTGTGTTGTCAGGTGACTTTAGCTGCTTGGCAGGAGTTTGACAGTCAGCAGGCAGCAGTGAGGGAGTTTGTGGGTAAGGTGCGATCAGTCACGGAGAGAGAGATGAACTTCAGCAGTCCAGACAGTCTCAGCACAGAGCTGGAGCAGACTAAGGTGAGAACAACACCTGATCTCCATGGGCTCAGTGTAATGAATCACCTTTAATTAAACATGAGCATCTTTATTTTGAACAGAAGAGCTGCTAGAGCTTTTACAACCCAAATCCTCATTAGAAAATGCTCTGGCAATAAAACTTGGTGGAATAAGCCTCACAATAAGACATTGTAACATAGCCAGTATGCACTCAACTGTAACCCAATAAACTTAAGTCTTTAATTTCGAAATTGTTTATTTGGTGTATTCTACCTCACAAAAACAAAACACAGTGTCACAGAAATGTTCACTTTATCTGTTGCTGTTTTTCCTGTAGGATCTCTTGAAACAGTGTGAAACGGAGGCCAGACAGGTGAACACTCTACTCAAGAGGGCCACAGAAATCCAACTGGGCCCCAAAAATCAGTCTCTCCTCCAGGATCAAGCACATACTCTGAGTGAACAAGTGGACAAAGTTGAGACTGGACTCAAGCGAGAGTAATACCCTACTTTATTTTATATTTATTTTATTTCATAGACAGATACATTAAGGGTTATCTATCGATGTATTATAAAACTATAATATCATGATTACTGTCTAATTTTTCAGTGTGAAGACTTTGGAGGGAATGAAAGATCAGTGGGATTCTTTCGGGAGTGAATTTGAAGCATTTTCCACATGGATAACAGAGAAAGAAAGAGAAATGGATGCCTTGAAAAGCTCCAGCACACCTTTGGACCAGCAGATCTGTACCGTAAAGGTGCAACAATAAATATATCATTATATAAATGAATAAAGCGTCTTTTAAAATGCTTGAGATGACTGCATGGCTTCTATATTTATTTAAAAACTTTTACACTTCTTTATAAAAAATAACTTATTTGAATGAATTATATACTAGTATATTCTATATATTTTATTACTTGTTTGTGGTGGGCAGACAATCAGAGAAGGTCTGCAGGAGAGGTCAGAGGTCCTGTCTAATCTGGAGGAGAAGTCTCAAGCGCTGGTCCAGTTTGTGTCCTCTGGCGAGTCTGCACGAATCAAAGCCCGTCTGACACAGATTGGCAGATACTGGGAGGAGCTTAAAGAGAGTGTGGAACACCAGAATGGACAGTTGGAAGAGAGCTGCTCCCACCAGATGAAGTTTAATGCCAATCTTCAACAGGTATGTTTGAACATGCTGTTTACTGCAGTCTTAGTAAAGTCTTATGTTGCCTAATGACATTGCATCCTTTTAAAAGGTACAATCAGAGGTTGAAGATATCCAGAAGAAACTTGACAGCCCTGTCACCTCCTGTGTGTCTTCTTCTGAGACCTACAAAACTCTACAGAGTCACATGGTATGATACCTGCATGTAATTGCAAACATTTCTGATTAAGGGTCTATTCACACTTGTGGTTTGGTTTTCTTAGTTCTTTTGGTCCAGACCAAAAAAAGAAAATGATACATCTAGTTTGGTTCACACTACTACTTTTAACACTGAACCTAAAGATACAAAACAGTAAGTTTTGTGACAGAACTTACTGAACATCCAAAACTGTGTGCTGGGCTAAATGCGCTCGTTGTATGTGCGTACATATGGAGTTTACAAAAAAAAAAAAAGCAAAGAATTCTTCCATTGCACACAAACGAAGACATGCTGCAAGAAGACAGCGGTTTTGACACCTGTACAGAACTGTGATGGGCAACGTAGCTCCTATTATGAGAAAAAGGGTCGTATTTTGTGACATCATGTCCTGATTTTGGTTCATTTAGATGTCTTTGGTCAGTGTTGCGTTTATATTTCAGTCAAACCGCACCAGAGTTTGTTTGAAAAGGTGGGTCTCGGTGCGCTTGTTTGGTGTGCACCAAGGTTCGTCTGGCAGCGTTCCTATTTTTTTAAATAAACTGCACTAACAGAGAAATCGCACCAGACGTCGTTTCACTCAAACCAAACCTGCCAAGTGTGAGCACACCCTTATCTGTTCTGCACTAATTCAGTCTGAATAAGTGATTCGTTTGGTTTTCAGGATATGTTCCAGTCCCTGGAAAAGCTGAAAGCCACCCTGCAGTCTCTGTGTGCTGGCGCCCACAGGCTCAGTGAGAGGGAGAAGGCTGAGAAAGCTGTGGCAGCCCTACAGCAAAGTTACGAGCAGTGTTTAAAAGAGGCCAAGGAGAGACAGAACCAAATGGAGAGCCTTCTGTCACATTGGCAAAAGTATGGTTATTTTCATTGTTGGTATCTAATGTATTTACAGCTTGAATCCTAAAAAATCCCTTTGTATTAGTAGATATTCTTTTTATTAGAGTTATTAATTTAAATCTTTCGCTCACTTTGATTATTTCAGGTATGAAAAGGATTGGTCTGCCCTACAGTCGTGCCTGGAGAGATGCGAATCTGTATCCAGCTCGGACACTCAGTTCCTTCCGGTTGACAAACTAAAACTGGATGGAGAACTGCTAGAATTGAAAGTAATAAACTAGAGTCTTAAATGCAACATGAAACAGCATTTACAATGCATTTTACTTCTATAGTGTGACATTTTTCTATGTGCAACAGAATATTTAATAGGAAATAATGAATGGTGGTATTTAATTGAATTGTAAAAAGCAGGCTTATTAATGGTTAATGCTATTTTTGCCCATGCTGCCTTGTTTTTTAGGCAGAAAAATGATTACATTTTGATTAAAATTAGTGAAAACAAGCTTTTATTTTCTTTAGAGCATATAGTCTGTACATTGATAAAGACCAGAGACATTTATTAAGAAATTAAATAAGGTCAATTTCATGAATTTCTTAAATATTGTTCTTTTAAAGCATCTACAGAGTGAGCTTCAGTCTCTGGAGTCAGTTTACAACAGGCTGATTGCCCAAACACCAACTCTTTGCACCACTGCATCAAATGAACGTGTGAAAGCACTCAAAGAAGACCATGAAAATCTTGAGAAAAGATGGAAGTGTCAGACCACAGCTATACCTAACAGGTCAGTCATAAGTACTGTATTTGCAGGCTGAATTCTACACTTGGATTTCATTTTATATTTTCCCTATGTTCATTTATAATGGTTTCTTGCATTATGAATGTTAGCGTATAGAGCATGTCTAACATAGTACATCAAACCATTTATTACAGAATCCAAGTTCTTCAGGAGCACCGTTCTCAGGTGGAAGAGTTTGATCAGGCCCTACAGAAGTTCTTCAAATGGGGAGAGTCTTTCCTCTCATCTTTACATTCGTTCTCTCACGCTGATATCACTGATCTTCAACCTTTCACCAGTGAAATCAAGGTACGTTCCATTATGAGAGCCTCCATTCAATGATGAACAATACCAGAAATCATTTATCCTATTTATGGACATTCTCAAACTCAGATGATTTATTGAAAATTGTTTTATAATCAGTGTACACTACTTTTCAAAAGTTTAGGGTAAAGACTTTTACATTGTTACAAAAGATTTATTTTAATTTATTTTAAATACAATATGTTATATATTGCCAGGATGAGAGATTGTAGATTTTAAAAGGTAGTAATGTTTTATACTCTTTCCCACCAGGAGAGAAGAGATGACCTGCAGAAGCAAAGCATTGTAAGACAGAGTCTTCAACAGCAAACAAAGGTCTTGTGTGACGTTTGTGAGCCTGCTGAGGTTCAGCAGCTTCAGGGAAGATGGGAAAGCTCTTTGCAGCCGTACCTGGAGGCCCATCAGCTGGTTGATCTACGAGGTGAGAGTCTGGAGAAGCTAGAGGCCTTCCTACACACCCACAGTGTGGCGGCCAGTGTCCTTCAGGGCCTCAGACAGACTGTGGAGAGTGCTGGGAGTTGGGATAAAGGCCGGGTGGATGAGCTGCAGAGAGACCTGGAAGCTATCGTTCCTGATATCAGCCGCCTTGAAACGCTTGCCGTGAATCTGGACGGCAGCCTCTGTAAGGCTCATCTCCACCTGATCAATGGAAAGGAGACACGCTCCTCATGCCGCTCATTGGCCGATTCCTTGAGTGCTGAGCTTGATGCCGTGAGGAACCTACTGGGCTCGAAGCAAAGCGAAGCTGAGGCTCTCGGTGCTCTTTGGAGCTCGTTCAGGCAGCGTAAAGAGCAACTGCTCAAAACGGTGGAGGATATCGAAGAGAAGGCAGATCAACAGGGCCTGAAAGAGCCCAATGTACATACTCTACAGCAAAGGTATGGACTGCCCTTTTCAAAAGGGTTGTTTGTACATGTCTGTGGATATGTTTATTGAAATGCATCTTCTTTGTGGTGTGTGTAGGCTTCGGTTCTTCAATCAGCTGGAAGATGAGCTCCAGTCCCACCAGCACGAGGAGCAGTGGCTCAGGGATAAAGGTCAACAGCTGGCTCAGAGAGATGCTGAATTGGGCGGTGAAGTACTGAGGGAGATCAGCCTACTTCAGACCACCTGGGAAGACACCAAGAAACTCATCACTGAAAGGTGGGTGGTCAGGAATGAGCTATTGTGCTGTTTTTGTTATATTTTATTGGTATTTTTGCCACTTTGTAGAGAGATTATGAAAAAATTTGTAGTGTTTTAGTATAAGAAGGTATTCCTACAATTATTAGTGGTTGGTCAATATGGGGGTTTGTCAATGGCAAATTCTTAAACTCTTATATTTGGTCCTCCCAATCTTGGACATTAGATTCCATCCTTGGTTGTAGCCATATTTTATTTTTTTTACAGTATATTTAATTTAATTTATTTAATTTAATAAATAAAAAAATAATGTTCAAATTGCCATTTTAGCCATATTTTATTTTTAGATTTAATCTCTTAAAGTCTTTAGCGGCTATATGTTGACTTGAATTGTCCTTTTTTGCCATATTAAATTCAATGTAACCTTTTTTTAAATTATTCATTTATTCATTCATTCATTCATTCATTCAGTCAGTCATGTCGTAACAATATTATGGAGTTGGACAGAAAACAAACAATTGCTTTTAATGTTTAAAGAATTAAAAACATAAGTCTTTAATGGGCACATGGTGACTGCTATCTTAGTTATGCAAAAATGCAAATTTTCAGTATCTAGCTGACATTACTGCGTGATTTTGTTCTAGGCAAGAGCAGAGCAGCGCTTTGGTAGACCTCATGAAAGACTACCAGAGTCTGAAGTCTTCAATAAACACGACATTGGAGAGCGCTGATGCTATATCCGACATTAAAGCTGTCCTGAAAGACCAGGAGGACACACGGAGATCCTTGTTAAAGGTAAAACCTGCCAGTCTGCAGGCAGAATCCAAAATACCAGCTAAAAAGAGTTACTAACTTTTACTATCCAAGATAAACTTTAATGTTGGGCTTTAATTATCTTCCTTTCTGTAGCATGAAGCTGTAAAAGCAGAGATGGCCAGTAACCAGGATGTGCTAGAGCGATTCTCCAGCATAGGAAAGAAGCTTTTAAGTGAATTAAACAAGATCCCAGATTGCGACACTCAGATTGTGAAGACAGAAATAGATGCCACAGTGGACCAGTGGCTAGATGTGAGTTTGCCAATGGCCAATTATTAAATTTTCATTAAAAAACAATCTCATATAACAGAATCTAAGAGCCATTATTCTTCATATCAACACACAGGTGTCAGAGAAACTCGAGGATAATCTCGAAAGTCTCAAGAGGAGCTCTGCTTTGTGGGTGGAAATCTACGATATCAGTGGAGAAATTGAAAGCTGGTCCAACAGCTCGGTTATGGATCTTACAGATGGACTCAATAACTTCAATGATAGCCAGAAAACCGCAAACAAACTCTCTGAAGTCAAGGCACGTCCCAAACGGTGTTATTAAACACAGTTATAAAACCAGAGCACCCATCGTGTAATATATTTTATTCATTTTTCTGTGTAGGTGGATGTTGGCCTAAAAGAAAAGAAGATTGATGCTTTACTAGAGAAAGTTTCAGAGCTGAAACAACTTGGTGGTGGCCACGACATTCCTGCTAAACTGCAGGTGAGGGCAAGCTCACACTACATGACTGTAAGACTAGCTGAATTGCTGTGGCGCATACAACACAACACAACGCACAAACTACAAGACATTTGGTCAAGAAGCAATCCTGACCAACAGCAGAAAACAAAAATTCTCACATAAATTAATGTGAGAAATTCACAGACATTTTTTCGTTTATACTATCTGCACTGTGTTTGGCTGGATTAATTCCACCCTGTCGTTGCATTGTACACACTACAAACTACAAGATCACATGGCGATAATATCAAACAGTTTGAAAATATTCCAGCTTCTGGGACTGCTTGTGACTGCTCAGATCATATCGCTGACCTGTTCATACTTAGAGAGCATCAAATGACCTCCAATTTGGCCATGATCCGGGGGTTTTGTTACAGACCTTGGAAATCTGTCTGTGACAGCAAAATTCAGCAAAAATTTGTGTAGTTTGAGCTTGCCTTAAATCTGATCTCCATTTTATCTCTCTTAGTTCTCCATTGGTTACATTACCTGTACACCATCTTCAAATCTTTGATTCCTTCCAGGTTATGGAGACAGACCTCAGAAGGAAAATTAGTAACATCGAAGAGTTATGTGATCAAGCCAAGAGCAACCTCCAAGATTTTTGCTCTCAGAAGAAGCAGCTGGAAGATTTTCTAAGCCAGATGTCTGAGTGGTTGATGAATGTTGAGAGATCTTTGGTGGATTCACCCTGTGGAACAGCTCCTGAAGAGATTTGCAGAGTAAAGGTACAAAAAGTGTTATTTCTTCTATTTTGAAGGAAACATATCAGCCAATAATTTTATATAGAAGCTCTAGGCAGGGCTCAAAAATAAGGACTGGAATTGGCGGCAAACACATACACACACACACACACACAAAAAACATTTTAGTGAGTATCCTTGTAAGCATCCTAAATAAGTTACAGAGTCTAAAATTAACATAAACAGTCTGATATGTGTCAGATTTGTGTGTCCGGTCTTAAAGTGACAGCAGCCTAATAAATCTGCTGCTGTCTGTGTCAATAATGTTAAACAAAAGGAAAATCACTCACTGCTCTTGACTGAAAAACGTCTGTAGCTTTAATAAGAATTAATTTATATTTAATTTATACAGTGAAGACTATGCAGTGTTATTTTACATTTGATTAATTTATTCAATTTCTGTAGTAGTTCTTACCTGAATACTTCTGTTAATCTTAAAGCACATTATTTCATTTGTTCGATTGTATTTGTTTGTGCTATTACTTGTTTTCTTACTGATTGTTTTTAAAAACGTTAGGCTAATAGATTTTGTTATGGTATAAAAAAATGGAATCGAGAATTGTGATATATCACTGGTATCTAAAATGTTGGTGTCATGACAGCCTTAATTATTGAAATGCAAGGCTACATAGGTCAAAAACAATGAAAATTAAAGGTTTTCTGTGCATACAATTTGTAGGAGATCCAAAAGGAGCTTCAAAACCAGCAAACTAGCATTGACTCAGCCCGGGAAAGCTTGAACACGCTTTGCAGAAAATACCCCTCAGAGGAACTAGCTGGTCTAGGTTCCTCTCTGACCGACCTCATCAAGAAATATGAAACAGTCAATCAGCTCTGTGTTAAGAAGCTTGGGTCCATGCAGCATGGCCTCCAGCAGCACTTCAATGGTGAGAATCACTGTATTCTTGATTAAAAATGATCTTTCCTTTGAATCAAGGACAGACATTGCTGTAACACAGCTTTGCCTTCTTCTCTTCTCAGATCTTGTGAAGGAGTTTCATACATGGCTCTCTGGACAGAAAGACATTGTGAGAGAATGTGCCGACCATTCTGGTGACATGAGTGTGGTGGAACGAAAATTGCAGAAATTGAAGGTACTTCTTCTTTCATAAAACCTCATCCTAACCGAGCAGATTGTAAAACATTGATTAGTAGTCTTTCTGACCTCACTGAAAAGCAAAATGCTAAGTAAAATGGCAAAATTGCAGCTAATAAAATAGCTATATTTAGTGATAAAAATAGACCTATTTTGAGTGGGATTTTGGATCAGTGTGGGTGTCCTTCAAAATAGATACCAAGCATCTGGTCATAAAACAACACTACAACTGTGACTGGTTAGATAAAAAACATGGAAGAGTTAACTGGAAAAGATGCCATCTGTTATGTGAGCTGCAGTGTACTATTACATGTTTAAATTGTCTTTATAATGATTCTTATTGCATAATAGCTAGATTTTTACAGTTTTTTGAGGATTTTTATGAATAGTTGTGCTTTCTCTGTGCAAAACTTGAATCATCATGCATCATGATTCTATACAGTGTTGTAGGTGGTTGTCGGGCATTGCTATTCAGTTGACAAGGTGTTCTGATTATGTAATTCTGTGGGATTTTTTTTTTATTTTTGCATGTTTTATCCATGGTACAAACGAAGTAGGATGGCTTGTGTATGTTTTACATTTAACACTCATTGCGGAGTTGCTTTTCTGTCTTACAGGGAGCTTTGGAGCGGGTGGATGATGGAGACAGTCGTCTAACACTGGTGTGTACAGAGGGCGAGAAGCTTCTTCTACATCTCCCCAAAGCCAGCGCTGGCCAGGTCCAGCAGAACCTTTCCTCAATCCAGCAGGACTGGGACAGCTACGTGGAGCAGTGTAAACAGAACCAGCAGAACCTGGAAAACAGCTCCAGTCTGCTCAGCGGGTGAGAACTGTGGAAGCAAGGATGTACTCTTGGCTCTCAAGTTGGCAGGGGATTATTTGGCCCAAATGTTCTGAATTGAAATCTGTGCTTTGTTTTTTTAGCTTTGAGAGCTGTCTGCAGAGGTTGACACGCTGGCTGGAGCGCATGGATGTGAGGATGAGCACAGAGCTGCCTGAGGGGAGACACAGCGATCAGGAGAAAGTGACGCTGGAGCGTGTGGAAGAATTTCAACATGAAGTGCTTAAAGAGAGGTTAGAACAAGTTAAACTGATAAATATCAATCTGTCCTCTCTATGACCTCCGAATGGGTAAATAAACAGCCATATTTACCATGTATACCCATTTGGAAAAGATATCCTATCCTAAATTTTTCCACCTAAATGAATAAATACATTTATGCAAAAATACACACAATTGAATGAATGAATCAATCAATGAATTAATATAAAATAAATATTAATAACAACAAATTATTTATAATTTTTTAATAAATATGATTTCCATTATTTATTTATTTATTTAAATGTGTATTTTGCAAATAGCATATTTTTTAATAAATAGAAATATCTATATGCAAAATATGTGTATTTTTATTTTATTTTGCAAGGAAATATGACCTAAACTGACATGTTTTTAGCAGGTTTTATGGTTTTTTGCAATGTGATATTATTTTCATGACAACTAAACATATTTCTTATTTGTGGGAAATGTAACCTGTTTTCATTAGATTTACCCATATTTGCAGATCTAATATTGACATTGTATAATATGTAATAGTAATTATATAAAAGTAATTGAACTGATTCTTTAGTAAAATGCAAATTATTTTCCAATTTCTTATCCTACAGTGACTCGTTTGAGAATCTGTGCCAGGAGGCTCAATCTCTGAGTGAGGGGGGTCACGGCAGTGGGGCGGAGCTGCGGGCGTCTGCGCAGCTGCAGCTGCAGCATCAGGCGCTTCTCAAGGCAGTGAGGGAGAGACTGCGTGTATGTCAGCTCAGCCTGCAGGAGCAGCAGAACTTTGAGGAGATGCTGCAGAGCACCTGGGGATGGCTCAGCGGTGTACAGGAGCGCCTCACTTCACTCAACAGCACCACCGGGAATAAAGAGACCCTGGAGAAGAGACTGGCCCTGGTTCAGGTCAGAAAGTCAGGCCACCCATATGAGGATTCCCAGATTATTTCTATTTGTAATATTGCTCACAAGGCAGCACTTTTTTTTTTTTTTTTTTTTTTTTTTTTGAAATTCCTCGTACTACAAAAGTTATTTCTTTTCATATGTTTCTAAACTCAAACTCTTTCATTATTATATTATATAAAATATATTATTATACTATTGAGATATATATATATATATATATATATATAAAATCATTGATATTTTGATGATATTGTTTCAGGACATCTTGCTAATGAAGGGTGAAGGGGAAGTGAAGCTTAACATGACTGTAGGGAAGGGAGAACAGGTGCTGAAGAATTGCAGTAGGGATAAACAGGAAGTTATCCGCTCTCAGCTCAAGAGTCTAAAGGATTCCTGGGCCAATATCCTCATGACCGCCATGAGCTGTCACAGGTGAGAGTTACTGTCTCCTCTTATGAAACCTTATGGTAACTTTGAAGAATAATAATCATTTTTGTGTGTGATGCAGTCGTCTGGAGTGGACCGTAGCTCAGTGGGGCAGTTTTCTGGAGAGTAAAGCTCAGCTGCAGCAGTGGATGGAGATGGTGGAGCAGGAGGCTGGAGTGGCTTTGCCGCAGCAGCCTGGGCTGAAAGAGAAGGCTTCTCTGTTGGAACGCCTACGGGCCATTCAGGCTGATGTGGAAGTCCATTCGTCAGCACTAACCCGTCTGAATGAGAAAGCCACAGAGTTGTATGAGAAAACAGGAGACCAGGCATTCGCAGAAGGACCAAAATCTGAGTTTAACACCCAGTTTACCAACATCACAGCTGTCATTAAGGTAAAAATATGTAATCTAAATATTAACATACAATTCAAAGCCTGTAAGTTACTCAAAATAATACGGTGCGTCCGAGTACGTACTACATTTGAATTCAAATTTACTTTGGGACCACTAAATAAAAGCATGTTCTATATAGTATGTATGTGGGTAGTATGAATGAAATTTGGGCGTACTGTTGTTACTGTCACATGACCTACTAGCATCAGTTGTGTCGCTTCACTGCCATTCATAAATCCTCTCCCATGGCCTCAGGGGATAGTAAAGTGTCCATTGAATGTGCATTTCATAATCTCGGGAGAAGTAGTAGGTACTTTTCGCCTACTGTTTTTCTCATACTTTGTATTTGGACATACTACTCTTTTGGCGTATTGTTTTTTGCGTACTATATAATAGCGAAGCATTTGATTTCAGATGCAGGCATAATGTCTGCTAAATGCCTTAAAAAGAACATTAAAAACAAAATATTTAGTGGGAAAAATGTAGGATAAGAGGACTAATTTCATCCACAGGGTTTTTATTGGCTCATAAAAAGTAAGCAATATTATTGCTTTAAAATATGAGTTGTAGAAAAGTTGTCTTTGAGGCAGAAAAAATTATGATACAATAATAATAATGATAATATGCAGTGATGAATTATTCATAAAAAGACCAGAAACTTTTATTAAAAAATGAAATAGTATCAGTTTTCTTTCTTCTGATATGTTGTATACTGTCTTGTGCTATAGAGTAAGGTCCAACAGATGGAAGAGATTGTCAAAGAGCATGAGCAGTATGTGGAGTCGGTACGTGACCTGAACGACTGGCTCACCTCGGCTAAAGAAGAGCTCCAGCGCTGGTCAGATATGTCTGGAGACGCAGCTTCTATTCAGAGGAAACTCTCCAAAGTCAGGGTACGTTTATCTGTGTTTACTATACTGGTATACACTACTGTTCAAAAGTTTGATTCAGTAAGATTTTTTTTTTTAAAGGAATTAAGATTTTTACTCGACAAAGATGCATTAAATTGATCAAACGTGACAGTAAAGAATTACACGTCGTTTCAAACGATTTTTATGCTGCTTCAGATTTTTTATGCTTATTCATCACAGAATCCTGAAGAAAAAAATATATATAAGCAGTACAATTGTTTTAAACATTGATATTAAGAAGAAATGTTTCTTAACCACCAAATCAGCATATTAAAATGATTTCTGAAGGATCATGTGACACTGAAAAGTCAGCTTTGCCATCACAGGAATAAACATTTTAGAATATATCTAAATTAGTTAGTCTAAAATAGTTATTTTAAATTATAATAATATTTCATAATATTACTGTTTTTACTGTATTTTTGATCTAATAAATGGAGCCTTGTTGAGCATAAGAGACTTCTTTCAATATCAGTTGAGGTCTCCTATAAAAAATCTTGAGATTATAGAATACCATACTGTACCCATGTTACCATGTCCAGAAAAAACATGGTAAAACAATGATACTTTTTATAAGTGGCATTTATAGTGTATTTCTTTAAAATTGGAAGTTATATGTTATTCTTGTTCATTGTAAATTAATTTTACCCTTTAAAAGTGGGTGTTTCATACCACACTGAAAACAATTTGGTGAATTTTGGTGATTTCCACTGAAACAGATTTAACTCAGATACTGCTAGTAAATTTCATAAATAATTACAAAGAAAGCAAGTAACACAGTGAATTAAACATGAACATTTTAAGTAGAAAGACTGAAATAGTACTGTATAAAATGTACTCCAATAATCTTTGTTTGTTTGTTTTTTTTTTGGCATGTGCTCTGATATCTTATCATGCACAACAACAACCGGAAACCTTTATTAAATAAGTCACTGAGTCAGTTTTTATTTCATGTTGACTTTAAAGAGTTGCAATTTTGATTTTATGTTAACTTCAAAGCATTGTAATTCCATTTTAGGAGCTATTAGACTCCAAGAAGCAAGGACATGAGCGTCTGACCCGTGTGCAGAGCTGTGGTGCCGCCACACGGGACCACACGTCCACAGTGGGCTGTGAAGTTCTGGAGAGGGAGGAGTCTGGGCTGCTCTCTGCCTGGGAACAGTGGGAGCGTGGAGCTAAACATGTGTGCTCCGGTCTGGAGGGCGTTCTGGCTCAGATGGCCAACTCAGAGCAGGAGTTCAACAGCTCAGCTGCACAGCTGGAGCAGGACCTGCAGGAGTTCAGCAGCAAGCTGCAGGAGTGGCGAATCAAACTGCAGCAGGTGGAGGAAATGACCTCTGGGGAAGAGGCTGTGCAAGGCTGGCAGATAGCAAAGGTAAAGCCTACAGAGCAAAAAAATAAAACCAAAAATAAATTCTTTCTGTCCATTTAACGTTACTGTACTTTTTTTATGACTCAGGACACCCTGGAAGCACTGCTAAATGTAGAACCCATGTCTGAAAATTTGAAGTGTCAGCTGAATGACTTGTGCCGGTTCTCCAGAGATCTGGGCGCTCAGTCTGAAAGAGTGTCTGGCCTCATTAAAGAATACAACAGGTAGGAGAACTTATGACCAACACTTCTAGGTCTTACTTTAAGTTTTAATTTTAGCAAAACATTTGAATACACAGAGACAGACCATTGTTATTATTGTTAACTAAAACTATTAGCATTCATTTTTGTTAACTAAAATAAAGCTGAAGTACAATAAAATATAAACTTCAGATAAAAATTTTATAGCTAAAGTTAAAGTAGTAAAAGTTAAAGTTATAGTTAAAGTAGTAAAATTACTGAACTGAAACTGAAATAAAATAAATTAAAAAAAAAAGTCAAAACTAATAAAAATGGCAAAAGCAAGTAACAAAATTACTAAAACTTAAAATGAAACTGAAAATATAAATATAAATAAAATATATTCAAAATATTTAAACAATGATAATAATACATAAAAAAAAATAAAAACACTGAGACCGACTGGCTGAGAATTACCCAATTAGATGGAAGGAGAGACTCTGACACTTAAAACCACTAATAACAGTCCAAAACCAATAATCAGGTAATGAGGGGCGAGGTTGAGCCAATAGCACATGGCACATAGAAACAAAAAAAACAAAGCCATGTGCTCACACAAAACATGAAAGAACAAGACAACACAGAAGCACGTGGTCGTTGATAAACATGAGCCATGTGCTACACAAACCACGACAACACAAGACCGCCTGGCCAATGAAAATGCAAACCAGGTGCTCGACAAAAACACACATGAGACAAGAGTGCTCGGTGAGTGAATGAACGCTCAACCTGTGCACTCACAACAAGAGAAAAAATATGGAGCATGAATGTCTGAACAACGACACCGCTCCGCACATACTCAAAACCCACACTCGCACAAAGACAAGACAATAGAAGTATTAGAGCTCTGTCACCAAATCAAGAATAAACCAGAAAAGTGACAGAACCCTGACAGCATCAGAGAGTCTGCAAATGGTAGATGTGCCATCTAAGACTGAGACTGCATGTTATCATTTTTGTTCAAATCCCTGCAGTGAAATCTTTTCTTCAGCACTCTCGTTTGCATCTTTCTTCTTCACTGTAGCCTCAGTCTCCAGGCGTCTCGGGAGTGTCAGGGAAAGGAGAAGCTCCTGGAGCAACGGTTCCGTGCTGCTTTTCGAGACTTTCAGCAGTGGCTGGTCAATGCGAAAATCAATACAGCCAAATGTTTTGATGTGCCTCAGAATTTGGCTGAAGCATCGTCCAGCCTGCAGAAGATCCAGGTAACATTTTATTTATTTATAATGAGTTTTCCAATTGATTCCATTCCAGTTTGGAACACAAAATGTAATTCATTGCATTTATGAGAGTCAGTGTTTCTTATTGCAGGAGTTTCTAAGTGACCGTGAGCAAGGCCACGGCAAACTGAACACGGTGGCAGCCAGTGGAGAGCTGCTGATGAGTATCGCTGCCAATGACAGAGTGGAGTCGGTCAGAGCCAAAATAAACACAACCAGAGAAGACTGGAAAACACTTATGACAAACCTGCACCAGAGAGAGACCGCCTTACAGGTGTCTGACACTATGAGAGATCATTTAATCATAAAATTTGTAAATCTGTTGACATCTGTTGAGTCCGAGACTCTTGATTGGGGCCAGTAATTTACTACTCAAAACTATGTAAACTTGTTTCCACCAGGGAATAAAAACTTGAAAAGGTAATTGAGACTTTTTATCTCACAATTTTAGCCTTTTCTCACAATTCCTAGTTCATACTATATCTCGCAATTCTGACCTTTTCTCAAAATTACAAGTTTCAAGCTATTCTGACTTTTTTCTCCATACAAAACAGCCTTTGCATAACACAATAGCAGTTACCTGCAACATCTAAAAATCTAGTTACATTTATTATTCATGCTATTCGATATTTCTTGAAAGGTTACAACATTACTTGCAATCTCAAAGCATACTTAAGTAAATAATTTAGATCATAGGACCTCAGCAGACAAAAAACATTGTAAATTCCTGATCTAGCTAATCAATCATCCTCTCTTTAAATGTAGCATCATTGACTATTTTTGTCCAGAATCTTCAGTCTCAGATGCGGGACTTTGAAACGAGTGTGGAACCACTCCAGGACTGGCTGAATGAAACCGAAGAAGCCGTACGGGAGAGCAGCAGTCGGCTACATGACCTCACAGCCAAGAAACAGGAACTGCACAGGTTACAGGTGTAGTACAGTGTAATCAAAACCATCTCTATTCACAGCCATTAGCAGAAGAGCCATTCACAAGCATCATTCTAGCTGATCGGAGTAGCTACGCTTCATGGCATTGCTGCTGAACATGAAATATCATTCACAGCTCATTTAATTTCCATAATGTAACGTATACTTTATAATTTTTGTAAAAATATGTAGGGTAGGGATTTTATGCATCAGGATTTATTTGGCTTATAAAAAGAAGGCTAAGTTAAATAGCTATTTGGCTGTTGGTTAATGCTATGAAATAGCCTGTGCGGCCTTGGTGACATCATTCGTAAAGCAAATTCGTTTTAGAGGCCAGGCAAGTTATTTTATTTTGATGAAATATTATATAGACAATTATGAAGATTTGTGCCAGTGTTATTCTAGTATTATTTATTTATTATTATTTTATATTTTTTTTAGTTTTTATAATATTATGTAGTTTTTAAAAATATATTTCTATTTACTATTTCAGATTTTTATTTTATTTTTTATTTTTTTAAGTTTAAGTTTTCCATTTAATATTTATATTTTATTTTATTTCAGGTTATTTCAATTAACAAAAACTTTTAGTTTTTGTTTTAAGTAACAACACTGATGTATACAAAATAAGACCAGGGGTGTGTATTAACAAAGTAAGCAGAGTCAGGTGGTTTTATGTTGACTTGTCAGAATGTATGTATAGAAAACAATCAGTGACTATGATCGAGTGTAGAAAACAGCTGCTTTCATGTCATGCTTTAATCTGCTTCTCTGTCATGCACATTTTAACATCGCTTATCCCCATGTCTTAACGTTTGTCCTGTTCATGTGCTGCCATGTTGCTTTATTAATCATCTGACTAACACAGGACTGTGTGCGATGCTGCTCTGTGCTAACGTGCTTGTGCTTTCACAGTCTCTGCTAGAGGAATTAGCCTCTAAGGAGTCTCAGCTGCACAGGTTGAGGGAGAAGGCCCAGCAGCTGTGGGACGGACACACGGCCGGAAAGGGCTTTGTGCACCGTGTCTCGCAGCTCTCAGCTCAATACCTAGCTTTAAGCAACCTGACCAAGGTAACGTCCCATCTGTCTGCCCGATGGCTACCCGTCCCCGGTGCTGCAGGGGTCGACAGACTGTGTGTGCACATAGGGCTGTGTCCGAAACCTTAAAAATGCGGTTTTACCAGGTGTCAAATGAAGATTGGAAGACATCAAGACACATCTAAATCCAATGTTTATGTAATGTCTTGTCACCATAAAAATGCTGTCTGATGGAGCAGTAAATTAATTCATAAATTTAAATTAGTCTATCTATCTATCTATGTAAAATTTCAAAAAATTATTATTTGTTTAATTATTATTTATTTATTTCAACCAAGAAATAAGCAATGTGGTCATGAAATGTTTGCTTGGATATCTAAATGATATTGAATTATATTAAAACATGATATTGATGATATCTGAAACAATTTTCCTTAATATGTACTTTCAAATAAACAGTGTTTGTTAAGTCAGTGACCTTCAGTTTTGGACACAGCCCACGTGTTTTAATTTAGGGTGGAGGACACATTTTATCTGGAAACATTGTATGGAGTAATTAAGCTCATGAATAGTTATTCAATTCCAGAAAGTTGTTTTTAATGTCATATTCACATTGTATTAAGGGCTCAGTTAAGTACTCAACTGTTGCACAAAAATAATGTATTTAGGGCAGTGTAAGTATTTTTTATGGCCTAAATACTAATAAAAACAAATCATATGGAATAATCATCCAGACGTGATAAGTATACAACATGACTAAAAAAGTGCTGTTCCTTTCCTTTTCACACATTGACTGTTTCTAATAAGATGCTACCCCTACCAAATGATTAATTTTTAACTGTATGTTATGATCATGTGTGGATCATGCACATATTATACTAAGCAACTGATTCACTTTATCTCTAGAACTGATTATTTATCCAATTATGTCGTGCTTGTCTGATAGGAAAAAGCATCTAAAATCGACCGCATTGTGTCCGAGCACCAGCTGTTCTCGCAGGGCCTGAAAGAGCTGCAGAACTGGGTGGCTGATACCAGTCACATGCTGCAAACCTACTGCACTCCCACCGCAGACAAAAACGTGCTGGACAGCAGGATGATCAAACTCGAGGTGAAGAACACAGCAGAGAATATATATTTCTCCTTAAATAACCATATTTGCTTCCAAATTGATAACTGGATGCCACATAAATCAAAGATAAAACAGAAACTACACTACTGAAATGTTTATTGTTGAATACTGTTTCACATACTACTTTTGTAGTGGACAATATATACTGTGCAGTTTTCATTAAGCACAGGGCCACATTCTGAACATTTCTTCTTAAATATTTGACTTTTCATGGCCCTTATCATGTAGTTTACATGTAACGAGAGGTCTGACATAAATGCATACATGTTGCCCAGGCTTTACTGACGGCACGTCAAGAGAAGGAAATACAGCTGAAAATGCTGCTAACAAGAGGAGAGTCTGTTCAGAGGAACACCTCCGCTGAGGGTGTACCTTTGGTCCGCCAACAAATCGAGGACCTCAAGGACTCCTGGGATGGACTGCTGTCAGCATCTATTCAATGCAAAAGGTCAATATGGTCGTATTAAAATCAGTGCAAAAACACTGCAGTGCAAAAAATACACTTGGTTCGATGATAAATAAATTTGTATTTGATAGAAGTCATAAAAAGTATATTTACAGTAATATGTCATGGTAAAGAAATATTATGTGTTGGTAGTAGAGAGTGTATGTTTCATATATATATATATGAAGATTTTAAAGTGTTCAGAGAACATTCAGAAATAATGTTTTAATAATTTAAAGGGAACATTAGCAAAATGTATTAAACTCTAGAACCCTATACAGACAAAAATGGTTGTTAATAAAAAGAGCTACTATATTAAAGTGTGTTATGTTTGGGTTCGAACAGTCAACTGGAGGGTGCTCTGTCACAGTGGACCAGTTACCAGGAGGATGTGCGTCAGTTTGTGAGCTGGATGGAGACTGTGGAAGAGACTTTAAACTCTGCAGACAAACAGTGTTCTGAGATGAGAGACAAAACCACCAACCTGGGCAAAGCCAAAGTACGATGATTTGTTAATGCGTTGAGTCTCTGAATAATTTATAATTGTATTCTAATAAATGTCAGTCCTGTCTTACAAACATTCTCCTCATTTCAGTTGCTCTTAGAGGACGTTTTAAGTCACAGAAGTGTTCTGGACGTCATATCCATGAAGGGATCCAACATGGCTGAGCACTATGTCACCCAGCTAGAGATTCAAGACTTGCAAGAGCGCTATAACATTGTCAAAAATAAAGCCCAGGTAAAATTCATCCCTCATTGGTCACCAGATAGAATATTTAGCATGTGTTAATGCACTCACATTTTTCTGCCACAGTGTGCAGTTGCCAAAGCGGAGGAGCTAGTGTCGGCCCATCAGGAGTATCAGCGCTGTCTGCATGAGTTTAAAGACTGGCTGGAACAACAGCAGGAGAGACTGAACTGCTACACACAGCTGGAGGGAGACGTCGAGACTCTAGAAGACACGCTACGCAAACTACAGGTCAGAAGACGAAATTGCTATTGTAAGGGTCGTTATATGCTGAGCAAACTTCGAAACATCTCGCATAATATTTTTTTTCTTTTTAATGACTAATGCTTTTTATATTTAGTTGTGTTATATTTAAAAAAAAAAAGCCAAATAATTATGTCATTAACAAATATTATAATGCTTAAGATAAGTAGAACATGTATATTCAAATATAATGATTTATGACAATATATGAATCAAATTTTAGACTTCAAATTTTGTCTAACTTTGAAAGTACATCAACTAAAAAAGAGAAGTACAATTTCAGTTTACATCTTGATTATATTTTTAGCATTTTAGTTTTTTAAGTTAGATTGTTTTAATATATTAATATTAATTACTAATTATGTTACTTATAATACAGTTTATATTTAAATAATTTAAATTATATATTTATTTTTTATTATATAAAAATTAAAATATAACTTAAGTTAGGTTGTTTTTAATGTATTCATATTCATAATTAATTATTTATTACTTATAATATATATTTTTTCATATATTTTTATTTTTATTATATAATTTTAATTATATTTAAGTAATTTTAAGTCATCCTTCAGCCCCCTTGGAAGCCCCCCTAGCAGACCCAGCCCCCTGGTTTAAAATGACTTAAAAGTAATGCCATTTTTGGCCAATACAGTTGTGATCTACAATATTTTGTGCATCCATATTCATATTTACAGTTTTTTGTAAGAAGAGAAATAACTAATATCTGTCTCCAGGAGCTGCAGGTGCACTGTACAGAAGGTCATGCTCTGCTCAACACACTTCTGGTAACCCGAGAGCAGGTGATTCCCTGGGGCGACCCGCAGTTAGAGGACCGATGCCTGGAGACAGTCCAGCAAGAGTGGGCCTCGTATCAGGCCCGGTTGGGTGAGACCAGATCTCAGCTCAACAGCGCTCTGGCCAAACTCCGGCAGATTGAGCAGAAGTTCCAGCGGCTGGATAACTGGCTCAAAGGGATGGAAACTAAAGGACACTTACGCTCCGATCGTCGCTCTGACAGAGCAACAAAAGAGGCACAGCTACAGCTCCTCAAGGTTGGAACAGGAAACATTCACTGAAAAAAAAAATGATGTAGGATTTACTCTTTGTGAAATTGCTATTAAATTTCACAAATAGTCACAAAGAAATGACAATTAACGCATTGAATTAAATGTGAAATTTTGAAGTAGAAAAACTTGAAGATGTATTTTCTTGTAAAATGTACTCCAGTAATCTTTTAGGTTTATTTACAACTTTGAAAAATAACTTTTTACAGCGTATTTACCATAAATCTGGATTGGTACGCCAAAGGTTATAGGTTCAAACCCAAGTTGAGGTTATTCATGAACGTACAGTTGCTCCAAAAGAACTGTTCCAGTAGAATATATGTATGGATGGAATCAGTAATATGTTGTTGTGATTGAATCTTCAGGGTTGGCATGAAGAGGTGCTGGCCTATCAGGAGGAGATCGAGGGTCTCAGTGTCCTGGCCCAACAGGTTTTAGAAGAGACACCCATAAGCAGCAGAGTCAGCACTAGAGCCACACAACTGACGTCACGCTATCATGCCCTGCTGCTACACCTGCTGGTACACTTTAAACACACATTTACCTAGCTATCTAAATTAAGACATACCATAAACCTTCTTTAAAGTGTTTATAAATCTAATTTTAATCACCTCTGAATAATCCTAACCCTAAAAAACATTTTCACAATTATTAGAATAAAAAGAAAAAGCAGTATTTACTCTATTTATGAATAGTCTTTCCAAGAGTGGTTGTGTGAGATTTAGCCACACATAACTTCTTGAGGCAGTTTTGTACCTAAAGTACAGATAAGTAAACCCACAAAAAACATTAAGAAGGCTATCTAAATGGGGACATATCATATAATTATTTTGTTTTTAAATAAACCCATTTATAATTGTGAAATACTAAATATAACTCAAACCTTACCCCTAAAAGACAACCTAAGGCATTTTTAGAATTAAAAAATATATATTATTTACTTATAAGACACTCTTTCCTTCAAAGATATCTCATCATAATAAAGTCAGATTTAGATCATTTTTGAGGATATTTTGCCCTTAAAGTAATGATTTGAAACACATACATACTGTAAATACAGCACAGTGGTTACAATGCTGAATTGAACTATTAATTTTATATGCATTTTTACAGGACACTATCAAGCAGCTGAAGGAGGAAGTGTCCAGTATTGAAGAATCCCAGAGTGTCTTTAGCACCTTCTCTGATTGGTTGAGCACAGCACAAAAGAACTTCAGTAGTGTGAGCACCACTACTATTGATGTGGTAGATCGTGTTGCCATGGAGAAGAAGATGAAAAAATTAGAGGTATGACAAATATAATAGTGATGAAAAATAAAGCAGCTTTATATTTAAATAGTTATTTTAAATATTACTGTCCTTACTGTATTTTTGATCAAATAAATGCATATCCTAAGCATATGAGACGTCTTTCAAAAACATGAAAAAATCTCACAGACCCCAAACGGTAGTCCATATCCACATATGAAGTTCTTTATTTTATGTCTTAGGCTCTGCAGGGTGATATGGAGCTGGGTCACACCTTCCTGAAGATGATGCGTGAAAAGACTGATCGTGCCATGACGTTCCTGGAGGAACCTGAGGCAGAGAAGCTCAAGGAAGAAGTCGACACCCGACTCTCCCAGCTGGAGGCATTGATCAGAGCTCTGCGGTCAGAGCTTAGTGCCACAGAGAAATCTATACAGCTCTCCAAAGACTTCCTGGACAAATACAAGACTCAATCACAATGGCTCACAGAGACAAAATCACTGCTGGCGTCCCCTGTGGAGCCAAAGGCTGAACTTTATCAAAAAAAGGCTCAGCTAGCCAAATATAAGGTGAGGAAAAAAATTATTTATTTTGTGAGAAATTAAGATAATTGCAGTGAATTAGTTATAATGTTTTATAAGGAGTTTTATTTTATCAAGTGGCCATTAATGGCAACATTCAGAGAGTGAGGAATAAATAGGTACAATATGATAAATCACATCTCCATTTGTGTGAGCATGAACAATTATGCATAGCTTCTAATACAACCATCTTTAGAGAGTCATGTAAACCCTTCACTTTGTCACATGCTTCCTTTGTCCCCCTCTAGACAATCCAGCAGACCATCCAGTCCCATGAGTCCGCTGTCAAATCGGTTATAGAGAAGGGAGATGCACTTCTTGAAACGATCCGGGACCCGTCTGTCAGCGAGAACATTGGCAAGCTGAAAGCTGAGTATCAAGACTTATGCAGTGATGCCAAGGTACTCTCATGCATAATGCAAGACCCTTTGAAAATGTGTGTCTCTACTACCTGTGTTCCATGCATTTTGCTGGTCTGTTGTAGGTCCATGTTCAGAGTTTGACGGAGAGCGTGAGAGAGCATGAGGACTATAACTGTGAACTTCAGGAAGTAGAGAAATGGCTGTTACAGATGTCTAGCAGGCTGGTCACCTCTGATTCCATGCAAAGTGGCAATTTAGAGACAGCCACACAGCAGCTAGCCAGACACAAGGTGTGTACACTGTTATTATAGCTATTAATTATACCTTCCAGATATTCCATGAACAATAGCTTTGGAGCAACTTCCAAGCAATAAAATTACCACAAAAATCCATAAAATAATTAATCCATCCGGAAGTCACATAAACAATTTCATAGTCTTCCTTTTGTATCACCTGGCATATTGCACTGTTTGTACATATTTATATTTTTAATACATATGCATAAATATATTTTGTTTGTAACTACTGACTTTTGTTAGCTTGATTTTTGTCAATTCTATTTCTGATTTGGCCTGCTTCTCCTCAGGCAATAATGGAGGAGATAGCTGGTTTTGAGGAGCGTTTGACCAGCCTGAAGGACAAAGGCGATCGTCTCACCAATAGCTGCACGGAGCAAGTCCAGGCCAAGATCAGTCAGCAGATCCAGGCACACCAGCAGGGAACCCGAGACAGTTATTCGGCTATCTGCAGCACGGCACAGCGTGTGAGGACTCCTGCTAATAAAGTATCTCATTATCAGAAATGTTGTCTTTTTTATTTCATAGTCTAATGTTTAACGTTTGGCTCATCAGGTGTATCAGAGTCTTGACCGTGAACTCCAAAAGCATGTCAGCCATCAGGACACCCTGCAGCAGTGTCAGACGTGGCTGTCTACCGTTAAAGAGGAAATTGAGCTGCAGGCGCAGACTCCCTATGGCCTTCAGGAGGCTCTGAAACAGGTAGATGCCACAGAGCAAGAGAGTGATTCTGTGCTAACTGTTACAAAACCGGTTTAGAAGGTGTCTGAACAGATTTAGACATATCATAAAAAAACACTGAAGTATTGCTTATTTAAATAGTAATAGGCCTATATATCAAATTTATATATATTTAGTTACATTTCGACTACTTCACAGGTGAAGCACTTCAGGGCCCTACAGGAGCAGGCCAGTACATATCTTGACCTGGTTTGTTCAGTGTGCGATTTATCTGATGAGTCTGTAAGGGCTACAGCTGCCAAAATACAGCAAACCAAAACAATGGTGAGTTTGACCATGCAGACTTAACTAATACTGCTTCGGGATGTAAAAGTAATCTAGTTAATAATAATGATTGATATTTTTAACTCTACAGATTGAGGAGAGGATGACCATTTCTCAAGAGCTGTCAGATAGCTGGAGGGAGATTAAAGAGCAAAAACAGGAACTCTCAACACTTTTCCAGGACATGGAACAGCAATTGCAGAGTCTCTCCAGGAGACCTGCAGAGCTAGAGGCCAAGATTGCTCAAAACATGCTTGATCAAGCCAAAGTAAATATATGTGTCTGATCTTGATGCATGTAATAAAACTTTTTAAATGTATTTTTATATTTTTTAAAATGTTATGTATATAATTTTAAAATAAAAAAATATATATTGTATTAATATACTGTATATATTGGTAAATGTAATGTAGAGTGAGGAAAAGCTGGCTATGATTTTATTGGTTAATATTATTTTTTACCTGCCCTGGCCTTGATTACATCAGCAGAAAAGGGACAAAAGCTAAATGTTTCAAATGTGGAGAAAGTTATTACATTTTGATGACAGATTATGACAACAGACATTTTTATTTTTAGAATAATATGCACAGACACAGGGAGATTTATTTAGAACGTAAAAGAGTTTTCATTTCTCATGTTGTCTCTCTTTTTGCTTGTCTTATCCTCTGTGCTCATATTGCATGTAGGAATTTGGCCAGCAGCTTCAAAGCAGACAAAGCACTCTGACTAAAATGTCAGAGCTTGTGAGTAAGCTGACAGAAGGGAAGGAGTCTCCTGAGCATACAGAGATTGGTCGACTGAGTCATGCATGGCTAGATCTGTGCCATCAGTCTAATAAATTGCAGGCTCAGAGAGAGGAAGATCTGCAGAGGACTAAAGAGTATCATGACTGTATCAGTGCCATGGAAGCCCTCTTTGAACAAGTGTCCAAGGAGTGGGATAACTTGGCCAGGTAGACCTATTACTCAGGATTTAGTGTAAATGTATTTGTAAGACACTTTTAATTAGTGGTACACTGAAAGTGTAATTTGAGACTTTGGGACTTACATTATTCTTTCATGATTTTGTAGAACTGATGCTGAGAGTTCATCTAATCATTTGGAGGCTCTTCGGAAACTCTCAGTTGTTCTTAAAGAAAAGAAAAACACACTTGAGGACCTCAAAGAGCAGAAGCAAAAGGTTATGTACCACTTAAACCTGGATGACAAAGAGCTGGTGAAGGAGCAGATCAGCCACTTTGAGCAGCGATGGGCTCATTTAGAGAGCCTCATTGAAAGGAAGATCCAAGACTCTATTGTGACCCTTGAAGACATGGGCCAAGTTGAGGCCCGTTTAAGGGAAGCTCGCGAATGGGCCGAAGAGCAGCGGCCTGCCCTGTCCGAAGCCATGAAGATGAGTCCTCCACCTGAACTGGCACAGAGTTTCCTCTTTGACCATCTCAGCATATGCAGTGAACTGGAAGTCAAGCAGCTTCTGCTGGCCCAGGCTATGAGTGATGCAGATAGAGTTTTAGCACATCTTGGGCTAAACGAAAGGCAAAGACTGCAGCAGCTCATCTCAGAAACTCAAGCAGAAGTGGAGTCCTTGAGTGTGAAAGTGGCTCAACGTAGGAAACACCTAAGCAAAGCCTTCACTGAGAGAACCCAGTTCCTGTTGGCTGTGAATCAAGCTATCACCTGGGTCCAACAGAATGAGAAGAAAGCACAAGCAGAGGAGTACATAGCCCTTCTTCCCGATGACCTATCTAAGCAGGTGAGGACATGCAGGAACATCCAGAGTAGCTTGAGGGCCTACCAGAGTGAGCTGACCTCCCTGTGGTCCCAAGGTAGGGATTTGATGAAAGATGCCTCTGAAGAAGAGAAATCAGAGATGCTAAACAAGCTCCAAGAGCTGCAGAATACCTTCGAGGTTGCCCTACAGAAGTGCAGCCAGAGGCTTCAGGAGCTGGAAAAAGTGTTGGTGACTAGGAAATACTTCAAGGCAGATCTTGAGAAGATATGCCAGTGGTTGAAGCAAGCTGATATTGTGACATTCCCAGAGATCAACCTCATGAATGGAGATGCAGAATTAAGTTCGCAACTTACAAAATACCAACAAATATTGGACCAAGCCATGGAATACGAGAACCTTCTGCTAACTGTGCAAAGAACGGGTCAAGAAATACTTCCCACTCTGAATGAAGTTGACCATTGCTACTTAGATGAGAAATTAATAGCTCTTCCTCAACAGTACAATAATATTTTAGGACTAGCCAAAGAGAAACAGGAGAAGATTCAGCAAGCCATTCTTGCCCGACAGGAATATGCCTCCTTTATTGATGTCACCCACAAAGCACTAAAAGAACTTGAGGAACAGTTCTACAACTTGGGGACGCAGTCTGTCAGCATTAAGACTGAGGAAGTTGTCAGTCTTCAGGCAGATTATAAAGCCCTCCTAGAGGAGTTGACCAATCTCGGGCAAGCCGTCAGTGAGCTTAACCAGAAGAAAGAGGGATTTCGGAGCACTGGTCAACCTTGGAGACCTGAAGAAATGACCCAACTGGTTAGCCTTTACAACGGACTGAAAAGGTTGATTGAGCAGAGGGTAGAACATCTCGACGACACTCTGGAATCTTTCGAGGACCATCAAGCAATGGCTATGCAGGTTGATTCTGAGCTGAAGGCCACCAAAGAGCAACTGGTGAAAGTCAATGCGGAGACGCAGTCAGCTGAGGAGAGATTGAAAAACTATCATGCCCTGGCCGCTAGTCTTCAAGGTGCCAGCTCTCACCTCACTCGACTCATGGAGCAGATGGATAACCTGGTATCCCACATGGATACCGCTGCACACGAGGCTTCAAAGCAGCGGGTGACCTCTTGGCAGGAAGAGCTTCAGTCCTTACAGTCATCTGTTGGAGAACTAATTATGGAGTGTGAGAACAGGTTTGTGCAGAGTAAAGACTTTGAGACCGAAGTCAATCGGACCTTAACTTGGCTACAGCAAATCAAAGATGAACTTGGCTCTGAGGTGGTGGTAGACGTCAAGGTTGAGAAGGTCCAGGAGGAGATCCGGAAGCAACAGATAATGCAAGAGGAAGTGCAGTCGAGGTTGAGGATTGTGGCGGCTCTTAGCACCAGAGAGAAGCAGAAGTACACCAGTGCCAATGAGCTGGTTCCTGCTCACGTGGACTCAAGTCTACAAGAGATGGCCAAGCTGGAGGCTGATGTTCAACGTGCCCTCAGCTCCAAACAGGCAAGTTCTATTGAAACCATCAGTTTAACCAAGACTATTAGTTAAAGCACAAAAACCTTACATATGTGTTCACCATAATATGTTGTGTTTAAGATACTGTGCCCCAACATGGGATTCTGGTGTGCCTACCAAGCCTCTTAATAAGTTAAGCCAGCAAGAGTTCCTTAAAAAAAACTCTTAAAAATAAATGTTCTTTATTGACATATATGGTTCCATGAAGAAATTTAAGTGTCCATGGAACCTTTTCATTGCTCAAAAGGTTCTTAATATTGCAAAAAGTTCTTCACACTAAGAAAAAAAAAGTTCTTTTAGGAAGTGTTACATGAACAGTTCTTGGGGGAACCCCCAAAAATGATCCTTCCATGGCATAGCTGCAAAAAAACACTTTGTAATCTTACTTGTAAGCTTACTATTACCAAATAAATCCAAATGTTTCTCTTATAGATTACATTAGAGCAAGCTCTTGCCTTGTGCCAGAAGTATCACTCCAGAATGCAAGCAGCATGTGAGTGGCTAGAGGACGCTGTGGGCTTCTTGCAGCAGGCCAGTCTTGGGGTGGATGTGGAGAACTACGAGGAATGTTTGAGGCAACAAGAGGATATCATGGCCACTGAACAGGAGTTCCTGGGTGTTCTTGAGGAGCTGGAATCATTGCCACCTCAACTTGAAAACCTGGTCAACCCTACAGCCAAAGAGCAGCTTCGACTTAGTGTGGAGTCTGCACAACAGAGAGGTGTGGAGGTCAGAGACCAGCTGCAGTGCCACCAAGACATCCTAAACAGGTACACTTTGGTACAGAGCACAGTTTTCCAAAACACTTGAGCTCTTATATATATTAAGGGTTTTTTGTTGTAAATTGACCCAAGTTTTATGCTGATAAAGACTACTATTGTAGTTTGTTGTAGGCCTGAATAATAATCAAAGTTATAATGTGACCTTTTCAGCTGTGTTACCCAGTGGAATTCATATCAGGAGGCCAGACAGACAGTTATTGAGCTGATGAATGAGGCAGAGAAGAAACTAACAGAGTTTTCCACAGCCAAGGCTGCAACAGGCCAGGAAGCTGAAGAGAAACTCAGGAGTCATAAGGTGAGCTAAGTATGCCATATTGACTCTCTTTCTTTAGAAAATAAACTTGTTCAACTGTCTACATGATGATAAACCAATTCAAAATGGCTTCATCTTTGGCCTGCAGTCGTTGGTATCCATGGTGAACAGTTTCCAAGAAAAGTTGACTGGTCTGGAAGAGCAAGCGTCCCAGTTAGAGCTGATTGGAAGTGACGCCAGTAAAGCCACCATAAGTCGATCCATGACCACAGTGTGGCAGCGCTGGACCAGGTTACGCAGTGTAGCAAGAGGCCAAGAGAGGGTGCTGGAGGATACGGCCCACGAATGGAGAACTTTCAGGGAAAAGGTGCAGTTTTACTTGTAGTAACAAATATTGTTGGACTCCCCATTTGATGTTGTGATGCTCTATCCCTAGACAAATTATGGAAATGTTATAATGCTGTAACATTTTAAATAGTAAATCAAATGGTTTGAAATGGTATATTGAATATTTATATCAGGTTAATGTCACAAAGAATTATATAATTTTTCAAACAAGACAACTATGTTTTTTAGATGATGAAGGTTAGAGCTGTAACAGAAGAGCTGAAGGGTCGTGTTCCTGATTGCACCGCTGAAAAAGCCTCCAAAGCCACACTGCAGTCACATCTGGACCAATACGAGCTGATTGGTCAGGACTTAGAGAGGGAGCTGTCTTCTCTAACTCTCCTACGACAGTATGCTCTCAGCCTGCTACATGATGTGGAGGTGTCTGTGCCAACAGCTGATCATGAGCAATTACCAAGTCTGAAGGAGATCAAAGCCGTTCAAGATCAGCTAGAGAGGTGTGTAATATTTCTCCAAAACAATAATTATGAAATCTGGCACCACAATATTATAATGTACAGTTCAAAATATGCTAATATTTTTAAAACCTGTCAAAGGAAAGAGCACACTGTTTTTAAGTAACACTAATACTGGCTAACACCAATATGATGACAGATATATTGTGCAATATTAGTTCAAATATTAATTCAACTGCCTATAGTAACCAATGTATTTGTAGCTTGTGCAAATAGTAAAAACTGATTGCTAACCAGTTTAATGTTAGTGTAGTTTTGCTTCCAATATTGGCTTAAACAGAACAATGCTGATAATTGGCCTGTATCAGCATTATTGACTGAATGCTAATCTGTGCAATTTGTGTCTCTTGTAGTCTCTTGCAGAAGGCCAGGACAGGAAAGACTCGGGTCCAGCAGGAACTATTAGATAGGGAAGGTGTGGAGAGAGGACTGAGTCTGGTCAAAAGCTGGATCCAGGACTCCAGGGAGCTCCTGCTGAACCCAACATCTGATCTGGATATTCTGACACAAGAATTGGAGGTGAAAAAAAAATATATGTGAAACAGTATTCAGTATCCAACAATATATGCTTCAAACTTTAGTATGCTGCACTGTTAACACTATTTTGCATGTTTAATTAGGTGAAGTTGAGCATTTTGCATTGTGGGATGCAGTATCCAGTGCAGTATTTCTTGTATACTACACATTTTAACAAATGCAGTGTGTCATCTTGGCTTTTCATGCATATAGAAGATTTACATATTGTGCACAGTATACATACTATAGTAGTAGTATGTAAATAGAATAGTAGAATGAATTTGCCTGTCTTAATTGTATTTTAAATTTATGCAGGTGATGCATGGAGAGCTGATCACTCATCGTCAGAACGTGGACAAGCTTGCAGAGCAGCAGCAAAGTAAATACTTGGACCTGTATACTATTTTACCATCAGAGATCTCAATGCAGCTGGCTGAAGTGTCCCTGGCACTGGGATCCATTGAGGACCAGGTACCTAATTACCCTTATTTTTTTATTCTTAACTAAACCATAGGAGATCAATGTTTTCAACAATTTTACTTTTTTTTTTCTAATGCCTCATATTATAAGATATAAATGAATTAATCCATACCTTTAGGTTCAAGCCAAGGAGAGAGACATCCAAAAGACCAGAGTTATCAAAGAAGAGTTCAACTCTAGAATTCATGACGTGTCTGAAAAATTGAAGGCTGTCTCTACCGCTCTGAAGGAAAAGGCCACTGATATTGACCAGGCCAAAGATGAGGCGAGAGTAAGTGTTGCATCCTAATAATCTTTATATTGATATAATTTCAATGTGTTTTCTATAAACAAATGTTCACTGTCTTAAAGTACTTGAACTCCTTTCTGTATTTCCAGCGTCTCTGTGATGAACTTGACGGCTGTGGAAGAAATCTCTCTGAGCTAGAAGTCGCAGTGCAGGACTTTGGTCGCCGTAACCCTTTGATAGCCAGACAGCTGGCTGATGCAATTGCCAAATTACGAGAGATCCATCATCACACTCTTCGACTGGCTGAATATAAGACTATATGGCTGAAGAAGGTAAGATACATTATGTTTTACTAATAGACAAAATGAACATTCAGTAAATAGAAAAAAGACAGAATCTCCCTAAAAAATCTCCTACAGTCTATTCGATTGTTTATGACCTTTGTGATAGAATCATTCTAACATTGTATGTTATGTGATGCATTTTTTTTTTCTCTCATAAGGCTGATGCACATCTAGATGAGTATAACGAGATGTTTGAGTTCATAGTGAAGTGGACAGACAGAGCCAGGAGCCTGGTGAAGGCCAACATCATCTGGAACTCCTCCTCGCACCTGCAAGAACAGATCAGGATGTATCAGGTGAACCACAACACACGAATCTAATGTGTGTAAAACATTTAAAGGATTAGTTCACTTCTGAATGAAAATTTCCTGATAATTTACTTACCCCCGTGTCATCCAAGATGTCCAGTTTTTTTCTTTCTTCAGTCGAAAAGAAATTAAGGTTTTTGAGGAAAAAAACATTCCAGGATTCTTCTCCATATAGTGGACTTCAATGGGGTTCACCGGGTTGAAGGTCCAAATTGCAGTTTAAATGCAGCTTCAAAGGGCTCTACATGATCCCAGCCGAGGAATAAGGAATTTATCTAGCGAAATGATCGGTCATTTTCTAAAAAAAAAAATGATATACTTTTAACCACAAATGCTCGTCTTGCACTGCTCTGCGATGCGCCACGCATTATGTTGAAAGTACCGCGGCAGTGCAAAAAACTCCATCTAATTTTCTATTTCTACTTCAAAATCATCCGATATCGTTTTTTTACCTTTTTTTTGTAAAGGGCGTTTAGCTTAATCTTTGTACATTTGCTTTGTAGACACTGGATTGGTACTTCCGCCTATGTCATGCATGACTGTTGTAACGTAATTACATCACGCATGTGGATCGCAGAGCTAGTGCAAGATTTTAACCATTTGTGGTTAAAAAGTATATAATTTTTTATTTTTTTTAGAAAATGACCGATCATTTCGCTAGATAAGTTCCTTATTCCTCGCTTGGGATCGTGTAGAGCCCTTTGAAGCTGCATTTAAACTGCAATTTGGACCTTCAACCCGGTGAACCCCACTGAAGTCCACTATATGGAGAAGAATCCTGGAATGTTTTCCTCAAAAGCCTTAATTTCTTTTTGACTGAAGAAAGAAAGACATGAACATCTTGGATGACATCGGGGTGAGTAAATTATCAGGAAATATACATTCAGAAGTGAACTAATCCTATTAGTCCCTTTTGGTGCAAATATCTGTTGTCTACAGCGACAATTAATAATCTGTGCTTTTGACCTTGCAGTCTGTTCTGCGTGAGTCACGTGAACTCCATGGTGATCTTGAGGCCATGCAGGAGAAGGTGGAGATACTGTCTGAGACGCTGCAGGTGGAGGCCATGGGACAGCAGGTGTCAGAACTGAGCCGTCACACTGAGGAGCTAGAGCAGAACATCAGATCACGACTGCAGAGTCTACAGGACGCAGCAAAGGTTTGAGCATCTCATGCCCCTAAAACTATTTCCTCCATCCTCAGATTTGTATATATTATATATTCTGTTAACTACAAAAGCTCAACATGACTGACTTTGTATTTTCTTTTAGGATATGGAGAGGTTTGAGAGTGAAGTGAAGGCTCTGCATGTGTCTCTGGAGCAGGTTCAAGCCACTCTCACGTCTCCTGAACTGGCCCGTCTGAGTCTAAAAGAGCAACTGACTCAAAGACAGGTACGTTTATATGCTTTGATCCTGAACATACAAGTTATTTGAGCCGTATAATTCCATGCACAGCCTACTTGACTCCATTATAGATGTTGTGTTCTTGATATGGGTAATAAAATTGATTTTAAGTATAAATTTAGTTATGGAGCAGCGGCTTAGTAGTTAGTTCAATCCAGCCTGATCCTGTCCTCCTTCCTCTTTTCCCATCCTCTCTGCTCTCTTCTAAATAAACAAGCTGTAAATTTGTCTGGCTGTAGTGTTAGTGGTTAAAGATCTGGTAACAGAAAAGTTTGAGTGCTTTCTGTAAACCTTGATTACATAGTTTAGTGTATAAAGAAGGGAAGCCCTTTTTGTAGAATGGATTTTGTTCATTTTTTCAGCGTTTGCTGGCAGACATGGAAAGCTTCAAGCAGCAGGTAGAGGCAGTGCATGAGTGTCAGAGCGCTCTAAGAGTCCCGGAGGAAGTGGTGACCAGTTTGTCCATTTGCCGCACTGCTCTGAATCTGCAACAAGAGGCCAGTCAACTACAGCACACTGCCATCCAGCAATGCAACATCCTGCAGGTAGGTGGCACCAGAAGGGAGTAAAGACACCTGTTCAGCTGCTGGTCTTGATATCAGCACCAAATACATGTTAAATGCTGCATTCGATTTACCTCATAAGTCGGGATTCTGGAAGTCAGGGTTGTTGCTGTTCTTCTGAGTTTCCAAGTCGGCACTCTGACATGAGGGGGCATTCCAGTTAAAAGTTCCCGCTGGGAACTCGGAATTTCCGACTTCTGAGTACATATGAAACACACCATGAATTATCCTGAATCAGGAGTGCTTATAGCTTATTAGGGCTGTATTCAGATGGTTAGTTTTAGAGTGGGTCTTAAATGTCCCCACAAAAACTAGGCTAACATCATTAAGTGTACATGATGTAACAGCTCCGTAAAGGTACTAATAGTGTATTAATTTTGCATTTAAATATTTCAAAGGTAGGGTTAGGGTGTATTAATTATAATTAACCTTGATTAAGAACAATAGAAGACCAGTAGAACATCCCCATTATGATATAAAAATAAATGTGTGTGATATCTGTTTTAGGAGGCAGTGGTGCAGTATGAACAGTATGAACAGGAAGTCAGAAACCTGCAGGGCATGATTGAAGATGCTCACCGTGTCATTCAGGACCAACCTGTGAACACCAGCAACATCCAAGAGCTGCAGGCACAAATTAATCATCATGAGGTGCAGTGTTATTTTAGTATTATTTATACTATTATAATATTTACTAATATTAATATCATAGTATTTATTAATATTTTGAATTATATTTTATTTTTATATTCTCAGTTTTCATTTTATGTCTTTGTCATTTTTATTATTATTTTTTAATGTTTCTATAAAGCTTTATTTTTATTTCAGTTTTAGTTTTAGTCATTTTAGCACTTCAACTTGCACAAAATTCTATTTATTTCAGTCACTTGCTAAGGTAACATTTCTAATTTTCATTTAAGTTTAGGTTTTTCATTTAATATTTATAGATTTTTTTATTTTTAGCTATATTTCAGTTGCCAAAAAATATTTTAATAGTTTTAGCTTTAGTTAACAATAGCAACATTGATAAGGTGTCGTGTATATTCAGCTCCACACTAGCTACATTTCCATCCGCCTATTTTTATGCTTATTATGGATTATAGCTAAAAAACTGGATGGATGGAAATGCCAAGATGTACATAAATTCTAAAAATGCACATAAAAAATGTATGTGCTCAATTGAGGCGTATATTTTTTTTAATCTAAAAAGATGACATGCGCATAAACTATGATGGAAACACATTTACTGAATAAATCCCTTGATGTGCAACAAAAAACTCACATGACTTTTCCTCAACAGAGGATTTAATTTGATAACTGGAGTTACCAGTTGACCAGTTTCATTGCAGAGCATCTCAAATGTTTGTCTAAAATATCTGAGCCAAAGTCTGTCATCAAAATAGTTGGATATAATTTCCACCCAGAACTGACACATTGCGATTATTATGTACGAAAAAGAGCCAGAGTGGCTTTCCAATTTGTAGCAACTTTAATTTTTATTAAAGATATTTTGCACCAATTTCCCAGCTAAATAACTAAACTAAATAATCTACTGTCATATTTGTGTTTATTGTTATCTAAACAGGAACTGGCCCAGAAAATCAAGGGCTACCAGGAGCAGATTGCATCTCTGAACTCCAAATGTAAGATGCTAACGGTGAAAGCTAAACACGCCACCACTCTCCTGACAGTGAGTGATGCAGAGGGTTTAACCGAGAGTCTGGAGGAACTTGACGGTGATGCTATTAAAAGAAAGTCCCAGTCACAAGTCTTGGTACGTACTTCTGAACATGGGCGCGACAGTATAATCGTGGGATAAGGAAACGAGGAAAGGAGTGTTAAATGTCTCAAAAAGTGATTGCTGTTTGTTCTTCTATTCTAAATAATTGTGTGCACTACAAAAATCACGTTTTAATCGTTTAATCAGAATATTTTTCTTGTATTAAAAATATACAATCATCCTTAAAACAAGGTAAATTTACTTGAGAAGCAAATGACATAAGATAATAAGACTTGTTACCCTTGAAAAGGTTTTTAATGCAAATTTAGGAAAAATGGATCTTAAATATCTTTACCTTCTATTTGAAATTTGAATGACTATAATAAGTATAGTTTTCGCCATGAAAATAGCCAAAGAAGCTGGCATGGCTTTAAAAAAAAACTTGCTTATTTAAAAAAATGTCTTACCTTATTGGCATTTCTTGTTTTAAGCATAAACCAAATTTAGGTCTAAAACAAGAAAAAAAAATTCTCTGAATGTATTCGTTGAAAACAAATCTTGCATTATCTTACACAGCTTTGCTTCTCTGGTAAATACAACTTGTTTCAGATATTTTTGCATGAAAAGAACTAAATCAAGAAAATAATGTTTTACCTGAACTGTTTTTATTTGCTCATCTCTCAGCGATCTTTGCATGTCATAATCAATTAACTTTACAGCTCTGAACTGATTGACTAATATCTTCTGCTTCGTGACTCTCTCTGCTTGTGATGCTGTCAGATGTCGGCTGGTCGCTGTCAGTCTCTCCTTTCTCCTGTGACAGAGGAGTCTGGGGAGGAGGGCACCAGCAGTGGGATCTGCTCTCCCGCTTTCTGTCGATCTCCCTCTCCTGTCACTAACACTGAAGCAGCCATTAGCAAGGTATTAGCAGTAATGTCAAAGCATTTGGCGCTTGATCTTATTTTTAGCAGACTTTTACCCTGCTGCTCTTTTGCAGTTTCACCCTAAATTTACTCAAAACTTTTTTAAAGAAAATTAGGTTTGGAATGGAAACCTAACATACTGTCTACTGAATAGTGTATGCTGTATACTGCATACTATTTATGAAATAGCAGTGCAGTGACTTTTTTAGCACATTAACATGATGTATTTTATTTTGCATTGTTTTCTCTTGGACTGTCCTTTATGTAGATGTCCATGGGAAGGCCCACTCTCACCAGAGCTCCCATCCAGGAGCTGTACAATCCCACGCTGGAGTCTGTAGCCAGTTTAGATGATCTTCAGCGCTCGTGGGAGACCCTGAAAAATGTGGTACGTTGGTCTTTTGTGTTCAACAGTCAGATGCAGCAGTATTTAAAATCTGGTCTTTAACTTTTGATTATCTTCATGTTTGCAGATAAGTGAAAAGCAGAAGACGCTCTACGAGGCTTTGGAGAAGCAACAGCGCTATCAGGGATCTCTACAGTCCATCTCTTCTAAGATGGAGTCCATCGAGACCAGATTAAACGAGCCCCCTATGCATGATCTCAGTCCTGACAGACAAATGGTCCTACATCAGGTGAGCGGATTCTAGATTTGAAGTTCTGAAAGATTTTCTCTGTTGCTTTTGCTCCAGCTGTAGACTACAGGAGCTGTATAAGAATATGGCTGCAAAACAAAACCAAAACCGTCATACTGCCATATTCCTCCAGAATCAGATGGAGGAAATTATCAGACTGCAGGATGATATAGATGGACTTCAGTCCAGCTTCACAGAAGAGCTGATGTCTGATGCCGTGGACTCGGACTCAGCAGATCAGTTGGCCATGCAGTCCACGCTCACTGTGCTGGCGGACAGGATGGCCACCATCCACATGAAGGCTTCAGGAAAAAGGCAACTTCTTGAGGTATACCTTAAATAATAATTTAATAATAAATAATTGTATTAATTGTATTACATTTTAACTCTTTAAAGATGCGCAGTAGATATTTATAGATGTTTATGGTGATGTGTATAGGAGCGACTGAGTGAACGTGTGGAAAAGCAGCAGCAGGCGCAGGCTTTACAGAGCTACCTGAACCAGGCAGACCAGCTGGACCAATGGCTGCAGAGCACTCGTGGCAACATCACTTCCTGCTCTCAGGACTCAGACATGGAAGAGCAACTCAGAGACTGTCAGGTTAGAGTGCCCCCTTCTGCCGAGTACTAAAATATATAAATATATTATTTATAATTTACTTTTTAATCTAAAAAAAGAAAATGTATTATTTTGTGTTACCTCACGACATTAAGGCCTGCTTTGTGTTTTTAAATGAATGTGTTTTCGTTAACCCCTCAGAGAACAGGAAGTTTTGTTATCTGTAAACAGCAGTATTAGAAGGCTTCTGAGCATTCAGATGGATTGATTCTTAAGCGTCTGTGGCACGAGCCGTAATCAGATTATGTAAATGCCTCAGCGTAGCACCGTTCACAGTTATAATGGCTCTTGAGGATATTAGAGGATTCCTGTGAAAGGATTGGTGCTCACTGGAATTCTGTCCCGCCTCTTATTGCATATTCACGAGGGTAGCTGCAGCATTGGTGATTACAAACTGGCAGATGTCCCGCTGCGAAACACCCTGAGTTTTTTTTTTAGAAGCATATGCAGTGTCTTGACACTTTGACAAGTGAATTTTGGATAAAATTTTAAGTACTTTTATACATTCCTGTTGTTATCCTAAAGAATGCATGTTTACTGGGAGCATGGCACGTGAGGGATTATGGATAATGTACAGTGCTGTAGGTGTTTGTAAGGTCCTGGAATGAGAACGGGCTGTGCAGAGCTGCAGAACCATGTTTGAGCTGGCCTCCCTTCTGTTGCTCCTGCAGAACATGCTGCTGGAAATCGAGGAGAAGGTGCTGGCTCTCTCCGAGCTCTCCAGACACAGTGAGAATCTTCTGCTGGAGGGCCGACCGGAGAACAGGGAGGACGCGGAGCAGCTCACCAGGAAATTGCGTACGCTGAAAGGCAGCCTGCTAGAGCTGCAGAGGATGCTGCAAGACAAGCAGATCAACATTCAGGTGGGACTTGACCTCTGAATCAAGGCTGGAAACTTAGACATGTTTGTTCTAGAGGGTCATTTGGGAACATTAAAAATTAAATATTACCCATTAAAAAGTACTCAGGCTAGATGTTTAGTACTATAGTACTTTGATATATGTCAAGATAATGAATCATGATACTTATGCATGTACCACATATAATTGTATTATATGGTACTCCAAGTTTCCTCAAGTTTCATGCCCAAAAACATTGTAATGGTACATAATAGTAATACATTTTATTTGATTATTTAAAATGGTTCACAGGTAAGAATAAAGATTTTTATTAAAAAAAAGCATAAAAGCAATAAAAACAATTTGTTTTTTACCTATTTTTAAAGTTTTTAAAATAAAATAGGTATTTTACAATGAAATAAAATCAAATTTTACATCATTATATCGCAAATAATATATACATAATATAATTTTTTCTTTTGGAGTCAAATGTGACCCAGACATGTTTTTTGTAAGATTCTCTGTGTCTTAAAGTGTTGTCTTTATGTCCTGCAGGCGACTTTAATTTGGGAGGAATTGAGAGGCCCTGAAAGAACATGTGTAATAATATATCACATCATAGGTGTTTTGCTTGTCACATGTGCAGAATAATTCAGCAGCACTGGGTCTGAATACTACAATCTCATGCATGGCTTCCTCTTTTCCTGCTGTTATTCACAAGAATATTGCGGAATATGAGAATGAAGACTGATGATTTGATTCATGATTGGATGATCTTTTGATTTTTTTTATTTTTTTTTATTGATTCAGTTCCAACAAGGTACTTTTGGTATTAAAGACTATTAAGCCACTGTAAGTACTCATGTTTGCATTTTCCCTCTCCTGAAGGCTTCCCTTCAAGAACCGTCAGACTCCAGTGAATCCGACTCCAGTCTCTCCCAGAGTCCAAACATGCAGGACTGGCTGGCCCAGGCCCGCTCCACACGCAGCCTACAGCACCAGGACACCCTCCAGAAACAGAAGGTAACATTTTACAAGAAGAACAACTGTTTTAAAAGACGAAACGATAGATCTAGAACTATCAACATTGTGTCCTCCAGTGGGACTGAACCTGTAGTAAGTTGTTTTAAATAAGAAAGCATCTACTAAATGAGGAATGATAATATAATGTTAATTCAGGAGCTTGAAGAGCAACTTGAAGAGCAAAAGAAGCTGTTGAAATCTGTAGCAAGTCGTGGAGAGGAAATACTCACCCAACAAGCATCACCCGTCAGAGCCAGGTATCATGAAACTGCATTTCTCTCTCACTGCTGCTCACTGTTTCCTATAATTTTTACCTCAAACTTTTACTGAATCTCGCTTTACATTTCTGTCTGTCAAATCTTCTGCAGTGCGACGGAGATCCTGTCCCCCGATATAGAGCTGGATGGAGACAGTCAGGCCGTGAAAAAGCACAGGAGGAAGAGATGGGAAAGTCTGAAAAAAGACATGGCCACTAAACTACAGCTCCTCATGAACACCCTGGAGCAAGACAGCAAGCAACCGGTACAATGATTACTTTACAGTCTCCACATAGCTGAAATGTAGAGTAGTTCATCAGGATTTTAGATTAAAATGCATATTTTAGGTCAGCAATTTTTAATCACCTTTCAACTTTTTTGCAGTTTGCTTAATTAGTTATAAAATGTGACATGAAATTCTAAAAGTGCATACATTTAAAGTAGTCCCTCAATTAATGAGTGTACATTTACAATGTATACTTGTATACAGTGAGTATACATTTACATTAATGCAATTAGCAGACACTTTTATCCAATGACCTTGGCATTCCTCTCATAAATCTATTTATCAATCTATGTTGCATACTACTATCAGTCTCTTTTTCATTATTTCTGTATTTGGGTTCTCAACTATCATTACATTTAAACTTTAACACTATTCTTTTTGCGGCATGGCTGCCTTCAGGGAATACTAAAATTCTTGCATAACTGGAGCACAGTTGTAATACTCGGAAACTCTCTTTGTTGGTGGAGTGTTTTGTGAAAGTTTTATATTTTCTAACAGTTTTACTCCAGAACTGCTTGTGTGAAGACTGCCGCCCCGGTTTATAAGAGAGAGACTCACGTCCAGGACAAGTCCAGCCTGATGTCCCTGCACAATGGATTCAGTCAGACAATAAAGGAAATGACCCCTCAGGTAGCATCATTATTATAAAACAGTTCTGGCTCTTTAATGCATACAGTTGTGACAGTTGTAACAACACAGTAAGTTCCTTAACAGCCTACACTTAGGCTAAAGAACTGTATTACTTGCTATTATAAACATTTACACCCCTTAACCATGGTAAAATCACTAAAATGCACAACCTATTGCTTAACTTAACAGCTTATTATATTAATATGTGTGTTGTTGGTGTACTGGTTAAACAGTATATAATGTGTGATTGTTTCTACAGGCCACAGAGCGGGAGGTCATTCTGATGGAGCAGCAGCTTTATTCAGCAGTCACAGCCTCTTCCTCTTGGGTGGATGATGTGGAGAACACACTGTTTTCTGGCCCTGCGCTGCTGGCGGAGAACGCTGAGACACAACTTTCCACATATGAGGTCTGAACTGAACTAATTCCTATGAGTCATCTTATTCGCCCACATTCAGTTCTTCAGATGTTTGTTTCTTATTAAAGACATTTTACACCAAACAATATAATATTATATAGCTTCATATACAGTAGTCAAGATTTGAAGTGGATCAAAACCTTTCATCAAAGTTCTTCTTAGGACAACTTAGTTCTTAGGACAACTTTTATTAACTTTTTTGATCCACTTCAAATTTTGACTACTATATATGACTTCTGGACAATAATGTAAACCTAAGAAACTTAAATTACTTTTAAAAATACATTTTAAATGATTAAAACTATTATCTATATTATTAAAGAATGTTTATGTTTTATATTATTTTAATAAAAAACAAAACATTTTAATTAGAGACAAAATCCAGGCTATTGCACCCTATGGGCCAGATTTACTAAACGGGGCAAATTAGCATGAGAGCGCAATTCCACAAATGGGCCAATGGGAGTGGCAAGTTTTGCGCATGATCTACTGCTGACGCACAAATTAAAGAACACAGATGCAGTTAAATCTTTTACATAATTACCAACGCAATCCAACGAGCAGCACAAATTAGCGTTGGGACGCAAATAAGCAGAGCTGATGCTCTCATCAGGTGTGGGTCGACACAGGCGCAACTTGTTATATGTAATCTGACAAACACGTACACATATAATATTGTTTATACATACATACATATATATATATATATATATATATATATATATATATATATATATATATATATATATATATATATATAGGCCAACATGGCTTGGCAAACGATATGTTCAGATAACGTCTTCCTCTGGCATTCCAAAGAAATTAATACAAGTGGAAAATATTTTCTCCCTTCCACCATGCGCTCTCTGTTCTCCTCCTGGCAGCAACAATTGCAGCCATGTCGCAAAATGGGTTAAGACATGCTTTTTCTGGGCGTTAAATAATGGCGCAAATACCAGTAAATTCACAAGCGCAAATATTAGTAAATTGCGTTTCGTGATTCATTTAAATACTCTCCTCCCATAAATTTTGCGTCTGAAAGGGAAACTCCTACAAATGCATATGCAATAAGGTCAGCCGCAAAAACAACTCAGTCCACGCCTTTTCAGCGCTAATTTTGCCCTGCGTGTCTTTAGTAAATCCTGACAGTAGTTTTTTAACGCCAAAAGAGGGTTTGCACTGGCGAAAGCTGTTAGTAAATCTGGCCCTAAATGTTTATATAAATGCTTAAGCACTTAAGCATTCCTAATAATGGGTATTATTTTAGTATTATTTATAATCTTTTATGGTGGTTATAAGTTTATAAACTCTTTAAAAATGTGACTCTTTGAGCGCTATTGAATGGATTTGTAAACACTTCTGATTGGCCATTGTGTTCACGCACTCAACGTATATGTCTGTGATTGGCTACAATGATCAACGCACGGGAGCGTTTGAAAGTACGCGGAAGTGTTTGAAAAGCGGTTTGAAAGCGGGACCGTTTGAAAGCAGGCGTCTATCAGCGGACCGGTCCAAGTCCATACCAAGTCAGAACTGAAATTTTAAAAATGTGATGCTTTGAAGTGTTGATCATTGTAGCCAATCACAGACATATCTGATGAGAGCATAAACACAGTGGCCAATCAGAGGTGTTTACGAATCCACTCAACAGTGCTCAAAGCATCACATTTTTAAAATTTCAGTACCGACTTGATATTGAAGTTGGTACATTTTTTATCATCACTTTTGACAACACTAGTAGCTTCATGCATTCTTTTATCAACATTTGAATGTAAGTTTCATAAAAAAAAAGCAACATTTTGAACAAAAAAGCTAAGAAAAACAACATTTTTGTCAAAGACTTCGTCTGGATCAGATTCAGAACGATGATCAAAGCAGAGTAGAGTAAAGTAGATCGAGTAGGTCACATCCATCAACACCCCCAAAGCTTGAACAATCCTGTACCTCTTCATGGGTTACTAATGCGTAAGCATCAACAGTGCATAATACTGCCAATAGTGAGAAGTAATACTATAGATAGAGCTGTAGAATTAAATCAATTTATATTTATAATTTATATCATTTATAAATATCTTATCTATATTTTTTGCTTGCCTCGCAGACATTGGGAAAAGAAGTGACAGAGGTGACCAGGGAGGTCAGTCACAGCCAGGGCCTGATCGGCGGCTCTGTGGGTCTATCTGAGGAAGAGCAGACCCTGATGAAGGACACTCTCGACTGTCTGTCCCGACGCCTGGGAGCCCTGGACTCAGCTCTGGACCACCGCTGTGACACCATGCGAAGCAGAATGCGGGAGCTCACGGTTTTCCAGGTGGGAATCAGGCTTGATGGGCGCCATTCAGTTGTGTATTTTAATTCAGCACTGCAACATCATCTTAGTTCCTGTTTCTTTTCAGACGGAGTTGCAGCATCTCTTTACAGCAATTAGTGAAAGCAAGTTCCAGGTTATCCAGAAAATGGCAGGAGTTCTTGACCACACAACAACTAAACAGCTTGAAGTAAGAAATGTTCATATTTGATTATTAACAAAGTTCCTTTAAGGCAAGTCGTTAACACTTTATAATAACTTTCATTAAAGGGTTAGTTCACCCAAAAATGAAATTTCTGTCATTAAGTACTCACCCTCATGTTGTTCCAAACCCGTAAGACCTTCGTTCATTTTCGTAACACAAATTAAGATATTTTTGATGAAATCTTTTTTTAATCTCCCATAGAAAACAAAGAAATGACCACATTCAAGGTCCAGAGAAGTAGTACAGACATCGTTAAAATAGTCAACGTGACTACAGTGGTTCAGCCTTAATGTTATGAAACGCAGACGTTCGAATGTATACACGGAAGCTCTGCACTGCGTTCACTGCATCAACTGCGTAGGAGACTGACAAGGAAGAGGAAAAACTTTTGAATAAAGTCGTTATTTTTGTTTTGTTTTTTGCGCACAAAAAGTATTCTTGTCGCTTCATAACATTAAGGTTGAACCACTGTAGACACATGGACTATTTTAACAATGTCTTTACTACAATTTTTCAACTTTAAGTTTTTCATCTAACTTTTATTTTAATTAACAAAAACTATTTAAATAGTTTGTTTTAGTTAACAATAACAACACAATAGTACAGTTATCGCTGTGTCACTTTTGTTCTGACAGACTATTGCAGAGGTAGAAGAGACACTGAAAGACTTTGAGCACAGAATCACAGAGCTGAAAGCCAGAGGGGCGGAGCTACACCCGGACCAGTTCTCCACCAATGAGCTGCTAAAGCTACAGGTACACGACCATTCATTAGCATCATCAACATGGGTGAAACAAACACTTTTACTATTACATGCACTTTTGTGCACTATTTTATTATAAAAAAGAGAATCAGACAATATAGCTCTAAAATATAGTGGTTAAGACCTGAAATACCTGGGTCTTCTCAAAGTTATCCATGTGTGTGCTGGACAGGATGCTTACGAGGAGCTGGTGATGACGGTGGGCTCTCGACGAAGCGGGCTAAACCAGAATATGGCACTAAAGAATCAGTATGAACGAGTTCTGCAAGATCTAATTGATCTGGTTGACACAGCCCAGGACAAGATGACCGCTGACCAGAAGATGATTGCCAGCTCAGTAGAGGACGTGCACAACCTTCTAGACAAACACAAGGTACACCAAACCTACATATGTCTTGTGTGTGTTAAAAATTTATGCAACATTACTTCATCACCTGTGCCCAAATTTTTCATTTCCAGGAATTTTTCCAAGGCTTAGAGTGGCACATGGTCCTCACCGAGACATTCTACAAGAAAATTAGTGCCTTTGTTTTGCCACGTGAGCGTCAGACTCTAGAGGAGACGCTAGCTCGCGCTCAGGATGTGCTTAAGCAAGCGCACAAAAAAGGAGTTGAGCTTGAGTGCATCTCAGAGGTAACATTATTTTAATTTTTACACACTATTGGTCAAAAGTTTGGGGCCAGTAAGATTTCTCACATAAGACAAAAGTCATTTTCAATGTTACAAAAGACTTAAAATAAATAAATGCTGTTTTTTTTTTTTTACTTTCTCTTCATCAAAGAATTAATAGAATTCTCATGGTTTCCACCAAAATATTAAGCAGCATAATTGTTAATAATAATAAGAAATGTTTCTTGAGCAGCAAAATCAACATGTGACATACTTATCTGTTTGTATGACTTTATCAGACATGGAGTCGTCTAGTTTTGGACTATAAGACCCTGTACCGTTTGCTTGAGGCTGTGGAGGGCAGTCTGCCGAGCGTCGGCCTGGTGGAGGAGACAGAGGAGAGACTGAATGAAAGAATAGAGCTCTATCAGGTACATAATAAAGTAAAGAATCCTCAGGCATGTTAAAATGAGATGCCTGGAGTAACTTGCCAACATGGGTATGACTGATATATTAGGATAGATAATCTAATAATATCAGACTAACTGTATATGATCAATTTTCCAACCTGATCTTCTATTATCTCCACCTAAGGCCCTGAAGGCGAGTCTGATGGAGCACCAACACAAGCTGCATCAGGTGCTGGAGGATGGAAAGCATCTTCTGTCATATGTGAGCTGCTCCAGCCTGGAGAACCAGCTCACTCTTTTGGGCGAGCACTGGCTCAACAACACCACCAAAATCAACAAAGAGCTACAGAACCTGGACTCCATCCTGAAGCACTCAACCAGGTCAGGAGCTAAGTTTCAGATTGAAATTCATTGTTTTATTGATTTTATTCCATAATCTTTATGGTGATATGTGCTTGTCGTTTGTCACAGGTATAAGCGTGAGTCTGTTGAACTGAGTCGCTGGCTACAGGAAGCTCTCGAACGCTTGGAGTTCTGGAACACACAGACTGTTGCTGGTCCTCAGGAACTGGAGACTGTTAAAGACCAGCTGTCTGCTTTTCTGGTTAGTCAGGCGGTCTTAATGTTAAGAAATCACAAACATGGGATGTGTGTGGGATGTTGATGCATTTGGTCACCAGAAGAACCATACTGTGGCTCACAAAATGCTGATGATTTTGATTTTTGTTTTGTTTATTTATTTTTTTTTATTTACTTATTTTTTTGTGTAATTATTTATTTCCTTGCATGTCCATAAGGAAGTAATTCTAAAAACTATAAAATACAGGCAGTTCCATGTGTGGTCTTTTCTTCTGTTCAGGAGTTCAGTAAGGAGGTGGAGACTCGCTCTAGTCTAAAGGCCTCAGTGCTGAACGAGGGAAACCAGCTGCTCAGACTGAAGAAGATGGACACTACGACTCTGCGGTCTGAACTCGCCCGTCTGGACTCTCAGTGGTCCGAACTACTTGCCCGCATTCCCATAGTTCAAGAGAAACTCCACCAGGTACAGACCAGCACTTCTGTGTATGCTGTTCTCTACACAGGCTAATCTGCTCCAACAAATACGATTAGTTTTATTTCTGAGGTTTCTAGTTCCTGTCTGATCTTTTTTAGTTTATTGTCTTTTAAAGATATATTGTTCATTTGTTTTAGTCTCAGATGGATAAGCTGGCATCCCGTCACGCTATCGCTGAGCTTGTGAACTGGATTTCATTGATGGAGAGAGTGATAGGAGAGGATGAGGAAAATCTCAAAGGGGCTGTTGGGTCAAAGGTCATCCAGGAGTACCTGCAACGATACAAGGTGACATAATTTTTCTGTTTTACCCCTGTTAGAGTCAACAAATGTATAAGTGGGTGATTCTTTTCCAAATTACTGCTATTTGGACTGGATTTTATGGCGATAGTCAGAAGTATGTCTACATAAGTCTAATTACTATGAATGTATGTTTGTGTGAAGTGCATGTTTTTATGTACTGACTATTTTCTCTGTGTTGTTTTACTCTACTTCCTGTAGGGCTTCAGAGTGGACGTCAACTGCAAACAGCTCACTGTGGACTTTGTGAATCAGTCAGTGCTCCAGATTAGCGGTGCAGATGTGGAGAGCAAACGCAGTGATAAGACTGATTTCGCTGAGAAACTGGGTGCCATGAACTGCCGCTGGCAGATACTGCAGACACACATCACAGAGAGAGTAAGACTTCAGATCATACATCTGTACACTCCTCAAACAGACTTTTTGAAGATAATTTTATTCTGAAATATTATACTTTTAAGAAATTTAAGATTACAATTTTTAAAATCTCTCATTGCACTGATTAAATGTTAAATGTTTGCAATTCAGAATCACCCTTAAAAAAAGATTTTGTAGCAGTATGATGACACAGGAATGATTAGAAATGGCATTACCATTTTTATGTGCCACTAATTTTACTTATTAAATAATTTATTGTCAGGTTAATACAGTTCATTGTGATTCTATAAGTTTCAAGAACAGGATTTATTAATTATCACTTATATACATATAATATATATATATATACTGATTTATAATTTACTTTTTTTGTTACTGTTTGGTATATAATGATTGTACTATAAAATAGAATGAATGTGTCATTTGTTACATTTAATTTTTGTTGCTTTAGGTGCAATATCTGGAAGGCTTGTTGGCACACTGGGTTGAATATGAGAGTAAAGTTCAGGGTCTTCAGGCATGGCTCAACGCTCAGGAGGACAGACTCAAGAGAAAACACAGGATTGAGAATTTATCCTCCGTACAGAACGCACTCAAAGACTGTCAGGTTCGTCTGTTTAACCAGACACATAGTCTTATTTTATTCAACATGACCTCTGTGAGGTAGCTTTCCCCACCACTGGAATACAATTTTTTTGTTATTTTATCTCACATGTAACAGGAAATGGAGGAGATGGTGAAGGAGAAGGAGAGAGAGCTGGAGAGAGTGGAGGAACAAGCCTGTGCTCTTGTCCAAAACAAGACAGACGAGGCTTGTGGTGTTGTCATGGAGTCTCTACAAGCCCTGAATAACACATGGGCCAATCTGGACCACCTGGTATTACTATTTATTTCATTTGTATTTCATTTTAATTAGACCATAATTTAATGGTAAAAGGTTTTGAACAAAAATGTATTGATGTATTTATGTTTTTGTTTGTCTCAGATCGGGCAGCTCAAGATCAGCCTGAAATCTGTCCAGGACAAGTGGAGTCAGTACAAACAAGCGTCTGAAGAGATCAACGGCTACCTGACGGAGGGACGCTACTCTGTGTCCCGCTACCGTCTGCTTACGGGATCTCTGGAGGCTTCACGGCTGCAGGTGGAGAGTCTACAGGTAAATCAAGTTCCTGTTTATCTATTACTCTGCAAATTATCAATCTGAAGTGGAAAAATGACTCTTATTCTTTCTTCTGATATCTTTAGAACCTGCAGGAGGAGCTTGAGAAACAAGAGAGCAGCCTGAGAAAGTTCGGATCAATTACACATCAGCTTCTGGAGGAATGTCACCCGTCTGTGTCTGACACTCTCAATAACACACTAAAAGACATCAACGCCAGGTGCATGTGGTGCTAAATTTGATTCCTCTTCAGTGTCCTTTTTATTCTTTCTGTCAGTACAACCCATTTGCTTATCCATATACATAGAGTGCTGCTCAAAAGTTTGAAATTATTAATATTTTTGTATAGCTTTTGAAAGAAGTCTCACTAAGGGTGCATTTATTTGATCTAAAATACAGTAAAAACTGTATTATTACTATTTTCTGTCATTTTTGATCAATTTAATGCATCGTTGCTGAATGAACCTATTAATAAAAAAAAAAATAAAAAAAACAACTAACCTATAAAATTTTTTTTTTTTTTTTTTTACTTTTTTACATTGAAGGCATGTATTTACTAATTATTAATGAATCTTGACAAACTAACAAAAAAGTACCAAAAGGTGCAATGACAATTTAGTGTTTTTTGGACATTAATCATGGTAGTACTATGATATTTTTGGAAGTATCTTGGAAAAACATGTAAATAGCATGGTAAAATAATATGGTAATCTTTAAGTGAAGCTGAACCTGTAATGTCAATGTCTTATGCATTTGTGTTTTGTGGTATTCAGATGGAACAGTCTACAGGAGGAGATTGTGGAGCGTCTGAAGAGCAGTAAGGGTCTCCTGCAGCTGTGGCAGAGCTATAAGGACCTTTATGGACAGAGCTACTCCAGCGTCCAGACACTCGAGGAGAGAGCAAACCAGATGCTCAAGACAGCCAGCCACAAAGACATCACTGAGGAGGAAGTATCCACCTGGATTCAAGACTGTTCTGTGAGTGAAACTCAGATTGTCTGTCCGTGTGTGCATGTGAATATGATTATGTGGTTGCACTTCACAATAAGGTTTCATTTGTTAACATTAGTTAATATGAACTAAGACTTATACTAAGACATGAACAATACTTTTACAGCATATACATTATTATTCTACAGCATTACATTATACGTTTTAGAGGGGTAACCATGAGTTAGTTAAGTATAATGTATCACAGCTGTGGTTATAGTTGTGTATGAAACAGTGTAATTAATTGTAATGTGTAGAGTGATGTTTTATATATACCATTATAAAGCATTATGAATATCTAGATGATTTATAGCTCTAAATCTACCTCTGTAGAATGGTCTTTAGAGTGTGCATTAGTGCACTAATCATAAATTCTGAACAGCAACTACTTCTGTTAAGTTTTATGTTTTATATTCACCCACATGAGAATGTAGAATCCATTTCAAGTTGTATTTCCTCTCATCCCATGTTCCTTCAGGAGCTGCTGCGCTCTCAGGCTCCTGTCCAGGCATCTCTGCAGGTTTTATTGGAGCTGGGAGAGCAGCTCAAACAGCAGGTGGACACATCGGCTGTGGCCTCCATCCAGTCTGACCACCTGACTCTCACCCAACGCCTCAGTGCCGTGGAGCAGAGCTTGAGCAGACAGCGGGTTGCGCTGCAGGTGAGTGGAGATAATCAGAAATACCAGAGTGGTTCAGTGTGTATGAGTTTGTTGTAGTGTTTGATACTGAGGGTTTTTTATTTTCTTCCCAGGCTGGAGTTCGGGACTATGAGAAGTTTAACGAACAGTTGGACTCTTTGTCCCGCTGGATTGTGGAAGCTGAGGAGGTTCTGAAAGGCCAGGATCCCAATGGTTCCTCTGACCAGTCACTGATCTGGAACCGCATGGAGGAACTCAAGGTATGCAAACCTGAATGGACAAATTATGCTGAGATAGGAATTTTTTTAATGCTAATATATAGAAATCAGGGTAGTGTTGTTATTGTTAATTAAAACTATTAAAATTGTTTTTGTTAATTGAAATAAACCTGAAATAAAATGTTTTTTTTTTTTTTTGTGCAGAAACAAATGCTGAAGTTCAGCAGTATGTCTCCTGACCTGGAGAGGCTGAATGAATTGGGTTACAGACTCCCTCTCAACGACTCTGAGATCAAACGCATGCAGAACCTCAACAGGAGCTGGTCCACCACCTCAGCTCAGACCACTGAGAGATTCAGGTTAGCTCCAGCTACTTATGAAAAATACTTCATTCTCATAACCCTTTCTTAACCCTGTAAATCCTGACAAATAAAGTAATAGTCAGAAATTTTTTTTTTTTAAATGAAACAATTTATTAAACCTTTAGACGAGCTCTAAAAAAAATCTGACCAAAAAGTAATATGAAATTCTGAAGCTCTGTAGTTTTTATTGTGGGGGGCAAAACATATAATGCAATGCAATACAGTGATGATTGAGAGGTGAGCAAATAAATGTTACTCAAAAGCCTGATGATGATTGTTTAATGATTGTTTTTTTTTTGTTGTTGTTGTTTTAAATGATATAAGCCTAAGTTGATTATGTCCAGTAAATGTTCTTGAAATACTGCCAACAATATAAAAGTTATTTACTTTATAAAAATCAGTAAATATTTCACAGCAAAAAGACCTGAAAGTGGCTGTTTTTACTTTCTAAAAAAGTATAAACTATCAATCATGTTTTGATCATGTTTATCATTTAGTGGCCTTAGAAATGTGTGTATTAAAGGGTTAGTTCACCCAAAAATTAAATTTATGTACTCACCCTTGTGTCGTACCACACCCGTGAGACCTTCTTTCATCTTCAGAACACAAATTAAAGATATTTTTTATGAAATCTTTTTATCCCCCATAGAAAGCAACGTAATTTCCGTCATTCAAGTTCCAGAAAGGTATTAAAGACATCGTTAAAGTAGTCAACATGACTACAGTGGTACAGTGGTTCAAATACTTTTTGTGCACAAAAAAAAAAAATAATGACTTTATTCAACAATTTCCTCCCTACCCTGTCAGACTCATATGCAGTGAACGCTTCCCTGTTGGCCAGCTCCTAAATCAGCATCACGCATGTGACGTGGTGCTCATGTAAACAGCCTCGCCCAATACTGAGCCAGCGTTCGGACGTAAACACGGAAGCGCTAAACTGCGTTATTTTTGTTTTGTTTTTGCACACAAAAAGTAATCTCGTCACTTCATAACATTAAGGTTGAACCACTGTAGTCACGCTGACTAATTTAACAATGTCTTTACTATTTCTCTGGATCTTGAAGGTGGTAATTACGTTGCTTTCAGTGAGGGATAAAAAAAACCCTTGGATTTCATCAAAAATATCTTAATTTGTGTTTGGAAGATGAATGAAGGTCTTACAGGTTTGGAACGACATGAGGGTGAGTAATGACTGACATACATTTCATTTTTGGGTGAACTAACCCTTTAGACTTTTTTTGAGTTAAATCCCCATCTTTATGTAAAGACCGTCATGGGAATATACAATATACTGTTGTAGATATTAGGGAAAGACCTGGTAATCTACCCTGGAAAAAAATCATTCCCAGGAAAATTCATAGACAGTCTCTCGTGTATGAGATGGCCATTATAATCACTAAGAGTCAGATACGACTGAAATGGTTAATGAATAAATGAAATAGTAGATATTGTCAAGTGTCTGTTTACCTTCTAAAGTATGTGAATTCTCTTCTCAGTAAACTTCAGGCCCTCATACTACAGCAGCAGACATTTCTGGAGAAGTGTGAGACGTGGATGGAGTTCCTGGTGCAAACGGAGGAGAAACTTGCTGTGGAGATTTCTGGAAACTTCCAAAGCCTGATGGAGCAGCAGAGAGCTCATGAGGTGAGCTGTGTGACTTAAGACATACAAAAGCAATTTAGGTGTCAATCACGCATTTCAAATCTTGTCTAGATAGTAATAAATGACCAATGTGAATAAACAAAGCTGTATTTGTCTGTTACAGCTGTTTCAGGCAGAGATGTTCAGCAGACAGCAGATCCTTCACTCCATCATCAGCGATGGACAGCAAATGCTAGAGCAGGGACAGGTGGACGACAGGTGAGGGACATCATCATCCGATATGTGCTTATACAAGATATCAGCATACTTTATAATACGTGCTTGTATTTGAAACTCATGGTGACCATATTTCCAGAGATGAGTTCAAGCTGAAGCTGGCTTTGCTCAGTAACCAGTGGCAGGGGGTGGTGAGACGCGCACAGCAGCGACGGGGCATCATAGACAGTCTCCTGCGTCAGTGGCAGCGCTACAGGGAGATGGGGGAGAAACTTCGGAAATGGTTGATGGAAGTGTCCCATCAGGCCGAGACCCTGCAGGCAGGCGCACCTGTTCCACTACAGCAGGCACGAGCCATGCTGGACGCAGTTCAGGTAAATATCCTTTGACCTCTGAGAACTTCAAATGTAACCTCCACACCACACAACTGAAATAAAAATTTATAAAACCTACATAGACGTATTTAAAAAAAAAAAAAAAAGAAAGAAACTACATTAACAGTAACTAATAAAAACAGTAACTAATAAAAATGACAAAGACTAAAAAATTACTAAAATGAAAACAAACAAAATAAAATTCAGAATATTAAAAAACTATAATAGCATCTCAATTATGCTAAAATAACACTGCATTAATATAATTTGCAATATATATAATACATTAATATAATGTGCAAACAGGCCATCCCTACCACACATACATGTGCAGAGAGTGAGCTTGGACTTCCTTGCTCAATGATGATAAGTGCCTTATTTCTTCTAAACCATAAAGAGATATTTGTGGGCATTCTGTAGGCGAAATTGAATGGCTTGCTCACATTGCGCTTTAATTAAAAATAAACTGCAATTTATATAGAGGGATGCATTTTTGTGCATACAGACGTTTTTTAAATCCTTCATAGCAACATATAGGATGTAAGTTCACATTTAGGATCATTATACGCATGCCTTTCTAAACTAGGCCCCAGGTTCACATCAGGGGCATTTCTTTTGAGGAGGCAAGGGAGGCAGTGTCTCCTCAAAAAACTGGATGAGAAAATAATCGATATTACAAACAAAAAAACAAAACAAAACATATTACTAAATGTGACATTAAAAAGTGTAAAAGTCACTCATTTTTATAAAGTAACAGTGTCCAACAGCGACACCAGCAGGTGAAGTTACAGTGGGAGGCTTGCCTCCTCTGTCCCCATTGACTTAAAACAGACACCCTAATGAGTGCAGTGGGTTTAGTCGGGGGTAATTTAGAATGAACGAGGGGAAAGTCACGTGAGAGGAGGCAATGCCTCAATCACGCTTTGATTGGATATAATAGGTTATGACTGGATATGATTGGTTCACGCGATAGATCCCGCCTCTTGTTTTCGTGCATGTTCTCATCAGCCTGAATGAAGACAATGGGAAGACTAATTAAAAAGTAAGTAAACAACTCATTTCACTGCTTTGTCACGTCAAAATCATGTCAAAATCAAACTTGAAATGGCCTGAAAACATAATGACTGTGGGAGTTTTTAGTGAGCAATCAGCTTAGTGAAATTAAAGGTACATCTTTGTGTCTGTGACCGGTGTATTACTGCCTTTAGTTATTATGTTGGAATACATGTAATGTGTTCCATGTGTTCCAAATGAGTAAAAACACTAAAAAAACAAAAAAAACAAAATAGAATTGTATTTGGTCTCTCTTTTTTATGTAATGTTTATTTAACCAGGAAAATTAAAAATAACGAACATAAATTTACATTTGATATACAGTATATATATAAAAAAAAAAATGTGAGGACTACTGGTTCAGATTTTGTGACGGCTGTTAGCAACCTCTGCTGATGCTCTGTTGTTTCTGCAGCTGAGGGAGAAGGTTCTGCTGAGGCAGCAGGGCAGTTACATCCTGACGGTGGAGGCAGGGCGACAGCTGCTTCTGTCTGCTGATACACGGGCCGAGGCGACTCTACAAGAGGAGCTGCTCAACATACAGGAGCGTTGGAGACAAGCCAACGTTCGCCTGGAGGAGCAAAAGAAAGAGCTGGCCGTCCTGCTCAGGGTAGAGTTCTTTATGTCACAGCGCCACCTGTTGACTTTATTTGCATGTCTGCATCATTTTAATGATTTTTTTTTCTTTCAAAAAAATTCTTCCAAAAATTGATTCATTTTAGTTTTCCTAGAGGAAAATTTGATGAATTTTTTGTTATTGCTTGTGTTTAAATAAGTATAGCTACTAAATATAAAATTATTAAAGTAATTATATAAATATATTTATATAAAAAGTGATATAAATAAATGATAAATTATATTATAAACAAAAATATAAATATTAAATAAGAATAAGAATAAAATATTAAAATAAAAAAGTTAAATTATAACACTATTATTAGTTAAATTAGGGTGTTTTAGTTTAAGATAATTGTGGAGTTAGATGCTGTCAGGCTAAATTTGTCAAAAATTGCTTTGTTATACTTCCATATCATTCCTTTTTAATTTTTCTCTCAGATAACGCATTTATTGTTCAGTGTTGTACCAAAGACTTCAGTTCAACCAATCATTACATAGAATTGGCTTACAAGACTGATTTGTTTGTAAATCAGTGGTCACTAAATTAGTTTAGCACTGCGTGATACTATAATGTATGTTCCCAAAAAACATTTTACTTAATTCAAACTCTGTGTAGGATTGGGAGAAATGTGAACAAGGTATCGGTGGATCTCTGGAAAAACTGAGAGCATTTAAACGACAGCTTTCCCAGCCACTCCCAGATCGCCATGAGGAGCTGCAGTCTGAACAAATGCGCTGCAAGGTATGCAAAGTTCAGATTCACTATGGAAAAAATGAATAACAATGAACTGAGGGAAAATATTTTTTATATTCCTTTCAGGATCTGGAGAGCACGTTTGATGGCTGGAAGGAGGATTTGACCCATCTGACTGTGTTGCGGGAGTCTCTGTGCAGTTACATCAGTCCCGAAGATCTGCGTGTGCTGCAGGAACGCATTGAACTCCTGCACCGTCAGTGGGAGGAGATCTGTCATCAGGTACAATGGCCTTTAGGTGGTGCTGTTTTACTACATATGCCCATTATTGTTGGTGCAGGTGACATTTTCATATCATCATAGGCACTTTCATATGGATGGTATCTGTGCGCCATAAGGTTTTAAAACACATACACAGATATTCTTCAAAAACATATTCTTATAATTAAATACAGAGAAAATAGAGTAGATATTTGCTGTGCAGCTTTAGTTAAATTTCCTTTTTCAAACATTACTGCATCAGAGTATGTTTTGCAAAATATACTACCATATGTTTTTTGCAAGTAGAGAGTAATACAAAGCACTAGCATTTAGCTTAAAGTGAAACTTAAATGCAAAGCAAGTATGATTTTTTTTTTCTTGCTCACTCTTTGTGGCATCCGGTGCGTGAGCTGAGACACCACAGGATGTGAGTGAACGTTTGATATGTCAGGACAGATTTAACTGTAGGTATATACATACACACTGTCAGAAACTCTTCTCTCATGCTGAATTTTTTCATGATGCTCTGGTCTGACATTTTTCTTTTTCTTTAAAGTAGTTTTGGATATGCGTAACTGCGTTTTGTTTATACTTTAGTTTTGCACATTATGAGGCTACAGAAATACGCTGTGGCTCAATTTTGGATTTAAACTGCCTAAATTAAGCGTAAATGCCCAGATATATTTGTAATTACTGAAGGACTATGTTTTTGTGCATTTGTCTGTGCAGTTGTGTCTGCGCAGACAGCAGATGAGTGAGAAGCTGAATGAATGGACCATCTTCAATGATAAATACAAGGAGTTGTGTGAATGGCTGACGCATATGGAAAGCAAAGTATCCCAGAATGGAGACATCAGCATCGAAGAGATGATTGAGAAACTACGAAAGGTAACATTCTTATCAATTATAATTGTATATTATTTTATTTCATACAGTATTATATGTACAGTATTTTAAATTATATATAATAATGTATAATAAATTACATTATAATTTAAATGATAATATTCATAATTAATTGTATAATTTTATTTTATTTCATTTTACTTTATTGTTTTACGAAAGTTAAAGTTAGGTTTCCCCAATACCTTAATATAGCATTTACAACTGTAGCTCATATGGTATTTTTGAGAAAACTCCATTGTAACCCCTTTTTTGGATGAGGTGTTTGTAACAACATAACGATAGCCACTTCTTCAAAAGCAACTAGAATTTAACTGAATAGTATAAACTATAACTATAAACTTCTAAACTGCAATGAGGAACTTTGTGCTTATCCATGTCTCTGTCTAACCACAGCACTGTCTCTCTGTCTCTCAGGACTATCAGGAGGAGGTGGCGGTGGCTCAGGAGAATAAACATGAGCTCACGCAGCTGGGTGAACGATTAGCTCGGGCCAGTCATGAGAGCAAAGCCTCTGACATAGAACACAAACTCAGTAAAGTCAGCGAACGCTGGCAGCACCTGCTCGACCTCATGGGGGCCAGGTAACACACCACATTGTGGATCAGTTGGCATTATCCTCACTATTTAGTCAGAATTACTTTAAAATGCTGGAGCGCACATGCTGCAGCCATGTTGAGCCATGGTGCTCATGAGGGAGATGCAGGTTTGAATCCGCATTGTGCTGAGATTACTGTACATTTCCTCTCCCTACCTCAAAAGCCTCCTGTTTTTTAAATAATATATAATATCAATTTGACTATTAAATGATTTTAGTATAAAATAGTATGCTGTATATAGGTGTTGAACATTTCTTTGTTTATACAGGATGAAGAAGCTACGGGAGACTTTAGTGGCCATTCAGCAGTTGGATAAGAACATGAATAGTCTACGCACTTGGCTCGCCCACATTGAGACCGAACTGTCCCGTCCCATCGTCTACGACACCTGCGACTACCAGGAGATCCAGAGGAAACTGGATCTGCAGCAGGTACAGATGATGCATTCAAAACTAAACGTGTTAAGTTTATGCATTTACTCTGGATAAAACATTCTTTTTGTTCTTCGTCCAGGAGCTGCAGAGAGACATCGAGAAGCACAGCACAGGTGTGGCATCTGTGCTGAACCTGTGTGAGGTTTTGCTGCACGACTGTGATGCCTGTGCTACGGATGCTGAGTGTGACTCCATCCAGCAGGCCACACGCAGCCTGGACCGCCGCTGGAGGAGCATCTGTGCCATGTCCATGGAGAGGAGACTCAAGTATGACCAGCTGATGAAGCTCATACACATAGTTTGTTTGTATACTAGCATACTTGTTACTGCATACTATGCTCTCTTTACTATATACTACCTCTTTTTTGTGCGTTCAGTAAGCAGCTTTTTTGCATTGTAGTGTCATTTTATTTAAAATGTGTAAATTATAATATGGTTGATATTACAACCTGATTTCTGGTTAGATCATCACTCTCAAAATGTAAGGTCAAATTGGGCTCATTGCATTGTGGGATAAAGCGTGCTCACTTGTACCCTGCACATTTTGACAAGTGCATCAGGTCACCTTGGGTTATCTACTCAGAAAAATATGCATACTGTCCCCAGGATGCATACTGCAGAATGTAGTATGAGTAGTATGCCTTGTGTTATTTTAGTATTATTTATATGCTATTATAGTATATTATTATTTTGAATTGGCTTTTATTTTTATATTTTCCATTTTCATTCCATTTTCAAGTTTTAGTAATTTTGTTTTATTTTTATTTTTTACTTTGATTTATTTTTATTTCAGTTTGGTTTTAATAATTTGAACATATTTTTATTTCAGTTAGTTGCCAAAGCAAGCAAGTTTAAGTTTTCTATTATAACAACAATAGCACCACTGAATATGTGTTATGTATCTGTTAAATAACAATTAACCTAAACATAATTGTGCTCATTCGAAAGGATTGAGGAGACGTGGCGCCTCTGGCAGAAGTTTCTTGATGACTTCTCGCATTTTGAGGAGTGGCTCTCGATGTCTGAGAAGACAGCCGCACTGCCAAACTCTTCAGGTGTCCTTTACACTGTTGCCAAAGAGGAGCTCAAGAAATTTGAGGTGAGATTCATTCAAACTAAATGAAGGTAATATTAGTGAAAAGATTTATATCAACACTCATTTCTGTGCTTTTACAGACATTCCAGCGGCAGGTGCATGAAAGTTTGACGCAGCTGGAGCTGATCAATAAACAGTATCAGCGACTGGCACGTGAGAATCGCACTGACGTGGCCTGTAGTCTGCGAGAAATGGCCCACAATGCCAACCAGCGCTGGGATAACCTACAGAGAAGAGTGTCCTCGGTCCTACGCAGGTTAAAGGTACAGAGCCATTTGATCAGTTTAACATTTAAACTAAAATAAGACATTAATCAATGTATATTATACTAACACAAATCTGTGAAAAGAACTTATTTTATATTCATACTAATAAAACATTCCATTTATGTCTAATAACTGCTTATCAAAATAAGATTAAGTTAAAGTTAAATTAAAGTTAATTTATCAAATGCATAATAGTATCCAGCAATAATTGTAACTAATTTTTTTTAACTTAAACTATAGACATGAACAAAGTATTCATGTCTGTGCATTCAGCATTAAAAGTTAAATATTTTGTATTAAAATATAGAACAACTAAAGAAAAAAAAAATCATGATAATACATGAGCTCTTTTTTATTTTATTTATTTTTAGATGATATAAGGTGGATTATTTAAAATTTAAGTTTAAATAAATAGTATTATAAAACTTTTAAATATTGTAGTAGTAATAAAATCATTATTATTATTATTATTATTATATACATAATATAATTATCCATAAAAATGATTAATAAAATATAAAATTTAAAACATTTAAATTATAATATACATGTTTTATTAATGTTTAATTTATATAATTACTATTAAAATATTTTTTAAAGCATATGTAAATGATTTATTATTAGTATTATTTTTTAAATTAACCTTGCAGTCCATTTGGGTAAATACAAGTGATCTTTTACTCTGAATCTGTTTTTTGATCACAAAACATTTTTTATGCCCACCACAGCACTTTATATGTCAGAGGGAGGAGTTTGAGACGGCACGAGACTGTATCCTGGTCTGGCTGACTGAGATGGACCTGCAATTAACCAACATTGAGCATTTCTCAGAATGTGACGTCCAGGCCAAAATCAAACAGCTGAGGGTATGTATCTGTTCTTTAGAACTGCATATTCTCTTGTGTCGTTCTCTTATGACGGTTTTCTGCTCTATCCAGGCATTCCAGCAAGAGATCACTCTGAACACAGCCAAGATTGACCACATATTCCAGCAGGGTGAAGCTCTTCTAGAAAAGAGTGAACCGATAGATGCTGCTGTGATCGAGGAAGAGCTTGAAGAACTGCAGCGTTACTGCCAGGAAGTGTTTGGACGTGTGGAACGCTACTACAAGAAACTTATCCGATTACCGGTACATTGAATACATCAGATGCCTTTTCTGACTTTTCTTGCACTCTTTTACATTCATTTTACATTCATAATTTTTTTTATCCAGCTCACAGACGAAGAACATGATGTTTCATACTCGGACCGGGAGTTTGATCTGGACGAACCTGCTGACGTGTCCAGCTTTCCGTGGAGCGAGCGTCTGGGTGACGGTTTTCTGTCCCCTCTGCCCTCCTCCAGTCGGTCTGCGTCGCTGGCTGCTCCTCTGCGGGCCGAACGCTCGGGTCGAGACACTCCGGCCAGTGTGGACTCTATCCCTCTAGAGTGGGACCACGATTACGACCTGAGCCGGGGTTTGGAGAGCGCCAGCAGAGCCTTGTCCTCCGAACCAGGAGATCAAGGAGAGGATGGATACCTGCAGGGCTCAGCATCTGCCCTCTCAGGTCAGTGTAGGCTCTTTAGTCCAATAAACACATAAGAGAGAATAAGCAAGGGATCCAGACAGTTGTTATTGCAAAATAAACACTGATAGAGTGATTGGGACCCCCCCGACACGAAGCGACGGTCATTGTTGGGAAATAACTGACCTCGGAATGCCGCGACTGACCAATCAGAATCAAGCATTTCAGAGAGTCGTGTAATAAGAGAATTTAAATGAAACCTGTGAGATTGACCTGAAAAGTTTTTAGTGTGGTTCAGCACTCAATGTTTGTACTGTATGCATGTATATGTTTCTTTCAGATGTAGTGATTCCAGAGAGTCCTGAGGCATTTCTAAAACTTACTGAGCAAACTCTGAGGTCCAGCGCTGGTAGGCAACAGCTGTCACAGAAATCTGGGACTCGCTTACTAGTCTGTTGCCTGATCTTTAGTTTCTACTCACAAACCTAATCAAAGCACAGAGACGCGTGCTGCGACCATCGGCTGTATTTTCTAACCCTTCTCTTTTGATTTGTGTTGTTTCACACAGTATAATCAGTTTTCCAGTGTTTGCATGTAGTGTCACAGGTTGATGCCCACTAAGTTCACTATGGTGTTCATCCTTGGTTTCTAATGCTTTTGGATTTCCAAATCAACAGCATTACTCACAGTATTTTACAATCAGAGCAGACTGAATTACAAAAAATGCAAATAAACAATTGAAATTAAAAATCTAATCCATTTAAATTGAGTGTTTACTCTTTAAATATTAGTGGTCGACTGATATGGGTTTTTTAATGGCCGGTGCCGATATCTCGAGGTTCACAAGGGTCAAAATGGGAGAGAATTTTATTTTTGGACCATTTATTTATTTTCGACATTATTTTCATGACAATAAAACACATCTCATTACTGTTAAACATGCATATTTTTTGGAATTAGATTCACATTGCTGTTGTACATTATTTTTCACTGCATTACAGCAAATACAGTAATACAAGGATTTTTGTTTCAGTGTTATTTTAATATTAAGTATACATTTTTATATTATTTATTAATATTTTGAATTGGCTTTTATTTTTATGTTTTCATTTTGTAGTCATTTTGTTGTTTTTATCATTTGCATTAGCTTTTTTAATATTTCTATTTAACTTTAATTCATTTATTTTATTTTATTTTTGTTTTAGCTTATCAATTTTATTACTTTAAACTTTTATTTCAGTTAGTTCCCAAGGCAAGTTTTTTTTTAAAGTTTTTCCATCTAATATTTATAAATATAAATACTTATATATAAATATATAAATACTTTATTTTATTTCAGCTTTATTTCAATTAAAAATATTTTTTTTTATAGTTTTACTTAACAATAACAACACTAGTTTAAATAAGAGATTTATAAATACCTAATAAATATAAATAAAAAAAAATAAATAATGTTGTTGTTGTTTTTTCTGTGGAAAAAATGTGTTTAATTGTCTTGAAAATTTGATCATAATGAAAAAAAAAAAAAAACCTAGCACAAAAGGTCATCTCAAAATGCCAAATATGATCCAATTAGTCGGTCCATAACTATCAAATCTCCATTATCCAGGCCATCATTGTAAATAAGAAAATTTCTTATTAAATTTCTTAATTCTTAATAAATTCACTCTGATTGTAAACTGCTTTGACTAATGATACATTTGATTAGAAGCACCTAGTATGTTTGACTAATGAGAAAGCAATGTTGTGATGTCCATCTCTTGATCATGCACTGCATCAGGCCTGCGAACTACAGTGCATTTTAATGCACAGATGCAGCTCAGAGCAACTTCCTGTTGTTCCTGCACTGATAAGTGTTTGGTGTTCCTCTACAGGTGACACTGGATCATTGGAGACTCACATCAGACAACTGGATAAAGCTCTTAACACCAGCTGCTTCCATCTGCAGCAGACGGAGAACATCATACGCAGCCGAACTCCCACTGGCCCTGAGCTGGATGCCACCTACATGGGTTATGTGAGTGAAAATAGGAACTGTCACTGTAGTAAAAAATGTGCTAGCATTTGCTAAATTAATAAAATGACTTGTTTGTTATATTTTATTCTCTCAGATGCGTCTTCTTGAAGAATGCCGTGGCAGTATAGATGCAGTAAAGCGAGTGGGATTTGAGCTGAAAGACGAGGAAGACAAGACATCAGGCTTCGTCAATCCCAACAGCTCCGAGTCCCAAACCTCAGGTACAAAACCATATCATACACTGTGCCATGCACATAAAAACATGCATTCTTCAAACTTCTCATTAAAACTAATGCTGTTAGTAGTTTATATAGGCAATAGAGCTGAGGAAAAAAGCAGAATATGTCATTATAAACATTATAACATATATGTTGCATAAGACACTAGATGTGTGGACCTTAGGATAGTGCCAAATTTAATTTTTTGACAGGAATGAAAACAAGGCTGTGAGTGCAGTGCGTTCAATGATTTGTACAGTTGTTTAACAACATACCAATTGTTCAGCAATGTTTTTCAAAAAAAAAATTGTGATATTGGACCTTTATATGTCTATTCCTCACAGCCTTGTTTTCATCCGTGTTAAATTCAATATGGCGTCTGACGTGACTAAGGTCTATATGAAAGTTTCATAACATTTAAAACTATTTTGAATGTTTTAAATTTAATGTTTCGAAAGAATTAATTATTAGTGGGTGAGACGTGGTATTAGATAGTAAGAGTGGTATAAGATTGCAAAAATGCAGCTAAATGCATATATTTTGGATTAAATAACATTTATTTATTAGAATAGCATGCACTGAATAATATCAGTGCATGAATGGTGGATTTTGATTTCCTTGTGTCTGATGCACCATACAATGTAATAAGGATGGTTAATGTTATTAAATAATATTGTTACTAACCCAGGTGATAAAAAAAATTATGCAGAGCTCTGAACAGATGTTGTCATTTGTATTGTGCAGGTGTGATCGAGCGCTGGGAGCTGCTGCAGGCTCAGGCTCTCAGTAAAGAGATGCGCATGAAGCAGAACATGCAGCAGTGGCAGCAGTTCAACTCAGACCTGAAGAACATCTGCAGCTGGCTGGACCAGGCAGAAGAAGAGCTGGAGCAGCAGCGGGGACAGGACCTCAGCACAGACATACAGACCATCGAACTACGCATCAAGAAACTCAAGGTCAGACACTCCGGTTATTATTGTTAACTTATCTTATTTTACAACAGTAATTGAAGTAAAACTGAAATAATATATAAATATTAGATGAAAAAACTAACTGAAACACAATGGTAACACTTTACAATAAGGTTTCATTTGTTGACATGTGTCTGTTAACCTTAGTTAATGTGCTGTTAACTAAAATGAACATAAACATTTTTATTAAATACTTATTAAGTTCTGTCATGAAACTCTAGATGGCGGAGGCTAAAAGGTCCTTAATTCAGTCTGCTTGCAATCACATCATTCTCTATAGGGCACAGCTGATTGGTTCCTGCTGTATCAGTAGCCAATGAGCTTGCATGCTCAACCTTCAAATACTTGGTCAGCATTTGCTGCAGCAGTTGCAGCATGCTTTCAGAAACCCTTCCCCTTCCCCAGCTCCACCTGTATAGATCTGCTACGGGTAATCCATGTATGCAATATTGTACAGCAGCAGCATGTCTTACTTGCTCACAGCAGCGTGTCGTGTATGTATTGGCAGTTGCAAATCCCATACTTGCTCTGTAGCAGTAGCAGGAATAACCAACAGCAGCAGCGTAGCAGATCTATTTCGCCAAAACATATCAACATCGTCATATCCATTTCCATGCCAAACACACTGAGAGTTGTCATGACAGAACTAACTTTAGCAAAGTTAATAAATGCTGTAAAAATGTTAACAATTAAAAACTGTTAACAAATAAGATCTTATTTTATTGGTTTAAGTACTAAAATGACTAAAACTTACAAAAATAATGCTATGTAGAAATATAGACATGACAAAAGCACATAACAAAATTACTAAAACTGAACCTGGAGAAGCTTTGGAAATGTGTTTTTTTTTTAAATTGAACAGTTTATTGAACCTTTAGGCATATGAAATCTTAAAAAAAAGGTTTGTATATGTTTTTCAGGCTTTTATGGCTCATATAGTATAAAATAATGAGAATATTGAGCTCATACTCGCAGAGGAAAAGCACCTCAAATTTATTCAGAGGCCCAAAATTGGCAGTTTGGTGCACAGTTGAAATTTGTATGGTTAAAAGCCAAAAGACTGTGAACTATGACCTGAAAGTGGACATTTTAACAATTATACTATAAAGGGCTTTTTACTTGCTAAAAAAGTTTAAACTATCAATCAGACGAAAGAAGACATGTAGTAGATTGTTTTTTCAGCAAAGTTTTGATCATGTTGATCATTTGGATCATTAAAATGATAACATAAAAATAAAAGCTAATTTAAAATTGTAATAAATACTATAAATATCTATAAATGCCATATTCTTTGAACAACTGTTTTTGTCTGAAAGGGTTATCTTTTTTTGTTATTGTTTTGTTTGTTGGTTGTCCAGCTTGTTCATCATTGACACTTTTTTTCTCTGTTGACCTGTGACTCCACGCAGGAGCTGCAGAAGGCTCTGGATAAGCGTAAGGCCATTGTGCTGTCCATTAACCTCTGCAGCGCTGAGTTTGTGCAGTCGGACAGCGAGGAGGCAAGAGACCTGCAGCGACGGCTGAAGGAGATGAATAACCGCTGGGAACGTCTGAGCAGCTCTCTGGATGAGTGGAGGAATGCTCTCCAACACGCTCTCATGCAGTGCCAGGCAAGAAACACCTCACCAACAACTGATCTTGAAGCTTTTATAAGAAGATGTACACTTTGAGAAGACATTCATAAATTCTGCTTTCATAACAGCTCTGCATCTTGAAAAAAATGCTGTTGATTTGCAAAAAAAGGTCTAATATTACCTAATTACCTGAACATGTACAGTTTTTTCACAGTTCTTTCACTGGCCACAGTTCTAACCTTGAAATCAGGATTAGGCATAAAATAATGTTATACACAAGAAAATCAGCTGAGAATTGCAGATAAACAAATAGTTATAACTTGGCTCAGAGGCAGACAGGAATCAGAAGTCTTTGTGGGAGTTTTTCTGCTGCTTAAGGGATAACACAAGATTTTCGCACCAAAAATGCTCACTATTTTGTGAAAAGTGTGACATGCTAGAGCAAAACAGGCACTATTTTTGGAATCAGCTCCCCAAAATGAGTAAGAAACAAGTGTTGGATTTCATTCAGCAAATATGATGCAGGAAGGTGTAATTGTTTAGGGGTTAAAAACACAGATGATGTAAAAGCATCTGATTCTTGTTTTTCCTAACTCTCAGGACTTCCATGAGATGAGTCACGGTCTCCTTCTGTGGCTGGAGAATATCGATCGAAGGAGGAATGAGATTGTCCCGATTGACCACACTCAGGACAGCGATACGCTACAGGAGCATCACAAAACACTTCTGGTAAATAATTTCTCTGTTCTGTTTATACAGCATTTTTGGGTTACAGATGGCTTGGCTTGATTACACACCGCTTGTTCCACAGCAAATCCGTCGAGAGTTGCTGGACACACAGCTGAAGGTGGCGTCCCTGCAGGACATGTCCCTTCAGCTGCTGGTCCACTCGGAAGGCAGTGACTGTCTGGAAGCCAAAGAGAAGGTGCATGTGATCGGGAACCGTCTCAAGCTGTTGCTGAAGGAGGTCACACGAGACATTAGAGAGCTACAGAAGGCCCTAGACATCACCAGCAGTCAGCAGGTTAGTTACCAACATTGTCACAAAAACATGATGTCCACAGTTTGCCTGTTTTGACTAAAATAATACACTGCCCAGCCCAAAAAAAAAGTTTCTGTTTGATTTTAATAGGCAAATACTTACGAGTCTATGGATGTTTTCTAGCATGTTAAATGTTTGGCAACAATTCTTTTAACCCTTAAAGATAAAGTGTGTAGCTTTTCATTTCTTAACCATGTAGGAAGACGCATCATGGCCATATTCCAGGATGACAATGTCAAGATTCATCAGGCTCAAATTGTGAAAAAAATGTCTTGGAGGGAGCATGAAAAAGCATTTTCACACATGAATTGGCACCCTGAATTGGAGTCCATACCTTAATTTCATTGAAAGTCTTTGGGATGTGCTGGAGTAGACTTTACAGAGTGCTCCCCTCTTGCATTGTCAATACATGATCTTGACCAAAAAATTATGTACCTCTTGATGGAAATGTTATTTCTGATGAATCTTGACATTGTCATCTTGGAATATAGACATCGATGCATCTTCCTACATGATTGTTTAAGAAAAGCTACACACTCCATCTTTAAGGGTTAAAAGAATTGTTGCCAAAGATATAAACATGCTAGAAAAATAATAATCACTATAATAATGATCCATCCATAGACTCTTCAGTATCTGCCTATTAAAATCCAAATAGCGTTTTTATTATTATTAGCTGGGCAGTGTATTAATGCCTGGAAATGAATTAACTCTTTCCGCGCCATTGACAGAATTTTCCGTCATTTACGAGACAACACTTTCCCGCCATTGATGGCTTTCCGTCTTTGGCCCTATTACACAACTTCTGAAAGAGTAGAGAATCTCTGGATCAAAACACAGGCAAAAAAGGAGCAGAAACAAGTGATAAAAGCATTGCTTATGCACTATCTTTGAAAAAGAGCATTTAATTTCTCAGCTTTTTGTTTAAAATATTGCTTTTTTTATGAAACGTACCTAAATTCAAGTGCTGATAAAAAAATTAGCATGAAGCTAGGCTGTTTTTTTTCTTTTACTATATTGTATGTTCAGATATTCATACAATATTCTGGGAGCCAATAAAGTTTTGTGAAAAATGTTTTATTTTTTTATATTTTCCTCTTTATTTTAATTTTAGTTAAAGTTTTAATAATTTTGTGTGTTTTGCCATTTTTATTAGTTTGTTTTTTGCCTTTTCAATGCCTATACTGTTTTCATTCATTTTATTTCCGTTTTAGTTTTATTTATTTTAGTACGTCAAGTTAAACTAAATGAAAATGACAAATGCTACCTTGGCAACAAACTAGTTTTAGTTTTGTTTGTATTTTATTTTAAAGTTTATTTTATTTAAAAAAGTAACAAAAATGTTTTTTTATATTTTTTAGTTACTTTTACTAAACTTATTCCAGTTTTTATGTCTAGTTTAAGTTTCCTCACACTCTCTTTCTCTAACCCTCCCCAACACACACAATCTCTATAGGACTTGTCATCTTGGTCGTCCGCTGATGAGTTGGATACTTCGGGTTCCCTAAGCCCTGTGTCTGGACGCAGCACTCCCAGTCGCCAGCGATCGGTAACACATCACGCTCATGTTCTGTTGGGCCCTTCAGAGATCAGTGTTTGCTTGTCACGTTGAGGCGGTAGTTTGACACTTGAATGTCCCTGAAACTTGGCCTCCAAAACACACTTGACACCTAATTAGCATATTGCTCAGAGTTCCTCCGAAACTCAGAACCTATCCCAGCATGCTCTCCTCTAATGCAAGAGCCGCATCAGGACTGGAGATGTGATTTATCCCTGTTTTGTTTCCACATCCCGTTGATTGCTCCAAGTGCGTTTTACATTCTTAAAACAATTAGTCACGCCTGTATCACACCCCTAAATTCTGGTTTGGTTGGTTCCTCTACTCATTTTCCCACATTCATGTTTATTCTAGATTCCCACACTATAGTCTTCAAGGAAAACTGGTTCTATGAAAAAAAAAAAAAAATGTCCAGGTCATATTTAACCTCAAAATCAAAAGAAAGTCTGAAATTATATTTTTCATGAAGAAAATTATTATTATTATTTTTTTTTTTTGCATTGCAACATTATTTTAATCACATTTAAGCACGTTCCCTTTAAATTATTATTGTAATGTGACCAGATGTTTCATTCTATTATTTTATTTTATTTTTATTTATAAGAATTTGCATCAGATTCTCATCACAGTAATACGATTTTAAATAACATAAATCAGCAAAGTCTTACTGTAATGTAAGAATATTTTCATAAATAGTGTGTATTATAATATTTATTAATATATATATATATATATATATATATATATATATATATATATATATAAATTAGAATTTGGAGGTAAATAATATCGGAATGCAAAAAAAAAAAAAAAAAAACTCTTTGGATTCATTATAATCTTTATGTAATACATAACCTTCTTTGGTGAAATATGACCTTTGACATGTTCTCTGCAGATTTTGTGAGAGTCACTCTCAGAAAACAAGCCATTTGTCCAGTGAATGTATGAAATGAGCTTAAAATGTCTTCAAAGCTTTTTAAATATTAAAGAATCCCTTGTTGGCAAGGCCATTTTTCTGAGAATGGTGTCATGAAGAACCAGTTTCTTTGTCTCCATAGAGGTGCTGTCACCCCCTCATTTGATTTTGTTGGTGCTCTTCTTTTTTGGGTTCTTTCATCAGTAGCTTTGTCTTTATTTGCCTGGACTGAAACATTCTTTCTTTCTTTTACCCCCCTGTTCATTGCAAACAGCCACGGGGCAAAAGTAGTCTGTCACAGCCCGGAGCCTGTGTGAGCAGTCCACTTCACAGGTACCTTTCTCCTGGTTTCTAGAACACTCGGAAGATAATGGAACTCAACCCATGAACTGACCGTAGGCCCTTAGCGCTAATGGGTCTGGGTTGACCCCTAAGTGGACAGTGTCCTACAAACCTGACAGACCACCCTTGCAGAGATTCAGCATGATATGCATGCAGAAATATTAGCAACCTAAAGGCTCATGCTGATGACTTCCATCATCTTCTGTGATTCTAGACACTGCTCAGGTTAGGGAGCTGAGATAGACACTACGAAGGGAGCTCATGCACCATGCACAAGCATCACAACACCTTTTAAAATCATGCTTGTTTTATGTATTTTTCTGATACTTGGCTGTAAATATGGATAAGCTAGGCTGCTTGCTGCTGAGCCGTTCATTTTCTTGTCTATTCAGCAAGCGTCTGCAATGAACAATCTTGGCAACAGTTTCTCTCTTTTTCTCTCTCTGGTGTGTTACATCTGCTCTTTCACCGACTAATCAATCATCTTCTCCCTCCTCCAATCTGCCATCCGTGCAGTTTGATGACATACTAGAGAAACATCACTGTGCCTTACATAGACTCAATGTCAGAACACACGATAACATATTCCAGTGGTTCTCAGCTGCTGGGACAGTTCTGAAAGGAGTGACAATGTCCGGTTTCCCATGATATGCCAGCATTAAAAATGGTTATTCGGTTACAAATAGTTGTATTGGGTCATGGTGAAAGATTTTTTTTATTATAAAATAATTGTTTGTAATAATACCATTTTCCCATTAATATGTAAAAGACATAATCCCATTAGGTCCCCTTTAAAGATGCATATTCACAATGAAATTACCACTATGGGCCCTATCAGACACTCAGCGTAGTGCGGTGCCAGGCGCAACGCAAGTGTTTTTTGCTAGTTTCAGTCAGTGTAAAAGATTATTATTGTGTGCATAAAGATAAAAATGCTTTGGTGGAAGCCAGCTTTTCCCGTAGATGATCTGCTCACGCGTTTTAACGTCGCGCACCAGCAGATCCGTTTCCTCAGTAGAGAAGCGTTCAGTTTGTGCTTGCAAATTCCGGAATGTAAATAGCGAATCTGCCACGGCATGAACGCAGCAGGCTTTTAAAGGGAATAGGAGATGAGACACTGATTGGTTTATTGCATGTTACGCCCAAAACACACCCATGTCTCATTAAGAGAATAGGGACAACCCTTTTAGACCATGCACCGGGCGTGTCGACCATTTTTCCCATCCTTAAACTAGCAAAAGTGGATTCGGACACAGCCTAAGTGCACCTGCGCCGCGCTTTAGACCATGTGCTTAGATTGTTAAAATAGGTTGTATATGTTATAATAAAAATATTTTAAGATTTTAAGATTCTCTATTATAAGATAATTCTTCTTTTAGGATCATTGCAGGAAAATTTTATAAAATGGAAAAATATCAAACTCAGTACAATATTCAAAATCATATAAACACAAAAGAGATTGAATGATGGATAATGAAGTAATATTGTTCTATATTTTAGAGACTTTTCTCCTCATGAGATTAATGCAACATTCATCTGCAGTCAAGATGAGTAACTGATGACTGTATTAGCATTTCCAGCCACTTTCTAGTGATTAGTGTTTCAAGGAAGTCAGATTAAATTATTATTACAGTCATTTGTATCATAGTACTAGTCAGTTTGTCTGCTGTAACCGAGATGTAATTATCTTGCTCAAGCAAAATGGTGATTGTTCTTGGTTTGCGTCTTGTTGGTTTCGAACATAAAACATTTAGTTTCTTCCGGCGTATTTCTTTAACCATTAGGCCACAGCACCCGCACACAGATATTAAGGAGAACTCTTTGCCTTAATCTGATACTTGTTGAGCTATGCTTTTTCCTGTTAGCATTCACTCTGTTTAACAGCGCTTTAACAAAAAGGCATAAAGAATAAACTGGCCCTTTTGCTTTTTAATGCTACTGAAGATTTCAAACTATCTCTAACTGTGTCAAGCTTGGGCGGCTAATGTGTTTCCAAATATCATATAACAGACAAGAGATGAATATAAAAATGATTCCATCCAGTAAATATGAAAGCCTACATCTTCTAATCCATTTCCTTAGCTACAGTTTTAGAAATAGCTACACAACAAATGTAATTTCTCTTATTCACCTAGTTTAGCATCTGAGCATTTCCATCTCTTTGTGCTGTCGAATGTTTAGCAGGTCTCGCAGCGCCGCTGGATCCGGTTCCTCCCATTCTGAAGAGGAAGACCCACCGTCCTGGTGCAAAAGCTTCATAAAGCGTGTCCTCTGGGCCGCTCTGCCCCTGCAGATCATCCTGCTGCTGGTGGTGGTCGTGGCCTGTCTTGTGCCTACGTCTGAGGAAGACTACAGCTGTGCCCAACTTAACAACTTTGCCCGCTCCTTCCACCCCATGCTCAGCTACACCAACGGGCCTCCGCCCATATGAGCAGCTCAGCAATGGGTTTCCCCCTAAATTGGCAACTGACATAATTAAGAGTTTGGCAGCCAAAGTGAATTATTATCGTGTCCTTGTACAGCTGCTAATTTTACAGTACGTCACTGAGTCTCGTGTAGATGTTAGAACAAAGCCTATTGCACTGAAAATTGCTGTCAGGTGTTGTTAGTTCTACTGATGTTCTTCCATATTTGACACGAGGGAGGAAAATAGAGTGTAGGATATTAACTCAACACTGGTACTGTCGAAAGAGTTAATCAGGTCTAGAGGCCTTTTTAATCATGGAAAGATCAAATTTATTGGAAAAAACTGAAAGGTGTGGAATTGCTTTTATCAAATTAATAACTTGTAAAAAAAAAAAAAGAATTTATTAACTATATTGCAAATATTTTTTATATGTATTTTTGGCATGTGGTCATCCTTTGGTTTTAAAACGATAATTGATTTCATTGAATTTGTTGTTGATTTTTAATTTTTTGATCTTAAATTACCTGCTGTAATATTCAAGTTAACTGTCATGAATATATACTTTACTGTATGTAAACCACTGATATCAAAGAAAAGGATATTTATGTATGTACAGTTTGCTAAGGCCTAAGAAACCTTCGCAATGAAAATACACATATGATATACACATAACCTGCGGATTAGTATTTTTCATTAAAATAAAAGATTAATGTAATTTAATTGTGAATCATTATTTTCTTACCAAAAGCAATCTCTGCTTAAACATTGAACTGATTTGCACATAATATTCACAGGGTTGTATTAAACACTGCCGTCAATTCATTGTCAACATACTTCCATTTCAGTCATGACAACTCTCTGAGTAGTTTGAAATATTATTTTATTTATGAGAAATATTAATGTTTGGTTTTGGCAGACTAGATCTGCTACGCTGCAGGCAATTACACAGACCCTGATAAAACTATATCCATATTTAATAAGTTATAAAGTACAATATCTAGCTTCTGCCAGACCACTTTCAATATTCAACTTACGAAAAAAGTATAAAAAAAAGAGTTTTACACTTTCTTCGTAAGTTACATACGGAAGGCGGTCTGGAAGCTAGATATTGTACTTTATAACTTGTTAAATATGGATATTTTTCTTACACAGACGTTTCACTTCAGAAGGCCTTTATTAACCCGCTGGAGCCGTGTGGAGTAATTTATGATGCATGGATGCACTTTCTTGAGCTTCAAACTCGTTGGCCACATTCACTGCCATTATAAAGCATGGACGCGTCAGGATATTTATTAATATAACTCCGATTGTGTTCATCAGAAAGAAGAAAGTCATATACACCTAGGATGGCTTGAGGGTGAGTAAATCTTGAGGGAATTTTTAATTTTAAAGTGAACTAATCCTTTAAAGAATCTACCAGCAGGGGTTAACTGGCACATGCTTACCAGCTAAAACTGGAAATATTTCTTAACCTTCAGAAACAACCATCTTAGTCCAGCTGGTTTGGTGCTGGTCTATCTGATGGACTAGTGTAGCCATGCTGTTCATCATAACTTGCTAAAGCTGTTTAACCATGAAATTATGCTAGTTAAGAAGCCTGTTGGTGATACCAGAACATCAGAATCTAATCCATATGATATTCAGGCTGTGCAGCTACAGTATGATGAACATTAAACTAAAGGTTATTATCACCGTGGGCCGCTGGTTTCTCAGATGTTGTACTAGGGGGAGCTGGCAGAACCTGGGGTTTGGACTCATGTGAATGAGCAACGTTTACGGAGGAAACTGGAGTTTCCCAGATGCGAGGCGTGTGATGCTGGTGTAGATGAGCAGTACAGTGACAGTGACGTGATTGGAGCAGAACCTCCAGCCTTCTGAGAACTTCATGGTTTGGCACACAGCCTGTGCAGTCAACACCCAACATCTGAGAAACCACAGTGTAGAAGTCCAGCAACTGCAATGTACAAGCATACTAGTTACTTTTAACAATGTCAATGCATTTCCATGTTCATAACTCAGCAAAAAAAGAAACATCCCCCCTTTTTAAGGATACTGTATTTTAAAGATAATTTTGTAAGATCCAAATAAGCTTTACAGATATTTATTGGAAAGGGTTTGAACAATGTTTTTTCCTGCTTGTTCAATGAACCATAAACAATTATAGCACATGCACCCGTGGAACAGTCCTTAAGACAGAAGTTTACAGGCGGTAGACAAAGTCACAGTTACAATAACTTAAGACACTAAAGAGACCTTTCTAATGACTGAAAAACACAAGGAGAAAGATGCTGCAGGAGGCATGAGGACTGCAGATAGACAGAGCAATAAACTGTAATGTAAGACTTCTAAGATAGTGCTGCAAAGAAACAGGAAGGACAGCTGATTGTCCTTGCAGTGCCAAACCACATGTAACAATGTGTCTCCACAGATGCGTTCAAGAACTTGCAAGTGGAGTAATTTCTCACAGCAAGAACTGCTGCAGTCCATGAGGAGGAGATGCTCTATAGAACTTAAAGGATCTGGTGCCACATCACATACTGACTGTTACTTTTGATATTGACCCCCCGTTTGTCAAATGTCTGTGAAATTTGTTCAGTTTGTCTCGGTTGTTCAAACAAATATTTACATGTTAGGAAATTAAAAAAAAAAAAAAAAAGCAGTTGAGCAAGTGAGAGGATGTTTTTTTTTTTGCCGAGTTGCATTCAAAACTTTGCATTAGGATTTTTTTGCCTGCAGATATGTGGTCTTGAGTCATGCTCTGTACCTGTTTCTCACTGTGAGTAAGATCTGCAATGGCACTAGACTGTGTGTCCAGGAGTCTTTGGGCTTGTTGGATCTCATCTCTGGATCTGAGTTCCTGGTTTTGCAGCTCTGACTTGATGGTGGTGAGCTTCTTCTCAGTCTTTACCTTGTTCTTCTCAAGCTTTCCCAGATTCTTACTCTGCTCCTCTATGGTTTGGGTTTGTTCCATCACTTTGATCTTGTTGCACCAAAGACAGCAGAAACTGAGCATTTATGCAATTCACTTAATCTATTTTAATGTTATTGATCTTATTGTGAACAATTCATCCATGCATGTTTCATCGTTTAACGATTGTTTTGATCTGATAAATCTTAATCAAAATGAAATAACTCAGTCTTCCAGTGATAATCCATTTCATTTTTGATAATCCAATTCACTCAGTTGTACGTCACAATATGGATGAAAAGATCTGTCACTACTTCCATTCTTTTGCAACTTTTAAACATACTTTTGAAACGTTTAAACATAAAGGGTCAATTTAAAACATTTACATTTATGCATTTGGCAGATGCTTTAATACAAAGGAACTTGAATTGTAATCAAAGTACATCTTATTAGTACATAAATTCAGAAACTAAAACACTGATCTGAAGAACTTATAGGAGCATGTCTAATCTCCAAAGAAACTTACTGTCAAATCAAGAACCCTATACAGAGAAAGAAGTCATTTTTACTGTATATTCATGCAATTTCACATGCCCTCAAAGCGTTCTTAAGATAAACATTTTTGTATTACAGATTCACATTTTACTTTAGTTTCATTTTTATTAAAAATGATCTTTGTTTTTGTATTTTATGCTGAAATGGCTCTGTTTGGGGAGGGTCTGACTCTGTGGGCCAGGGCTCTTCCCTGTACCTTGAGCTCATTGGTGTGGGACAGCTGGGCTTTCAGCTCCGTGTTGGAGAAGCGTAAGGTGCTCAGCTCCGCCTGCAGTCGATCCACCCGCTTCTGGAGCTTCTTACAGGCCAGAGCGGCATCATCTTTCTCCACTGCCAGAGCTGAGCGGCTCCTCTTCTCCTCCTCCAGCTGGACCACCTTCCTCCTCAGCAGCTCCAGGTGAAGGTCTTTACTTCCTGAACGCTCCTTATGTTCTTTAAGCTGTGGCCATGGATGGAAATGATAACCAATTATAATAATAAATAATATTAGGAATGCTGTATGGTTATTATTTAAAAATTAGATAAAGAATTATATTTAAGATTTACATTTCTGTCATGAAAACTGAGTGTTTGGCATTGAAATGGATGTGACAATGTTGATATGTTTGGTCCTGGTGGAATAGATTTGCTATGCTGTTGCTGCTGTTATTGCTGCTGCTACAGAGAAAGTACGAGACTTGCTACTGCCAATGCATACACGACACACTGCTGTGAACAAGTAAGACATGCTGCTGCTGCACAATATACCATACATGAAGTACCCGAAGCATATCTATACAGGTGCAGCTGGGGAAGGTGAAGTGTTTCTGAAAGCGGGCTACAACTGCTGCAGCAAATGCTGACCAAGTATTTGAAGGTTGAGCAGCAAGCTCATTGGCTACTGATACAGGAACCAATCATGTGTCCTATAGAGAATGATGCGATTGCAAGCAGATTGAGTTAAGAACCTATCAGCCTGCGCCATCTAGTTTCATATATATATATATATATATATATATATATATATATATATATATATGAAAATAAAAAATATAATAAATCTAACAAATGTATTATAATATAAATTTGAAGAATTTTCATTTTGATTGAATGTTTACTATTTAAAATTTCAATAGTTTTGTATGTTTTTTTTTTTTTTTTTTTTTTCAGTTTTTAGTTTTTGTTTTTATTAAACTATAAATATTACAAAACTAGACATTTGGAAACTGCACTATTTTTTATTTTTAATTATTATTTTTATTTTACTTTTTAAATGTTTGCTTTTTAAGTCATTTTAAGTCAGTAAAGTCTGACACAACTGACAGTAATTTGTAACATGTTTTATTTTACATTCAGAACCCCAAAATGTATGCACCAAAACATTTAAGTAAATAATAGTTTCTTAGGTTCATTCTGCCCACTTTGACATGTCTGCACCTTTCTCTGAAGGCTGTAGTTTTGTGTCCTGGTCTCCAGTAACGTCGTCCCTTCCTGCCTAGTCAGCTGTTGTGCTCGTGTAAGAATGGCCTCAAGTCTCATATCAAATCCCAGATCTGCAGCAACATGATCCACTTTTAACGTCTCCGAGAGCTGCTCCACAAACCGCAGGTACTACAGAGGAAGAAGAGGTCATTTTAGGACATTTATGATACATTCTAATTCATGTCAACTTATTCTACTAACCCTAATCAAAATAAAGTGTAACCTGTTATTTTAATGTATTGTTGTTTTTATAAACACACTGGTCTGTAGCGCAAATAGTTTTACCGTTTACTGCACTATTCCTCTAATTATGTACCTATAGTGGCTAATGAACTGAAAATCTCACACATTCACAGAAACTGCAAAATAAGGTTGATACAGTGGCCAGAAAAGTTTTACAATGTGAACTGAGGCTTTGGCTGTATAAATCTACTTCCTCACATGCTGTTTGTCCTGATTCATTCCATCTTTGTAGACTCCAGCAGTCAGCAGCTCATCCTCCAGACTCTGTATTCTGTCCACTAGCTCCTGTTTTCTCCGTTCTGAGCCGCTTTGATGCTCTTTGTGGCTGGACAACTGCTCTGTCACTTCCACCAGCCTGCTTTCCATCTCCATCTGAGACTAGAGCACACAGAAAGCACTGGTTGAGAAATAAGAATGCAATCTGTTTTATAATAGTCTGAAATGCAAATGACCTTTCGTGCACTTTTCTCCCTGGTACAAAGGGCTGTAAGTGCCTTCAATATGTCGTTCTCTGTATGTGGAACAGGAAGAGACTGATCATCCAGCAGGGCTTCCACATTCCTCATGAAGGCCTCGTGGTGACTGTGAGATGTCTGAGCTTCATTCTGGCAGCTGTGGAGTTTATTTTCCAGATCTTGAGACAGATTCTCATAGTGGCGGCAGCGCTGCTGTGCAGATGCCAGCGCCAGTTCAGCCTCCTGCAGGGAGTTTTTAAGGGTCTGGTTCTCCCTTTCTAAACTTAGTTTCTTCAGGGAGATTAGATCAAATTCCTGAAAAAATACAGTATATTGCTGATTTATTCTTACTGATTTTGCTTTACAGGAAATATACTTAAAAATAATGTCACAATCCTTTATGCATAATATATTTACTTCTTCTGATGAAGTGAAATAAGCTACTGGTCAAAAGTTTGGAATAAATATAATTTTGATGTTTTTGAAAAAAGTCTCTTGTGTCTCCAAGATGAATTCTGAAGGATCCCAAGAACAAGAACAAGTTATGAAAAAAACATTCTTCCAGTAACATTAATAGAATGTTCGTTCAGAGTTATCTGATCTTTAATAATGTTAAAATGTTAGCACAAATTGTTTATACAACGCTCATTGAATATTTTTTTTATTTTTTCATAATATTTAGAGAACATTCAAAAGTAACGTTCATTTGCAAAATGATAAAATGGAATGTTCCTTTAATGATTGTATAACTAAGAAAAAAAACAATTTTAAAGACATTTGGACATTTTGAATGTTCAGAGAACATAACGGAAATGTTAGTAAAACATTCTTAGAACATATTTTTGCTAGCTGGGATCATGTGACACTGAAGACTGGAGTAATAGCTGCTGAAAATTCAGCTTTGCCATCACAGGAATAATTATTATTATTTTAAACTGTAATAACGTTCCCAATATTTTTGATCAAATAAAAGCATTCTTGGAAAAATCTGAATGATTCCAACCTTTTGACCAGTAGTGTATAACCCAGACATATTTTTTCATAAGGTTTTGTCAGATTCACCCTAAAAGATGCTTGTTGCGGGTAGTTTTCTATAAAGGTGTGTGTTTAATTGCATTATTTATATGGAAATATACCTGTCTGTTAGAGTTCAGTTCATTTGCTCTGGAGGCTGAGACCGTCTGTTCACGGTCTACATCAGTCGCCAGTCTCTTTACTGTTTCTCTACTGGCTTTACACTCCACCTCATACAACTTCACACTCTCCTCTAAAGCACAAATACAGTTCTTCAGCCGCTCTCTGTCCTTGAAGCATGCATCCACCTTATCATAGAGAGATATGTTAGAGATCAGGAGAATATTAAAGTATTGGAAGAAAGCATATGCAAAAACACTCACCACAGATACAATATAATCCATAGGATCCACCTTTCCTGCCACATTTACAGAGGCTTTGTTTGCTAATGTTGATATAAACTCATCACATCTTCTCTGGGTCTCAGTGGCTTCCTGTTTTGCCTTGCTGCATTCTGCAAAATATTGTCTGCAAATATGTAACAGTGTTTATTAAAAGAAAAGGATCCATGGAATAAAATCAAATATAGTTGATGCTTTAATTGACTAATTTATTATAAGCTTTAATGTTGTGTACACTACTGCTGCTGTTAGAGAGAGGGAGACTCCCATAGCAGATCTAGGCAGGTGGTGCTGGGGAGGCGGAGGGGTAGAATAAGAATTTCCATAGCGCGCAGAGATAGTGCATTCGTTTGGATGCGTCGTGGTTATAAAAGGGAAACGGTAATGGATTTGTGAAATCGGTTGGCTGGGAACGTTACACTGAGCGAACCAATCAGAACGTGAATCAAGTTTCATAGCTGAAATATGTGTCCATCTGTTTGAAAAAGCATCCCAGAATGCACCTTATGACTTTGAGGAGATGCAAACTACTTTACTATTATTCTAAAATGTAGAAAATAGAAATACAAAAAGAAAGGTTAGATGTGTGCAAACTTTTGTCTTGTAGAGAACCATAGCCTAAATGCTCACTTCGACTTGATATCAAGTTCCATTATTTTCTCCTTGATCTCCTCGTTCTCCTTTGTAAGAGTCTGTATTCTCATGTCCATGATGCTTTTGGAGGAGGTGATGGAGATCATCTCTTGCTCTGTGTTGTAGTTGCGTTCTCTGAGCGAGCTGATGAGAGACTCCTGTCTTGCCTCTTTCTCTTTATGTCTATCTGTGGCATCCTTTAAGCTCTTCAAAGTCTCTGCCTGAGATGCAACTTTGGATTGGCTTTCCAAGAACTGTTAAAATGAAATATGTTATTTCACAAAAAGAATGTGCATCCAAAAACACCCTGAATTGCCAGCGAATATATAAACCTGTGATTGGAGGTTGTTGTATTTGGCCTGCAGGGCGGCTAGCTCCTCACGGGCCGTCTCAGTGGCCTGTTTATAGTGTGTGAGGTGCTGCTGGATTACAGACTCCTCCATTGCGAAAATGCTGTCAATCAAACCTGAATGTTGACAGACAGAACCTGATGTAACCATAGCAATAGTAGCATTCACAATTAATATTAATAACTTTTTATCATAGTAATAAATCAAAGGTGGGTATATTATTTAACTTTGAATTACAAACAATGCAGTGCTGCTTTATTAATCCCCAAGGAGCAATCTGATTATGAATTAACAACAAAAGCACCTCTATTGCTATATGATCATAAAAGATACATTAAAAGTGGTACATAACATATCACATTTTAATCAGTTGTGAGACTAAAATTATTCCTTCTTTGTATGTATTTAGTCTGCTTTATAACAAATGTTACAAGATTTTACACCATTTTATTGATCATGACACAAATCAAATGATATATGGTTATAGCAGTAGGCAGTAATGTAGTCAAATCAACGATTCTTTTTATGAAGAAAAGAATTATGAGAATGTATCACTCTATAAATTGGCACAATGTACTAAAACTCACTTGTCTATGTTGCTGTTCCACGTCGATATATCAAACCATCTCATACTAATGCACGGTGCTCTGTAGATTATGTAGTTTATCAGGTATCCAAGCAACACAACAACATTTAACGTTCTAACCATTAGGGGGCGCAAGATCAAAAGTTAGTACAAGTGTATTTTAAGTTCATACCTTGTTTTATACAGTCTATATGGTTCATACATTCATGCATTTGGTAGATGCTTATAACAGAGCAATGTTTTGTTTTAATTTTATCTGTAATTCATTTTATTAATTTTTAATCTGCTGGCATTATGGATTTGAATAATCATATATGAACATATAACCTAATATCTACCTCCTACAGAGTCTTGATAAATGTGTGCTATTTAAATTCAAAGAGGCATTACAATTCTCCTCACTAAAAGCGTTTATAACTGTGACTAGACAATTAAAACATGATATTTTTAGTTCAATATATAATAATTAACAAAAAACATAAATGAAAGGACACAAACAAACAAATAGCCTAATTAAATGACCGCACTTTCAAATCCTAATCTTCGATATTTAACTCTTTATGGTGTGAAATAGTTTATGTCGATTTTTTATTTTTCGCATATTTAAGAGAACAAACCTAACAAACTTGGTTATATATTGCAACATGCTTTAGATGTGCTTATATCTACATGAAAATTACCAAATAAAATAATGAGGTTCAAATAAAATTAACAAGCTCTAAATTAGTCGTACGTCTCTGCAGGGGCGGGGTGATTTTGACGTCACCAAAATACAGGAAGTGACCGGATCACTCGTCCTGTTCGAACGTTATGTGAATCTGTGAGAATGTTACAACATATGTGTCTACAATTTAACAGTTTCTGTCACCGAACGTTCTAATATTTGGCGGGACGGTACGCGTCAGGTACGCTGAGGGTTAAGACGAATGAATTACCTTGAATATTCAGAATCAGTTGTAAGTTACTGTGCAGCTTATGTTGACAGTAGTGTCAGAAATAAATTCACAGCGTATCTGCTTTATGTCAGCTGATCAGAAAGAAGCAGACGCGTGTTCTGTCTTGTATGCCTTTGCTTAAATTTATCTTTGTATAATGAACCATCGAGAGGGTTAGAAATGACCAGTGCAGACATGCTTGTCATTCAAGGTCAGCTGAAATAAAGGCCTCTAGTGGTGCTTTCTGGTCTGATATAGACCTAATTTAACACTGTTTGATTCTTATAGGCATGTCTCTCAAGATTCTATGGAGGTTGCGTCAACCCTTGAAATGGACACAAGCCTGTGGATTTGCTCTCAGAATAGGAAATGGATTAAACGGTGTCAGCACCATGAGGTTAAACTGCTCAACACTGGCATCCATTGCACCTACACCAAACCTTCTTAAAGACCAGAGCAGCTGTCACATCAGTTTACATCACCATAGATACTTATTGCAAAGAGGAATGTTTCAAAGACCACATTTTGAAGCGCTGACTCCCTTAAATTTAATATCCAAAACATGGAGTATACAAATGAGATTGCAGTCCACAACAACTGCCACAAAATCTGTACTGAAACAAGGAGGTATGCCCGGAAAAAGGACCTTTAAGGGACCAAGAACCAAACAGCCATCACGAACCACTCAGCCCAGTCTGGAGGAGGTGCGTGACTGTGTGTTATGATAAAATAATTTATGGGATATATATATATATATATATATATATATATATATATATGTATATATATATATGTATGTGTATATATATAAGATGACATTTCATTATGTATTTAATGCTATTTTTTCAGGACATGATGCAGTGCATTGCATACGCAACTGCAGATCAGTACCATTTACCCACACTCTGTCACGATCTCATAGCTCATGGCTTTAGTGAAATCAAAGAATTTCCCAGAGGTCAGTTCATCTGCATCACTTTTATAAAAAAAAAAAAAAAAAAAAAAAAAAGAATGCATTGCATGCTTGTTTGAATGCTGTCTCTTATTTGTTGTAAATAAATTTGGTTTTCAGACGCTTCCAATGTTTTGGTGATGGGAACAGAGAATGCTGCAAAACCTAATGACAGTGGCACAATATTCTTCTTCAGGTATGCTGAATGATTTTTTTTTTTTATCACTTGAATTTCTGGGTTTTGATTTCTGATTGGTAATTATTTTTTGTTTTATTTACCATTTTAGAGAAGGCTCAGTGGTGTTCTGGAATGTTGATGAGAAAACTGTAAGTATTATTATAACACACACACTGAAGCAACTGGCAGATGTTCTGATAGATGAACTGGAGATCAACTGCAAACTATTCAAAAGTTGTATTAATCTATATATGCCAGGTGAATCTGAATCAGGTGTTTGGCAAATATTGAAAGGTTCTTTCACATAATTAAAAATCATGCTACAAATCATGCCCTGCTGATATTTTATACTTAGGTAAAGACAGCGATGAGGATACTGGAGCAACATGAAATTCAACCCTATGAAATCGCTCTGATCCACTGGGAAAATGAAGAAATCAATTATACAGTAGGAGAGTCAGTCACAAATCTGTCATTTCTTAATGCAACATATACAAAAACTGCTGAAATCATGTAATACTCCTTGAAAGTTGATAATGGTACTGCTTTAAGATGTAGCCATGCTTTTATTTTTGTTTGTTTGTTTGTTTTTGTTGGATCAGGGGTAATTCAAAGCTCCATCATGGAATCTTCTTGTTTAACGGAGAGCTGGATTATGAGCAGGTTGTTCTGGAGAAGTTTGCATTTTCCAATGCTTTATCTCTGTCAGGTGGGATTATGTTTGCATTTTCAAACATTTTTATCAAACTTTGTGAGACTAATTATATATTGATGCTTGCATTTGTGCTTTTAACTTTAGTAAAACTGGCAATATGGGAGGTTTCTCTTGACAACTTTGTTGAGTCCATCCAGTCAATTCCTGAGGTAGATCCACTTATGTACTCTTTCATAGGTAATACCAGCATTTGCTGCTTTTTGAAAGTTGAAATAGTTCTGTTTGAATGGCACAGATGTGAACAGTGCCTGTTTGAAATGAGTCTGTTATATCCATAAACTTTTTTAACCAGATGCTGAAGTCTGGACAAAGAGTGAAACTGTCCAGGGCTGAAGTTATGCAGAAGATAGGGGAGCTCTTTTCCCTGAGGTCAGGATCCATATGTAAGACTTTATCTGGTTTATATTGTATGAGATAATCTACTGCTCTGTTTAATTCTCTCAATATCTTTACACTTTTACAGGCACTGCATAAACCTCAGCTCTGACTTACTGATCACACCTGATTTCTACTGGGACAGAGAAGATCTCGAGCAGCTCTATGACAAGACCTGTCAGTTCCTCAACATTAACAGGAGAGTCAAGGTTAGTGAAAGTACTTGCAAAAATATGAATATCTTTGACATAATTATCCTGACCAAATGATGGAATAATGCTGAATTGATCCTAATATGCACTGTTTTTCTAGGTTGTGAATGAGAAGTTACAGCACTGCACTGAACTGACAGACCTGATGAGGAATCACCTCAGTGAGAAACACAGTCTCAGACTGGAGTGGATGATCGTCGTGCTGATCACCATTGAGGTTAGAAAACACTGAATGCTCTTATGTACACATATTTAATATCATCCAGCCAGCTCACTTTCATTTTTAATAACAGTTTAAATAATAGACAGTGTATTCAGCTGCACTGTCAAAAAAACTGCCATGTGGTATTTTGAAATGTCATCATATCATGTACATATGTTTTGCAAATGCAATATAATACTTATTTATTTTCTTCTCTCTGAAGGTGATGTTTGAACTTGCTCGTGTAATCTTCTGAGGACCCACAGATATAGTCTTACAAGAGGACTTAAATATTTTTGTAAACCAACAAATCATTTTGTTTTTCTGTAAATTAAGATGAAGTACTCATTGATTAGTCATCTAATCTGTTGTTATTTTGACTTTGAGAGCTGAAATAAAGTTTTTTGAAGGATCCACATATAGTGGATAAATAGTGGCTCATTTAGTTTCTGTTCTGTCTTCTTTTATAATCTCTGTGAACAAATATACTCAGATCAGTTTATTCAAATGCTACAATATCTGATGTTAAGAGAGTTATTGGATTTAATTGACTGTTGAATCTATGTCCTGAAATGACCTCTGTTGGATAATCCAGATTTAGCTGATCGCCTTGTTTTGGAACATGCTGGTTTTGAGGTGGTCCGAGCTGGTCATTAGCTAGTCGACAATCTTGGAACAGCTGCGACCAAGAAAAATCTGTGACTGAAAGTTTAGATTAAACAGGGATTAGGCCTTAGTTCAACTAGGACATTTAAGTTTCTTTTATAAACGTGCCTTATAAAAATAAATAAATAAAAAAAAACATTACTGCATCTTGAGACAAAACAATGGCGCTGACATATTTTAAGATATGTCAGTGCAAGTTGCTTTCAGTTAAAACAGATCAACCATGCATTTTAGTCTGGGAATAGTCTTAAGCCTTGACTGTGAAACCGGAGGTAAATGTTCGATCAAGGTTTTATTCGTTTTTGGCCATGTTTAGATGGAAGATCATCAGGAAAGTGACATTGATAGCCCTCCTCAATTTACAACTGACATTGCCAGGAAATGTATATATGAGCTTGAGTAATATTTAAACAGCTCCGTCATAATATCATACTACTAAAATTTCTTCACTGATTTTACTTCACAAAAAGCTGCGACAAAGCCTATAATGTGGTCAAGCTGGTTTTTGGAACATGGCAACACAGACACCATCTTAAACTGGATTTTCCAGCATTTATTCACCATTTCACTAGTTAATGCTGCTTAAAACACATCATGACGTCATTTTGCTGTTCTAATGCAGCTGATTGACTGATCAGCCTCTTGTGACTGACAGCCGTTCGATCCGGCGCGCGCATGTCATGTGATTCTCCGGAAAACAGCAGCGGATCACTGACTGGCTAGACTCGTACTGCCTCGGTGAAGAAGTTTCCTTCGTTTTCAGCCAACAAACCAAACTGAATAAGGCATTAGAATTCTGTCGGGAAAGAACGGTAAGTGACACCTTAAGAGTCTTATTTGAAACAAGTGTTTAATGAACCGGTTGTCGGCGTTTTTACCCTTGTAACGATGAGCACTATTGATTACTCACGGATCTTGTCTGTAAATGATTAATAATTTGACCCTTTTCTTATTGACATGGCTTTCGTTATTGGAAGATTAACATTTTTAATTGCTCTGTTCATTTGTGTGATTTCTTTCGCTCATTAAAAACGTGTACATTATTTTACGGGTTCATTACGTGAGCGCGTGTTTCCTATTTTGTCCGCGGAAACTTTTGTACTCGGAATTCACTAACATGGGCGGGGCCTCAACACACAAACACACGTACTTGTTGCCTCAAAACCTATTTAGACACTTGAACCACACTTCTGCAATTTTACGTGTGAAATAGGACATTATGTAGTCCCCTTAGGAAGTTTTTACATTTAAAATGTTTGCAAGTATGGAGTGTCCTCTTAAGTAGGTTTTTATTGTATTTGTGTGGATATTGTTACTAGAAATGTTACCCTTAAACGTAGAGATAAACAAGTTCACAAATAAAAACATAGTTTTCATTACCAAAATGTAATAAAATATTTCATGAGGGGCAAGATAAATTGATTGATCAGGACAAATCTACTGAAATCCTAAAAATTATTTTCTTTTCCTTTGTGTTGTGTTTAGGTGGGGAAAAAATGGACTTGGCACATCATGGTCTTGTGCTTCTGAAGCGTCTCAATGCTCAGAGAGAGTTTGGTTTCCTCTGTGACTGTACTGTGGCCATTGGGGATGTTCTTTTCAAAGCCCATAAAGCCGTTCTTGCCGCTTTCTCGAACTACTTCCGTATGCTGTTTATCCATCAAAACAGGTAACATGAACTTGATTGTAAAAAAAGTTTTTCATTCAAATTTGGAGTACTTTAATTATATTATTTCAGAAGAGGTATGGATTTAAATGATTCTTCCTGCTTCTTTTTTGTAGTGACTGTGTTCGACTGAAGCCTTCAGACATACAAGCAGATATATTCAGCTACCTGCTTAACTTAATGTACACTGGAAAATTCACCACGCAGCCCATTGACCCTCTTCGCCTTGAGCAGGGTGTAAAATTCCTGCATGCTTACCCCTTATTACAGGAGGCAAGTCTTCTTATGAACCCAGAGTCCCAGTATGTACCTTTGACAAACTCACTTTATGGTATACAGATACCTGATCAGACATGCAGCCGGCCCAAAATTAATTCATTGTGCAAGGGTGATGTCTATGCTAAAAACTGTGAAATCGTTGGCCAAGAATTTTCAGGAATTTCAGATATGGATTATAGATCTCCCCAACCTGTCGGCATAGAGTCACCCACCCAGAACCCTGCAGCCATGGTTGTCCAACACCTCACATATGGCATAATGAGTAGAAGTGCTTCCTCCAGAAAGCATTACAGCTGCAATTATTGTGGAATCCGTTTTAACCAGAGGTGCAAGTTGAAGGAGCATCTACTTGTCCACACCAACCAAGCAACTGAGCCACAGGTGTCGTCTATGCAAAATGGTCACACTATTGAGCTTGAAACTCAGGAAATAGAGGAGGACCTTTTGCATGCTGACAGTGATGTTATTAGTGATACCGATCAACAGGTGTGGATGGAAGACACCCCACCTCCCTCTGAAATTGCTGATTTAGACAACCTGGAGGGCACCGAGATGGGTCGTGAAATGAAACGCCGAAAATTTGAGTGTCCCACCTGTGCTCGCAAGTTTATTCAGAAGAGCCATTGGCGTGAGCACATGTACATTCACACAGGAAAACCGTATAAGTGCAGTGCTTGCGGAAAGAACTTCTGCAGAGCAAACCAAGCTGCTCGACATGTTTGTATAAGTCAGGACGCAGACTCCTACATTATGGTCAACAAACAGAGTTTGGTTCTGTGTGGTGGAGAAGACAACAGTCAGGTGGAAGCTCTCTTCCAGTCTTCGGAAAGACCCTATAAATGTAGCATGTGTGCAGCTCCTTTTGCAAGTCCTTCAGAGGTTCCCAAACATCAGTGTTTGACTGACAGTGAAGCTGTACCATTGGCAGAAAATGCACTGGGGGAAAATCAAAGTAAGGACTTTGCAACAACTACTCCTGAAGTTACCAGTCCTTCTTAAAATGTCATGCTAAAGCAGTATTAGTATGTTTCAGTGCCAGTATTTAACTTTCTTTTTATGTGTTTGTGTTATAAACTGAGAGAATTGCATTTTTTCTTTCAAGATTTTTTTTTTTCTGTGTGTGTTACTACAAGGTCATTTGTTTGAAACTAATAAAATGCCAAAACTATTAATTTACTGTTTCCCATCAAAAACTTCTGAGTTGCCTCTTTAAAGCATCCTATATTGCACAAAGTTTAAAAATAAACCAGCATTTTATTAAGTTGTCTTTCATTCATTACCCAAATAAATTGAAAATTGTTTTGGTGTGCTGTACATCCACTTCTCATAAATCATAAGCCAAACACTGATTAAGTTTTTTTTATTATTTAAATAAAACTTGAAATATAATTTGTATTAAACCATACATTTTGAAATATCTCAAAATACAGGAACAATACTATACTCCTGTATTTAGTTGATTGTTAATATTACAACTTCTTCAAAGATGCATAGCCTGTATAGTCAGTCTGTACAGATGGTTTCAAACTCTTAGGAATATTTAGAATAAGTTAAAATGATGATATCAATACTGCAATGGCTTATTCTGTCAGGCCAGATGCTTTCAAATCCCCTTAATACAGCAAACTTGTATAATATTAACAAAAATGCAAAAATGTTTAATGATCATATGCATTACAAAGTGTATTGATCTTCATTATATGGAACATTTATATGTTAAGTGCTTATCTGGAGAGAAAAAAAAAAAAAACACACACACATGGGGACAAGCCAGTAATTGCAACATTAGTTTGCATGCTTTAATTTTTATGCTAACAATAATCACATAAATATTTTCTTAAATTGGGCATTCCTGTAAATTAAACATAATTTGTAACAATGGCAAATGGCAGTGTGGACAAACAAACAAAAATAAATAATCAGATTTTGACTTTGTAAAGAAATTGACTGAATCTGACCGAATACTGTCTAAACGTCTCTTTTATGGAACATGATTGTGAAGTTTAAACTTTTAATCCGTATTATAGCTTTGGTAAAGTGCACATGATATTTAGAGTATAACAGAAATTCCTCTTAGAGGTATATCAAGAGGCATATAATGGTTCAAAATAAATCTAATTAGTACATATCTTAAAACAGTCTTAATTTAAACATGCCAAACTTTCAAATCTATAGCATATAATGCATGTTTACAAATTTTTTGTATTTTGTATTAGGCCTAAAACTTTATGTTTTAGATATGTAATACAACCTGATATCATGTGAGTAAGCTTAGCATAAAAATAATACATATACTTTGACAAATATCCTTAGTATGAATATGACAAAATAGCTGCTTTTCAAGGGTTTCATACTTCAAAAAACAGCTTATCTACTGAACAGATAAACTTTAAGGAACTTTAATGATGCAATTTTACTTCTCAGTGGTTTGGTCATTTCTTTGTCATAAGAAATGTGAGTCCCATCTGACTTTGTGCTTTGCACACAATCTTCCAAGTGTAAAAAGTTCTCATCTTTCCTTGTTAAACTTGCACCTGAAATGATAAAATCAGTGTAATTTAAAAGAAGAAGAAGAAAAAAAAAGACTAGTAACTAAATGCAATATAATAAAATTACTTACTTGCTCAATAGCTTTCATTTGGTTTAGCATGCCACTCTCAAATTGCTGCATCAGATGCTTGTTTCACTAGACCCTGGGAATCTCCAATAATATCTACAGCATCCTCCCACACATCATCCTCCACTTCTGACTGAGATTCTGATTGAGGATCATGCTGCAAGGAACTCTTGGTATTTTCTTCAGGTGAAATTGATGTCTTTACCTCTTTTGCTGCCACAAGTGGTTGTTCAACATTATCAGACACAACTGAAGGAGTTGCCTTTGCTTCTGTTTTTTCCTGTTCAACCACCAGCAACATTGCTTCCTTTACCTTTGGTGTCACAACAAATGGCGCTTCAGCTGCTGCCCCTACAACTGGGCTAATAGCTGGTGTCACCATCAAAGGGGCTAAATCAGGTGTCTGTGCTGCTAGTGTTTCCTGTGGCATGTCTTCAACAGTAGTCACAGAAGGTGTCTCTATCACAGTCACAACTGGTGTTGCTTTTACCAAAGGCACGGCTGGTGTTGTTGGTGTCTGTACTATCTGCTCTACAACCAGTGTCTGTACTACTGGAGTCACAGCAGATGCTTCTGCTACTGGAATTACAGGCACAGGTGTCTCTGCCATGGCCAGTGTTGGCTTTACTCCTAGAGTTTCTACTATTGTGCTCACAGCTGATGTTTCTGCTGCTGCAGTCACTGCTGGTAGAACTACTGGAGATGCAGCCTCTTTTACAATCACTGAAACCAGAGCCGGTGTCTGTACCACTGGGATCCTAACAGGTCTATCTGCTACTGCAATTGCTGCTCCTACTGTAGTTTCTTGTACTAGACTCACAACTGACCTTTCTGCTATTGGAGTCACAGTTGGTGTCATCATCACTGGGGTCACAACTGGTGTCTCTGCCACTGCAACTGGAGTTGGCTTTACTACAGGAGTTTCAACTACAACAGGTGTTTCTGCTGCTGAAATCACTGATGAAACAACTACTTGAGGTGCAGCCTCTGCTACTGTCACTAAAACCTGATGTGGTGTCTGTACCGCTGGAGTCAAAACTGGTGTCTCAACCACTGCAAGTGGAGCAGGCTTTACAGCTGGAGTTTCTACTACTGGGATCACTACAGGTGTTTCTACTGCTGCAGCCACTGCTGAAACAGCTACTGGAGGTGCAGCCTCTGTTACTGTTACTAAAACCTGATGTGGTGTCTGTACCACTGGAGGCAAAACTGGTGTCTCAACCACTGCAATTGGAGCTGACTTTAACACTGGAGTTTCTACTACTGGGATCACAACAGGCGTTTCTGCTGCTGAAGCCACTGCTGAAACAACTACTGGAAGTGCAGCCTCTGTTACTGTCACTAAAACCTGATGTGGTGTCTGTACCACTGGAGGCAAAATTGGTGTCTCAACCACTGCAATTGGAGCTGGCTTTACAGCTGGAGTTTCTACTACTGGGATCACAACAGGTGTTTCTGCTGCTGAAGCCACTGCTGAAACAACTACTGGAAGTGCAGCCTCTGTTACTGTCACTAAAACCTGATGTGGTGTCTGTACCACTGGAGGCAAAATTGGTGTCTCAACCACTGCAATTGGAGCTGGCTTTACAGCTGGAGTTTCTACTACTGGGATCACAACAGGTGTTTCTGCTGCTGAAGCCACTGCTGAAACAACTACTGGAAGTGCAGCCTCTGTTACTGTCACTAAAACCTGATGTGGTGTCTGTACCACTGGAGGCAAAATTGGTGTCTCAACCACTGCAATTGGAGCTGGCTTTACAGCTGGAGTTTCTACTACTGGGATCACAACAGGTGTTTCTGCTGCTGAAGCCACTGCTGAAACAACTACTGGAGGTGCAGCCTCTGTTACTCTTACTAAAACCTGATGTGGTGTCTGTACCACTGGAGTCAAAACTGGTGTCTCAACCATTGCAAGTGAAGCTGGCTTTACAACTGAAGTTTCTACTGCTGGGATCACAGTAGGTGTTTCTACTGCTGCAGCCACTGCTGAAACAACTACTGGAAGTGCAGCCTCTGTTGCTGTCACTAAAGCCTGATGTGGTGTCTGTACCACTGGAGTCACAACTGGTGTCTCAACCACTGCAAGAGAAGCTGGCTTTACAGCTGAAGTTTCTACTGCTGGGATCACAGTAGGTGTTTCTGCTGCTGAAGCCACTGCTGAAACATCTGCTGGAGGTGCAGCCTCTGTTGCTGTCACTAAAACCTGATGTGGTGTCTGTACCACTGGAGTCACAACTGGTGTCTCAACCACTGCAAGTGAAGCTGGCTTTACAGCTGAAGTTTCTACTGCTGGGATCACAGTAGGTGTTTCTGCTGCTGAAGCCACTGCTGAAACATCTGCTGGAGGTGCAGCCTCTGTTGCTGTCACTAAAACCTGATGTGGTGTCTGTACCACTGGAGTCAAAACTGGTGTCTCAACCACTGCAATCGGAGCTGACTTTAACACTGAAGTAGGTGTTTCTACTGCTGCAGTCACTGCTGAACAAACTACTGTAGATGCAGTCTCTTTTACTATCACTGAAACCGGGCCTGGTGTCTCTACCACTGGGGACACAACTGGTGTCTCAACCACTGCAACTGGTGTTGACTTTACAACTTCTACTACTGGGATCACAGCTGATGTTTCTGCTGCTGAAGTTGCTGCTGGTGGAACTGGAGGTGCTGCTTCTGTTAGAATTACTGAAATCTGAGCTGGTATTTCTTCCACTGTTGTCACAGGTGATGTCTCTGCCACTGCAACTGAAGATACTGCTGGAGGTTCTATTAAGAGGGTCACATTTTTTTCTGATTCTACTGAAGTTACAGCTGATGTAGCTACTACAGAAGATACAGCCTCTGTTACTGTCACTGGAATTATAGCTGGTATCTCAACGACTGGTGTCTGTGTCACTGTAGCTACAGTTGGCTTTATTGATGTGATGGAAACCAGAGGAGTTTCAATTACTTGGCTTGGTGTCTCTGCCACAGATGTTACAGCTGATGACATTATCACTGGGCCTACAGTTGGTGTCTGTATTGCTGGGATCTCTACAACAGGGGACATATTTGTTTTCTCTATTGCAGCTGGCATCTCTGCCACTACAGCTGGAGTTGGTTTTACTGCTGTGAAAGAAACAACTGGTGTTTCTACAACTGTGCTTATAACTGTTACTGTAGTCACAGTTGCTGAACTTAATACTGAAGATGCAGCCTCTGTTACTAACACTGAACCAAGATCTGGTGTTGCTACCACTGGAATCACATTCTGTATCTCTACTGCTGGGGCCACAGCAGTCCTCACAATCACTGATTCAACATTTGGTGTTTCTGCTGCTACATTCACAACAGGTGTGACTTCTACTGGTGCTACAACCATTGACTCATTGCCTAGGGTAACAACTGGTGTTACTTCATCTAGAGGTGTAGCTGGTGTCACTACCACAGTGGGCATCTCCCCCACTTGTTCTTTGATCACTGTTGTCAACACTGATGTGTCAGTGTATATGTTTTGATTCTGTTGAGTTACGGAATTGTTAGTATCAATCGTCTTTGCCATAGATGTAACCACTGGCATTTCTACTTCAAGTTCTGTAACCACTGATGTGACAATTGGTGTCTCCACGTCCAGCTCAGTTACTACAGCTGTCTCTACTTCAACTTCTGTTACCACTGGCATTTCAACCTTCGGTTCAGTCACTTCAAGTGTCGCCGCCCTGAGTTCACTCACAACTTGTGTTTGTATCTCAGAAACAGAAACGTCTGCCATTTCTGCTGTAGAGCTCAATGGTGGTCCCTGTGCTATAGGCGTTACTTCCGTTACTGCTGGTATTTCATCTTTAATTTCTGCCTTGTCTACCTGTAACTTATTTGGCAGTGTAGTTTCTATTAACTGTTCAAGAGGTTCACATTTTAGCCTAACATCTTCATCTGCTTCATTCTTGTGTTCACTCACATTACTAACTTCCATTTGTGAAGCAGTATCATTTTGTGCCAGCATTGTGGTTGCAGCCACTTCAATCACAGTTGGCCCTGAGTCAAACCTTTCTGGTTCTGCAACAGCCATTGTATCCTTTTCTTCTGAAACTGTTGTTTCTTTCATTAATATTGATGTCATTTCTGGGGCCTGGTCATCGTCTATTGCTTCAGCATGAACTACAGTCATTTCAGATGCATCACCCGCTTGTTCTGTTGCCTTCGGTAGCTCAGATATTTTGAGTGCCTGTGCTACTGGTTCAACCGTTATAAGTTTCTCTTTCCCTGACTGTTTTGTTGTGTTCTCAATAATGGCAACCATCTCTAAAACTTTACCAGTCTTAATATTCTCAGTTGTCACTGGTTGTTCATTCTCTTTGTGCGGTTCTGGAATATGACTGGTGTCTTCACCCCGCTCCTCTGTTTGAGAAGCCACAATTTCAGTTGGTAGAGGTCTTGCTTCAGCTTCTGACAACACTGTCTCTAGTGGTGTCAGTATGACTTCACAATTAGTTTCAAGCTCTGCTGGTGTTTCTGTGTGCTCAAATACATCTTTTGAAAACTCAGGAACAACTGTGGCTTCTCTTCCATGAACGATGTCTCCATTTTCAGTTCCTGCATCAACAGTTATTTCAGGAGATTCATCAGTAATATTTGTATGAGCAGAAACATCTTGATTGTCTGTTTCATTGCTTGCAGTGTTTGCTGAAGGTTGCCCTTCTTTTACTGCAAGGTCGTCTTTCTCTTTCACAAAAATCCTGTCCATTCTGTCACTTGCACTGTCTTCAACTTTATTATCTACATCCGTATCAATGTCTTCTTTATGGATCTCTTCAGCCTCCTCATCTAATATGGATTCTGGAAGTGACACCTCCTTGGCCGGCAACTGTTCTCTGGCTAATGATTCATCTACAGTTTCTGAAATGTTTTCAGCCACAATATTTTGAACAACTTCTGAAGCAACAACATCCCCAGTCTCTTCCTCTACATGTATTTCCTTAATCTCCTGCTGTGTTATTTTTCCATCATTATTTTCATTCATTTTTTCACTGATGTCCTCTACAGTCACTGCTGAATCACCTGCTAATAAGACTGCATCTTTTACATCAACTTGTATTTCACAGACATCAGCATGTATTGATTCAACTTCTACATCTAAATTGTCTTCTAACTTCAATCTCTCTGCCACTATGTGATCTAAACTTGGATTTATAATACTAACAGTGTCTTTGCTTTCCAGACACTCCACCGCTGAGGCAATCATTTCAATTTCTTCCTCAGGGACATCTGAGGCTTTACTTGTGGTAGTGCTAGGAATGTTGTCTACAACACCATGTGTCAAAGTTTCAACTCCTTCAGTGAGTGCAGCTTGCTCAAACTCAGCAGGTGACAATTTAACATCTGGTAGCTTCAGCTCTTTTTCAGGTTCAGCAGCTAATTGTTGTTTATACACAGGTTCCTCTAACTCTGTATACAATGGACACTCTGTTTCAGGACCATGGGTGTAGTCTGATATAACCTGATCCAACCCAGCTTCACTTTGCATTGTATCAATCACTTGTCTGAGTTCAATAGCAGTTGTACATTCCTCTGTTTTGTCCTCCATATGAGTCTCCTCTGATTCTTCTACAAGAGGCTCTTCCACTAATTGCTGAGTTTCAGTGGCAGATTCTTCTTCATTTACAATTATTTCCTTATACTCAGTCTTCACATCCTTGATTTCAGCTTCATAGACCTCATCTGTCCCAAGTCCTGCAGCTTCAGATTCATCTGTAAAGTTATCAGAGACTAATTCAATTGGTACAGCATCACTCACTTCTGGTATTGCCTCCACTATGTGTCCAGGGAGATACTCTTCAACAGACTCTATTTCTTGAGATACTAGGCCTGTACACATTGCTGTTGCCTCAGTTTTCTTATGTGCAACCAAAACCTTTGTTTCCTCTGGTGTGGAAGACTGTACAATGTAAGGTGAAAATGACACAGCCAGAGATTCTTGGCTTTCATCTTTTGTAGTTACTGATTGAACACTTGGAGTCATGCAGATAGACTGAATAGCTTCCTGTAGAATCACATCTGATGATTGTACACTATATTCAGCTGGTACTGGTGTAACATGTCCAGATGTCCTGGGTGATTCAGTTAGTTGAGAGACTGCAGAGACCATTTCAGTAGTGTCATCCCCAATAAATTGCTCACTTACTGGTTCTGGGGCAGTGACCGCATCAGCTGTCAACTCCACAATGTCTTCAGCTAAGGTGTCATCCTGTGTTGTCCACTCAGCAGATGATACTGGAGTTTCAATGCTTTCCTCAATGATACCTTCCTCTGGTATATCACTCAGTTGTTGATGTTTGCTCACAAAGTCTGTGAGTTCTTCAAAGTCCTCTGATAGACCATGTATGACTGTTGGTCCAGTGTTACTTGAAACTTTAGCTGCAATTTTGGGCACCAAGTCATTGGATGTGTCCTGTTCTAACACTTGTGATGTCACCTCTGGCATCTCATGTTCTATTATGATTTCAACTCGTTGTTCATTCACCTCTTTCAGACTCTCAGGCTCAATTATTTCATACTCAGACAGGGGAATAATAGCTGGGGTTTCATCATCTTCATCACCTGTTTCATGATCCTTAGAAGCCTCATCAGAGGATGTTTGTTCTTGCCTTGCTTCCGATTTTCTTTTTTTATGCCCTGGAATAAGTTTCTTCATAGAAAATGAATCATCTTTGTTCATCTCACTGTCTGAAGGTATCTGCTCAGGAGTAATACTTTCTCCAGTTCTGACCTTTCTCTTTGGGGTGACCATTTTTTTAAATGTTTTCCATGTGGATCCCATCTCTCCCTCTGCAGGACTTCCTGTTTGTTCATTAGATGATGTAAGATGATCATAATCACCCTCAAAGGAACTTCCAAGTGGAGAGTCAGTTGTTTTCTCATATTCCCCTCCTTTGTCTGCTGTTTCATCCTCATTTGTTTTTCTAGCCCTTTTTTTAGAGGAGCCACCACAAATCAGTGCCTCCCAGGAAACAGTGGTGTCAGATTTCTTTTTGGACTCTTGAGGGCTTACATTAGCCATCAGCTCCTCTTCAGCAGGTTTTGGTTCCTCAATCACTGGTTCCTCCACTTTCCCTTGCTCTGTCAATTCCAAAGTTGGCTTTAGCTGTTCAGAGACTTGTTCCTCTGCCTCGATCACCTTTTCTGCAGCATTACTTTCTCTCTGCCTTCTTGTGGAAAATTTCCTAAAAAGTCTTTTAAGTGGACTTCCTTGTACCTTATCTTTCTCTTGAAAGTTCTGAAGCTCTCCTTCAGGTAACAACTTGTCATCGGCTTTCTCTGGTGAAACTTTTTCTTCCTCTGATATAATATAAGGGATATCAAGACACATGCATTTACTGTCCTCATGTTCAGCCTCCTCTGCACCAGTTTTCTCGATTCTTTTGAGTTCCTCTTCCTTACTCTCTTTTTGTATTTCCTCTTCTTTCCTTTTCTTTCTTAAACTGGCAAAGATACCCTGTGTAAAGAATTGCTTGATTGGTGACATTTGTTCCTCTGGCTCAGGACTTTCCTTTGCCATTTCTTTTTCAGGTGTGTCCTCCACATGATGTTCCACTAACTTTATGTCCTGATCGAGCTCTGTTTCATTGTCTGTTTGTTGAGAAGTTTCACCTGCATCAGCCTGGGAAGCCACCTCACTTTTGTGAGTCTCATCAGTTATGTTTTCATTTGCTGCCACTGCACTGTTCTCTTGAGTGTCACTGGAGTCCTCTGAGGGACTTGCAACTCTTTCTTCTTGCTCATTTGCTTCAGTCTTTTCACATGTGTCTTTTTTTAGGGTGAACTTAAATCCAACAAATTTGAAGATTTTTTTAAAGCCAACTTCATTGATATCCTTCACTTGGTTGTCCTCCTCTGGTTCTACACCATCTGCATTGACCATCTCTGTGCTCTCATTCTTAATGTTTGGTTGAAGAGCATCCTTATCCTGAAGGTCTTCAGTTGTTTCTGTGCCATCTTCTTTCAGAGTCACAAATCCTGAGCCAACTGACAAAAAATAAATAAATAAATAAAAAGAAAGCTGAGTATGTATGCTTGCAATGCTTGTAACTGTAATAGTTTATAAGGATTGTAATACTTTACAATTAAATAATATTACATTTAAATAAATAGCAATAACATAGCATCACCTACCATCTGCAAGTACTCTCTCTTCAAATTGCCCATTCAATTCATCTGCATGGTTGCTTGTCTTTACATTCAATCTGGAGATCTGTCCATTTTTCTGTAACAACTAAGCAAAAGACAGCACAAATTAAGGAGTGACCAACAAGGTAAACAATGGATTTATCTATCTACCTTATGACTTATAGAATTAGAAATAATGTTAATTTGCATTGTACAAACATTACAAAAACTAATATAAAAATTATGCTATAAAAATGCATTAATGTATTTAAGACTCAACTGTCTTATTTGTTATGTGTATTTCTGTCAATTCTGAGTAACAGACTAATTTTCATTTTATTATTATTATTATTTATTTATTTTTGCTGTTTTTTTTTACTTGTTGTATGGCTGATTGTTTGCTACATCATTTTTGTATGTTATGAAGATGACAAAACATCAATAAAAAATTGATAAAGAAAGCATTAATGTCCTTTGTCTCAAAGTATATAGTAAGACAATAAAATAAACAACAATATACTCAAAGGGTTATGGTTAAAATGCAGATTTAGGCAGATATAAATCATGATAATAAATGATTTGCCATTTAATCTATATCTATATATCTTTATCTATACATATTTATCTATATGCTATTTTAAGTAACAATCTCAATGAGTTTGTAGTATTAGTTTGGCTTTTGTATACAGCACTGCTCAGCACTGTTAACCGCCTAACCACAATGTAGTTTGAAGGAGATGGCCTTTGGGATAACTTACAAAACAAAATAAATTAACACGTTCATGGAATCCGAGAATCAGATAGCTCTCCTTTGAGTAAAAGCCATCTCACAGACTTCCTGTTAAACCACGGCTGACCTCATCATGTTTTACATGGAAAATCAATGCACCCAGTGCAGTAAGGAAAAATTCCATCAATCCTTTGGGAATAAGAGCATTACAAATATCCCTCTCCATTAATGTGCACACATTAGTACAAAACCACTGACAAAGCCAAATAGAGTTGTGATATGTTAAAATAAACCATCTTTCAAAAAACAAAAGGAAATTGAATTTTAAATTCTTAACCTACACATTTAATACTCTAAAATAATGCAGATGAACAAGCTGGCAAACATCAAAGGCTAAACCAGAAATTCAATCAACATAATAAGAAGCAGTGTAGTAGTGATGAAACAATTTTAAATTTAATTTGAAGTTTAGAGTCCAGGTGTAACAAAAAAACAAAACAAAAAAAAAGATACCATATTCTTTGCCAGCCACTGAGGATGCATCAATTATTAGTGTTACTATAATATTCTTGCTCCAGAATTAACAGAAACACTTGGCAGATTATTTGTATATGTGTGATTTTATGCAAATATGTCTACTCTTGCAGTTTTCATGCCACAAGATGCAGATACTTCCTCAATGTGTTTCCTAAAAGAACCAGCCAAAATAAAGAATATGTTCCATAGAATTTTCCTGAATCTGAATTCTTCACAGAGATATTAAAACAAATATGATTTTAACATACAAATTAATTCAAATCTCAATTACTTGCTCTCTTAAAAACGAATCTAATCTGAACTACCAGAACCTAATGCATATTTTGTTCACTAAAGTGAATTTAGACCATAGGACACTTAAGTCACCTAATCTTTTGACTATTACTGCAGTTAAATAGCTGCAAATTAGGATACTGGATTTTGGAGATTAATTTTGTCTAGAAAACTAATTTTCATAATTTTTTCATGAATAACTCATACATTTCCTACACCAAGCAAAAAACACTATCATTATAATCTAACTTATTTCAGAGAGCTTGACTTATGGCTAAATCTGAAAATATATATATCAGATGTTTCTCCTAAACAGCAATGAGATTGACATCAATTGGAGATTATTGCTTCAGTCTCAAAATTTTCTTCTGAGAAAAGTAATCTCACGTGTCCCTACACTTTCAGAACAGATGTCAACAATGTCTCAAACTGTGCTCAGATTTGCCAAAACACCAAAGTCTGCAATAAAAACTCATAGATCTCAATATGAAGTCTCACACTTCTTACTGAATTGTTAAAAGACTAAATTAACTGAGCAGCTATCCACATTAATTTTATAACTCTGTACATTTACTGTCAACAAATGTCTAATTTTAGTGTATTTTATGTATCACTCAAGAAGAAACATCGGATAGATAAAACATAACTGAGAACTCTCTTCTCCTGGGCAAAAAAAAAATATGCATGTTGTGCATTACCTCAAAAATGCTATCAAGGTAGGCAGTTCACTATGTTTTGAGACACAGCCCGTGCGTGTCCTTAGATTCAGACATCGTGCCTTTGAAACTTTGTGAAGCATTTTTTCTGCAGCAGGAGGCTGATTTTATGCATTCTACCTTGTCATCGGGACTGCCGTCATCCTGAGCATCGCTCGCTGCTGCAGTGAGCTCCTCCGCCGCCGCGTCCTCCTCACATCTGCTGTCCCGCTGCGCGGATGATGCCGTAGCTCCCATTTCACAATCCTTCTCTCGTTCCTTCGGTTTCTTCCCTTTCACCCAATGTAACTAAAGCGAAAGGGAGGATATCCAAAGATGAGTGCCGAGCGGTGGTCGGACTCAGAAGTGATGCAGTTTGGCTCGATACAAACTCTTTTAGGACACATCCTTCCTGCATCACATGAACACACTGGCACGCCTCGACGGATCAGTGGGAGAGAGTCCTGGGATGACCGAGGGACAACCTCTACAATGAACGTATTTATCTCATAATTATGCTTCTTTATTCATCGCATGTTTTAGGCTACGTATAGTCCAGTGGTTGCATTAAAGCGAACTAAAGGCTTGTAAAAACAACTCAGTCATAACGTATATGGAATAACTATAAAAGTGATTTTAAAATAAGACAAATGTTAATATCAAAGTTGGAAAAAAAAAAAATAAGCAGGTTCTCATAGGACCCTTTGAGGGGGAAAAAAACCCCACTTAATTTTACTTTAATAATAATAAAAATCCTAAATGTATTTTTGTTTTTAAAACAAATAAACTGCCAAAAAATTATTTTAATGTCAGTGTATTAATATTAAATCAATTAAACAGGCTAATTCACAAGGCCCACACATTCATTATGAAATGGCCAAAAGTATGTGGACACTCCCTAAATAGGTAATTCTAATTAACAGGTTTGTTGATTCGAGTAATTCCAGTGAAACAAATGTTAATTCTACATTGCAATCTAATTCTGTGTTATTTCGTTGTCATTTTCTGTTGTGGATGACAACGCCTCTATGGACAAAGTTAGGTTCACATAGAAATGTTGAAACATTTCAGAAGCACGAAACTCTGCCTTCACTGGTAAAAGTTTAAACTCGCCTGGGAAGGCCTTCTACTTGATGTTGAAAATGAAGGGATTTGATACCATTTAGACTCAAAAGCATCTATTAAGGGACCTGGCTTGCAGTTAGTGTTTCAACTGTTCCTGAAGGTGTTCATTAGGGTTCAGGTCTGTCTGAGCTATGCAGGCCAGGAAGTTCCTCCACACCACAAAGCATTTCAGTTTTGCCATGCTGGGACAGAAATGGCCTTCCTGCTTCAACAATAATTTAAAGCTGCAGTCCGTAACTTTTTTTGGTTAAAAATGATCCAAAATCAATTTTTGAGCAAGTACATAACCAGCTAGTGTTCAAAATTATCTTCTTTCCTTAGCCCGATTCACAACGGTAAGCTTGTAATAATGTTTTCTAATCTACTGGTGGGTTTCCGCGGGAAATTTGAGCATGCAGCCGTCACGTCTGTTTACATAAAGAAGGAGTCCCGGCTAGTAGACTATATGGCATGTGGCGGATCATTTATAGCCTTTTCTCACAGCAGCTGCAATAATTAACTTATCATTTTGATGGCATCATTGGCAGCTTGATTTATTATAATGCTTTTTTCTCAGTTGGTCAGAACAAAAGTGGCAGACATGTTACTTTCTTGTTCAAATGACATTTTCCGGTGAAAATTCTTATTTTGGTCATACTTCCAAGACATAGAATCTGTGATTCCGAAGTAAAGTATCCACACCAATGTGGTGACTGACAGCAAACATTAGATTCATCAGCGCTGAGGAGCCGTGCAGAGTCACAAAAAGATGATAATTCTGCAAATAACTGCAATTGCAGGTTTCAAACAGAGATGGCGACAAAGAGGCAATTTACGGACTGCAGCTTTAAGCCTATACTCTATTATATGATGTATAGCATTATAGAAAGGTTTGTCCTCACAGAAATGACTGGAATAGTCAAACCTGTTCATTATAAGGGGGTATCCATATACTTTTCACTACATACTGTGGCTCAAACCAGTAATAGGCCTACTACTCACCTTTCAAAGAACGACTTACTAGTAGTGAACTATGATGGTTGAAACAACATGGTGATGAGCTGCTTTCTATCAGCAGAGTCCGGACATCTTGTTACATTGATGGAGCTCCATGTAGGGAACGTCTACAACAGAGAACCACTTTCTGTATGCTGAGAATGGAAGCTTAGGGGAAAGTTCTTTCAGTAATCCCAATCACAAGGTAAAACAAACACTGGCTCAATAACAGTAAAGGTGAATGTCTTACATAAGCACAGCCAAAATCCTGTTCTTATCCAACTGCAAATCCACGCAGCACTATTTACGGATGTAGGATTTATAATTCAGTGAAATGAGAAAATGAAATAAAGGTCTCCAAACATCTGCAAGCCATTGTATTTTGCCTTAATTTAAATTTTAATACATTTTTATACACTGTAAAAATGTATATGATCAGTAATTCATGGCAACATATGTTTTTACATTATCTCATCAAAATAATTTAAGCAATTTCAACTTTTATATGAGATTCAACTGGATTTTGTAAGTCAATTTAATATAATTTAAGTTGGAATGACTTGTTCAGCCAATTTGATTAAAATTTAAGGCAGCAACTGAGCTTAAGATTTTAAGTTGAAATAGGTGGAGTATGAGTATGAGGTGGAGACAGTGAAGTATCCAGCAATCCAGCAGAAAGCTCTGCTTTTGTTACTATGGCCTGGTTTCACAGACAGGGCTTAGATTAAACCAGGATAAGGCCTTAGTTCAATTAGAGCATTAAGCTTTTATAAACGTGCCTTAGAAAAAAAAAAAAAACATTACTGGTGTGCATCTAAAGACAAAACAATGGCATTGACATATTTTTTAGATATGTCAGTGCAAGTTGCTTTCAGTTAAAACAGATCAAACATGCATTTTAGTCTGGTACTAGGCTTAAGCCTTGTCTGTGAAACCAGGGGTAAGAGTTATGGCTAAACTGAGTTTAACCTTAACGGTAATATGTCTGTTCTCATAGAGAAGATATATGCACAAGGATGATAGAAATTATGATGAATGATCATTATTATGATTACCTCAGCCAGTGTGAATATGTAGGAACAAATAAAAGCAGATTCCAAGTTGATATCTGTGGTCAAATAGGGTTGAAATATCTTCCAACAGTCAGGGTAAATGGATTATGTAATAGCAGTAAGACAAAAGCCTGTTAATTTGGGAGCAATGGAAGTAAAGATAAAAATATAGATTTTCCAGCCATTTTGGGCAGCTCATGCCCAAAAGCGGTAAAGCGGAAAGTATGGGAAGAGGGTGAATTAAAATCAACTGACTGGTCAAATGTTATTCTGAGGAGGAACAGTCTCTATCGTAATGCAATTTGAGATTAAATGAGGCCATGTGAACTCAAACATCACGAGTGTGACAAACAACCCCACATAAAACACTCTGCAATGGTTCTCTTATGTTGCGCATCTCTCAAAGATTTCCAAGTCCCTCTGAAGCCATGTTCATTAATTTCAAGAGAAAGTTTGACCTTTCATGAAAGTAGGATCATTTAAATTTCCAAAAGGAAAGTCCAAAAAGACCTCTGATGTTTAGTAACTTAACATGAACATAATTCACCCAAAAAAACATTTGCCCACTCTTGTGTCATTTTGAAACCCATATGAGCATCACAAGATGCATCGCATGATGCATCAGGTTCATATTTACATTTATCCACTTACTCAAAGAGACATTGCATATCATGGTATGCATTTTATAAGTTCATGCTTTCCTTCAAAACATGTGAGAGTGAGTAAATTATGACGAAATGTTCATATTTGAGTAAACTATAATTTCTTTAACACCCTTAAAAATGTATTTAGCTTTGCACTGGATCAAAAAACAATATTTGCTGTGATAGTCTTCAAATACCTTATTTTTTGACTGTTATTTAAAAAGAAATTCTGATCAATCCCAAACAAAAACGCAACCTATTTGAGATGCCCAACTGAGCCGCACATGACAAGATTTTAACCAACAGTGTGAGTTTGAGGTGGGACTCAAACACAGGGACACACTTGAAGAACATCAACATGAATTACTGCTGGGCCTGAAGATCAAGACAATGCATAAATCAGGAAACTAACACATCATGGACAGAATAAAATCATTTTCTGGTGCATAAATGCTATGGATCAGCCTTTGGTCATCTTTTGGAGAAAGTATTACAACATGTCAGTGGTCTGATCCCACTGAACCCAAAGTTGTTGAACCCAAATCTCACAGGAAACTTGTCTTTCTACAGAGCAGGAAGCGAAAGTCCTGTTCAAGCTGTTCAATAACCTTTTGACTTTATCACATTCCAAATTCATGTATTTAAAACCAAATATGACTCCTTACAAAAATCCTTAAACAAGCAAATCACTGTGAGATTCAGGAGTTTGCTGATTTACAGGATTACTTTATGTTCTTAAATAATGGGAGCAACATAGAAGATTATCTTTTAAAAAGAGCTTATCAGCCAGCAAACAAAAACAGACCAAAACAGCATACAGTCACTGACTTTGGAGAATAAGCAAACAAACACATAGGAACAACCCAAAAACACCTTAGAAACCATTCAGCAACACCCTGACAATCACTCAAAACACCGAGCATTGTGATGGCAAGTTTTGCCCATGCATGCAAACCCCATTAAAGGGATAGTTCACCCAAAAATGAAAATTATCCCATGATTTACTCATGCCATCAAGCCATCCTAGGTGTATATGACTTCTTTCAGACGAACACAATCAGAGTTAAATTAAAATATATTGTGGCTATTGCAAGCTTTGTTATGGGAGTGAAGGGGGCATGAGATTTGAAGCCCAAATAAATGCATCCATCCATCATAAAAAATAATCCATACGGCTTCAGGGGGTTAATAAAGGCCTTACGCATCGTTTTACGGCAAAAGAGTAACCTCTGACCTGACGCATGACATAATGACGAACACGGAAGCGCAGAAGACAGAGCAAAGCAGAACACTGCGCGAAAAGTCTAAAACAATCACTTTTAAAGAGAAATGTCGCAGGATTTTGATATAAGAGTCTATGCTTACAATACTCCTACATCCTGTGTCGCGTCAGAGGTTACTCTTTTGCCGTAAATTGATGCGTATGGCTGTCTGCTGGAAGCTAGATATTATAGTTAATAAAGTTTTAAATATGGATATTTTTCTTAGAAGGCATTTATTAACCCCCTGGAGCCGTATATATTACATTTATGATGGACTGATGCACTTTTTTTGGGCTTCAAAATCTCACGCCCCCTTTACCATTATCAAGTTTGGAAGATCAGGATAGTTTTTAATATAACTCAGATTGTGTTTGTCTGAAAGAAGATAGTCATATACACCTAGGATGGCTTGAGGGTGAGTAAATCATGGGGTAATTTTCATTTTTGGGTGAACTATCCCTTTAACATTTTCTTTAAAAAAATAAAATAAAAATAAAATAAAATCTAGTTTTAGCGTATATGTCATTGTTTGTTTGAATAAACTAATCAGAGAGCTGTTATTAAGAAATAACAACAAATTATCTTTGTTTTTGTTCCTTTATAAATGAAATGGACTGTGACAGCAACAGGCAATTATTAAGCCAAGAAAGATGTCTAAACACATGACAAACATGAACGTTAATTCAATCAAAGGCCCTGAAACACTGGAGCTGCTGTGGAGATTCTCATACTAAGTTAACAGGATCAGTTAATTTGAGTCACAGCCTGGCTAACCAAAACCAGCTGATGTTTTCCTCAGGCATTATACTGTTTAAAAGACCCTGGAAAGGATGAAATGATGCGTGTGAATACACTACAGGCGTGCATATCTCTCTCATCATGAGAGTTTGTCTGTCTGTTCATGCAACCTTGTTTTGCATCCAGTTTGTTTGTTCAGTGTCACCAATCACAGGTTTAACATGTCATGTTTAAAAGACAGACATTATATTTGCATTAGTAAAGGTAACCTTAGGACAATGAACGCAAATTACCCAGCTTGCAGGATGTTTGATTGCATAATTGTGTGTTGTGGTTCCTTGCTCTGTAATGGTAAGTGAATTACTCATCATTTAATGCAAACTTCCAGAAGGGCTGAGAGCCAGAGGACCTTTAAGAAAAGGATGTATTTTATATTTTTTAATGTGACCGATGCTGCGACCTAAAGGACTGTTTCAGGTACTACATGAACAGGAAATCAGTTGATGAATTAATATCTATGAATAAAATAGACCAAAATGGTAAAAACAGTGCTTCCTAAGAGGAGTGCATGTTGCATATACACAGTGTATAATGTTTGTCAGATAACAAACACTTATGTGGTGCCATCTAAACTGGTTTTCAGGGTCAGATCAGTTAAAAATACATAATGTAACAACTGTCATTTAAATTTTGGTTCAAGCGAAATGGAAGTAAAAGCAAAATTAAAATTGTGGTTTGTTCAAAAGTTGATCAGTTAATCACTATATACAAGTGTAAATGTATGATGATTAGGATTGGAACATGCAAATGCCATCTGCCTAATTAACTTTTTCTAATATGCTCAAATCTTAGACTGATAATGTGCTATTTCCTGCATATCCAATTAACTAACAATTGTAATTAAAACTAGATTCTCACATTTTAAAGAAGGGTGTTTGTTGGTAATGAATAACTCTTAAATTAAAATCATTGCATGACCCTTGCAGATAGGTCATGGACTCTTATTGCTTGTCCTTTTTTCCTAAAGTGATTTAATATCCTAATGTAATGAAAAAATGACATTCTGACCTTATAATTCATTTTGGAAACACTCTGTGTTTGCACAGCATATCATTGTTTACTATTCTCACATAGCAGAGACAGGTGGAACTTCAGGCAGAAGGGTGTAATTAAATTAGATGCATAAACAAATTGAGCACACAGTGAAAGTACAATAACAGAGTTATGTAACCTAAGCAGTTTAATATTATATATATTGCACAAAACCGTAACCTCAGAAACACAGTGATTCATATTAGGTGAAATTCCATTTTGAATAATGCAGCGCTATATGAAAACGCACCCACAACATCAAGCTTCAAGAGACTCTCTATCAGTGTGATGAAATAATTAAAAAAATGCATAAATACAAGCAAGTGTACTTATTTTATTTTTTAACTTATTTAGGGAGATTGAAATTATGTAGCATAAACTGGCATTCCTGTAGTGTTTTTAAGGTCCAGTAGCGTACCTTTCAGCTCTAAGAGCTCAGTGGTTAGAGCATGGCACTAGCAATGCCAAGGTCATGGGTTCGATCCCAGGGATTGCACATACTCAGATACAAATGTATAGTATAATGCAATGTAAGTCGCTTTGGATAAAAGCATCTGCCAAATGCATAAATGTAAAATGTATAGTATAAATATGGGTTGTATGAATGAAATTCGGATGTACTACATCCGCCATGTTGTTAAAAAAAGAAAAAAAGATAAAAGTTAGCCAAGATTTTTGTGGATCATGGCTGTAGTAATGAGAGGAACTTATTTTTGCAATTAATTTCTATTTGTCAATCTTGGCAGAGGGTTGAAGCTTGAGTCGAGTTGCATACTTTAAAGTGACAAAAAAGTCAGAATTTTAATATGGGTGTGTTTACTTGTATCATATCAGAAAAGAATCTCAGTGAGAACCAAATATCTCTGCACTCTAATACCGGTGTACAGAGAGCTTAATAAATATCACTGTCATCTGACTGCACTTGAGGTAATCATATTTGAATTACAACGTTTCTTTGCATGTTTTTAATTAATGTCAGTAGTTGCCTCATGTGATGTCTCACTGTTGCATATAATCAGTTTGATATGCATGCTATCAATTTCAAACATCAACAGCAAAATTGTAATCTAAAAAATGACCATATTACCAGGCAAATCTATTATTGCACATCAAGTATGCAGTTCAGCAATAAGCACAAGCGCAAAGTAAAGACCTGGGACTGTATTACAGAAACTTCTTACCTTAATTCTTGATTTAAGATGTGAAAAAAAGTTATTTTTCGTGAAAGTACAAATACCATGGTTACTAAACAGATGCTTAATAGCCTACAGGCCCTGATGGACAAAGGTTTAAATGTAAATTTGGACGTGATTACTTAGAAAAATGTGGATCAACCACAAAGAAAACTACAAATCACTGCAATAAAACAATAAAAACGCTAACACAGTACTGACACATATTTGACGAAACAAAACAACAGTTGAAGATAGAATGCAACAGTACCGTTCAGGAAGTAAAAACTCATTCAATTTCTTTAAAATTAATTTTAGCGATATATTGTAAGACAGACCTACAGTGAGCTCTGGGGTTAATTGATGGTGTATGCTTCTGTGTAGATTTTTGTAAACATAATTGCTACGAGGCGAGCAGAGGATTTCGCCAATCGCTATAGTCTGTTACCGTTGAAACGGGAGTCGTTGAAACGACCTCAGTACCTACTTGAATTTTCCGATTCGTATACACATTAAAACAAAAAACGTAGGTAACGTAGGTAAGTTTATAAATGTTTAGATATTTATAAATGTTTGAGTTAAATATTTATTAGTTTTTGTTTACGTTTGGTCGTTGGCCAGTAACCATTTATGCAGTGTAAAATCGACTACTTTGACAAGATAGAACTTGACAACAATTTAATTACATTTTTATACAAGGGCGACTAAATAAATAAACATAAAAACAAATAAATAATGAACACACTGATCATGCCGCGAGTAGCCGTTTTGGCCTTACTGAATGTTGAGAACAGCGTATAATTAGCGTTGATATGGTATTGGTAGCATACACAACTAACTGACAAATAATTTTTAGGCCTACACAACCGTAATGCAAGCACAAAGTTTCAGCAGAAAGCACAAAATATCCCCGAGACCCTGAGAGTAAAGAAGGAACCATGGTATAAAGAGGAAACCCACACTGATCTGGGGTCCGTTTCCCGAAGCCAACTATGGTCGCAAGTTCCCTCGTTAGCAATACAATTCAGCGGAACTTGCGACCATAGTTGGCTAACGATACTTGTGGGAAACGCACCCCTGGTCTGCCTAGATTTACCTAAAAGGCACAGGAAACAGCTAATGCTCAAACAAGTGTTCACAAAAACATACAGTCCCAACACCCACATAAGCAAAGATTTCGAACTTTAGTGACCGCTTCAGGAAGAAAGGGGTTGCAAGGTTCTGAGAATCATTCATTATTCAAGCTCTGCTGCCATCGTGCGGTGAGTGCATGGACCAAAAGAGCCAATTCCCTTTAAATGTACTAAGATTACAGAGATACGTATCTGATTGCAAAAACATCTTATGTAAAGTATTTTATCCTGCATATGCAAACGCCATTAGTTGGGCTATTATGTTGTGAAGAAAATCTTTTTACTGTTTCACTTCTGCTTTTGCACTCACATGATTACTGACTCATCTGGCTTACTAGTTGTTCTAGTAGTTTCAGAACAAATATAAGCCAATCAATTGTCAGAACACCTTACCTCGCTTTTTTGAGCGTCAACACATTTAAATTCTGCTAGCCATAATTGTATATAATTTCTGATTTTCAAAATTGCTAACAATTTACAAAGAATTTACTTTGGAAGTGGCTTGTATTTTGACCAGTATCTCTAAAATCCCCTTTCATTCAAACAGAATGGGAGGTGTGATTAAGTTATGATTTAACCAGGCCTATGGATTCTCTCTAAAAGGAACAATTGTTATAGACCCACCCATGGACTTGTAAGTGAACACTGAAAACGTGTTGAGAAGAGATTTTAAACATCCATGTGGTAATGTGGCATTTTAGGGTTTAAAAAATGTTAGTAAAGACAAATGAAAGGGTAAAACACTGCAGTAAAGCAAATGACATCTGCCATGTTGCACCACATTAACTTAACAATTGTATGAAAATAGTGACATAAGAAATGAGAGAAATAAGAGAATTGTAAATAAATTATGATGAGCCTTTTCCAAATACCAAGCGTTACTACAGTAAAACTCTACAGTAGGATATGGTAAATATATATAAAGGTATTCTTTATTTTAAACTTGAGTAAACATCAGTTAACTTTCGTGTTTTGACTTGTCGGAAACTCCCACCAGTCAGGCAGGCATTCGACTGCAACGTTATTTCCTGCAGCAATGTGACATGAGGCGATGCGCGTTAGGAATCGAATAAAGCTCGTGTTTATAGCGTTTGAATTGAACGAAGGGACATGAAATAAGGTAACGTGACAATTTATATATCATTTCAACTTATTTCAATTTGATTTAAACAAAAAAGATTGTCGCGAAGTTGTTTAGCAGAACGTCAAATCAAGCGTTTAATCTGAATTAAACAAGGAACTTGAAATTACAGCACGACTGCAGAGCCTATTGTCCTTCTATTGTTTTTAACTTCTATTTTTTGGTTACTTTTAAGAGATCTTGCTTAGCCTACTTGATTTTTTGAGGAAGTCAAAATGAAGATGCTTAGATATTTATCAACTGAATTAAGAGACTGAACTATCAGTGTTCACTGTAAAATAGTGGACAGTCAATACTTATTTTTTGGCTGCACTTCCATATGAAGTTTTATGTACATTGATATATTTCATTAGTGCACAATGTTGACTTTACATCCGGGAATAGACAGGATGGTCTTAGATAAGACTATTGTTCTGTTCACATGTGTATCTATTGCTTGGAGTTTATGTTCATAATGAGACAATAACGAGTTTACTCTAGGATTTTAGATTTAAGCACTTAAGTCACTTATTTTCTCTTATTGCCTGATAGTGTTCAACAGAGGATTAAAGGGAAGTCCCCACCCTTTTTTATTCTCTAACCCATATGGGGTGGGAAATTTGCAGCATCATGGTTGCCACTGCGGTGACTAACTAAATGACAGACACTTCTGGTCTTATAAATAGTTTAGCTTTATGGTAAATTGTTGCCTCTGTACTAAAACCATTTACGATGTGTTGTGTTGTGTTGTAAACAGTGTCTGATTTTATGTTCCTCCAGTTGAATATCATACTGGGCAATGAAGTACTCATACATTTTTGTAGAGTTAAAGCTTGTCGTGTGGGGTCATAAAGTCTAAGAATCTGAATTTCCCTCTGATTTAATGTGTATATTTCTCAGGAAAGATGAGAGACAGGCTGTCTGAACTGGGAGGTGTTGCCACCAAAGCCCAAACAGAGGAAGAGCAAGTGGATAGCAGAGAAGATGTGGACAATGGTGAATTTGAACAGCATGCGGTGGTGTTCGAGGGCGAGGACATCATGGAGGACACCTTCAGAGAAGCCCAATCCATCCAGAAAGAAATCGCCCAACTCAGGATGGAGGTGAAGAGACTGGGTAAACAGAACACACGCTTTCTCACCTCTGTGAGACGCATTAGCAGCATCAAACGTGACTCGAACACGATTGCACGCAGCATCAAAACGAAAGGGGAGAGCCTGTATGCTCGGATAAAGAAGCTAGATGCGCTTTGTAAAGAGTTAGAAGAGAAACACGGAGCCCATTCAGCTTTGGTGCGCATGATACACGGCCAGTTCGTCTCTATAACAGGTTCTTTTCATGAGGCTATGAATGAATACAACAACGCCGAAATGGCACAGAGGGACAACTGCAAGACTCGTATCCAAAGGCAAGCAGAGATCATGGGTAAAGAAGTGAGCGGAGATCAAATCGAAGAAATGATCGAGACCGGCAAGTGGAACGTTTTTTCCGATGATTTGCTCACAGACGGGCGAACCGCTCGCTCAGCACTCACTGAGATCGAGAATCGCCACAAGGAGCTTTTGGAGTTGGAAAGTCGCATCCGAGACATCCATGATCTGTTTTTCCAGCTGGCTCTGCTGGTGGAGGAACAAGGGCCCATGGTGGACAACATTGAGGCAAATGTTTATGCCACCCAAGACTTTGTGGCCAAAGCTACAAGTCAGATAAAGAGGGCTGTCAAATACAAGAAGCAAAACCCTTGTCGGCAGCTCTTCTGTTGCTGTTTTCCATGTTGCAATAAATGATCTTAAAGCCTTCCAATTTCACATAAGCCATAGCGTATTAAACGAACAACAGTGTTTCATTCTAGTGTTAACCATGTCATGTCATGTGATTTACTTTGTAGAGAACAACCCATGCCCAGTGCCTGCGCTTGATGGTTGTCATTGCAAAAAACGGTGTTTTCTTGTAAACCACAGAAGCTGCATTGCATTTGAGCTAAAGTGATACTGCTACCCTTCTGTGAGTGTCACAGGACATTCACTTGATGTGTAAAAGATATTAAAAAGGAAACTGCAAGTGTTTTACGCCCATGTACAGTGCAAGCAAACACAGAAACATGTTTTATTGATATATCTACTGCTTTATTTTAAGGTACATTTGTGTGTGTGTGATTTGTTGTATTAATTTAATAAATATTATTTTATCTTTGAATGCCTTTGTTATGTTTGTTTGATCACCATATTGTTCTAGTTTATCATTAGAACATTTATGCAATACATATTGCATCAGTGTAGGTTTCCCAAGTATGAAACTCACTTCTGCAATGTGACTTGCAAAAGTCATTGTGTAAAAGTGTTTAGGAAATAAAGCCCAGCAATTCCATTCATTTGAACGAACACTGAGAAGAATCAAATTCGTATATACTCTCTTTAGATTGTTGCATTTGCATCTGAATCAGTTTGAGAAATCTGTCAGCTTCTTTTTGAGAACCATGTTTACTTTCAATGTAGCATCACAATGCATCTATTTAAAACTCTTGTGAATCCACCAGAAGTGAGGTTCAAACCCACAACTCAGCCATCCTGGTCACTGTAGAGTTCAAGAGAACTCAAACTGAGGAAATGGATTCTTTTGTTTCTGTTTTGAATGACCACATACCCACAGAGCAACTTTCTTTTTAAAAAGAAAATGCATCACATTAAACTAGGTAGTATGATGTGTCTTTCAGTTTTGATTGTAGTTGTGTATTTGAGGTAACAAGTTTTACATTTTTGATAGTTCTGAAAAAGAATTTAGAAGCTCATTCATAAAGGTTAAACAGTACAACAACACTACAAATTTAAAGCAATGATGATATGCCTGTGAAAAATTATAGTTATATGCAGGTGCTTTTGGTATAAAGTGACAAATTTCTGGAGAAAGTAAAATGTGGTTAACCCATTTAAGAATCCTATCATTGCATTAACAAAGTTAGCATTGTCACTAGTTTTTCTGCTGGTTGTATATCTACATTTTCTACCAAAGCAGAACATTTATATATTGCATTAAAGGTTATGAAGTTGTACCAGTAGTGGGGTTTGAACCCACGAGGGCATTTGTCCATTGGATCTTAAGTTCAACGCTTTAACCATTCAGCCATCCTGGTTCCCGTGTGTGAGCTTTATTACCTTGTGTATCATAGGTAACTATAGGTTTGGGGTCACACAATTCAATTTTGTAGCTAACTTATTATAAAATAAGATAAAGCAAATAATGTACAGTATATGCAGCAAAGAAAGAAACATATGCAGTAAATGTGTTCAGTTCAATTTATGAGATAACAAGAAAATTCATTGTTATCATAAATGAAACTGTATATATACAGTTTCATTTGTGATATATGTATATATATACATACACACACTACCGGTCAAAAGTTTGGAATCGGTAAGATTTTTAATGTTTTTAAAAGAAGTTTCGTCTGCTCATCAAGGCTGCATTTATTTAATTAAAAATACAGTAAAAACAGTAATATTGTGAAATATTATTACAATTTAAAATAACTGTTTTCTGTTTGAATATATTTTATGAAGTAATTTATTCCTGTGATCAAAGCTGAATTTTCAGCATCATTACTCCAGTCGTCAGTGTCACATGATCATTCAGAAATCATTCTAATATGATGATCTGCTGCTCAAGAAATATTTATGATTATTATCATCAAAGAACTTTAAAAAAAAAAAATACTGTACACAAAAATTTTGTACAATTGTACACAATAAATGTTTCTTGAGCAGCAAATCAGCATTAAAAATCTTACTGATTCCAAACTTTTGACTGGTAGTGTATATATTGTGCACAGATGCACAGATATCATTACAATTTCATTTATGAGATAACAAGAAAATTCATTGTTATCTCATAAATGAAACTATTGGTGTAACTGTATATATATATATATATATATATATGTGTGTGTGTGTGTGTGTGTGCAGTAAATGTGTTCAGTTCAATTTGCTTTTATCAATACAGTTTCATTTATGAGATAATGAATTTTCTTTCATTTTTCTCAGTTCAGACTGTATTGTGACTATCCGTCTAAAATCTGTTATATTGCATTAGTAACTTCCAACTTTGGTCTTTTCTTCTGTGGATTTTGCTGTGATGTGATGAGGCCTACAGACAATCTGATGTTGTAATTCACTTTTTAACTGCAGTTGGCAATGCATGAATGCATTGGCATTTATGAATGTCTTTATAATGTCTTTCTCAGGAAGCACGCATTTATGAATTATCTGTCATACTCAAAGTGTTTTAGGACTGTTATGAGTTTAAAGGTAAGTTTTGTGCACGGAGTTTTAAATCAAGAGCAGGCAACACATATTGATACTCTAAATAGTTTAATAATAAAGTAAATAGAAAGGAATATTTATTTATATTTAAAGTATATTTGAAGTCACATTTTCCCCATCAGGTTTAAGTGTTCTTAAAAACACTGTGCTGCCATGTTACACCGTTAGATGTCAGTATTGAACATCTCAACTGGATGTCTCGTGTCTGTTCAATGAAGTTCAAGTTACTGGAGTAAATTAATACAATGTATATTGACTATAAGCAACTGAATAAATTATTTGGTGTAGGATATGGTAATAAACTATTTGTTTATATTTAATTAAACATTATGTCGTTGCTTTCTATAATAAAATAACTTTGGACCAGCCGCGGCTCGTCTGTCAGGGCAGCCCCACCAAAATATTAATCAAAAACATAGACCCAAATAAACCGAATCAAAAATAAATTGTAAATGTGTTCAGCATTCTGCAACAAATATTCTTCGGGTTTACTAGACCATTTTAAGTTGTAAAGAGAGCAGGATATAGGCTATTAAAATTTAACGTATGGCAGGTGTGTGTTGTGGCACTAAGCGGTGCAGAGGGTGCCTGAGTCCTTCCCAGCTCTACAGCGCCCCACAATTTTCCAATGTAAATATGTGGTGGAAAATGGAACTGCAGACTTTGTTGGGGCAGATTTCAGACTGCCCTGATTATTTTCACGTTACCTGCGTCCCAGTTCAGAGGCTGCATCCTTCGAATGACGGGGGTTTCAAAGGCAACGAAGATCAGAACGTGCTGGTCAAGTGCTGGTCCTAAGCTGGTCCATGCTTCAAAACATATCTAACCAGCATATGCTGTTTTTTTTCAACAGGGTAACCTTCAGAAAATTGTTCTTGTCGTCTAGCAACTGTGACAGCTGCCGTTGATGACTGGCAGTAACGTTTGTACCGGACTTTATTTTAAAGTTATATTAAACTGTCTGAAAACAAAGCAGGGTTCACAAACTGTGATATGTTCACCATGGTCCACTTCTGCATAATAAAGTGTATTAACTATATATAATCATATCTTAGTAAGATATAAGTCAACATTTTAGCTGATTTAAAGGTATTTTTTTTATTTTTACTTTTGTATCATTTTGATATTTAAGTAAGTTTAAGTAATATTTAAGCTGAACCCCAATACTTAAATTTAAAAGTGTAATTCTCTCTCTCTCAAAAAAATCCTGTTTTCACTGGCGCGCAATGAATTCTGGGGTAGGCAAGGCCGCAAAGGATCCATCTGTTGTTGAAACCTTTGGAGGCCACATTTGAAGGAGCTTTCAAATTGGGACAGCCTTCGTAATGCCGCGGTAACGCAATCGGCCTTTGAATCCGGTCTTTGAAGAATGCAGCCTCTGAATTAGGACACAGCCCTAGTTAGTGATGTCACTTTGTAAAGAAACGCTACATGCCTATCATGCGCATGACGTCACCATTTTCACAAATTCACATTTTTGTAGTTTACACGGAGATGACAGCTATGCACTAAAAACAGAAACGTTTTTTTTCTTTGCGTTTTTGTGTGTACAGACGATAAAGTTGTCAAAATGATCCCTGTTCACACTGGTCCATGAAAGCAACTAAAAACTTTGTGTTACGCATGCCAGGCCACTCCAGTAGTTGGCGATGTCACTTTGTAAAGAAACACTATGTTGTTGTGTAAATGCCCCCTTAAAATGATGAAGAAAACTGAAGTCAGTGAAGAGAAAATCTCTATATCTTAGGGGCCTGAAAATGCAAACTTTTGAAAACAGGTTTCAGAGTGCAAGTTTTTTTATTACGTGTTCAGTCTATAGGCTTGTAGCATTTCTTTACAAAGTAACTACTGGCCTGGCATGCATAATACTGCAGCGTTTTAAGTAATTTTTGCAGATCCATGTGAAAATGGGGGTCATTTTGACAACCTTGTAGTCTGTATGTGAAAACCGAAAAGGAAAAAAAATGTTTTTTTAATACATTGTTGTTGTATAAACATACCCTTAGTTTGTCGGTTTCAGGACCACTTCTCAGAAACTTGTTTACTGACAGAAACATGCACCTACAAACATCAAAGTAGCCCAAATTAAAGGTGTAACACCTCTACCAGGAGTGGGGTTCGAACCCACGTGGGCATTTGCCCATTGGATCTTAAGTCCAACGCCTTAACCACTCGGCCATCCTGGTCACAAAGCAGTCTGTTCACTGCCCACCCCTTGCTGCTTTACTCTTATTATCCTCTTTTCATGAGTTTCTTGTAAGATTTATTTTGTGATGTCTGTATCTGGGGTGACAGTTTTGGGGCTTTTTGGTAATTCTGATAAAAAATTACACATTTATAAAGCCTTAACAGAACAATGATATTGCAAATTAAATCTAATAATGAATATACAGGTGAAAAATGTTGAGTTAGGAACATTAAGCAAATATCAAAAGTGACTGAACTCTCTTGCAGAACAGTTGTGTGGGGTTAAACTGTTTAAGTTCCTATAAATGTATTAATCACCTAAATGTGTTATTGATTTACCAGGTACTTAAGAGCTACTTCGTCATAGCACATTTACCCCCAAAGTACAATCAATATATTAGATTTAACGATTTGGAGATTCTATTAAGCACACAAAAATCTTAAGGTCAATTAAGTCATCTTTTAGAACATTTTTTTAGTGTGGTTCTATATAGAACCCTAGAGTTCTTGACTCAGTTTTAAAGAACCCCTTATGCCAAAGAGACGTGTCTTAAATTATTATTATTTCAATTTTATCACCAGAAAAAAAAAAAAGAATTAAATTTCATGTTTAATGGGTTATTTCAATTTTTTCCTGTGATAAAGTATGTTTATGAGCTATTTAATTCATTAACATTAAAAATGTATTAAAACTAAATCCATAAAATGATTCTGTGTTGGGAACCACCAATGAAGCGCCTGATGGTTCTATATACAACCTTTTCTTCTTGTCCAGTTCAGATTTATTTAATACAACTGTTGGTTGGTTGTGTGCTCTCCAATGGTTAAACATGCCTGTAATTCATAATCATAACTACAGAAGCCAAGACATTTCTTCTAGGTCACTTTATCAAATTGACTTTGATCATGTGACTCTTTGTACAGACAGTCAGATGTTATTGCTTCCAGTGAAGCTCAAGATGAATCATTCTCATTCTGTATAAGGAGACAAATCAAATATGACATTCTGAAATCGATGCAATGTTTATTTAATATCATTTACAATGAAAAAAGACTTCATTTTGATTGTATAAGACTGTATCATGCAGTCTTGTAGTGTGCATACTGTGTGCTCTCCCCAAATCTCTCTCTCTTTCTTTCTCTCAGCCACTCACTCAGACTCTGGTTCTCTCGCTCAGCATCATCTCATCCACAGAGGGAGTTTTTGCTGACAAGGAAACAAGCTTTTGCACCGTAGCTCAACTTTCAATTTTCATGGTTCTGAATCACTCCTCTCTTCATTGTTCAGTATCCCTTTGAAGATTAAAGTACAAGCCTGAAGACAGGACATCTCTTGGGTCGGATCTTTGTGCTGGCTTTGTTTGCTGCTTTGGAGAGACAATTTCTCTACTTCACACTTGCAAATGACCTCTTAAGTTGCTGGACATGCTGTAGGAGTATTTGGATGCACTTTCAAAGCCTAGATGATGTGCTAATTGTGCAAACATTAGGAGTGGCAATCCTTTAGGATGAGAATCTTACACAAGCCCAGCAGTCTGAAGATAATGGCTATGGTGAGATCTTCACTGCAGAAAGTGATGCTTTTTCTACAGCACCTCCAAAGAATGGCTGTCACGTCACCAGGTTATCAGAAACTCTGCAAGGTAAAAGAACATTTTGTGTGAAATTACTTTGTTTAGACTGGAGTTGCATGATCTATTTGTGATGTGTATTTGGGGGTGCAGATTTTCAGTGATGTTTTGGGAAGTTCAGTAGGACCACAAGAAAAGAAAAGTAAAATAACCAAGTTTTAACATTAAATGATTTTGCAAAAAGAGGCACGAGTAATCTGGGGCTAAACTCAGGGTTGAAATAAAGCTGTTTCAGTAATCTTGCATAGAAAGCCACAGTTGTTTATTCTCTGGTACAAACCCAAAGCACTGTATTTTTCATGAATTATACAGAAATTTGCATAACCTCATTAAAGGTGTGATTTTACATAAGCTTTTTAAAAACACAGGTCATTACCAGGAGTGTGGTTCGAACCCATAAGGACATTTGTCCATTGGATTTTAAGTCCAATGTCTTAACCACTCGGCCATCCTGGTGGCAAATGACCCCAAATTGAGGAAATAGATTTTGTTGTTTCTTTGTTTCTAATGACCACATCTGCCCACAGAGCACCTTTCTTTTTAATTAAAATGCATCACTTTAAACTACGTTGTATGACTTTCAATTTTGATTGTAGTTTAGTTATATTTGAGGTAAAAAGTTACATTTATGTCTTGAAGCTTTTTGAGAGTTCTGAAAAAACGGATTTAGAAGCACATTCATAAAGTTTAAACAGTACAACAACACTTTAAGTTATATGCAGGTGCTTTTGGTATAAAGTGACACAAATTACAGTTTAAGAATCCTATCAATGTATTAACTAAGGGTAAGTTTACACGACAATGATGTATTAGAAATGGAAAAGTTTTTCAAGTACAGACGACAATGTTGTCAAAACAATCCCTGTTCACACGGATCCTTGAAAACGACTAAAAACGCTGTGTTATGCATGCCACGCCAGTAGTCGGTGATGTCACTTTGTAAAGAAACACTTATATATCGCCTATAGACTGAACATGTAATACACATGAGCGTGTTTTCACAAATTTACACAAAGATAATAAGAGTATTGGTTTCAAAAACTTGCATTTTGAAACACATTTTCAAAAGTTTCCTTTTTAGGCCCCCAAAACGCCAGTCGTGTAAACGAATGGCCAAAAATCATCAAAAGTTTTCCATTTTTAGTTGAAAATGGTGTCGTGTAAGCTTCCAATAAGGGCCTGAAAACACAAACTTTCGAAAACAGGTTTCAAAGTGCAAGTTTTTGAAAAGAAAAAAAAAACCTTTATCATCTCTGTGTAAACTACAAAAAAGAGAATTTATGAAAACTGTGACGTCATGTGTATGCGTATTACATGTTCAGTCTAGGTGCGTAGTGTTTCTTTACAAAGTGACATCTCCAACTACTGGTCTGGCAGCATACAGCATTTTTAGTCGTTCTCGCTGAACCATGTGAACGGGCTCATTTTTACAATGCTGTCATCTGTATGCAAAACTTGTAAAGAAAAAAGTTCTCGTTTTTAGTACGTCATTGTCATGTAAATATACCCTAAGCTTTATATTGATTTACTAGGCTATACTAAACAAAGTTCACTTTGTCATTTGCTTATCTACCAAAGTGGAACATTACGAATTGCGTTATGTTTAAAGTTAAGAAGTTCTACCAGGAGTGGGGTTTGAACCCACGAGGACATTTTGTCCATTGGATCTTAAGTCCAACGCCTTAACCACTCGGCCATCCTGGTCACAACTAAATCTCTGATTTTTCCACAGTTTGGATTGTATCTACGAGATGCCAGAAACATTAATGCATTGACATTTATGAACTTCTTGATGTCTTAAAACAATATGGCAATCTCTGATTTTCCAAAAACAAACACAGTTTTACTGCTTTTCTGAAAGCTATTCTAAGCCTAGTTTCGATACTCTTTTCAGAGATTTGGTATGGGACATAGAACTAAGAACTTGCTTGAAACACTAATATTAAAAGATAAAAAACGAGCAATAAAAGTATGCAATATTTTTTGCATACTTTATTAGGCATTTTTCCTTATGTATTTCATTCATATCATACTTTTATATATTTAAGTGAAAACTTAAAGATCCTTATCAGTTACGTTTGTCTACTCAGATGCACTTTGATACAGTAGCCCCTCACTACAGAACACTCGAGATCCAGGGGGCGGAGATGGGTAGGTTAAGGGATATGTAAAGTGGGAAGAGTTGGATCTAGATCCCCTGGATCTTGTGTTCTGCAATGAGAACCATCTCGAAATTTTGAGTTGCACCATTCCTCTCTATTCTTCACAGAGAGATATTGCATTATGCATAAACTGCAGCTGGTACCAAGAACATTAATGCATTGACATTTAAAACCTCTTCTTAATGTCTTCCTCACCACAAGTGTGCAATCTGGAAATTCTCAGATTAAAATCAAGCAAACTTACTGCTTATCTCAAAGATGGCAAGTTTCACAATTCTTTTTATATAGTAATGGCCATATTAGATTTATAAGGCTCTAAAAGGCACTTTTAACAATTTACTTGCACAAACAATTTAATTGAGACTTACAGTCATCCGCCTGGACCGACGGAAGAATAGACACTGCACATTAATCAGCAAACATAAAGAAGCTCAACCGTACTTGCTCGACGAATAAAAGCCTAAACTAAATCTGTTCATCATATAAAGCAACCGTGTCTCTTCAAAAATTTGGAATAAACCACTCGATTCATATGGATTAGTTTTACAATGTCTTTATATGAACTTTTTCAAGCAACAAAGTGGTAGTTGTGTGGACTGTCAGTGGAGGGACAGATCTTCATTTGTATTTTAAAGATGAATGAAAGTCTTAAGTGTTTTGTAATGACATGAGGGTAGGTAAATGACAGAATTTTCATTTTTGGGTGAACTAACCCTTTGGGGGTTGGGGGTTGCTATAGTAACTGTTGCTAAGTGACTAACAATTTGTTGTTTGTGTTGTGGATATTTAAGAAAAAAGTTTGCTTCGCTTCATATATACAGTTTAACAGCTGTGTCGTTTATGCATTATTTTATGGTTTGCGTTATTCTCCTGCGTGTTCATTCAGAGTGTTTGGATTATTAATAAAGCCTGTTTTGTTTTTGAATCATTCGTTTTAAACTGTACGACTTAGCTAAGTCAACGTTTCAATTAAATTGCAATTTACATGTTTGTGTAGTACAAAATAATTTTTTTAAGTTCTATTAACTTAATTTTGCCGTTTGTTAACTTAAATTTGAGGCAAATTTTTAGTGTTTACAGTGTTTTTATCCACGTGGCTACAGTATGTCATACAAAGTTTATTGTAAAAGACTATGCTTTGTTCTATGCTCAGACAGCGTGATTAGAGCAGGCTGTTGACATTGCTCGGTTTCACATACTTCATTTGCTGTGACATTGTTGCCCTGCATATAAATAATTAGGTGAATGCTCCAATGTGAAAATGTTGATGATTTAGTTATGTTAAACTGTTGAATTGCAGTGTTTTTTTCTATCCAGCAGCCCACACTTCTGAATAGTTGTTTTTTTACCTGTGTAAATTTGTACTACAACATCACTATAATGCGTGCAATGAGTACACAAGATTGTGATCATTTTTTAAACATCTCTGGCAGTAATAATGATTTTGTTTAGTCTTTTCCAGTTAGCAGAACTAAGTTTCCTTATTAGCAGAATAGATAACGTTATTGGCACTTTAATGGCTTCCAGCAAAATAAGCAAAGATTGTCTCTGTTATGTCTCTGTTTGATGTCTTTCTTTGGTTGTACATCATCCCTGCGGCCCTAAATGAGAGATCTACATTTCCTCTGATATAAACCAACCAGTCATTATATGTCTGTGGAGGCTTTAAGGCGACTGCCACCATAAATGAAAGTTTTAGAGGTAGGAATTACAGCAGACAGCTGAAGGCAGGTGAGATGTCTGCTGTTTGAGGTAATACTTTATTTTTCAAGTGTTCTGCCAACCACAGATGTTTTGGATAAACTGATTGCTTGTCACTTATTTTCCAGATTTTGTTTTCTTGCATTAGTCTCATTAAACAGCTATTGAAGCAGTGCTATTCCTGCTTCACTTTAATTCTATTTATAGGGGACAGAACAAGGAGAAGATCACTTAATCAGAGTCCATTGAGGTTTGTTTGAATTGGTGCAATTTTAGCTTCTGCATGCTGTCTCCTCAGGACATCCAAACAGATGTTGATATCCGGACTGATCTTTCTAAAAGGGCTTTGAGAGATCAGATCCCAAATACCAAGGCGCAAGAGCTTGATAAGTTCAGAGATGTGGACCACATTCATATAGCCTCTAGAAGGTCTGTGTAATATATCCAGCAATGTAAACAAACAGATTTCTCAAAAATAGAACATAATGTCCTGAACTTTCTTTTAAATTGTCATGTGCTCACAGAGAGTGTTTGGAGGCCGGTGCGGAGAAATGGACCGGACTTATAGCCATCCTTGAAGAGCTTTGGCTCTGGGTAAAGCTGAAAGATGAGGAGCTGACACGGCAAAGGCCGGTGGGAGAGGACGTACATACTTTACTGCAGCAGCAAGTCTCGCTGTGTGCATGTTCACAGGTTAAACCAAATAAAACAGACGCTTGAAGGCATTTCTGATTGTAAGGACTATTACATTTCAGTAGGAGGAGAGTTAAATATTTACAGTCCATTATGAGTGATGTTGTATTATTTTTTAATACTTATAATGTTTTATAATTTACCACTTTGTACCAGCACCTCCTACCCACATACACTGATTACGCTGCCTTTTTAAACAGGCGTCTTGCAGTCCTTAGATATTATAGATGTCACTAGTTTAATAAAAAGATACAATACAAAATAATTAAACCACTTGATTACTTTTCCCCTCAAGCATAAGCTGTGGAATAATTGTATTTGTTATTGCACTGCTGAATTATTGATGTCCTAGATGTACAGCACTATTTTATCATTGCAGTTTATTGCATTTACTGCAATAAAACATTGCATTATTTACATCAGTTGCAATAAGACTGTCTTCAGAAACAGACCTCAAATAAATATAGCTGTAAACAACATTAAGAAGTATTCTTTTAAATATAATGGTGATTGAGTTAATCAGTATTTTACTGAAGAAAAAACAAAAACATTGTCAGTCCTGCACCTCATTTTCCCCACATATTCATTTTTATCTCATTATTATAGTCGGTGGCTCATTATTACATGTGATTTGGTGATATTATCTTGCTTTATCAGTAAAAACCACACCGAATTAATCAAAAGTTTTCCTTCTGATATCGACCACAACACGTCTTACCTCTGGTTCAAAGATTTTGTTCCTCGATTTGTCACTTTCGGCTCAGCTAATGTTTGGGTTTATGCATTGTTTTCTGATTGCTTTTCGAGTAATTATATCTCCAATTTCACCGCCTCTAATGTGTCTGGAATGAGATGTAATGAATGTCTACTTTAGTTTAAATGTCACACCTCTGCATCTTTAATGTGCTGTTCGACACAGGCCTTGCACAAAGAGTTGATTGGACAGAGGCAGGATGTAGACGGCACTCTGAATCAAGTGTGTCTATCTCTGTCTGTCCAACCTACAACAATGGAGGTCCAGAGCAGTACAGAGACGGCTGCAGGTGAGAGACTGTTTTTGAATGTTTTGCATCCTCCCTAAGGAACATTTTTTTTTTTTTTTTTTAGAGGTTTTTCATTTATAGCACAGAAGTTCTTAGTTATGTATCATATCAACTTACACATTATTGTCAAGATCATTTGGTCTTGGGAAAATTTGATAAGAAATGCCATATTGAAGAGTTCATATTGAAATCTTTTGATTGCAGGGTTTGGTGTTGCAGGCTCAGAATTTAGTTTGAGATCCTCTCTGAAACTCTGAAGGGGGTAGATGTGAAATTTATGGGGGTTTCAGAAACACTGAAATACAGTGTACAGTTTCAGAAATACAGTGTCACTGGTGGCTGTAATGAAGCGTACGACGAAAGAGACAGAGAGAAAAATAGTCTTTAATTTAATCCAAGGCGATCACAGGAGAAATGTACACAACCATGCTCAATTTAGGGTACGTTTACACGACAACGATGTACTAAAAACGGAAACGTTTTTTCTTTGTACAGATGACAACCTTATCAAAACTATCCCTGTTCACACGGATCTGCGAAAATGACTAAAAACGCTGTATAACACATGACAGACAAGTAGTTGGCAATGTCACTTTGTAGAGATTACACGCCTGCGCATACACATTCTTATACAGAGCACTCTCGCCAAACGCACATGGCTATCCACCTTATTTTTATAGTTTACTGCACTTTGATAGGCTATTGTTCTTATTATTTCCCTATAGCGGCTAATAAATTGGAAGTCTCGCACATTCACAGAAATACCTTAATTCCGCGTTGACAAATAAGGTGGATAGACTAAACACATAATACGCATGTGCATGCAGTCACCGTTTTCACAGATTCGCGCTTTTGCAGTTTACACGGAGATGACAATGGTATCGTTTTCAAAAACTTGCACTTTGAAACCAGTTTTCAAAAGTTCACGTTTTCAGGCCACCAAAACGCTGCTGTGTAAATGAATGGCCAAAACGCACAAAAAGTTTTTCGTTTTTAGTTGAAATCAGTGTCGTGTAAACAGCCCTTAGGCTTAGACGATACCGGAATGAAGCTCATGGCATAATTACAATGGGAACGTAATCAAACGGAACAGTCCTAGGTGTGAGAGACTAGTTAACAATCAAGGAAACTAACTGAACTTTGGCAGGTAAAACAGGAACAGAACGCAGAGAAACAAAACCAAAACGGAACATACACGTTACAGGAGACTTCAACAAAAATGTATTTACTCACATTGCTGTGTGCAAAGCCATTACTCCAGTCTTCAGTCACATAATCCTTCAGAAATCATTCTAATATGCTGATTTGCTGCTCAAGAAACATGTCTTATTATCAATGTATAACTGTTAACCACACTTTATTGCAGTGATAGATTTCACCTAGCAGTCTTGTCTTGTCCTCAATTGTCTGTTTCTATTAAAGATGCCACAAAGTGTCATATTTTATGTGTATTGTCTTTCTGATGTAAATGGTCGTCTCCTGGATTCAAACACTAATGTTTTATCACACTTTTCATTTCTGGAGGTCATAGTTTTAGTCTATAGCGTCATTGCTGCTTGATTTATGTGTCTCTGTAATGGCTCAGTGGAGACAATAAACCTTATAAGACACAAAGTGAAAAGTGAGAGAGTGCTGAAGGGTACGGATGTAAATCTGATCACAAAGGAAAGATTAGATTCCTCAGTAATAACACACGGTATGTCCAGGTCCACAGTAATATGGTTAGGACTAATCTTTGTGTCTTATGAACAACTAAAATGTTCAGTCCCGGAAAACCCTATAGCTATGCCTCTGACATGGTTAACAAATAAATATGAGCAGGTACTCCTTCTTACAAAAGTATTAGTACATTGAAACTACTTAAGGGGGCACTAGCTTTATTGCCAAATAATTTAACTAACTTATGAATTATATAATTTATAATATAATCAGAACTGTTGTTTTCTAACATAAATCAATAAACAATTCCAGTTAGTATAATCTTGAACATTTATATAACAAAGACATAATAAACTAAATTGTCGGAATAATGTTGAAATGCCACGTTGGGATTCGAATAGGTGCATCTCTTTGGTATATGTATATGTTCGTTTACAAGAACCGTTTGAACGAACCGAATTCATGGAAAGAATCAAACTTTCCAAAGCAGAGAGGAGCGATTAGGACAAACCGATTCTTTTAGACTGAATCAGACTTTCGAAAGCTATATTGGAGAGGACAAGTTAGGACGAATCAGTATCACGACTAGACTGAATCAGACCTTCCAAAGCTACTTACAGAGAGAGAATCATTTAGAATGAATTGGACTTTCAAAAGCTTCATAAGAGAGAGAACCAGTTAGGACGAAACTATTCACTGCAACGAATCGAAATTTCCGAAGCCAAAAGAAATAGCTCTTGGTTTACCCCAGATTGCAGTTACATAAATGTGACATTAAAACAATGATCAGTTTGAGGCGTAGCTTGAATGAACTTAAGAGGCTGGAGAGTGCCACATAATAAAGGACGCCACATTCATGCAACTTTTCTATCATGTTATGCAGAAACTCTTTACCCACAGACCACAAAACTTTGTTATTTTTACTGTGGAAGAAATAATCGCTCTAAATGATGATATAGAACATCACGTTTGATGTCATTTGACTGAAAACTGCTTTTAACTTCCAACAGAGACAGCCCAAGAAGAGAAGATCCGTCAGCTGGCTCAAGCGGTTCAGGATCAGGCCTTTGAGGTTCAGCAGCACTGGGAACGGTTCAGTGCTCAGGCCGCCAGCTGGCAGCACCAGGTTGACTGGGCTCTGGGGAAACTTCAGGACCTCCAGGATGCCATGAACCAACTGGAGCTCGGTCTGCTTGAGATGGAGAATGAGAACTGGCATTCTGAGGAACGCAGCATGGTCAGCTGTGTGCTGGAGAACGTGAGTTCAAATAGATAAATGACAGTAATAATGTATAAATATAGCTGCAAGCAGCAATTACGGGGCCAAGCACAAAAACGGCACAATAAGCCAGCCAACACGGCTGGGAGCATCAGACCAACTGCAACAGTGAGCAATTAAAGACCTATTAAGATCATTTTATGCAAAAGAGCTGAAAAATGATCAAAAATGAGGATTTACTGGTTCATCACTTTCGACCAATAGGTGGCGCTGTGACCAAATTAATGTGGTGTGGTCAGAGTGAGGTGACAATGACACTTGCAAAGTTTGGTGCCAATATTTCAAAGCCTTGCAGAGATACAGACTCAACAGTGATTTTGGCATCATGCCTCTGATTCGTTGCTGCAGTATGGAAAAAAGGTTATGTCTATCAACATGAAATCAATAAGACCATCTCATTACAATAGGCCCCATTTTTATAAAGCTATTAGCATTTTTTAAATATATCGTTATAAAATCTGACCACAAGGAGGCGCTGTCTCAAAACCTATTGTGTACCTTCAGAGCATGATGCCGATGCCACATCCTGAGTTTCATAATGGTACATCAATGAAATTTCATGTTTTGTTCAATTATAGCGCCACCAAGAGGCACAATCCCACCTAATTTTTTGTGTGTCCTCAGGGTGACCCCATACATGTGTGTATCAAATTTGGTGCAAATATCTCATTTCGTTTTGGAGTTATAGACATTTACATGTAAGAGATCATAAAAAATGACTCCTTGACGACTTTGTTTTGATTTTTTTGCCACTTCCTATCAAAATTTTGACATTTGGGCTTTAACATATAGTTAACCAGCTTAGGTTCCGTGTTTCCTATGGTGGTTTCGTCTCGATCGGACTAACGGTTTCAAAGATATTCGCAATTGTTTTTTAAGCGCTAAAACACGACGCCGCACAAACCGTAAGTTGAAATCCATCATGTTTGGTATCGTTGGACTCGGCAAGGATTCAGGAGTCTAAGAATGTGACTCCTGTGAAAATAAGCCAACCAGATCAAAAGTTATAAGCATATGAAAAAACAAATTCTCCACTAGGTGGCGCTGGTCCGAAACTTCTCAGGCTCCTTCAGGGCATTGTCCTGATGACCCATACCGAGTTTCGTAACAATGCGCTAATGCGTTCGTAAAATACAGCATTTTAGCACAAAATTCAACATGGCTGACGGTGAAAATGGCTGATATGGGAAAATTGGATAGCATTCGACTCAGCATGATGCCCCGAATCCAACGAGACCATATTTATGATTTTTGAACAAACCCATCAGAAGTTATAAGCAAAAATAGCAATTTTTCGTATCTCCGGACCAGTAGGTGGCGCTGCGCCGAAACGCTGCATGTTGCCTCAGGTCATGCTTGTGATGACATGTACCAAGATTGGTCTGAATACGATAAAGCGTTGCGGAGATACAGCATTATGTCTATTTTCGCAAGCGCTACGTGAAATTCATTCGCGTGTTTTTCGAAAACGATTTGAGAAATCGACTTGAATTCCATAACTTTTTGTCAGCATGGTCTGAAGATGATCTGGTTCAATTTTCGTGAAAATCGGAGTAACGGCCTAGGAGGAGTTCGAAAAAGTAGGTTTTTCAGAAAATTCAAAATGGCGGAAAAATTTTCATGACGGAAAATGACGTCATAGGGTGCAATCGATTCGTCATGAGCCAAGGAATCAGAGGAAAAAAGAATTTTGTTTCTAACCCTTACGGTTCAAAAGTTATTAACATAAACATAAGTGCAACTTTGGACAGCTGGTGGCGCTAGAGGGATTGAGTTAGAGACTCCAAATTTGCTATGGACCAGGGTCAGACTGTCCTCTAACTGTGTGCCAAATTTCACAACTTTCCCGCAAGCGGTTCTATAGGCTACCATAGACTTCCAGAGCGGAAGAAGAAGAAGAAGAAGAAGAAGAAGAAATATAGCTGCAAGCAGCAATTACGGGGCCAAGCACAAAAGCAGCACAAGATGCCAGCCAACACGGCTGGGAGCAACAGACCAACTGCAACAGTGAGCAATTAAAGACCTATAAAGATCATTTTAGGCAAAAGAGCTGAAAAATGATCAAAAATGAGGATTTACTGGTTCATCATTTTCGACCAATAGGTGGCGCTGTGACCAAATTAATGTGGTGTGGTCAGAGTGAGGTGACAATGACACTTGCAAAGTTTGGTGTCAATATTTCAAAGCATTGCAGAGATACAGACTCAACAGTGATTTTGGCATCATGCCTCTGATTCGTTGCTGCAGTATGGGAAAAAGGTTATGTCTATCAACATGAAATCCATAACATTTTACCAGCATGGTCTGAAGATGATACGATTCGATTTTGGTGAAAATTGGACCAACGGTCTAGGAGTAGTTCGAAAAAGTATGTTTTTAAAGAAAATCAAAATGACTGACAGGAAGTTTGGCTGACTGTGGCAAAATTGGCATCAGTGTTCTCAGCATGACCCACGGAATCTAATAAGACCAGTCTCATTGCAATAGGCCACATTTATATAAAGCTATTAGCATTTTTTTTAAAATTTCATTATAAAACAAAACCCCAAGGAGGCGCTATCTGAAAACCTATTGTGTACCTTCAGAGCATGGTACCAATGGCACACCATGAGTTTCGTAATGGTACATCGAAGCATTTATATAATATAGCATTTTATATCATAATATTGTATTGTAGTTAATGGAAATTTCATATTTTGTTCAATTATAGCGCCACCAAGAGGCACAATCCCACCATTTTTTTTATGTGTCCTCATGGTGACCCCATACATGTGTGTATCAAATTTGGTGCAAATATCTCATTTCGTTTTGGAGTTATAGACATTTACATGTAAGAGATCATAAAAAATGACCCCTGGACGACTTTGTTTTGATTTTTCTGCCACTTCCTATCAAAATTTTGACATTTGGGCTTTGACATTTAATTAACCAGCTTAGGTTCCGTGTTTCCTATGCTGGTTTCGTCTCGATCGGACTAACGGTTTCGAAGATATTCGCAATTGATTTTTCAGCGCTAAAACACCACGCCGCATAAACCGTAAGTCAAAACCTAACATGTTTGGTATCGTTGGACTCGGCAAGAATTCAGGAGTCTAAGAATGTGACTCCCATGAAAATAAGCCAACCAGATCAAAAGTTATAAGCATATGAAAAAACAAATTCTCCACTAGGTGGCGCTGGTCCGAAACTTCTCAGGCTCCTTCAGGGCATTGTCCTGATGACCCGTACTGAGTTTCGTAATGATACGCTAATGCGTTCGTAAAATACAGCATTTTAGCACAAAAATCAAAATGGCCGACGGTCAAAATGGCTGATATGGGAATATTGGATATCATTCGACTCGGCATGATGCCCCGAATCCATCGAGACCAAATTTATGATTTTTGGACAAACCCATCAGAAGTTATAAGCAAAAATAGCCATTTTTCGTATCTCCGGACCAGTAGGTGGCGCTGCGCCGAAACGCTGCATGTTGCCTCAGGTCATGCTTGTGATGAAATGTACCAAGTTTGGTCTGAATACGATAAAGCGTTGCGGAGATACAGCATTATTTCTATTTTCGCAAGGCTTCGTAAAATTCATTCGCTTCTTTTTTGAAAACGGTTTGAGAAATCGACTTGAATCTCATAACTTTTTGTCGGCATGGTCTGAAGATGATCTGGTTCAATTTTCGTGAAAATCGGAGTAACGGCCTAGGAGGAGTTCGAAAAAGTAGGTTTTTCAGAAAATTCAAAATGGCGGAAAAATTTTCATGACGGAAAATGACGTCATAGGGTGCAATCGATTCGTCTTGGCCCAAGGAATCAGAGGAAAAAAGAATTTTGTTTCTAACCCTTACGGTTCAAAAGTTATTAACATAAACATAAGTGCAAATTTGGACAGCTGGTGGCGCTAGAGGGATTGAGTTAGAGACTCCAAATTTGCTATGGACAAAGGTCAGACTGTCCTCTAACTGTGTGCCAAATTTCACAACTTTCCCGCAAGCGGTTCTATGGGCTGCCATAGACTTCCAGAGCGGAAGAAGAAGAAGAATAATAAAAAAAAAAAGAACGCCAACGGATACAATAGGTGCCTTCGCACCTTCGGTGCTTGGCCCCTAATAATAAAAAAAAAAAGAAATCCAACGGATACAATAGGTGCCTAAGCACCTTCGGTGCTTGGCCCCTAATAAGGCACCATTAGTTAACGTTAGTAAATGCAACAGATAAAATAACTAACAATGAGCAATTCATTTGTTACAGTATTTATTAATCCTTGTTGACGTTACAAATAAAATACTATTCATGTAAGATCATTTCCATTATTAACAGATAAAACTTTTGATTATAATAATGTATTAGTAAATGTTGAAAGTAATATTAACTAAGATTAATAAATGCTTTAGAGTTATTTTCATTTTTAGCTCATGTTAACTAATATAGTTAGTTAGTTTGTTAGTTAGTTCTAAAACAGTAGCATGTACATTTTCTATTCCAGGTTTCAGAATTGTTTCAAAATGTTTTCAAAATGATTTCAAATTCAGCCTATAAACACATGAAAAACAGTGGTGATTTATATTATTAACCAGCTTGATGGTTTATTTACCATAACGTAAAATTATCACATTTTGGTATAAGCCAGAATTTGCATATCCTTCTTATCAGTCTCTATTAGGAACTCTTCTTATAAACTCTGTTATTAATTTATGACTTTTATTTTTTATGATTTTTTTATGATTTAAAATTAAAGGTGTCTTTTATTTAGGATTGAAATCAGTCTATGGCATGTGTCAATTAGAGGTATTATTATCAGTGTTTATTGAGAGAAGAGGGAAAATTTACTCTAGTACAACAGATGTCACTGTGTTCACTCTCTGGTCTTCAGTTTATTCCAGTTTAACCTCCATAGCTTCAGAACTCTATTATACACTCAGATATGTCACAGGTAGCTCATCCCTCTTGTCTCATATTTCATGTGATGACCAAATATGAAATATTTGTTGTAAGTTTAGCCTTGAATTCGATAAGGCAGAAATTAGACAGAGATTTGACTGCTCAAGGACATTTCAATAAATAAGGAAGCAAGACCTCTCATGTAAGTAAATGTATCTGTTTGATGAAACTATCCTGCCAAGGAAGTTTAGGTAGAGGTATTGAGTATGCACAAGGCCATCAGACCACAACAAGATGGACTTACATTGCTGAGATTGGCACAACACTGTCTAAAATACAATGCTTTAAAGAGGACCAATTATGCTTTTTTACATTTTCTTTTTAGTGTGTAATGTTGCTGTTTAAAGGGGTAGTTCACCCATAAATGAAAATTATGTCATTTATTACTCACCCTCATGTCGTTCTACACCTGTAAGACCTTCGGAACACAAATTAAGATATTTTTGATGAAATCCGATGGCTCAGTGAGGCCTCTATTGCCATTGTTAATTAACACTTTCAGATGCCCAGAAAGGTACTAAAACATATTTATAACAGTTCATGTGACTACAGTGGTTCAACCTTATTATTATAAGGCGACGAGAATACTTTTTGTGCGCCAAAAAAAAAACAACAACGACTTTTCAACAAAATATAGTGATGGCTGATTTCAAAACACTGCTTCGAAGCTTTACGAATCTTTTGTTTCGAATCAGTGGTTCAGAGCGGCAAAGTCACGTGATTTCAGTAAATGAGGCTTTGTTACGTCGTAAGTGTTTCAACATTTCAATAGTTCACGTGACTTTGGCAGTTTGATACACGCTCTGAACCACTGATTTGTGAGTAATAAATGACAGAATTTTCATTTTGTGTAAACTAATCCTTTAAGCATCTAAATGGTCAGCAAAATTACTAAGCACAAAGTCACTCCAAAGGGAGTTATTCTCTACTGTTTCTGAACTCCCTGAAACGCCCTGATTGTAGATTTATATTGTAGAGTTTTCTTCCGGGAATAAACATATGTTTCAACGTCTGTTGAAACTCGTGGTTATGGTAAGGGATGAGAGTCTCATTTCCCAAACACGTTCAAAGTGGTTGACCAACCACTACACTGATCCGGCCGACCAATTAGAGCAAATTGCTCTTTTCGGAAGGAGGGCATTCACAGAAACAGGAACTAAACAGAGGCTGCATCCGAAAATCTAGGCAGCTGTCTTGTTGCCTCACTGCCCTGTCAGGCAATGACTTAGCGGCACTGTTTGCACATGAAGGTACCTCACAAAACTGATTTCGGACAGACTTATGAGGCAGCGTAGCGAAACAGATAGCACTTTGGTGACAACAAATTGAATATTTACTTACTACAATACTAACTTCTCGCAAGAATTGTCATCAAAAGTAGGAAAAGTTGGTAAAAATGTAAACTTTACACAAAAACTGACCACCAACCTAAAATTTTAGACGCCATCTTTATTTTTTCGCTCAACAGCCAGGGAATGGAACATGCAGGATTGTGGGATATCAAAGCAGCGAAGGATACATCTATGCTGCCTCAGCATACTTCCTACTTCCTTCCTACTTCCTTTATTCTGCCTGCGGAGGCAGCATTTTTCAGTTTTCGAAGCAGCCATCGTGTTACTTACAGACTGAGAAAAATATTTGAAAAATAACATGTTTTTTGAACATTCAAGCATGAAAACCTATTCTAATATTACGCCAAAAACAAAATCAAGTTTTTGTAAAAGGCATAAAATGGTCTCTTTAAGCTGTATGGATCCATTGTCATCCTAAATGTAAATAAATGCACTCACGTGAGACGTCTGGTTTTATCTCAGTCATTTGCACATTTAAAGGTGAAAATTTTAGATTATTTTAGACTTCAGGTATAGAATACATAATACCCACATAATAGTTATAAAGATGCCAGTTGGACAGATCGTCTAAGCAGTCTGGCATCCCTCAATGACCTGTTCATAAGATGCATTCAAACCCCAGCATTGACCTTGAAGAATCGATCATTTTTAATCTCGCATTAGGATCACTGAGACCACACAGAGTTTGTTTTTGACTGGTCCTTTATCCCGCGGCTTGATAAGTGTGTGACTGTCATGTTGTTTTGAGGATCCTGTGGGCAGAAATATTGACCTTCCATATCGACCTGGGCAGCTGGAGAACATAGATAATTAATCTGCTACTCGCCCAATGACACTCTTAGGCCTTGTTTCACCAACGCCCCCCCATCAAACCACAGTCAGGCAGCTGCAAACTAACTCATTTTTGGAGCTCAAACAACTATATTAGTCACCCCAAGTGAGTATCTTGGGATTTCATGTAATAGTTATATTTGTGTAACTGAAAGAGTTGCGCCATTTGTGCTTTTGGGATGTGGCACTGTGGCATCACACAAGATGAAAAGGGCATTCATTATATTTTGGCAGAGATGTGTCTCCACGGGCTCTTGAAGACAGGCATGTTGGATAATGAGCGTCTGGTCATTTCAGAAGTGAAGTACCAGAGACTTCTTTCTCATATTCCCTGAACAATGTCTTTATTTTTCTCCAGCCTACCCCCTGCTTAGTCTTCTCTTTGGATGAAAAAGTCTTTCAAGCCCTGTAATTTCCCTCTGATCTAAGCTACCATTGTGTCTCTGTTGGGGAGGTCTATTTCCATCAGTGCATTATGGTCTGAAAGCACAGTTAGATGTTAGGCATTATTTTTTATCTTGCCATCTGTTGTAGTCATAATCTTTCAATCTTGATTGTTTGAGAACATTTTTCTTTTTCAAAATCTTGTCAGGGGACTATGGGTAATTTGCACCGGCAGTTGCAATGCTCTCATATGGATAAGAGACATTTGTCCCACGACTTCTTGTCTGGTAAGTTGGGTGGAATGTTTTTTAAACATTTTTCAACATTCCCATAATCATGGAAAACAGTTTGGAATTGTGCGAATTAATAGAAAGTAATTTCTAAAGTGAATATACTGTACACTAATTAAAAAGTTTGGGGTCAGTCAGATTTTAATTCAGTAAAGATGCATTCAATTGAGTTACAGTAAAGAATTTTACATTGTCAAAGCTGTTCTTTTGAACTTTCTATTTATCAAAGAACTAAAAAAAAAAAAAAAAAAAAAACGTATCACGGTTTCCACAAAACAATATTAAGCAGCACAACTGTTTTTAACATTGATGATAATAAGACATGTTTCTTGAGCAGCAAATCAGCAGATTAGAATGATTTCTGAAGGATCATGTGACACTGAAGACTGGAGTAATGATGCTGAAAATACAGCTTTGCATAACAGGAAAAGTTATATAAAAATTGTAATAAAATTTCACAATATTACTGCTTTTACTGTATTTTTGATCAAAATAAATGCAGTCTTTATGAATGTAAGAGATTCTTTCAAAAACATCTTACTGACCTCAAACATTTGAATGGTAGTGTACAATTGTTTAGTTATACTCAACTCTGAAGTATTTCATTGGCTAGAAATTGCTCTTGTGGAACACAATCCCTATAAATATATTTTTTTTAAATATCAAGTTAACTTGAACCACCTGAACAAGCCATTAATTTGGTCAAAAAGTGGGGAAACCCCAATTTGTATCAAATACTTTTTCCCCATTATATAATAAAAACTGCATTGCTTGAAAGTTATTCAAGTGTCATGACTTTCTGTCTCCTCAACCAGTTTCCGTTCAGTTCCCATGGCAGAGAGCTGTTTTTCATAATGGCGTCCCTTATTATATCAAGTGAGTTTTGCTTCATACATTCTCATCTCCATGCACTATGGCACTTAATATGATTTCCCATGTGTTCAATTTTGCATCAGAATGAAGTAATTTCACAAATTTAAATCTAATTGCACAGTCACCCTTACTAAAATGTATTACATTAACCATAGGTCTCCCAAATACTTGCACGATTCAAAAGTTTGGGTTTTGTAAGATTTTTTTAAAGATGTTTTTGAAAGAAGTCTCTTCTGCTCACCAAGGCTACATTTATTTAATCAAAAATACAATAGAAATATTAATTTTGTGAAATGTTATTGCAGTTTAAAATAATGGTTTTCTTTTTGAATTTATTTTAAAATGTAATTTGTTCCTGTGATGCAAAGCTGAATTTTCAGCATCATTACTCCAGTCTTCAGTGTCACATGATCCTTCAGAAATCATTAGTATAAAAAAAAATCTTACTGACCCAAAACTTTTGAATGATAGTGTATAGTTACTAATAATTCCACATAGTATTCGTTAACAAATTAATGTTTAAATTAGTGTGATCTTCAAATAAGTGTGAGAAACATTCCAAATCTTTGTCATTTTCATGCTTCGATTTGACAGAATCCAAACCAGGGAACTGATGTTGATGATTATTAATTATGTTTCAGTCATGAGCAGCAGACCACCTCATGGGATCATCCAAAGATGACACAACTATTTCAGTCAATGGGTCTGTCCTTTTACCTGTCAATCAGTGTCAAGTGTTCTGTCAATCTCTCTGTGTAGTTCACTACTTTATATAAGTACAAAATGTTCAGTATTCAGATTTCTCATAGATGGTATTTTGCTCAGTATTTGTTTGAAAATAAAGCGTATCTAGAACTTTCTTCATTCCTAATTCACCCTAATGTTTTCCGCTCTGTGCAGCTGATCTGAGTCAAGTGCGTTTCTCTGCTTACCGCACAGCTATGAAGAGCCGTCGGCTACAGAAGGCCCTCTGCTGTGAGTGATACCTTATCTTCTTACTTGACTAACAAAGTTTGGTACTTCTGCGGGGGATTTTGTACCATTGCAATATCTTTTTTTTTTTTTTTGACATTTATCATTGCTTGGCAAATTACTGTCAGTGTGAACTCCCCTCTTCACTGCTCACTTGAAATGACTGGAGGAAATACAAAGGAAATAAACAATACTGCATAAAACAAAGACAATTTTAAACATGAAATCTTGAGCTCTCTCTGCTAATTTTGTCAGGGACTTTTGGGACATTTACGGTACACTAACTATGAGTCTTTGATCTTCGAAATTGCAGTAGGATTTTTGAAAGCATTGGAGCCAGCAAGCAACTTGCTGATTACATTAACACAGTACAAGCTGTGTGGAAATAGCCTGCAGTCAGGTTAGTTGGATGGTGTTTTTGGTAACAGACAGCAGCTGCTTTTTTCTTTATATCTTTGGATGTGGGTAATGTTGAGAAAGGGTAGTTGTTGAAACGTATAATTGGTTGCAAATCAGATGAATGCCGATAAGAAATATAATTTTTTGCTGCCTTTTCACTAGGGAATTTTCATTACACGCCAATGGATGAGTTACGCTCTGGTGACTTTCATTAAAATGCACTGAATGGAATTCATTGTGGAGCCAGAAATGAGTGGAGATGAAATCGTATATATGAATACTGTCTGTCTGTTTCAGTGGACCTTTTGGAGCTCAGCAGAGTCCAGAGCATCTTTGATCAACACAAACTCACGCATAATGAGCAGCTACTGGAGATACCATGCATCATAAACTGTCTCTGCACAATGTACCATGAACTTCAGCAGGTGCATCCGGATCTGGTTAACATCCCTCTGTGTGTGGATCTGTGTCTCAACTGGCTTCTAAAAGTCTATGACAGGTCTGTATGGGTCTTATCTTCAAAACAATGGTCCTAAACATATTTAGTCACACTTAAGATGTATGAATGTTGCATTAAATAACAAAATATGTGGCATTTATTAAAAGAAGTAAATAAATAAAGTGCCGTTTATTTTAAAGATTGACTGCAATAGTATGCATAAACATAAGTACTTTTTTTTACATAAAAGTTTATTTGGTTTGATAAAACAATAGATATACGGTTTAAAATAAAGGTTAAAAAAGTGATACTTTGCAATGGCTAGAGAGTGCAATGATATTTATAATTTTGTTTAAGTCTGACTAAATTGGCCGAATACATTTTAGTGCCACTGTAAATATTCTCATAAAAATAAAATAATCTCATGACCTCTAAACTATTGCAGACAATCTCCTCCGTAATGGTGGCTCTCATACATATTTGATGTAATGTTTTATGTTAATTTCATTTGCAGTCCTACAGCAATATTTCTATTTTTGACAAGAAGACAAGCTGACACAAAACTGTTTAGTAAAGACATAACCATTGGTTATTATTCACCAAGACATTTACAGACATAGAAGATAATGGGCCCTATTTTAACTATCTAAGCGCATGGTCTGAATTGCATAGCGCAGGTGTACTCAGTGTTTGTCCGAATCCACTTTTGCTAGTTTAACGATGGAAAAAATGGTCGGCGCGCCCGGCGGATGGTCCAAAAGGGTTGTACCTATAGTCTCTTAATTAGTCATGGGTGTGTTTTGGGTGTAATGTGCAATAAATCAATCAGAGTGTCATCTCCCATTTCCTTTAAAAGCCAGGTGCGCTTGTACCATGGCGAATTGCTATTTACATGGCGGAATATAGACACCTCAACCTGACGAGTCAGTTTAAATACATGTGCGTATTGCCACGTCAAATAATTAGCTAATTTAATTCGTCATTACTGCAAGTAGGTAATTCTGATACATGCAATGACTATCCATTATGACATGTAGGCATTTTTATCTTGATGTACACAATAATAATCTTTTACATTGTAATCCTTTTATTTTTAATAATTGGTATGTTTTTGTGCTGCTGTGCATCCCTGTGTGTGTAACAAGCAGAGTGTACTTGTGTTGTGCACCCACCTACAGACGCATATTACTATTTAAATAACAAACAAAAAAATGCTGTGCCATTGACTTTAGACCAGGTTTTTGTTGATCTGTCACGAATTCGGCCTCTGTGGCTCCCTCCGATCACCACCTGAGGGCTCCGTCACCGGAGTACTAACTCTTTTGGACTTCATTTCCCATAACCCACTGCCTGGCGCTGATTTCGCACCCACCTGTTTCCCCTTCCGGAGGACTATTTAACACGCACTCTCACACATACACACTGCAAAGTCTTGTTTTGCCACGGCTGACATTTCTGAGCGTTCGCCCATGTGTATTGTTTTCCCGTGTATGATCTTGGATTGTTTATACTGTTATGACGTCTTGCTGCCTGCCCATCTGACCTACTGCCTGTTTAACTGGATATTGCCTGTTCTGTTTGCCGCCTGCTCCGACCCTGTGCCTGCCCTTTCATTACGTTACTGCCTTGCCTGTGATTTTGCTGTTGCCGGTGATTTACCCTTGCCTGTTGTACTACGATTGTCAACAATAAAGGTGCACATGGATCCCATGGCTTCTGACTCCTCATTACAGATCAATAGCACAGTTGTTTTCAGTTGCCTCAAAATAGCAACACGACAACAATGCGCCTGAACACACCAGATGGGCGCGAGTGCATTTGCTATTTAAACAACGTGGGTGCTGGACGTGAAAATTATTACTGCATCAGGCTGAAACTAGCAAAAAACACTTGCATCGCGCCTGGCGTCGCATTGCGCCGGGTGTGTGATAGGGCCCAATAAGTGCGTAATATCTGTGGCACATCAATGTAACTCTAGCCAGAATTGTGCTGTTAAAACTGTTTTGTTTTGATTGGCCCACAGAACCACAATTTTTTTTACAAATATTTATTACAAATAGCAAAGTAACTGGGGTATAAGTATTTTAATATCAGAAACATAAAAAAATCACCATTGAGATCGACCATTAACCTCTCACTGTCTCTGTTTCCTTTTAATAGCGGAAGAAGCGGAAAAGTTCAAGTATTGTCCATGAAGATAGGCTTGTTTTCTCTTTCAAAAGGACCCATAAAGGACAAGTACAAATGCAAGTATTTTTATATTAAATATGTGGCATAAAAATATTTGATTGCTTTTTGTTAATTCTCAATTTATAGAGATAAATTAAGTTATTTGTGAGACTCTGGCTTCTTTCTTACATTTTAAAATGTGTGCGCAATTTCACTGCAAACTTTGATTTCAGTGTCTTTAAAAGTCTCTGGGAGTGGATTTGGAATGCAACACTGTCCTTGCTGTGACCCTCACAAGGACATTTATAAATTGGATCTTAAGTCTAAAATTCTTTCCCACTCACTCTCCCAGTCTGATAATGTGATGTTCTTTGAGTTTTGCTCCTGCTGTCCTCCAAAGATCTGTTCGCTCAGGTGGCCAGCGCTGCAGGGCTCTGTAACCAGAGACAGCTGGCTTTACTGCTACACAACGGCATCCAAATCCCACATCAGCTCGGGGAGGCGGCCGCGTTTGGAGGGAGTAACATGGAGCCCAGTGTTCGTAGCTGCTTTCAATATGTAAGTTAACACTGGGCTACAGAACGAGATAATGAGATATCTCTCTTCAAATCAGTTGTTTATCCTAGACAGCAATGGGATTAAATCAAGGTGAAATGGAGACTTGTGTGTCAGATTTTTCTCCTGAGAACCAGTGTTACTTTAGTCAGTTATTCATATACTATCATAGTTTTATTAAAGTGTTCCTATTATGCTGTTTTAATGGTTCCTAATTTCCTTAATTTTGGAGGTATCTTACAATAGGTTTACATGCATCCAAGGTAAAACAAACAAACAAACAAAAAACACTTTAATTTTCTTTTTTCTAATTTTTAATTACCTCTTTTCTCAGTGTCTGAAACGGTTTAATAAAGGATTCAATCTCTCTAAACTAGGGATGTGCGACTAATTTAATAAACGTTTTGCAACCGACTAGATGTCCGAACCACGATTCTCGTGTATGAAAAGTATCTGTACACATGATGGGCGGCAAAATCACAAACAAAGCTTGACATGTACTGACAGCTATACATTATTTAAGCGTATTCAATAGGATGTTAATAGGGACTTTAAGCAGCAGCTGCTGATACAACGGCAACGGCATTCTGGCGTTCTGTTGCGCATGCGCAAATTTAACTGCTACTTCTTGATGTTCTACTGTAACCGTCTACTGCGGGAGAATAGCCGATTTGCCGTAGTCGATAGTACGTGACAGACTAGATAAGTAAATGTTATGTTCTATGGTTATGTGGTATTTTAGTTGTATCTGAATGTAATTTAATGCCAAAAGCAACCATTCTCTTGCTTTTATTTACATGTAATGTATTGTTTACTATGTCAAATGATTAAATGATCCACGCCATCCTCTTTGTTGTTGCTTAGCGATTTTTGCGTTCTTTAGCTACAGCAGTTGACAATTTACTTCCGGTCGCCGTTGCCGTTCCATCAACAGCTGTTGCTTAAAGTCATGGGTCAAGCTTAAAAGTCAAGCTTAATTGCTTATACTAGTTTGGCATGACATAGAAGAAAATGGAAATGTTTTGTGTAGGCTGTCAAAATCCCTCACCTTGCTCATCTTCCGAGTGGACATTTCTCTGAACCCGCCGCGAGTGCCACAGAGAAAACCAACACATGCAAAATCTGAGGTAAATAGAAATGATTTTGTTTTCTGCTCCAGATTTTCAAAACAATGTATTAATTTTAAAACGTAACATTAACATGACTGTAATTTTAAACATAGCCTTTGTAAAAAATATAAAGCAAAACATGTGACCGACTAGTATTTGCGAGTCAACTAACGTTAGCAGCAGTAGTATCGTTTAATCAACTAGTCGAATAGTCTCGCAATAGTCTTTGCCAAAACACCAAAGTCTGCACTTGAAATCAAATGAACTCAAATATTTCTCATCAAATTCTTCTAAGACCAAATGATCTACATTCAGCCACATTTGTTTTAGACTTAAATAGGTTGCCTGTAACCAGTGAATTAGTGGAAAGGAAGCAGATAAACAAACATAATTTCAGTACAAATCTGTGAGAAACATCGGAGCAATTAGATGTTCCTCTGGATGATGTCCATCATTTGGACAAATTTGTTCTGTTGAACCTCATTATATAACCATAACATAATAAAAAAAAAACTTTATTTACTGAGGAAGTGAAAAAACATACACATTCATTAATAAATGACAATCTTTATAAAAAAGGTTAACTGACATGTAAATCAAATAAAAGATGATACATAATTCAGGTGTGAGACATTATATATTCCTAAAGGGAGATGCTGAACGGATGCTCAGACTTGTTTATGTGGGGATAGGGGCTCATCATTACACATCAGTGAGTTTTGACATATAAATAAATGATGAGCTCAGTTATAAGAGTGGCAGACCTGCCAGGGGATTTACATCGCCACTTTCCAACGGTTAGCGGTTTGTATGACAGCTGATGCACAAGCTACCAAGAGATATTTAAATGAAATCCACTTGATTTGTGTGCATTCCCATCATATCACATGATGGAGTGCTTTTATGATGTGAACCACATCCGCTGGTATAATGGAGTATTTATAAATCCGTTCAGCTCTCCTGAAAGTCGCCCTGGACGGAGCCTCCAATACTTCACTGTTTTACTTGGGTCACAGTGGAGCTCTTTTCATTTAATGTTGCATGTAATGAAAGACTCTTGATAGCCCTGCCTTAACTGGCCTGCTGTAATTGATTCATAACAGTAGTAGCAGTTTTAATGCCATGGGGGAGACACAAATGACCACAACTGGCCCCATTTGCTTCACTTCAAAATTACTAATGGATGCCTTGCCCTCGGGCTAATAAGGTTGTGATGGGATATTATAGTTTTTGGGTTGTAGATGAATACACTTTCAGAGTGCTTTTAGACTCAGACAGCTCCATTATAGTATGACATGCAGTGCACTGCATTAATGAATGAGGGGTTTGTCTGTGCTGGCGGGTTTCAGGTGGGCCGTGATGATGTCATTGAGCTGCAACAGTTTGTGGACTGGATGCATTTGGAGCCACAGTCCATGGTGTGGTTGCCTGTACTTCATAGAGTCGCCTCTGCAGAAACGGCCAAACACCAGGCCAGATGTAACATCTGTAAAGAGTGTCCCATGGTGGGCTTCAGGTAAAACAAAAGTGAATAATGGTAAAATTTATGTCACTGCCGTAGACAAAATAAGGCTGGAAATTCTTAAAATTCAAGTTTCTTTTTCTTATTCAGCAAAGGAGATGCATAACTTTTGTCAACCTTAGGAGGTCAAACTAAATATTATTTTAGCTATATTATATTCTTCTTTTTTTTTTTTTTTTAGATTTTTGTAACATCTTTATGGAATTTGAACAAAAAATACAGTTTAAAACCCAGATATTTGTGATTTCATTATTCTTAGCATTAAACATTAAAGGGTTAGTTCACCCAAAATGAAAATTCTGTCATTACTTACTCACCCTAATGTCGTTCCAAACCTGTAAGAACCTTCGTTCATCTTCGAACACAAATTAACATATTTTTGATAAAATCTGATGGCTCAGTGAGGCCTCCATTGCCAGCAAGATAATTAACACTTTCAATGCCCATAAAGTTACTAAAGACGTATTTAAAACAGTTCATGTGACTACATTGGTTCAACCTTAATGTTATGAAGTGACAAGAATACTTTTTGTGCAACAAAAAAAAAAAAAAAATAACGACTTTATTCAACAATATCTAGTGACGGGCGATTTCAAAACACTGCTTCTTGAAGCTTAATGAATCTTTTGTTTCGAATCAGTGGTTCGGAGCGTGTATCAAACTGCCAAAGTCACGTGATTTAAGTAAACAAGGCTTATGTAATGTAAAATGTAAAGTTATGTAAAATAATAAGTAATGGTTCATAAGTGTTGGCGAGAATGATAACCACACACACACACCACTCGGTTTTTCTATCAAAACGGAACCTTTTTTTATTTTGCATATATCCATTTATGGATAACAGGTCACGTATACGTGATCAGTTTGGAACGACAACATAACATGAACACAGTCCTGTATCTTCCGTGCTAATTCCACACGCCAAACATGAAACTCTTGAATTCCTCCAACTCAAAGTTTTGTCACAGGTTTAGTCATAACATCAGCCATCATTTCTTCTGTGGAGCAATATTCAGTTGTCACTTTGCCATCACTGAGTGCTGATCGAATGAAATGATGCCTCATCATGTTTACATCCTTGTCGACACACTGGGTTCTTTCTTTATTTCTCTTATTTTCTGTTTGTTGTACACACAGTGATCAGATGAATTCTGCATAAAATCATTCTCACTGAGGTAGTCATTTAACATTTTGTTCCAGTTTCTGTCTGACTGTTTTAAAACACTGACTTGTTCAGCTTACAAACTAATTTTTCACCTATGTCTGACTTCATTTCAAATCCTTCTGGCTGTTCCATGTAGATCTCTCAGTCAATTGGAACATGCAAATAAGCAGTTTTCACATCCATCTGATTGGAGGTCAAGATCATATTGTGCCGCCATTTGCTTCAAGGCACGTACTGAAGTGATATTTGCTGTTAGGAAGAAAGGCTCTTTGTAATCTACACCCATCACTTGACTATATACTTTAGCGACATATCTGGCCTTGTATGTCTGATTCTCATCTGTATTGTTTTTGATTGCATAGACCCATCTACCCCCCGCTGCATATTTACCTTCTGGTAGCATAGTTATGTGTCATTTTCCTTAAGGGACCTATTTCCTCTTTCATGGCCTTAGCCCACCTCTGTGACTCACTTGAACTCATAGCTTCCCTAAATGTCAGTGGTACATCACACATTCAGTAACAGTAGTCAACATTGGTTAGAATCTGGTCATCACACTCAACATCAGAAACATAATCTTTCAAATATTGGGGAGCTCTCCTATTTCTCGTAGGGTAACGTGTACTGTGATCAACTCCCTCTGTCTGAGCACTAGCCTGATTTTTGGTCTCATTTTGAGGTTCATGAGTCTCTTCTGGGGTTTGATCAGTCACATTCTCTTTTGACTGGGAGGATACATATCTTTGGTATGGGGTTTGCTGTATTCTGCCATTGTAGAACCTGTTGTGAATTACTGCAGCAGTCATTACAGCATAGGTCCACAACATCTTAGGTAGCTTGCTCTCTAGGAGCATACATCTTGCCATCCCAAACAGGGTTGTCCAATTTCTATCAGCAGTCCCATTTTGATGGGGTGAATATATGTGTTTCTTCAGCTGGAATTTGTCATCAAACCTTTTCCAGTGTCCGTAATAATGTGCGATGTCTCACCCGTGTCCACCATCAGTCCCTTTCGTTGCACTCTGTAGAACTGGCAGTCACTCGCTTTAAAAATAAATGTGTGTTTGTTTTTGTCCTCTTTATCAGTGGCTTGTTTAATGTTGTCTCTCTTTTTGCATCTGTAGTTTGCATCTTTGTGTGTCAAGCTTTTGCAACTACACCACAGTCTTTTGCAGTGTTGGTTCAGGCAAGCATGGGCTTTATGCCCCTTTTGTCCGGGGCTAAGGCAATCACTCTCATCACATTATCATCAATCGCGCTGGTGTGAAACTTTTGTACTTTCAAAACTTCGCAACTTGGTTTTGAATTCTGCAAACATTATGTTTACATCACTTTGTGTGGTATGGATGGCAGACAGTTTAAATGAGTAAAAATCATCGCAATTAACAGTCTATCACTGAGACTCTCTTCGGCATTTCTCAGTGCTGGTTCGGCTCTGATAATATAATCCTCGACGCTCTCGTTTGCCACTTTCTGCAGTGACGTTAACTCTGTGTACAGGCTAATTATTCGTGGTTTTCCTTTACCAGCATAATAGTCTCTTAAAATCTGTAGAGCTTTCCTACCGTCGTCCGCTGCATCTCTCATTACAAGAGACAAACTTTTGTCATCCAGGTACTGAATCAGTTCAGCATGTGCTTCCTCGTTTTTATCAGCAGCATCTTCATCATCTTTCTCATCACGTGCGGAAGGCTCTGATAAAATCGTGTCCTTTAGGCCTAGCAAACACAGGTGGCCTAGAAATATTGTCTGTCATAGTTCCTTTCATCTCCGTCGAAATATAATCTACTCCATTGGTTACCTGCTTTTCTCCTGGGCCCATAACCTGTTGGTGCAGCATTTGTGTGAACAATAACCGGTAACTTTAATAAATTATATGAAGGAAAAACACTCACACACACACCACTTGGTTTTTCTGTCGAACTGGAACCTTTTTTTAATTTTGCATATATCCATTGCACACCCATTATAAACGTTTACAACAAGTTTGTTTCTTATTTGTGTGGGCTGTGTCATATGTCAAGCCACATTTATTTACATAGCACTTTACACAATACAGATTGCTTCCGAGAACTTTTACAGTAATAAACAGGAAAATAAAAGTATTAATGTTGCAAAATTCTTCAATTATGAAACAAATTAATTTTCAGCTGTAGACAACAGTGTCATTTATTCAGCTCAGCTTTAGTTCAGTGTCGATTCGATTTAGTTTAATAACAGTGTCAGTGTTGCAAAGATAATTAGTTATGAAACAAACTCTATTCAACTTTAGCAGCTCTACAGAAGGCAATACTGTCATTATTTTAATTCAGTTCAGTGCTGATTTAATTTAGTTGAATAACAGGAAGAAAATAGTGTCATTATCCAATTAACTTCGTTTCAAGTTTTGTTCTCATCTAGCAGTGTCAGTCAACAGGCATGGTGGCATTTCTGAATCTTCTTAACAAAACATTGCACAGGGGTGGTTTTAGACCCTTTTAGGGGGGCTTTAGCACCGCTGTCTGTCGTCTCAGCCTCCCTAAAACTAATCACCTATCTGAACAATTGGGCCAGTGCTACTTCCTCAAGAAAGTTGATCATTTTCACGTCAGTATCCATGTATTAGGTCTTAAAGTGACAGCAGCCTCATATACTTTCTGTTTCCTGTGTTAATAATGTTATTTAAACAACAAAAGAAAAAGGGAGAATTACTCACTGCTCTTAATTAAGCAACTTATGTAACTTTAATGGGTATCTCATTATATCTCATATAATTTTCACAAGCACTGTATACTGTTTATTTAATTTGTTTATGTTTATTTGTTTATTTATTTGTGCTATTGCTTGTAATTTGTTTATTCGTTCTTATTTCATTATTGACCGTTTACTTGTCTTTAATGTTTGAACTTCATATTAGGTAGGCAATATTAGTTTCTTGCTGTGGAAATTTCACTGGTATCTAAAATGTTGGTATTGTAGATTACATAGGTCAAAAACAACAAAAACAATCACTTTATTTATTTGGTCTGGGCCAGTAAATGTTTTGGCAGGCTAAGTAAATATCTGATCTAAAAAATAAATCCTTAGTGTTGAGCCCTGAGTCAATATTTTTGGCTATTTTTTAGCTAGTTAACAGTAATACTTGTTTATAATAATGATATGATGACAATTTTCTGTTAAACAGTAGCCTACAGGTGTATCGATTTGAAGTGTACTGGTAAACCTATATCAATGGTATCATTTCAAGAGGCACCTCTTAGGTAATGGTCTCTTGCTACACATTCTCACTGAGGGCTAAACCCCCCTGAGAATGAAATCCTATAACTGCCCTTGGCAATAACAGATCATATAGCTGTTACAGTGTGAAACATCTGTTTGTCCTTTAGGTATCGAAGTCTAAAGCACTTCAACTACAACGTGTGTCAGACATGTTTTTTCTCGGGAAGGATTACCAAGGACCATCATCTCTGCTACCCCATGGTGGAGTACTGCACCCCTGTGAGCATCTCGATCTCTTCCTGCTTTTATTTCAGAAAAAAAGTATGGTTGTGTTTTCATATGGTTCACTGTGGCTGCAAAAATTATGTGACAGTAAAGACATTTATAATGTTACAAAAGATTCTATTTCAAATAAATTAAGTTCTTTTGAACTTTCTATTCATTAAAAGAAAAAAAAAATTGAACACAACTGTTTCACATTGATAGTTAAATTTAATGTTTCTTGAGCAGCAAATCAGCATATTAGAATGATTTCTGAAGGATCATGTGACACTGAAGACTGGAGTAATGATGCTGAAAATTCAGCTTTGCCATCACAGGAATAAATTATATTTTAAAACATTCAACATTCAAATAGAAAACAGTTATTTTAAATTATAATAATATTTCACAATATTACTGTTTTTTTAATTTTTTAATTCAAATAAATGCAGCCTCGGTAAGCATAAGAGACTTCTTTTAAAGGCATTAAAAATCTTACAGATCCCAAACTTTTGAACGGCAGTATATATATTTTACATCTAAAGGAACAGATGTAAAGATAAATTTAAAAGAATTGAAGAATTAAATTAAAATTAAAGAATTTAAGTAAACTAAATTATTTAAACGTTTCAGAGTCCCTGTCCTAGCACTATTCAACAAAACACAATTTTGCAAATCAACCATAAAGATTTATTTATGGAACATAGAAAAACAGTAATAAAGAAACTAAAGATCTTTAAATGGAAGCAATAATTAACTTCAGGAGATGGCAATGCCAAAATAACAAACTAAAGAAGTCTGTTTTAGTAAACTAAATAACCTAAACACAAAATAAACATGCAAACGAAAGACATAGAACTAAACCTAACTTCCGCTCTAACTCAATATAAACTGGAGAAAAATATATACAAAATAAATGGCACCCTTCCTTAAATTAAGATATAAACAATTAAATAAATAATGAAACACAAGAAAATACAACTTGCCCTGCACTCAGCGAATAAAAGTGGAAAAATCCATTAACAATCAGTGGAGCAGAACCTCCCATACAATTATTTCACACACAACTAAAATACCTTACACACAACCTTACACAGTACACAAAAACATGGGGAGAAAATGAGCAAGTCTGAAACAGGAGAGAGGGACTCTCAGGGACTCTCATATGTATATTTCTTTTTTTATATATATTTCTTTTTTTCCTTTATGGTTTTTCCTAACCTAAATGCACTCCAGACCTGCCACTGTAATTCTTCATGCACAACAGAACATTTCCCTACAGCCTCTCTGTTACAGACGACTTCTGGAGAAGATGTGCGTGACTTCACCAAGGTGCTGAAAAACAAGTTCCGCTCAAAGAAGTACTTCACCAAACACCCTCGGCTCGGCTACCTCCCAGTGCAGACCATCCTAGAGGAAGAGCATTTGGAGACGTGAGTTTTCCTAGTGGAAATATTCAAGATGCATCTTTCTGGATAAGATCTTATTGAGATCTCCAGATTTTTACTTGTCTATGATTCTTGTTTGAACAGTGTATAAGCAGTATCATAATTTGACCATAAGATGCCATATCTCTGTTGATTGAAGTAAAGACTTCCTGTCATCACTCAGCCTCATGGGAAACATGCTTCTGTTTTTCTGAGTTCCTAAATTACTGAAGATCTATTCATGTACCATTTTTTGTGCAGGAACAAATTAGAGGCCGTTCATTCATGTAATTTCAAAGCTGCCACTTTAACATCATAACACAAATGCTGCTTCCCTCTTGTGGATGTGAATTTAATTACAAAAGCAATCAGGTGTCTGTTTAGTGTGATCGTGGGGGAAATGAAGAGACAGGACATTTATCATGTTCACGGCAGTCTTTAATATTGAAATAAACCAGCTGTTCTCACTGGCTGTTGTAAAGTCAGAGCACGGACAATCATACCAGTTTTGAGTTCATTTTCATTATTAGGTTTTCTTGATTCATTATATGAGAAACTGAGTGACTGTATTTGGGTGTTTTGTCAAATACAGCCGCTTTTGTCTCCATTTCAGCATTTTTCTTTTAAAACTCTAATTAAAAGTTGTAATTAACTTTTTTTCTTTCATAATTTATTTTTTATCAATTAATTTACTTTTTAGGTTATTTTTATTTTTTTGTAATAATTTTATTGTCCCATTTTAAATATATATATTTTTATATATATATATATATATATATATATATATATATATATACACATATATATATATATATATACCTCACAGGTGTGGCATATCAAGATGCTGATTAGACAGCATGTTTATTGCACAGGTGTGCCTTAGGCTGGCCACAATAAAAGGCCACTCTAAAATGTGCAGTTTTACTGTATTGGGGGGGTCTGAAAACCAGTCAGTATCTGGTGTGACCACCATTTGTGCAACACATCTCCTTCGCATAGAGTTGATCAGGTTGTTAAATGTGGCCTGTGGAATGTTGGTCCACTCCTCTTCAATGGCTGTGCGAAGTTGCTGGATATTGGCAGGAACTGGAACACGCTGTCGTATACGCCGATCCAGAGCATCCCAAACATGCTCAATGGGTGACATGTCCGGTGAGTATGCTGGCCATGCAAGAATTGGGATGTTTTCAGCTTCCAGGAATTGTGTACAGATCCTTGCAACATGGGGCCGTGCATTATCATGCTGCAACATGAGGTGATGGTCATGGATGAATGGCACAACAATGGGCCTCAGGATCTCATCACGGTATCTCTGTGCATTCAAAATGGCATCAATAAAATGCACCTGTGTTCGTTGTCCATAACATACGCCTGCCCATACCATAACCCCACCACCACCATGGGCCACTTGATCCACAACGTTGACATCAGCAAACCGCTCACCCACACGACGCCATACACGCTGTCTGCCATCTGCCCTGTACAGTGAAAACCGGGATTCATCCATGAAGAGAACACCTCTCCAAAGTGCCAGATGGCATCGAATGTGAGCATTTGCCCACTCAAGTCAGTTACGACGACGAACTGCAATCAGGTCCAGACCCCGATGAGGACGATGAGCATGCAGATGAGCTTCCCTGAGATGGTTTCTGACAGTTTGTGCAGAAATTCTTTGGTTATGCAAACCGATTGTTGCAGCAGCTGTCCGGGTGTCTGGTCTCAGACAGTCTTGGAGGTGAAGATGCTGGATGTGGAGGTCGTGGACTGTTGTGGTTACACGTGGTCTGCAGTTTTGAGGCCGGTTGGATGTACTGCCAAATTCTCTGAAACTCCTTTGGAGACGGCTTACGGTAGAGAAATTAACATTAAATTCACGGGCAACAGCTCTGGTGGACATTCCTGCAGTCAGCATGCCAATTGCACACTCCCTCAAAACTTGCGACATCTGTGGCATTGTGCTGTGTGATAAAACTGCACATTTTAGAGTGGCCTTTTATTGCGGCCAGCCTAAGGCACACCTGTGCAATAATCATGCTGTCTAATCTGCATCTCGATATGCCACACCTGTGAGGTGGATGGATTATCTTGGCAAAGGAGAAGTTCTCATTAACACAGATTCAGACAGATTTGTGAACAATATTTGAGAGAAATAGGCCTTTTGTGTACATAGATAAAGTCTTAGATCTTTGAGTTCAGCTCATGAAAAATGGGGGCAAAAACAAAAGTGTTGCGTTTATAATTTTGTTCAGTGTGTATGTGTGTATGTGTAAGTGTATATATATATATATATATATATATATATATATATATATATATATATATATATATATATATATATATATATATATATGACCCATCGAGGCATGGACTCCACTAGACCCCTGATGGTGTGCTGTGGTATCTGGCACCAAGATATTAGCAGCAGATTCTTTAAGTCCTGTAAGTTGTGAGAGTTGTACACGAATAAACGGGTGATCGATTGACTTCTGAAGTGTGTCTATAAGCGTAACATTGGTAGCAGAGGATGGTTAGCAACTACAGAGTACCGCCGATCTTTGATGAAGGAAAACCATATGAAAGTTGGAAGAATGAAGTCGCAATTTGGAGCACGGTTACGGAACTCGGAAAAAAAAACACGCGCTTGCTGTGGCATTGCCGCTGTCGGGAAGAGCGAGAGAAACAGCGATGGAAATACCGGTAGATAATTTGAATAAGGACACTGGCATGAACACTTTACTTATGAAACTCTATGATTTGTTTCTCAAAGAAGAAAAGGACCAAACTTACGAGGCTTACATGAGCTTTGATCAGATTATGAAAGATAGTAGTGTTTCCATGACAGACTATATAATCGATTTTGAACAGCGGTATTCACGGATGCATAAATATAAGATGGAGCTTCCCGATGCAGTATTAGCATTCAAACTGCTGGACACTGCGTGCTTATAAGTGAAAGATCGACAGTTAGCTCTGACAGCATGTACAGATTTGACTTTTGCGTCAATGAAGTCAGCACTGAAGAGGATTTTCGGAGGAAAGTCTGCTTCTACAGTGGGGATTAACCAGGAAACAGCATATGTAACGGAACAAAGGCGACAGAGGAGCAAGCCATGGTCGCAAAATGTTCAGCAAAAGACACCACTGCCTGGCACTAACCCTCTGGACAGGTATGGACGCAGATCAAAATGTGCTGTTTGTCAAAGCACGTTCCACTGGGCCAAGGACTGTCCACACAGAGGTGAGCAAGTCAAACTAACGGAAGATTGTAAAACAGATGATATAGAGGAGTGCAGCATTACTCTGTATACAAAAAAGTCAACCACTGAAGCAGAAATATTGTTTTGGCTCAGCAATAATAGACACTGCATGCACACGGACTGTATGTGGACAGGAATGGCTAAATAGCTACATCGATGAACTAAGCCAAGACGGAAAAAAAAAACCTGAGGAAGACAGAAACACACAGTCATAGACCCTTTAAGTTTGGTGATGGAAAAGTGGTCTATTCCAGTAGAAATTTGAAAATTTCTGCTAAGATTGGACAAACTAAGTGTCATATTGAAACTGAAGTTGTCCCAGCAAAGATTCCACTACTTTTGAGCAAGGCATCCATGAAAAGAGCAGGGACAGAGCTGGATATGGAGAATGACAGTGCGGTGATGTTCAGTTAACCTGTAAAACTTGACTTTACAAGCTTTGGTCATTACTGTGTAAACATTATGGACAATGAAAAAAAAACAAAAAAACATTCAAGGTGATGACTGTGTCTTGGTAGCTGCTGAAGATGTCACTCTAATGGAACAAAAGAATGAGGATGTACAAAGTCAGTGTGACGAAGAAATACTGACAATCTAAGAAAAACTTAGCTCAGCAGAAAAACACAAAATCCTGATGAAGCTTCACAGACAATTTGGTCATGCGTCTGCTGACAGACTGCAGAGACTTCTTGCTAGCTCAGGCAATAAAGATGCAGAATGTAGTGTCATTCTGGAAAAAATTGTGAGTGAATGTGAAACGTGTCAAATATACAGTAAGACCAAACCAAAGCCTGCTGTTGGCCACTGGCATCTCAGTACAATGAAACTGTTGCAGTAGATCTGCATGAACTTGAACCAGGTGTGTGGTATCTCCACATTATTGACCAGTTCACAAGGTTTAGTGCAGGCAGCATACTGACCACAAAGAAATCTTCAGAAATAGTGAAACACTTTGTCCATGTCTGGATAAGTGTACATGGTCCTCCTCAGAAACTGTTTAGTGACAATGGGGGAGAATTTAATAATGATGAGGTTAGAGACATGGCAGAAAATTTTAACATAGAAATAAAGACAACAGCAGCATACAGCCTGTGGAGCAATGGACTTACAGAGCAACACAACCAAACACTTACAGAGATCATAATGAAGGTGAAGACAAGTAACGGCTGTGAATGGGATACTGCATTAGACTGTGCTCTTATGGCAAAGAACACCATACAAAATGTCCATGGCTACAGTCCTCATCAGTTGGTGTTTGGACAGAATCCCAATCTGCCCTCTGTATTAACCGACAAGCCCCCAGCTTTAGAGGGCACCACAAAAAGTGAATGGGTGGCAAAACACACCTCTGCTTTACATGCATCAAGAAAGGCTTTCACAGAAGCAGAATGCTCAGAAAGAATACGGAGAGCACTGTGTAAACAACTACATCACACATATGAGAAATATAAAATGGGTGATAAAGTGTACTATAAGAGAGTTGATTGTCCAGAGTGGAAAGGACCAGGAGTTGTCATTGGCCAGGATGGTGCAGTGGTGTTTGTCAGACATGGAGGAACCTGCATTAGGGTGCATTAGGGAATAGAAACTGTAACCGAGATGCAGCAGAGTTCGATGCAAATTGAGCACACAGGGGCATCCACTATGGGCAGAATGTAGCAACACAAACCACATGTGACGACATAGGGACACAAAGTGATACAGAGCAGGGAACTGATGTCCGCCTTAAAACGGGGCAAGTTCTAAAATACAGAGACAGTGGGGCTTTGCACACAGCAAAAGTACTAGGGCGTGCAGGCAAAGCTACAGGTAAATACAAAAACTGGTACAATCTTCTGCTCATCAGAATTGGAGAGATAACAGAGTGTTTGAGGAAGTTCAAGATGAGGGACAAAAGTGCATCTCCACCAGATGGGTGTGCACTTTCAAGGAAACACTAACTGGACTAGTACCGAAAGCATGATTAGTGGCCAGAGGTTTTGAGGAGTTAGATGTGTTAGAGCTACAAAAGGATTCACCCATATGTGCTTCAGAGTCTTTTCGACTGCTTGTAGCAGTTATTTGTCAAAGGCAGTGGACACTTCATTCCATGGATATAAAATTTGCATTTCTGCAGGGAATAGAACTGTCACGCAACATCTACATCAGGCCTCCCCCCTGAGGCGGTCTGTGAAGGAACATTATGGAAGCTCAAAAAGTGTGTGTATGGTCTGGCAGATGCTTCACTTTACTGGTACAACAGAGTGAAAGAAATAGTGCTGAAAGCAGGAGGAAAAATGTCCAAGGTTGATCCAGCTGTTTTTTATTGGCTAGATCAGGACTGCACTGTAACTGGGGTGCTTGCCTGTCATGTAGATGACTTCATATGGGGGGGGGGGGGCACGCAAAGTTTCTCCACAACTGTAATACCACATCTCAAATCTGTTTTCCAAGTAGGACTTGAGGAACATGATCACTTCTGTTATGTGGGAATGGATTTTGTAATTGTTGACAGAAAAGTACAAATACACCAGGAAAACCACATTCAACACATGCAGCCCATACATATGGATCCTTCACGAGCTGTGGAACAAGACTCATCTCTCTGCAAGAAGGAAAAGGATCAGCTCAGGTCCAAAATAGGCCAGATTCTCTGGGTGGCAAGGCAGACACCTCAACACCTCAAAACTGTGCATACAATCCACGAAGCAAACAGGATAGTGGTCAAGCAAAAGTCCAAGAAGGTAATTCTAAACTTCCAGCACTTGGGCAGAGACAGTGCTCTTAAGATGATTGTGTTCAGCGATGCCTCATTTGCAAATCTTTCAGATGGATGAAGGAGGGCAGAAGGAGGGGCATCTGATTCTTCTAATGGGAGAAAATGGAAAATTCTCTCCCCTTTCTTGGCAGTCAAAGAGAGTCAAGAGGATTGTGCGGAGCACACTTGCTAGTGAAACATTGGCAATGTCTAATGGAATTGACAATACTATTTTTCTGTCCACACTGTTCTCAGAATTAACTACTGGTGATGCTGAACATGCTCCACCAATAATCTGTGTCACAGACAATCATTCACTTGCTGATGCAATTAAGTCCACAAAGTCAGTCTCTGAGAAAAGACTCCGCCTGGAGATAAGTAGTATCGAAGAACTTGTCCAGACACAGAGAGTTGAGCGAGTACTGTGGTACAACACAAGAGAACAACTTGCGGACTGCCTTACCAAAAAGTGGGCATCAGCTTGTCAGTTACTTAAGGGACTGGGGACTGAGTGAAGGACAGTGGTCTGTCTTTGAGTTGCACTCGAGAGCTTGTTGAAATGTACTAGGTCATATTTTTGTTCAAGGATGTTGTTGTTCAGTATGTTCTGTTAGCATGTTTAATTGAAAGAGATGTTTTTTGTTTTTTTATAAAGAGAGTGAGTTTATGTTTAAGACATCAAAAAATGTGTTCATACACATGTTTACCTCAGTGCTGACTATTGTTTAAGATTACACATGACTGTTTACTGAAAAAGAAGGGACTCTTATTATGAAGTTCCGGGAAGTACTGTTGTTGTTGTTGGTTGAGCACAAGGAAGGTTGAAAAAGCTATGGATATGTTGTACACGAATAAACGGGTGATCGATTGACTTCTGAAGTGTGTCTATAAGCCTAACAATGAGGTGGGGCCTCCATGGATCGGACTTGTTTGTTCAGCACATCACACAGATGCTCGATTGGATTGAGATCTGGAGAATTTGGAGGCCAAGTCAACACCTCAAACTTGTTATTGTGCTCCTCAAACTAGTCCTGAAAGACTGTTGCTTTGTGGCAGGGCTCATTATCCTGCTGAAACAGCCACCAGGGAATACTGTTTCCATGAAAGGGTGTACATGGTCTGCAATAATGCTTAGGTAGGTGATACATGTAAAAGTAACATCCACATGGATGGCAGGACCCAAGGTTTCCCAGCAGAACATTGCCCAAAGCATCACACTGGCTCCGCCGGGCTTGCCTTCTTCCCATAATGCATCCTGGTGCCATGTGTTCCCCAGGTAAGCGATGCATACGCACCCAGCCATCCATGTGATGTAAAAGAAAACGTGATTCATCAGAACAGGCCACCTTCTTCCATTGTTCCGTGGTCCAGTTCTGATGCTCACGTGCGCACTGTTGGCACTTTCAGTAGTGGACAGGGGTCAGCATGGGCACACTGACTGGTCTGCGGCTATGCAGCCCTATACGCAACAAACTGTGATGCACTGTGTATTCTGACACCTTTCTATCAGAACCAGCATTAACTTCTTGATCAATTTTAGCTACAGTAGCTCGTCTGTTGGATTGGACCACACGGGCCAGCCTTCACTCCCCACGTGCATCAATGAGCCTTGGCCGCCCATGACCCTGTTGCCGGTTCACCGCTGTTCCTTCCTTGGACCACTTTTAATAGATACTGACCACTGCAGACCGGAAACACCCCACAAGAGCTGCACTTTTGGATATGCTCTGACCCAGTCGTCTAGCCATCACAATTTGGCCCTTGTCAAACTCGCTCAAATCCTTACGCTTGCCCATTTTTCCTGCTTCTAACACATCAACTTTGAGGACAAAATTTTCACTTGCTGCCTAATATATCCCACCTACTAACAGGTGTCGTTCTGAAGAGATAATCAGTGTTATTCACTTCACCTGTCTGTGGTCATAATGTTATGCCTGATCGGTGTGTGTATATATATATATACAAGATCGTAGATCTAATACGTCGTAGAGCCACCTTTTGCTTTAATTACAGCCATTAATCTTTTTGGATATGTCTGTACTAGCTTTGGGATTTGGGAATATTTGTAGAATTGCTCAAGTTTAGTCAAATTCTGTGGTGAGCAGCAATGGACTGCTCTCTTCAAGTCCATCCACAGATTTTCTATTTAAGTCAAGGCTCTGACTTGGACACTCAAGGACATTCACCTTCCTATCCTTAAGCCATTGCGTTGTTCTTTTGTCGGTATGTTTAGGATCATTGTCATGTTGGAAGGTGAATGACCTGCCTATCTTCAGCTGTCTAGCAGAGGGATGCAGGTTTTCCTCAAGAATTTAGATGTACTTGGCAGCATCCTTTCCCCTTCAATCCTAATCAATCGCCCAGTCCCCACAAAAGAGAAACACCCCCACAACATAATGCTGCCACCACCATGCTTCACAGTAGGTATGGTATGTTTTGGGTGGTTTGCTGTGTTTGTTTTTGCCAAACATAGCGCTGAAAGAAAGAAGCCTTTTCTGAAAAAGTGCCACACTCAGCCTCGTTTATGCTATGCGAAAACACACCTAGACGACTCTGATGCCATCTGGCAAAAGGTGCTATGGTCTGATGAGACCAAAATTGACCTTTTGGACTGAACTCCAAGCGCTATGTTTGCGAAACAGCTGAATATGTGCTGTTCATTCACCTTCCACCACGACAATGATCCTACACATGCCGCCAATTTTTCTTGTGATTTTACTTTTTTTTTAAATGACCATTATCCCTCAGTTATGGTGTAATTTCCACCACAATCAATACAAAATAATTAAAATTTTTGTAAACATGCCAGTATTAGCCAACTGGCTAATTTCCAAGGGTAGTTCTTTTGGCATATGTTAAAAGAACCATAACAAGTTTAAAGGGTTAGTTCACCCAAAAATGAATATTCTGTCATTAAGTACTCACCCTCATGTCGTTCCACACCCGTAAGACCTTCGTTCATCTTCGGAACACAAATTAAGATATTTTTGATAAAATCCGATGGCTCAGAGAGGCCTGCATTGCAAGCAAGACAATTAACACTTTCAGATGCCCAGAAAGATACTAAAGACATATTTAAAACAGTTCATGTGACTACAGGGGTTCAACCTTAATGTTATGAAGCGACGTGACTTTGGCAGTTTGATACATGCTCCGAAACACTGATTCGAAACAAATGATTTGTTAAGCTTCGAAGCTTCATGAAGCAGTGTTTTGAAATCGCCCATCACTAGATATTGTTGAATAAAGTCGTTATTTTGTTTTTTTGGCGCACAAAAAGTATTGTCATCACTTCATAACATTAAGGTTGAACCACTGTGCACGTCCTGATTTTGCTGAGTTAGACGCGTTCCTGGGTCAACATATTTTGTTGACCCTGGAACAACGTTCCTTTACGAACATTTAGTCCTAACCATATATCTACCCCTAAACCTAACCCTACCCATAAATTATCCCTAAAATCAGAGGGAAATGATAGATGAATAACACTGATGTACAAGCACCAATTCATGATTTTAAGCCTAAACTTGACATAATCTGTAAACTTGTCCCTCAGATCTGATTGGTTGATTTAAATGTTGTTCCAGGATCAACAAAGATGTTGACCCAGGAACATGTTGAACTTGGCAAAATCAGGTTATGCAACCAGGCACAGTCACATGAACTGTTTTAAATACGTCTTTAGTAGCTTTCTGGGCATCTGAAAGTGTTAGTTGTTTTGCTTGCAATGCAGGCCTCTCTGAGCCATCGGATTTTATGAAAAATATGTTAATTTGTGTTGAAGGTCTTATGGGTGTTGAACAACATGAGGATGAGTAATTAAAGACAGAATTTTCATTTTGGGGTGAACTTAACCCTTTAATACAGACAAAATTTGAGATGTTTAGCAAATTGTATCATTTAATTTATTCAAACAAAATGTGATTTATTCCTTGTGATGTGTATATACAGTTTTATTTTCAAAAGTTCACAAAAGTTGAAGAAATGCACAAGTGCAATTAACACTCACCAGGTCTTCTTGTTGACAGCTATGATATTTTTCTTACTCGACTGTCTGTATTTTTGCAGCCCAGTTGGATTTCTAAGTATGTGTCCAGAGGAGTATGAGTGAGTATCTACAGCCTCTCCTCTTGATCTTGTTTGAATCTCCTCCTCCACCTACCTTTCATCTACTTCAGAACCATTAAATGACCTCAGGGAATTCAAGCTGTTTATTTGCTCTTAGTATGCAGCGGCCACAATTAAAATGTAGAAGTGTTGTTGTATTAAAATATCAAACCAATTAGCAGCTTTACTCAAATATACTGCACTGGTTTTGCTAAAATGCTCAAAAGCTTTTCTCATTTTTTCCCCCAAAAAAGGTTTGTTTATACTATTTTTCTTTTAAATAAATGCCACTTTTGGTTTAATATTTTAACTAATGCAATGACATTTCATAATGCATGGTGTTTTAAGTGTCTGGATTCATGTTGACCCACTATATATGCTGAAACAGTGTATTCACACAGCAGGAAAGGTTTTCTTAATTGGCAACATTGAAAAGGTTTCCATAGCAGTCTGCATCCGCTAATGAGCAGACTTTTTAAAATAAAGCATCTCTTTTTTTCATCCTATTACAAGTGTCCGAAGATGGCTTAAAATGTTGTGCTTTAAGCTGAAATGTTTTGAATGTTTCCTTAACAAGCTGTTTTGCTGAGTTGAATATTTCACTTTGACAACTGCAGAGAAAAAAAAAAAAAAACATTTCAGACATTTTCACATTATTTTACTGGTGGATACCTGCATCACACTAAACTTTCTTTCACACATCTGTCCACTTTCAGGTCGACACAACGAGATGGAGAATCTAGTGCCATCTTACCTGTACCAGAATCTCAACTGTCTACAGGAAAAATGTGAGTCGCACCTGATAGTTTTGCTCATGTGCACAACGGTTTGTCATTCTGTCACTCGCTGTGACACCTGAACTAACAGACTGATGAGTGATCATTTGATTTGACCTCACTGTGAGGTCAAATCACAAATAAATCCATTTCATCCATCAGGACTAATTCAATACAGGCACATGTTTAATCATAGTGATCCTGAGAATAATTACGCAAAATGTATATAAGTGTTGTCATAGGTCTGTGCAGCAGTGTTATTTTAATATCACTGAGATACTGAAATAAAATGTTTTATATATATATATATATATATATATATATATATATATATATATATATATATATATATATATATATATATATATATTGTTTTCATTTTAATTTCAGTTAAAGTTTTAGTAATTTTGCCTCATTCGTCATTTTTAAATGTCTATATAGTTATTTTTTATTTTTTTTTCAGTTTTAGATATTTTAGTACATCAAGTTCAACTAAATGAATGAGAGAATATAAGTTTTTAATATTTTTATTTAATATTTTATTTCAGTTAAAGTTTATTTCAAGTAACAGGAGTTTTGGATTAAGTTAACTGTAATATCCCTGCTGTGCCATTAATGACTGAATTACATGGACAGATTTTAAGCAATCATTTAATCGCTGACCTTTTCTTAATTTGGCATTTTTATACACAATATTTTTTTATTTGTTGTCTGTTCCCATGCATGCCACTGATTAGTCACCATACAAGTCATTTTTTTCTGCATAAATGTTTAATAAATAAATATGATGTTCCTGAAAATGTAATCTCTATACTAAACTTAAACTACAGAAGAATAAACCAAGCTTTAAAGTCAAATTTAAAAATGTGTGGAATAAAGGGTTTCTTGGAATCCTTACCCATAAATATGAGAAATAAAAATATTGATGCTTTCCTTTGAGAACACAGATAATTAATTATACATCATCTGTGAGGCAAAATGCAGTATTATGCAAAAGAGTATGCTAAATGATCTGTGTTATCATGGCCACCTTTAATGGCAGGAGTGAAGACCAAATCCACACTCAGATTCACGAGAGACCAGCTATACATGCTCATCAGAGCACATCCGACACTGAGATGATGATGAATGAGCTGGAATGTTCTCTGCAGTCTGGAGGCGGACAGGTACCTGTATTGTATCACCTGATACACGCTGGGGGCACTGATGTGTTTCTGATGCCTCTGGGGGCCTGATGCCTTATGAATACTAAGAAAACATCTTCATATAGCCTACTACTATATGACTGCATCCACAATCACATACCTACTATATAGCAGACGAAAAAACGTGAGAAGAGTTGTGTGTCCAAATTCACAGTATTCATAAAACAAAAAACACCTAATATTTCCAATGAGATTATGAAGTGCGCATCCAATGGACACTTTATTATCCCATGAAACCACGGCCAAGGATTTTTGAATAACTGATATGGACAGTGGTAGATCACATGACATGAAAAGTACCCAGATGACCTACTATTTTCGGCGAGATTCTGAAGTTCACATTTGATGGACACTTTACTATCCCCTTAGGCCATGGGAGAGGATTTATGAATGGCAGTGAAGCGACTGAACTGACGCCATAGGTCACATGATGATAACATGGAGGATGTAGTATGTCTGAATTTCATTCATACTATATAGAACAGGAGTATTCAATTAAAGTTCCAAGAGGTCCAGTTTCCTTCTTAGTGGAGGTCAAAACAATACATTTTTGAGATAGTTATATATATTTCCAGGTCAGCAGTAGTACTTTGTAAATGAAAAAAAAAAAAACCTAAACAGTCAAAATAGTCATCAAAGATGAGGATATTGGGTCCAGAAAGCCAAAGCAGTGGCTTCTGAGAATTAAAAAAAATAAAATAAAAAATGAATCAGTTAAGCCCAATTGGATATGAATATTATAAGGTAAGATCAGATGTTTTATCAGGTTTTACATTTAAATACATATGGCAGAAGGTGACTGATGAAAGACGCTTTAAAATATAAAGGGTTTTCCTCTTGAAGTCTGGACCATTTTTATATTTTGCTTAAAACACAAATAATTTACCCAATTATAACATTGTGAAAATGAAATGCTCTTAACATGCTGATTAAATAGGCCTATTTCTAAATGTAGATAAAAATGTTTGGTTTGAACGGTTGGAGTCAACATATACTATATGTAACATTGCTGTCTTTATGTTTTCTGAAGCGTTATAGTGAAACAATCAAATATTTTTTGCTTCTCACTTGTTTCTGATACTGTTGTTAAAATAACTGCGTCAACTGCAGCTCCTGTAGTGCTTTGTCTTTACTTTTGAGAAGTTTACTAGTAGTTCAAATGAAAATTGTTTCAGAGTAGAACATACTTATTTTAATGGTCACAAAGTAATTACTTATTCAGAAGAAGTACATAGAGAGTATTTGATTTAGGATAGAGTCCGTGTGGTAAATGTTTCCATGCAAGGAGCTTTTTACTTTTACATTTGCTAAAACATTTATACATCAAAATACATTTTTTATAGGCTGATATTACACATTACGCTGTTTTGGTTTAAAAAAAAAAAAGTGTTCAAACTTAAGTTTTAATCTAGTATCTACCCTCTTTCCTTTAGGTCTGAGGATGTTTTTCGTGACTTCACATGAGACTCTTCCTTCAATCAGATGAGATAGTGGAGGCCTGGGATCTGAAGTTTGAGTTTTCTGCATACGATTTCATCTCACACCACACGCCAAGATGACTGATGCAGTTTTAGTGTGACAGGACTTTCATCATCACTGTCTTCTCAAAATGATAAGATCTGTAGTCGACCGCAGTGCAGACGTGTTTGTTTATCCATGAGCTGTTCGTTAGAGGATGACTGTACAGATCAGACCCCACACGATTTCCTCCCACAGAGACTACCGTCATGCTTTAATGCCACTGATAAAAATGTACACAAACATGACAATCAGTTCGGAGCAATGCAAAGTCCGCTTTAATGTGTACTGTGAAAGGATTCTGATGTAGCACTGCAAAGATTTTTGCTAGCATTAATTTTGTTTTATTTTGTTTTGTTTTTCTTTCTGTGTTTGATTTTGCACTGTTTTTCCATCTAGGGCAAAAGCAACTAGAATTTGAAAAATCTAGTGTCTCTTCCAATTTCATCGATATTGGATAATGTAATAGATGTTTCCCATCTTTGTTCCATAAAATGATGACTGAAACAATATAATGTTATACATTTGTTTACTTATATGATGCTATATTTCTATGCATCTTGTGGTGGTAAATCTTTACAATTATATTGAAAATGCATTTGGTCCTGCTGTAAAAAGCTTTTGTCACCATTAAACCTAATTGGATTTGTCTCGGATGTTCCTGCTGTATTTTCAATCAAATTTTAATGATTTAAAATCACATTTAGACCTCATTTAATTAAAAGATTACTCATAAACAGTCTCAAACTCTGAATATCAGTAGTACATGATTAATTAGGGATGATTTGAACTGGAGGATTTTCATCTCCTTTTGTTTGATTTTTGCAGACTGCCAATTACAATGCAGTTTTTAAAACCAGGATGCTATTAAGGCTGCTCAGACACAATGTTAACATTTAATGTTCTATTTTGTTTTAGGAGACAATGGAAACTTTTTAATGCCTGTTTAATGGGCTTATGGTTCAAGGAACTCTCCTCATGATTCATTATGTAATTGGTAATTACTGTATTACATAAGTGGCAAATTATAATGCAGAGCAGATGTTGCTAACAAAAAAGATCACTACTTTAAGGAATAAACAGCTTTAAATACTCAAACACTGGAGTTTTGTCAAATAAGGCCTATATTAATACTCTCTCTAAAGATGGATTTTAAAAGAACGCATTATTTATTGAAGAACATTTTTGCTTCCAAAATGTTACATGCTTCTTTGTTTAGCTAAACAGAAACCTGTTGACGCTGTGGTATTACCTGTCTGTCAAACACCTCCTGAGATCTTTGCTGTAAAAGCCAATTTCCATTCGGTCACTGAAGCAGATGAGCCCCCTCGGCCTCGACATTTATCAATAGTGTGTTGTTGTTTTTTTCACCAGCTGTGTATGTTTCGGTGCAGAGGCTGAAGTATTTTATAGAGATATGGCCTTGTGAATGGTGATATATAGGCTATTCAGAAGCAACTTTAATGAACATTAATTATTGTCTTAGAAAGCGAGTTCATTATTTCACTACCAAATTGGGAATTTCTCTCAGGAAACCTGCCGTGAAAAATAACTGCGGTTTTTGATTCTCAATTGCAGCAGCACCACCTAGTGGTGAAACACCTTAAAAACCAAAAAAAAATTAGATTTTCTTACAAATTATAATCTGTAAAATCAGAGCCACATAATGCACTTAAGTGATAAATGTGGACCCATTACTTATTAGTTTACTTTTAATATTTCAATGGTTAAAAAAATGCAAAGTATTTAAAAAGAAAAGGATTATCTACCCATTACATGATTGTAAAAAATTCATTTCTCTGCCAGCTTTGCTTAATGACTTATGACTTTGACACTTGGTTGGCTGCATATCTGAAGCTTAATAAAACAACACAACAGCAACCTGTATTTCTTCACACTTTATTAAATAATATTTAAAAAAATGCAAATGATGATACATATGAAGTTAACCAAGACGGACAAAGTTTTTGATTATGTACAATAGAAAATAGGGGGGTTGAGACATGCGTGAGGTCAAATGAAACCAAAAAGATCAAAACTGATAACAAATATAACAAATATGACTGACACAAATATGAAAACTGTATTACAAAAGTGACGGTTTGGAGATGAGAGTGAACTGACTGTACACTAACTTTCAAAATAAAAATACAATGAAAACCACATATTAAATAAACCAACCAAAATTTTTCCACAACTCTTCTTTAAATACCTGAGTCCCCTTATACAATGATATATATGGCTGGAAAACCTCGAGTAAATATATTTAAATAAATGCAAACAATTCTTCAAAAACAAAAAATGTCTTCCCACTGTTTACACAATATATGAATGCATTTTGTTCCTTTGGGGAAAGAATAATTTTAGAACAAACCAACAACAACATGGTGCACATCAACTGATGTCAATTCTGATAAAGTCTTTAAAAATAAGCATTTTATGACTCTTCAGTTTTTCAAAGATGCTAGAAGTAGATTATTCAGGATCTCCAATGTTTCAGAATTATGTTCTATTTTCATCACTCAACACAAATATAAGGACCGTCATACTCAAGATTCGTAAAAAGCACATGGAGTAAAACATATCACACAGCTAATTCCTTAAAAAATCTCAGCTTAACCTAAAAACAAGGTTGAGATAATTGCTCTCTCTCCAGATGAAAATATTGCAACATTTCAGAATGTTAAACTAAAACATTGTAACTGCACACCTGAAAAGATACAGTAAAACTGAACTGTAAACTCTGTCTTGACTTTGTCAACAAATAAAAGTGGAAGAATCACAAGCTAAAATACAGTTTCTCACAGATAAACTGTCTATAATGGCATATGCTTGATGTTAAACCCCTGAGACACAAAAAAGTACATCTGCACATGCACTGTGTGCAACCAAAGAATCCTGACAGGCTACAACTGCAGTCTTGTACCTGTCCTGCAGGTTTTGTGCAGCGACTCACACTTAGGAAGATTGTAAAATGTAATTTGTCAATCAGCACATGCCATCAACATAGATCAAGCACATTTACATGTGTTTTACTTTTCAAAAGACACAGAGGATGACCACTGGAAGTGTCATGTGTGACAGTATCAAAACCTTGATACCATAAATGCTTCTAAGAGAAATGACTGTAATGTGTTAGTTCTGCCAGACTGATTAAAAGGAAAAATGTCTAAGACTGTCATTATAGACTTTTTAAATGTATAAGAGAGAAATTAGGAGATTAAAGTTCTCAACTGGTGGTTTGGAGATCTGTTCGGTGACAGCAGGGGAAAAAATGCTTATAATCAAATGCAACTAACCATACAGTCAAGCATAGGTAGGATAGTGAAATAAATAGACTTATAAAGGGAGAACGCTTCCCATATCTTACGCTTGCTATCCAATCAAACTGTATTTTGGAGCAAATTCATGTCAAATTAAATGCCAAAATGGACTGTTTGCTTGAAATTCAACGCAACAGTAAATATGGGTTATGCCTGATATTGTGTATAGTCACCACTTTATGTACAATATAAATCTGGGTCCAAAATAAAACCAGTTGAGAATCACTGATCTACAAGATAGAAACACATGAATCCTGTATTCTTGCTTTACAGAAATGCACACAATGGTTTTCCATTTGGTCATCACCATTTAACAATTCAGTGTTTCTGGTTTGCAGCTACATATCTCAACAAAAGCAATGAATTTGTAAAAAAAAAAAAAAAAAAAAAAACTGAATATATTGTATCAAAAACACAAGACAGCACAACCATCATCAATACAACAGGTAGATATTCTTAAAAAAATTCATCACTTCCAAAAGTGGTTTATTAAGTTGAGGCTCGTTTTAATGATTATGTTGCTGTTCACCAAAACACATAAGGCATGTTGTATTATAAAATGAAATCCTCTTCTGCATTTGACTACAGTCTATATCACCGGTTTAAGCACTGAACGTAGAGAGCGTCCCTCTTTAGTAAGTTCTCTTGTGAAACTCATGCATGGGAGTTGGACTGCTTCTTCCCTCCGTGCTATCGTGTTAAACTTGCATGTCTTGAGGTGGTCGGCCATGCTGGAAATGTTGGCAAACTTCCACTCGTTCACAGTGTCAAACGCAGTACTGAACCGCCACACCTAAAACCAAAAAAACATCAACAACTTAGATAGTAAAAAAGATTTTTATGCTTGGTGTTTTAAGAAATATTGACAAGGTGAATACTCTCTGATTACCTTGTCTTGTATCTGCCAGGATGAGGTTCCATCAGCTCGCTTTGTCTTCCCCCAAAGCAGGACCACCATGCCACGGGATTTAAGAAGACTGGCACACACGTCCCTCATATTGCAAGACACTCTGGAGAGTTGGCACAGGCTAAAGCCGTCCAGGAAGCTTGCAATGTGCTGGAGTAACTCAAAGGGCAGGTCACTAAGGTGGTCACAGTGGGGCCTAAACTGACAGGTGTTAGTTCTGGATAGAGGCTGATCAGGACAAGCTGCTAACCCAGGTTGCACTCCAAATGAGCCCAGATGTCGGTCATGGATTATTCTGAAACCCTGTACTGAAGGGCAGAACCTTCTTTGTGAGTAGGTGCATCCATAGTATGCCAACGGGCACCTTTGCTCCATCCAACCATTAAGGCCAGCATGGATGTCCCCATGGACATTCTTAAAATGTGAAGAAAACTCATCCCTGCGAAACAGCTGTCCGCAAACAAAGGTGAACATTGAGCGCTGTTTGGTCTGATAGCGTGCCACACACTCCAGAACAAGGTCTAATCTGAGGGTGTGGAATGGACTGGGATTGGAGAGTTGTGGACTGGCGTGGTCGCAGGCAGATGCTGAGGCAATGTCCCCTACCATGGTGCTGGTAGCCAGTATGGCAGAAGGGAAGGAGAAGGTCTGTGTGCCAAAGTCAATGCGATACCTGTCTACAAAGCGGCTGTCCGAGATGCCCCTACCTCCGGGTGAGTCCCCCAAACAAAAGAGCAAGGCAGCAGTGATGAGATCAATGCCGTGGAGACCCATTGGATCATCTGTCACGTCAAGGTCCGACGTGTCCACCGCTTTGTCCTCCATCTTTGCTTTGAATAAATAGGGGTTGGATAACAGAGCCCTTCGACCGTTGATTGTAAACAAATTCATGCCCCTGAGTACCTGGAGATTCTCCAACTTGCGCTCCAGCCATCGGTCCTCAATTCTGAAAGGCAAATGGTGCAGAACATTGTTGTGCATCAGGTTAGGCAGAGGGATAGGCAAAGGAAGAGGTAGTTGGGGCAAGTGGGCCATTTCTGGATCCTCTGCTAAAACAGGTATGGAATGATCAGGTAAAACCTGCCTAACATTGAGCCTTTCAAGTCTGACCTGGTTGTCACCATCCCCTTCATCATGAAGTCCATTGAGTTCTATCCCACCATCCACCTCACCTTCTTCTTCGGAAGATTCACCGCATCCACTGGTCTCCAACCAATCATCTCCTTCGTCTTCAGGGTCTACTGGAAAAGGACAGTCAGCACCACCTACTGCTCCCAGATCGGAATCTGAATCAGTGTCACTTTCTTTCGTTGGATCATTCCTAAAGTCTCCATCGCCATTTCTGACACCATTGCAAGCTCCAATCTGTTCCTCACCATTGGGATTGTTCACAATCAAGTCAATATTCTTTGCACTACGGAGAATGTCCAAAGTGGCAGCAAAGCTTCTACTGTCTTCCACTGAAGCTGTGTAAGGTCCATCATACGGTTCCTCGTTCATTTCAATCAATTCATTTTCGGGGTCCTGGGGACTGGAATTGTCCTGATTTTGCTCTTCCAGAGCTTTTGTCACAGTGGTCACCACTTTAAGTGACTCCAGCAACATTCGCTGATCCTGGAGGGCCAAAGCCACGTCAAGCTGCTCGACGTCAAAAACCTCCTTACTCAAGTTCTCATAGGACTTGTGATCTGTGTAACTCACTGGCCATCGATTCCATTCCATAGTGCAACACACAACACTGGCTGGGCATGTTTCAAGGTGCTGTGCCATTTTGACCCTGGCAAGGGTAAATGGACATCCGAATCCATGGTTCAGACACGGGACTCTTTCGTACGGACACAGTAAGCGGTGTTCATTCAGTTTGCATGAGTGGAAAACTGCCCCACACACAAGAGGGCAACCCATGAGGTCACAGGAAATACTGGCCTCCGGTCTTGTCATACATCGGCGGTTGACACATTTCAGGCAATGGATATGAAGCTCCTCCATTGAAAATATTAGTGAGTCGCTTAACTCAGAGAGGCTACGGCAAACACTGTGGAAGAAAAGAAAACAGACTGTTAGACCCGATCTTATTTTGGATACACATGTGGGGTGTCTTTGTATACAACATCACATGGCTTAACATCTATGCATGCCATTCATGTGGAAAGTCCCACTGTCTCTTAAAAGGGATAAGTGTAAATCAGAACCAGTTGCCCTCTAGCAGTGTGTTTACTAAACCATCACACTGCCATTTCACAACTCTCCTTATGTTGCCTGGTCACGCCGGTTCTTCGAGGACTGAGAAGGAACATGACCCCTTGTTTCTGAACGGCATGTTACAGGAATCAGACATGGCTTCCAAAAGAAACACTTCCATAAAGATCTTGCAATGTAATTTAAGAAGCTTCTCTCTCTCCAACATGACAAGGCTTGGCTGGACATAAGCGGTTAGACTCAGCCGGCATGACCTAAATGCAAACTGTCTGAGTCAGTTGGGGTAAGTTGGGGGGGGGGGTCCTGTCATACTGTGGTGTAAGCTTTGAACTATCGAGCTGACTTTCAACATAGTCCTCGTAATACCAGCTGGGCATAAACATTGTGAAATATTTGTGTACAATGCCGGCGTGTCATCCTGCCACATGTCTTGTGATGGCTTCTTTTGAAACAGCAAAACACATCTGAGGATGTTTTTTTGAACACTAGGTGTTTGGTATCTAGTGTTCATGTGCAATATAACAGTTGCACAAGCAATCGCCTTAAGTACTTAAAACAAACAGCATGTCAAAATGATCCCAAACATGACATGACTTGAGGATTTCAGTCTCAAAAGACGTGCACAGAAGTAGGCTACGTTTTTGTGCAAGAACCTATGGGTTCATTCAAACTTGCACTACTGACAGTTATTAGACATTTGTGTTTATTAGTATACATATGTTGTTTAAAAAACCTATCACAATTCAATCTGATAGTCTGCAGATGTTTATTGATGCATACCAGTGTAACAGAGGTTCATTTGGTTGCATTTCATTTTGTACTGGAACAGAAAGCAGATGATATACCTATTCATGTAAAGCACAAAATAAATTCAATCCAGTTAAAATTGTAATAGGTTCATTTTAAACATGTTGCTAATAATAAACAAAAATGAATAAGTAATTGTCAAGTAGAGCGCACATAGAAATGCTTAATATAATAATTTTCCAATGACAGGTAATGTGAAAATTCATGAGCTACACACAGAAACTACAGAAGTTTTCCAAAAATGACTTATGCTTAAATTAACCACCTTACTGCATGAAATGAAAGAAAATATGACAAATGTATAACTCTTACATAATAATAATAATATAAAATAATAATAATACATTTTATTCTTAATATAAAATTCGGATGGGATGCATTCCATGAAACGAGAATGATGGAGAGCCTTATCACAACCAAAGTGGAGAAAGGAGAAATATTTATTTATTTATTATCTTATTACTTAAAATATTTAGAACTGTACTGTTTTTTTGTTTGTTTGTTTGTTTGTTTGCTTAAGGTGTAGGCTATGTGATGTGTATTGAACTTATACTATAACTGACATGGAAAAACAGATCATTAAATAGTTAAATCTCATTATTTTTATGAAAAACCACCCATTTGCCAAAAAGTGATAGCTGACAGCTGAGATAATCATCAAGGGTCTAAAACCGTCTGACGACCCCAAATATGACATGGCTCCAGTAACACATGACATGATAATAATGATATGATACAAAACACGAAATGTTTCCTAAATATGACATGATGCCAAACATGTTTACAAATGCACTATGACTGAACTCAATCCAGTCAAACTCCCGATGAAACCTGATGAAACCTGATGCAGCTTTTGTTCTTGCTCCAAAACTTAAGTATAACGACTGACAACATGAACCTGACAGTACCATGATCACCTATAGATCAATAATCAACGATTTAACGCAAATGAACCATCCTAATTCATCTTTGTGTTTATAGTATGACAGGTCATTGTTTTCATTCGTTTAACTGACAAATACAAAGCCTTTTAGCATTAGCTGGTTAGCTGCGAACTGCAGGATAAAATAATAAACGACACACATACGCAATTAATAAAAGTCGTAGACTGACAAGCATATATCACGTTAAAAAGAGGGGAAAATACGTATTTTGCTATTTTAACAACGACTGGGTCTATATGGTTGAAGCCGGCGAGAAAACTAGTCAAAGTAAACAGACATGAAAGTGTCTTACCGTCAAATCTGTGACGAGTCTTCAGTAGTTTGATAGTGGACAATGACGTGTTTAATTACGTATTAATATTTCATCGAGTTAAATGACAGAGATGATGTTTTCACTGCTGTCTGTCCGTGTTTCTGTTGAAATCTGTTGTCTCACTTTACTTAAGTGAACTGAGGCCCTAGATGGGCGGAGACTAAAGAAACATACCCACACAAACAAAAAGTGCCATAATAATACCATGCTGTTTAGATACTACCATAGTTTTCAATACTTTGGAGTACCATGTAAATGGCATCATATGGCATTAGCACCCCAGTACCATATGATACCATTAACTGTACCAATACGTCCTTCTATTGTTTACAATTCAATTCAGTCCCTTAACCCACTGACCTCTGAAGCTATGTTATCTAGACACAATGGTTTTCATACTTATTTTAAATAATTATTAATTTGTACTTTACCCTAGTCTTAAATCTCACAGACACCTGTGGATATCAGTAGGTTTAAGACAAAATATGATTTGGCTGATTTTTAGTGAGGATCACTTCAAATGTCCTCAGAAGTTGTTTTCAACATGTTTCAGTACATTTGGAAATTAACACCTACTATTTCTTTTCATTTATCGAGCGTTATTATTGTTATATGTTGGGGAGAGATTTTAAAACCTGTCCTAGTCATTCATTCATGCAACAATGGCCATACAACAGATGGCATTACAAATACAATAGATTGCTTTGTTAAAACCATTAGATTGATCTACCTAATAAAGTAATTTATCACCAATATTAATGAAAAATAATGCTTGTTTAAAACCTAATAATTATTATTCAAATATCAACAAACTTCTGGTTTCTAAGCAAGAACTATAGTCAAAGAATAGTACTTCATGTTGTACAGTGACCCTCAGTACTTCACTTATGTCACACTTAAAATTGCATAAATGTCATTGCATTAGATAACTAAATATCAAACTAACTGCATCCGAAATCGCATTCTTCCCTACTATATAGTAGCCAAAAAACAGTATGTGACAAAAGAAGTATGTCCGAATTCACATCACTCATAAAAGATGTAGGTAAAAAGTTCCCGGATGACCTGCTACTTCCGGCGAGATTGTGAAGTGTGTACAATGGACACTTTACTATCCCACGTGGCCACGGGAATGGCAGCGAAGCGATGCAGCTGACGCTGGAAGGTCACATGATAACGATAACATGGCAAATGTAGTACGTCCAGATTTGGATCACATTCATACTACACACACTCATATGATATATAGAACATACTTTTTTTAGTGGCCATGAAGCAATTACTTATTCAAAATAAGCACTTACTGGTGATGTTTAGATGTATAAAGTCAGTTCTCATCAAGTTCACACAGGTGTCCCAGTAGAGAATCATATTACCTATGATTTCCACTGATGTTTCAAAATCACAAAGTATATTTGTAGTAAGTAAGCTGTTAGAAATTCAAAAAGCATTTTGTTTATTTATTTCACAATAAAAGACAAAAATAACAACTACTATAAAATGCACTACAGGTTAGCAGACAACACTTCCAAATTGAACATATTTCATTCAACACTGTGTGTTCAGGAGATCCCAGGTTAGCTGGCCACCTCTGAGATATGGTGGATGTTGGAGAGGGTGAGTTGGGCCTCTTGGGTCGGATACGAGTTTCTGCTCTGCAGCCAGAGTTTCCCAAAAACTCCTGTGATGACAATCAGGATGAACAGCAGACCACCCAACACAAAAGTTTCGACAGAGGGCATATCTGAACCTGGAAGAGGAGATGTTCAAATAGACATTAAATATAGGCCTGAGCACTTTGATAAGTATAGTAAGAGTTTATAAGGCTTACTCAGACTAGTGTTCTCCAAGTTAGCTTTGAGCCTTCTGATTGGTCCATATGAGACTGTGTGAGATGCAACATCCCTGCGTGTCCGTATTGATACATTTTCACCATAGCAGTTCTGTGATCCAAGGGTTTAAAGTTACTAAGATGCAAACAATGTTTCTCAACTTCTACATTTCTAAAGGCAAAGTTCACCAAAACAAGAAAACTGCCATTTTTTTTTTTTTACCCTCATGTTGCATGTGCATGTTTTTTTCCCTCTATGGAATATAAAAGGAGATTTTTAGGTTAGCGATTCAAATTGGCAAGGCCTAAGGCCAAAGTTCAGGATTTCAGAGTTTAGAAGATTTGGGATATATACACAAGTCATATGGACTTCTTTTATGGTACTTTATAGTACTTTAAAGGTGGTTTTGTGCATTTTATTTACCTTGATAGATTCATAATGCCACTGAATAACTTTGATGGGTGTTGGATAAGCATTAGGTTCTATACTGTTCAGGTCAGTAAGATTAATAAATCTATTTTAGAAGGAAGCATTAAATTAATCAAAAGTGAGAGTAAAGTTCTTTACATTTTTACAAAAAAAAAAAAGTCAATTTTAGATAAACTTTTTTTTTTTTTAAACTTTCTATTCATTACAGAATCCTGAAAAAAAAGTCTGTTTCCACAAAAATATTAAGCATAACTGTTTACAAAATTGATGATAATAATAAGAAAAGTTTCTTGTGTAGCAAATCAGCAAATTAGATTTCATGATTTCTGAAGGATCATGTGACACTAAAGACCGAGGCAATGATGCTGAAAATTCAGCTTTGCATCACAGGAAAAAATTACATTTGAAAATATATATATATATATATATATATATATATATATATATATATATATATATATATATATATATATATATATATAGCGCTATAGAAAACAGTGATTTTAAATTGTAATAATATTTCAAAATATTAGAGTTTTTACTGTATTATTTAATTAAATGAATGCTGCCTTGATGAGCAGAAGAGACTTCTTTCAAAAACATAAAAAAAAATTGGACCCCAAAACATGTGAATGGTAAATAGGTGTCAGTGAGGACTTACAGGCTGGCACACTCCTCCTGTGTTATGACAGATCTGGACATTGCAGTGCAGGAAAACTGTGTAGGAGCTGCCAACAAACTTGAACATTTGTATCCTGAACAGAGCTTCTGGTCCTTGACCGTTCTTCATCACGGCTAACGTCTGGTCATTCCATAACACTGGACAGCTGATGTGAAGAGAAATGTTGGCAATATGATATTTGTACTCAAGAAATGATATTTAAATTGGACATGTTTTCTCTATTGTTCCCATAAATTACATGCTTCATAGATTTTCCCTGGTGGAGAATCTCTCTGGGTAGTCAAGGATAAGCACAGCTGTTAAACTGAAATGCATACGGCCGGGCGCAGGCTGTTGTCACATGACATACTTTGTTTAGTCATCCGCTCCTTTAGCAACGGTTTCAACAGCGTGTCTCAACAACATCCTTTCACACCACTGGTGATAATTATGACTGAATGAAGCACTTAAAACACGAGCAAAGGAGTAATGAAGCTGTGAAGGAGGGCATTTTACAGAGGACAATAGAAGGGAGTTAATAAACAAAATTTGTTTTTAAATCACTAAAATTTAATGCCTGATTCACAAAAGCTCATGTCAAACATATTAAAAATTAATGGCTGCATTAAAAAAACGTTGATTGAATTGATTATCTCACAGACCTGTCCTTAATAAAGGTGTGCTGAATATCGCTGTAAGGGTCGTCGGTTGGTGTGGCCCAACATCTCTCCACTCTCAGAAAAAGAGTCGCTGGAATCTGCAAGATAAAAGTCCAGAAAAGCTTCATTAGCACATTTAAAGATGTGACTCCATTAGAAAATAATTAAGGGAATTTTGTTTGGCATGTTTAATTTGTGATTTAAAGTAGTAATGATGGATGGATGGATGGATGGAAAGATGGATGTTTTAACACAAAAAACATGACTAATGAAACAAAGCTCTGTTCATCTGAAAACAAAAAGCTCAATATAGTTCTCTGCTGCAGCATAAAGAAAATGCATCGCAGCTTTCATGAAAGCCCTTAGTAGCTTGTAGTTTGTAACGTCACCTATTCTGCTCGACACACACCATGTAAACTTTGACATAGATGTTGTCCTCAAGTGTGAGAGAAGGAACAGTGGTCCATTTATCCTGAAACTTTTCATCTTTATAGAGCAGCATAGAAACCGAGAAATTTCCATCCTCCGTGTTTAGAGTGATTGTCCTGTGGGGCAGAGAATGTTAAAAGGCTCATTGAACAGGCTGAAAGGTTCACTTAATGAATATTGAAGGAAACTCTTGAGTTAGACCCCAGGGCAGTCTTTTGTTCCCATTAGCTTCCTTTATTGTGTTTACATACAAACAAATAATTAGTGAGGGGCTCAGCCTTTTTTAAGCTTGGAAAAACAGTGATAATTAAAGCCACTACTACATATAGAGTGCTGGAGTCCCAGACAGACTGAGCTTTGAAATAAATGTTGCAGACTTAATTAACTGGTGATGTCACGACTAGAAGAAGCTCACCGGACATCCACTCTGATCAAATTTTCCCCGTTTTGCTGCTGGACCATGTAGTTTATGGGGTATCGGCACCCAAATGTGATGTTGATGTAGCTTCTGGTGATGACATCTGTTTCATTGTTACGGATCGTGTTGGTGAACATGATGTGAGTATCATCCGATGCCTGGGAGAATTAAAACAGAAATAAAAAGAAAATACTTTTAATGATTGAGTATGTATATGTATCTATCTATCTGAAAATCAATCAATCAATCTATGTATCTGAAAATCAATCAATCAATCTACAGTTGCAAGAATAAGTATGTGAACCACTTGCAGAACCTGTGAAAATGTGCAAAAAAAGAGATCATACAAAATGCATGTTATTTTTTATTTAGTACTGTCCTGAGTAAGATATTTTACATAAAAGATGTTTACATATAATCCATAAGACAAAAAAAATGTTGAATTTATTAAAATGACCCAGTTCAAAAGTTTGTGAACCATTGATTCTTAACACTGTGTGTCATTACCTGGATGATCTACGACTGTTTTTTTGTTGTGTGATGGTTGTTCATGAGTCCCTTGTTTATTCTGAGCTGTTAAACTGAGCTCTGTTCTTCAGAAAAAATCTCCAGGTCCCAAAAATTCTTCAGTTTCCCACCATCTTTTGCATATTTGAACCCTTTACAACAGTGACTGAATGATTTTGAGATCCATCTTTTCACTTGGAGGACAACTGAGGGACTCAAACACAACTATTGAAAAAGGTTCAAACATTCACTAATGCTTCAGAAGGAAACAAATCCATTAAGAGTCGGGGGGTGAAAACTTTTGAACAGGATGAAGAGATCAAAATTTTTCCTATTTCGCTTGAATATAATTTTTTTTTTCCATTTAGTACTGCCCTTCGGAAGCAACAGAAGATACTTGCATGTTTCCCGGAAGACAAATTAAATACAATTTACCTTGATCTTCAAATTCCAAATGTTTTCACCCCCCATCTATTAATGCATCATGTTTTTTTCTGGAGCATCAGTGAATGTTTGAACCTTTTTTAAAAGTTGTGTCCCTCAGTTGTCCTCAGTGTGAAAAGACGGATCTCAAAATCATTCAGTCACTGCTGTAAAGGGTTCAAATATGCAAAAAATGCTGGAAAACTGAAGAATCTGCAGGACCTGGAGATTTTTTCTGAAGAACAGAGCTCAGTTTAACTGCTCAGGACAAACAAGGGACTCATGAACAACCATCACAAAAAAAAAAAAAAACAGTCGTAGATCATCCAGGTAACCACACACAGTATTAAGAATCAATGGTTCACATACTTATGAATGGGGTTATTTTAATAAATTCAGCTATTTTTTTTTTGTCTTGTGGATTATATGTAAACATCTTTTATGTAAAATATCTTACTCAGGACAGTACTAAATAAAAAATAACATGCATTTTGTATTATCTCCCTTATTTTGTTAAAATTATTAACATTTTCACAGATTCTGCAAGTGGTTCACATACTTTTTCTTGCAACTGTATCTGAAAATCAATCAATCAATCTATCTGAAAAACTATCTATCTATCTATCTATCTATCTATCCATTTATCTATCTATCTATCTATCTATCTATCTATCTATCTGTCTGTCTATCTATCTGTCTATCTATCGGAAAATGAATCAATCAATCTATCGGAAAATCAATAAATCTATCTATCTGAAAATCAATCAATCAATTTATCAATCTGAAAATCAATCGATCTATTTATCAATCTGAAAATCAATCAATCGATCAATCAATCTGAAAATCAGTCAATTTATCAATCTGAAAATCAATCAATCAATCTGAAAATCAATCAATCTATCAATCTCTATCTATCCATCCATCCATCCATCCACCCACCCATAACAAGGCATATATTAACTTTTCAGAGTTTAAGTCTTAAACTTCAAAATTTTCTTTAAACTGTCCAAGTATTCAAATTACATATAGGTTAAATAACCATCAGAAATCAAACTATTCTTCATACGACTGTACCTTACAGACTACACTGACATTCAAAATTTATCTTGACAAATGTTCATTTTGTAGTCTATGCTGAAATTCTTGTGATACATTTTGTCTTGTTTATCTTCAAATTGCAAAACAACTCGTGAGTTTAATAACGTCTGAGTGACATTCACAGGCCAATAAAATGTGATAAGTTAAAGGGCAACAAAAGGAAACAACGTGCTATTGAAACAGCCCCCTACCACGTCCGGTAAAACAAACTTTATTGCCCTTTTATTTCCCTGACTATTACAAACGCACCTCCTGATTCAGTAAACAATCATCTTCTTGATACCATCTATCACCAAATGGTTGTGTTATTTTCTTCACATTTTTAGTTTAAATAAAAAGATGCACTGGGAACTAGAAAACTTGCCACTCTAGATCCAGTTCTCAAAAGCAGCTGATTTAAAAAAACAAGGATTTTATTTTTCTAATCCAACAACGCCCTACTTTAACCAGCAAGTTTGAAAAAAGCTTGTAAAACTACTAAAGGGGGAAAAGCGGGAATTTGTCCCCTCTCAAAGCCACATTAACCTTTTACTGGCTTTACAAGAAATAGTCTGGTGAATCCTGAGAGAGGCTCTCAACGATACTCGTGGTCTCAAGTACAGATTTATGCCGTGCCAGAGTGAAGCTTGTCCTCTGGGTTGTGGTAGCGCTGTTTGAGGCTGGCTGTAAGGCAGAATAAAAGGACGACTATAAAGTACGACACTGAATTATGGCCGGCTTATTCACCACGGCTGAAAACACAGTAATCATTTCCATATAAATCAGGATAATTTAGAGCTGCATGGCTGTTTGCCCTCCCCTCTGAGCTCTGAAAGGACTAGCCAGCCAATTTGGAGGGAAACGAACAACACTCTGCATCTGCATAGTGAAAAATAATTAAATAAATAAAATTATTCCTAAAAAGGAAATCAAACCATTACGGTCGTCACTTATTACAATGCACATAATTATGAACATGGTTGAGATGTATAACATTTTATTATTAGAATTTTTTTTTTTAGAAGGTTTATTCTATGAATAAATCACATGGTCACCTTTCAGCCTATGAAGGGATTGTAAAATAGGGAAATTTACTGTTTGTATTTTTAGGTTTAACAGCCAAACAGACACCTAATTTGTAGTTTGTCTTAATGCAACAAGTGTTTACAACCTTTTTAAGAGTCTTTAATGTTCTGACATCAATTTGTAATTGGCTGAGGACATTCCCCAGTCCTTGGAATCGTCTGAAATGGTTTTATGATTATACACAATGCCTTGGTGACACTAATGAGGATTACCATAATAGTGCCACAGTCTGTGAGGTTTGTCTTGATGCTGAAGACATAGTCGTTCCCAACCTCAACACCTCGACAGTCAGGATCATTCAGCTGCAAATCCCAAACCTGAGTAGACATAACAGTGGAAACCGTTTAATTCAAGTTCAAGCATGATTTATTGCAATCAATTTAATTATTTGTGATATAAATGGCATGAACGTACATAAACAGGCGGCTCCTTCTTGAGAAAAAACACACTAGGAATGATAACTCGCATCTGATCATTGGTGCAAATGACTGTCTCGTTGAGTTCTAGAACAAAATAGAAGGGAAGAATGTTTAAATATTAATATATATTATGGCAATGGTACATGCTTTAGTGTTCCGTAACATATATATCCCTAAACCCAAACTGATTTACATGTATGTAATAATAAAATGATGCATTTGAATATTTCTCTCTGCATGTGTTAGATTAGACTTACCTTCGTCAATCTGCACAGAAGTTACTGTCCATATTGAGAGCAAAGACCATGTCAGAACCAGAGTAACAGGTGACATCCTTAAAGCAGAATCTTTCTGGTTTCTTCTCCCCAGAAATTCAGTTCTGTCTTCGGCCCTTTCCACCAAATTTTCTCTGTGATAACCTCGACTAGCTGTCAGAGCCTGACGTAGTGCTTGCACTCTCTCCAGCCCTCCAAAACACAGCTCTAATGAAGTGGGAACCTCCAGTTGCTTTGGAACACCAGCTTGAATGATGTCCACACCAACAATAAGATTCCACACATGAATAGGACAAGCTGGGGGAGACCAAGGTAACACCAACCAACTAGATTTCAGGCAAAAGCAGAAAAAAAAAAAAATACTACTGACAACCCACTTAGCAGACACCGCTCTACATGTCTCAGTGCGTTGGTCGACAAGGAGTTTGTTTGTCATGCAATGGGAATGGAGGTACAGGGGCGGTGTCTTGTTTTATCTCACTCTTTTGTCTGTGTAGGTTTTTAAAGGGCATGGCAAACGCTTTACAGTTTCGGGAACCCCAACGACTCGCTTGAAAAGAAATCCCAGCAGACTGAGTCAAGGGCAGTTCAGTGACACGTTTGCAATGGGGTTGATGTCTTTAAGACTGTTTGGACAGACAAAGAGGTCAGTCATTCAACCTTGTGAGGGAGACTTTCAAATTTTAGATGGTAAAATGCAAAACGATGGCATTGCAATCGATGCCTGAAGTGAATTTTCAGGAATTTAAGCATATTTCCCTGTGAGAGAAAATTACATTGGATAACTGCACAATGGAAATATACAATAAACATGCTTTTCTTTTTGTAAACAGGAAATTTATTGGTTAATTTTGTTCCATTTGAAAATGAGCAAGACTGTATTTTGGTTATAACAAACCGATGTGAAAGTTTTTCAATACAGCTTCTGTTTTTACTTTTTACAAGGGCTCTTTATTGGATGAGTTTTACAGACACTGAATCATGTGTCTTTTGTCTTGCAAATAGCACCAGATAAATGTTCAAAATGGTCTGCTACAGCTTTCCACAGACAATCCACTAAATGGAGCGTCTGAACGGAAGACACTCCGACAAAGATTAGTGCTGTAAAGTCAAACGATTTCCTTCTTAAACAATGGAAAATACCATAAAAACAAGTGCATATTTCCAATAAAATGTCACGTTGTGTTTTTATCAACTTTACAGCACAGATTGACAGACTGTGATTAAGGTGGGCTTCTTATAAAATGTTTGTTCGATTAATCACAAATACATGAGTGCTAATGATAAAACTAATCCACTGTACAGCATGTTTAACATTAGAAATCTATTCTAATTTAAATACGGATCATTAATCATTATTAAAAAACATTTATTTATGCACAACAAGGCATTAATAAAAATTGCACCCACTATCAATCAATCTAGAAAACAGATACAAGACTGATACATTAAATAATTTTCTTTTCCACATTGAGTATAATGAATAAATTACACCATGAGACAGACCGTATAGAAAGGGGAATGTGCAAAGCAAACATATTGGAGTGCTGGAGAGCAGTGGGCAGCTCGTCTCCTGGCTGGTGTTAGTGTAGTGTTCACATTACTGGCCTCTGGACTGATGGGTCTAAAGAGACATTTACTCAAGAGCCTCGCTATCCTCTGTGAACAGCTCGGCCAGATCTGCCACTGTAAATACGGAGGCCTCCGAATGCTTCATGGACGTGGAGCTATGACTGAAGATGTTGATTTGAGACAGATTAGTCAAGGTCATTTTCAGTAAACAAAGCAAAAAATGCAAACATACAGAAGACTTAAAGAATAGTTCACCCTAAAATGAAAATTAAGTCGTCATTTACTCACCCTGGTGCATTTCTAATGCCGAACAGCCTTCTTTCTTTTAATGGACCACAAAAGGAGAATTAAAAAAAAAAAAAAAAAAAAAAAAAAAAAAACTATCCCACTTGTGCTCGCCCATTTGAGTAAATAGCGACCAAAATCAAGCTTTTTAAAGAAGACGCAAAATTATCACAGAATGATTCCATGTGACGTGTCATATATTCCAAGGCACACGAGTTTTGAGAAATCAAGATTACAAAAAACATGACATGAAAAAACGCCTAGAAATCAAAAAAAAAAAAAATTATATATATCTGTGTACCATCTTCACCGAGTGAAATATCACAGGACCGGAACTCTGTCTGATGACAGTCAAAATGACAGTTGATAGATGTAAACGATAACTTGATAACTTGTTATGACGAATAAAACGGATATATTCACCTCAAAGAAGGTACATGGGTTGAATTTCATGTCACGTTTTTGTTAATCTTGATTTCTCAAAACTTGTTTGCTTTTTCTGGGAGACATGGAGTGAACTGCGGTGCTAACAGAGTCTTACGAACGCACACATTGTACAGGTGTGCAGAGAAGGCCAACGGCCAAGTTCATTAAATAATATTAATTAATACATTAAAGTTTGGTTTGTTTTTCACCATACCCTATCGTATACCCCCAGAACACTTGGAATATACAGCACTTGTCACATGGGATCATTCTGTGATACTTTTGCATCTTTTTTAAAAAAGCTTGATGTTGGTCGCTATTCACTGGCACTGTATGGACGAGCATGAGCGGGACATTTTTAATAAATTCCCCTTTTGTGGTCCATAAAAGAAAGAAGGGTATACAGCATTAGAACAATACCAGGGTGAGTAAATGATTACTTCATTTTAGGGTGAACTATCCCTTTAAGAGTACAATTACTCGTAGATCTATTTAAAGATCCCATTAAGTGGCTTGACAAATGCAGTTTTCTTTACTGTGTTGACGTATTTCCTTTTCAACCAAGGAATTGGAATGGGACATATTTAAAAAGATGGAACTTCTAGCAGTGCACTTGTATGAGGATGGTTATAGAGGGTTATTTATGCATAGATTAAAAGGCACTAAAATTTGGATTTTAAGGACTATTTATTTAAAATACCTTCCTTGTGTGTCAGGGACTCACCTCTTTTCTGCTGTTTTTAGCATGGCTTGCATTCGCTCCTCAATGGTGGACTTGATCAGAAACCGATGAACAAATGTGGGTCTGTAAAATTTATTAAAAATTGAATAATCTGATAACATCACACAGGCCTCATTGTTTTTTTTTGGTTTTTTTTTTAAATGTGTAAATATGCAAAAACCTTTTTGGAATTTGTGCCATTTTATTGATACAAGAGAAATGCTGTGATTCAAACTCATGTGAGCAACATGTATTGGAGCATGCTGAACACTTTGTGACTGGATTGATGCCTACTTGGTCTGGCCAATCCGATGCACTCTTCCGATAGCCTGCAGCTCATGGGCGGGGTTTAGGATGGGCTCCACCAGCAGCACATGTGTGGCCTCGATGATGTTCAGCCCGTTTGAGCCCGTGTGCAGTGGCAACAGCAAGATGTTGATCTTATCCTCGTATTTAAAAGCACTCAAGTTCTCCTAAAAAATTAATGCCCCAATCATCATTTCACATTTTATATATTATGAAGAGACAGCTTTGTGGTTAAAGAAGTGCAGTGGTAACTACGGATAATCAACCAGTCCGATTATTTGGACAAAATTTGTGCATTTTAAGTTTATTGTCATCAACCATTAACTGTACTCAACTATCTAAATAACAGTACTTTTCATCAGTTTCAAAATCGATTCATTTAATTTCCAGAGTTTTGTTTGTCTCATCTGAAATAAATGCTTAAATTAATAAGTAAATAAAAAAATAAATAAAGTATATTAGCACAAAATTATTTTTCAAAAAACAGTTCCAAAATCAATTTTTTTTAAATCAATCAATTAAATTCATAGCATATATAACAGTTTTAAAGTTGATTCATTTAATTTCCAGAGTTTTGCATCTTATTATTTAATTTTAATTCAATTAATTCATTAATTCGTTCATTTCAAATAAACAGAAATTTAAATTTTTTTTTTCAAAAACCAGGACGAATTAAAATTTCCAGAGTTTTGCGCCTCATTTATAAGCAAACAAACGAACACACAAATAAAATCAATAAACACATTTTTAAAAAAAAAAAACACTGGGTAATTGAAGGCAACAGAAAGGATTACATTTATCAAACATAAATTTTAGTGTTGGATCTACCCCGTTTTATAATGAGATATTTAAGTAATTACAGAAAGTAAAGGAAAAAAGTCCTTCATAAAAGACATTTTATTGTTACATTGTCACCATATTCAACACAAACCTGAAATTTGTGAATTCCGTTGATCTGTGCAAACTCCATGTTGTTGTCGAAAAGGGCTTTTGCAATGATATCCAGGACGCCCTGCCACTGAGAGACGAGGCGTAAATGTAAGGTCAAAGGTTAAGAGCTGTAGTCTGCTTTTTGAAGTAGTAACTCATTTAATGAGAGCGTTACCGTGGAGAACACAAGAGACTTGGCTCCCGGGTCGGTCATCTGGATTTTCTTTAGGACTCGAACCACAGCCTCGACCTTCGTGGAGTGGCTACCCTACAGGGTAAAGAGATTACAGAGATGCCACAAATTATATCGGACCTGGCTGAAAAAGTGACACATCAGTGTTTCATAGCAGTAGGTAAAATTGTATTTTATCTGCATTGTAAAAAAACAAAAAAACATTTTAAAAGCCTAAATATAGCAGGAATTGCCTCTGACCTTCACAGGGATGTCCTGCCCCTGGTGGGCACTCTGAGTGGTAAACACATATGAAATCTCTGAATGTGAAGTGGTTTGTCGGCATATGGCGCACTTTATGGCTCTCCGTCGATTGCCAACACTGTACTGCTCCACGATGATGGCGATGCACCCGTTACAGAAACAGTGTCCACAGGTCAGTACGGCCCACTATCAATCAAAAACACATGTTCAGAGTATATACATACATATATACACTTAACAAATTCATTTTTGTTTTTATTTTACCTCTTGACCCAACGGTCGAGCACAGATTGGGCATGGTTCTGGATTCAGACCGCCAGTGGACTTATCCTGAGACTGAATCAATCAATACATGAATTACTACATCAAACGCGTCAGTTTCATTTATCTATACACCGGGTCTTAAAGAGTATATTATGCAAAACAAGATTTTTCCTGCTCTTTTAAAAGTTTGAATCTAGACAGTGTAGACAGGCTCGCTTTCACAACTTAAAGTACAATATCATCCCTAATCCACCAGGAACTTTTGTAGAAGCTAATCTAGACACATTACTACTCATTTCACATGTTCAGCCAGTCATGACAGAGGTTTTGTACTGTATCTTTAAGACAAGACACTGCAGGTAAATAGGGGAACTGATAGGTATCACCAAACTTTCACCCGACAATTGTTTCGTATTACAAATTTTCTGAAAAATCAAAAATACTGCCAACAGCCAGGAAAAAAGGCCTTTAAATATATGTATTATAATTTAAATCTACAGATGCAAATAGATAAAGTGTAATAAAAATCAACAGTAAAATGTGTATTTTTGATGTTTTTATTTTAAGAAAGAAGACATGTTATGGAAGCAAAAAAGCCCTAAAAAGCCTCAAAATTGAACAGAGCATGAAAAAAAAAAAACATGGTTTTGTCTGTTGCATCTTGCCTTAAGATGGAACTCTTAAAGGTACAGTAGCAAAAAATACTTAGCTCCAAGGATCAGAGAGAGTGTGAAAATTGGTGGACTAAATGTTAAATAAGTTTCCTTTAAAGTGAGAAAGACCTTTTACCTTCTCCAGGTTTGTGAGATAGAGAAACTGCCCAAGCTTTTTTTGCAGTTGTGATTTGGCCACTGCCCTATCATTAAGCAGCTTTATCCTGTTCTGCTCCACCTGTTTACATGTAAATAAAGACAAACTAATGGTTCTTACTTTTCTTAAACCACATTTAGCATGACAGATTGAATTCTTTTTGTCATCATCACCTCGTGAGGTTCTATGATATGCAGCACTTTGGGTTTGGGCTCATCAGGTAACCGCACACGCATCCTTTCGGTGGCCATGCCCAGCTCATCTATGGCCGACACATGATCCCGCAGTGACATCCAGTACTCATGCAGCAGCTGAAAGAGCACAAGATTGTCTGTGAGTCGGGCATATTGATGAAGACATTCAAATGCTGCATTATTCATCACGAAAATTATCACAAACCTTATATTCTTTCTTCCAGGACTCAAAGAGCTCCATGAAGGAGTTTCCCTCCTCTATAAGGCCAGACTCTATTCGGCGGACTTTGGCGAAGGACAGGATGGCTTTAAGGGCCCGTTCTGTCTCACTGGCCGCCCACAACCCCCGACTGGTCGTGGGGAGTCTGTCATCTACCAGACCATCCTCATCTTCAATCATCTCCTCAAAGATGGCTGTCTGCCCCTTCACTCTGCACAGAATGCATTAAAAAATATAACACTTTACAATAAGGTCTCATTTGTTAACATAATTTAATGCATTAATTTACATGAACTAACTATGAGCAATATAATTTTACAGCATGTTAACCTTTGTTAATGTTAGTTAATAAAAATAATATTGTTTGTGGTTTCTTTATGTTAGTTAACAGTGAATGAAATTAACATTAACCAAGATTAATAAATGCTGTAGAAGTATTGTTAATTGTTAGTTCATGTTCATGAATGTAGTTAATGTTAACAAATGAAACCTTTTTGTAAGGAGTTTCCAAAAAATAATTACTGACTATACTTTATGCATATAGTATTTTAAAAGAACAGTTTACCCAAATGTCTTTAGAAACCCATATGACTTTCTTTTATTGGTTTAGATGAATTGGAATATAGTGCATTCTGTCATATGATACTTTAATTGTGCTTTTTTGAAAGCAATCTGCTACACATCTTTGTGTTCTACAAAAGAAAGAAAACTCATGCAGGTTTGGAACGACATGAGGGTAAATGGCGATGGAACTTTAATTTCTTGGTGAAATATCATAAATTGCACATTCAATATCTAATGATCTATTGATTTAACATGATATTATAACTTACGTGTGAGAGAACAGTTTTGATTCATAGTCCGTAAAAAGTTCATCAGCTTTGCAAAACACACAGCTATGGAAAAAATAATAAAAGAACAAATTTTAAATTCAAGGTGAACAATTACAACAATCTTCAAATAGGACATTTAAGGTAAAATGTGTAATTTCATAAACAGCTTCTGACCAAAAAAATGCTCCAAACCAAAAAATGCAAAAACAATGACAATTATAAAACATATGTAACCTAGAGGCAATGCATTATTGTTATATAATGTACAATGAAAAATTTAGTACATTCAATTCAACCATTTTCACAAGTGGATTTTTGAATCACACTGTTTGGTAACAGTTTTTTTTCAGTTCGGTTTGGTCCTGGTACTGTAATATAAAGTATGCACTTCACCTATAAACATTAAAAAGATTTTACTTGTTCAGTGGCAGACGAACAGGTCGCAGGTGGCAAAGTGTCGCTTCCTCAATGACTTGCTGAGATGGCGGCCCCTCCAGCTTCTTTACAGCATCTTGGACCGTTTTCTGTGATTTCATCAAATCATCCATTTGAGTGCTGAGCAGAAACTGAAGACCACGAGCATCTCGAAACCTATGAATAAGACGTTTTTGTTAAATTTTTTATGCATCAAAAAAAATTATGTCTGTAAAAAAAAAAGGACTAATCTGTCAAGTGAATGGATGCTAGATTACTTGTCTGCCAATGAAAGCTTGTTGGCTTGTTGTTTATAGCTGCAAGTGAGCTCATTTTGGATGCGACCCACCAGGTCGTCATCCATGGAGTACTGAATGGCCTGCTGTATGACATCCAGCCACCAGGGAGAGCGAAGGTTCACCTAGGGCAAAGCACACAATTATCAATTATTAAACTGCATAAATAAAACTCAACTAAAAAAAAAAAATTAGCTCAACAATAACTGAGCTTTTACCTTGCGTTTTAGCTCTTTGATGTGCTGAAGAACAGGTTGCAGGTTCTGATGTGCTTCAGAAACCTCAGAATTCACCTTTGCCATGTAATGCTGCTTCAGCTGCTCAGCCTGGGATGAAAACACATGAAACTAGAAATGATAGCAAACTGAACTAATTGTCTTAATAAAAAATATATTATATTTAAACCTATGATCAATTATCCAACCTCTTCTTTGAGACTGTCATCTCTCAGGGTTGGAGGAATCCCAGGATGCTTTGCATTTAGAAGTTCCATCAGATTATGGGTTGCATGAAGCCTCTGTATTTGAGACAAAAAAGAAAAAGAAAAAAAACGTTAAGAAGCAACAACAAATTGCATGGATGGATGGATGGATGGATGTTGAATTGGAATGATTTACCTGAAGGGAATCAGTTTTCAGTCTTGCTTTATGTTCTTCAGATGATCGCAACACTTCCCTGTACATCTCCGCTGCATCTGCAAACTCCCCTGGCAAGGACAGAAAACCATTCAGTAATGTCTACAGCAGTCGAGGCAGATACAGGTACAAAAATACTGTAGATGTTCAGAAATTAGCCTCACAATACCTCTAATGATGTGGATGCCAGCCAGACCATTTAGAGCACACACCAGCTGCCTGTGTGCTTCTTCACACTCTACCCGACATTTCTTCTGCAATGACTTCAACAATTCCTCCATTGTCATTGTGCTTAAAAAGGAAACAAACAAATCAATGTGGACGAAATTAACCAGATCACTTCATCGCCCAAAAAACTGATCAACTGCATCTAAAATCTTTTTCTAAGAACCTCTTTTGGAGGGGCAGAAATTCTCCTCTGACAGCTTGCGGGTGGCAGCAGGCCTGACGTAGACGCAGGAGAGGGTATAATATGGTAGAGACGGTACGTCGGTCCAAACTACCCAGCTTTAGTGACCAATCAGAGATCTTCCTTAGCTTTACAAGAGCATCCTGGGAGCAAACCTCATGCTGACGGTGGTAAAAGTGCCCTTCTACTGGGGAGAAGTTAAGCCAGTGGATCTCTTCTGTTTGAGGGGGGATTTGGATCTGAAAATTAAGTATATGACACCAAATTAAAGCACTGATGAGATGTTGGTTAAGATTAGATCATTAAAGTCAAAAAGTTAACCTGCTAACCTGATCAATGACATCTTTTTTGGCAGATCGCCACAGTAATTGACCAATGACATTGTAGAGTGGTCCTGTATTGCCGTGGCGGTACGGGCGATAGAGTAACTGGTCCCACCAGTACTTCACCCAATAGGGATCAACTCCCAAGAACAGGACAAGACCGTACAAGTCTAAAAGATGACATATAAACCAAAAACAATTATCATCACATAATAAAAATTTCTAAAAATTTCCATTTAAGGTAATCATTTCAAAACATGGACTCAATGATTAATTTGTACTGTTACTCTGGAAATTTAAGGAAGTACCACAACTGCTTTTCTGAACGGTAGTGTGTATGTATATATACACATCAAGATATTTTTTGAATGAAATATTAATTCTTCTCACCTTCCAAACCTCTCTGCACAGGTGTTCCACTGACACACCAACGATTAACAGATGTGAGACGCAAAGCCATCTCTGCTGCCTGAATAGATAACATTTTTTTATAAAAATGAACATCCTTGCCTTTCCAAATTGTGCTGTCTCTGAGATTAAAAATGAACAGGATAAATATCAGTAATATTAATGTGACGTTGATGTGATCACCTTAGCTGTGGTGCATTCCACCATCTGAGCTTCATCCAAGCAGACACGCCACCACTCCACGGCCACTAGAGGGCTCGGTATGGCCATGTAGCGCTTCTGGTTGCGGAATCGACGGCCGTCTTTGCTGTTGCTGTGGGGGATGTCGACGTAATTGAGTTCAGTGCGCAGCACGTCGTAAGTGGTGATGACCACATCCTGCTCAGCCAGAATGTGGGGCTGGATGAAACCATGTCTCTTCACACCCTGATACACCTAAAATACCAAGTTTTTTTAAGAAATACTGCAGTATTAAATATAAATGATTTATGCACTACATTTTTTCTTGTTCGGGAAACCATTTCACTCAGATATATATGTCAGAATAGAGAAGAAAAGACTATCACAGCTTTCGTTTCATGCCACATTTAACAGAGGATAAAGGCCCGTTCACACCAAGGTTGATAACTGTAATGATAACTATAAAGTTTGAATGATAGTTTGAGTTCTAAGATATTATAATAATATAAAGGAACAATATTGTTGGAATCATTTCAGAACGTTTTCTTCCAGCTGATGAGCAATAATCAGAATCCACTCGACTTTAAAGAGAGTGAGCACTTGACAAAACTGCAGCGTGTGCTTATAATAAACAGTTATTATAGTTGTCTTTATAAGTTATCGTTCTTGGTTAGAATGGGCCTTAAAGGGATAGTTCACCCAAAAATAAATATGGGTAACCAGCAGAAGAAAGAAATTCATACAGCTTTGGAACAACTTGAGGGTGAGTAAATGATGACAGAATTTTTATCTTTGAGTAAACTTTCCCTTTAAGTCTTTTAAATAAACAATGTGATCAAAACAGAATCAAGGTCCCCACTACTTGTTAAAATAACTAAATAGTAGTAGTAGTAGCTCTCTAGTTGGTCCTTACCAGCACTCTAAGGGAGGAAGTATGAATGTGCCGGTTAATTTCATCCACCCATTGGTGACAGATAGAGCTGGGAGAGATTATAAGAGTGGCTCCAGTAGACACAGGTGTCATTGCCACCAGGCAGTGAGGGCAATAAAACGGAGTGGTTTCTAGGTTCTCCTCTTTGTAGTTGACACACTCTGCGTGCTGCCACAGCAGACAATTGAGGCACTGAACCCGAGGCTTATAGTCCACCAACCCAAGCTCTCCACAGATGCACTCGAAGCGGTAATCTGAAGTATTAAAAGGGATCACAGACGCTCTAGTTGGGGTTTCGAGTTCAGGCTTTAAGTTTTGTGTAAGATCTGATTCAGTACTCTCGATATGGATGTTTTTTGTCATTTCATGTTGGGGTTTTTCTGCGGTTTCTTTATCATCTTCATCTGTGATGTCTACTGACGTCTTCTGTTGTGGATTCTCTGCTTCCAGAAGGGAATCTGGCTCACACTTCAGTTCCTCTGTCAGGAGAGGAGGTTCAACACTGTCTTCAGAATCTGAAGCTGTGGTATAAGAAGTCAGTGATGCCTCTTTATCCTGAGTAGAAACTCGACGAGATGTTCTCCTGGGAGTGGCCTTGTCAAAAGATTTCTGCAAAAATAATGAAAAAAACATGAAAAACGTGCATGTTCCATTCTACACATTTAAAGAATGTTATTTGTTTTATAAAATTGATACTACAAAATAAAATTACAAAAAATAATAAAAATATATTTTTAATTAAAAAATTAAGCTAATTCATTAAATAACATCCATGTCCTAAAAAATATAGTTCACACATGAACAATAAGATTAGTAGCTGCTATCAACTTTTTCAATCAGATTTTAAAAATGTAACTACTCATTTAACACTACTATATTTGTGTAATTAAATATATATTTGATTTTATAATAATAATGATTAATTTAAGCTACAGTATATGAAGCTATACAATCTGAGACACTTTAAATCCTGTAAAAGATATTTTTTACTGGTTAAATAACAGTTATAATAATAATAATAATAATAATGTATAATTAAATCTATATTTTTAATACACCAAATAAAAATTTAAAAATCTATAGAAGAAATGAAAATTACACACAGTTCGATGAGCAGCAGGCTTCTTCTTCTTTTCTTTGTAGTTCTTCCCCAGTTTGAAGGATCCTGCTAGCCCTCGTCCTTTGATCTGTTCCACAATGTTCTCACTAATGAGTTTGGTCAAGATTTTCTTTATGTGGTTACGGTTCTTTAGGGTGTCGTACTTATACATGGTCCGTAAATATGCAAAAATGGCATTGATTGACGCTCCTTTCCCAACCTTCATTTCCTTGATCGCAGTCAACAGCATCTCACGAACAGCTGAAAAGAGCAAGGAAGTGAATGCAATAACTTATTTATGCAAATAGATGTTGTTCTTGGATCAACAACCTTAGCTGGTACTTGAATAACATTATCTGACCTATGACATGTTAAAGAATTAGTTCACTTCAGAATTAAAATTTCCTGATAATTTACTCACCCCCATGTCATCCAAGATGTTTATGTCTTTCTTTCTTCAGTCGAAAAGAAATGATGGTTTTTGAGGAAAACATTCCAGAAATTTTCTCCATATAGTGGACTTCAATGGCTACCAACAGGTTGAAGGTCCCAAATGCAATTTCAGTGCAGCTTCAAAGGGCTCTACATGAGCCCAGCTGAGAAATAAGGGTCTTATCAAGCAAAACGATCCTGGAATGTTTTCCTCAAAAACCATCATTTCTTTTCGACTGAAGAAAGAAAGACATAAACATCTTGGATGACATGGGGGTGAGTAAATTATCATGACATTTTAATTCTGAAGTGAACTAATCCTTTAATTGAAAATATTTTTCCCTACCCCAAAAATAGCATTAGTTGATATGAATGCTGCTCCAGGACCAATCAGGATGTTGATCCAGGAACTTGTCCTATTTGGTTAAATCAAATTTGGTAAAATGAAACGTTTTTAAAAACATTTTACCTGGATAAATGATCTTCTCCTTGGGTCTCACCTCATGTTTAATGGTTCGTTGTCTCTCTAATGGTGGAGGAGGGACAAAGTAATTCACAGATCGTCCCTGGAGAGGACAGAGACACGAAAAATTACATTTCTAGAAAGCCAAAGAAATATTTCACTGTCTGTTGCCATTTATTAAAAAATTCTGGGAACACTTTACAAAAAGGTTCCATTTGTTAACATAATTTAGTGGTTCTCAAACTTTTTCAGTCACGCCCCATCTTTATTTTTTTAAAAATATGGCTTTCTATGGCGAGGAACTTCTATGTCAGGCTTGTTTAGATGGCTAGTTCAGAACTCAGCGATCTGAAGAAGAACGAATCAGTGGAATTGGCGTTCGATGCCGCTTTATAAAGACAGAGCATCAACCTCTATTCACACACTAGAACGACGTTGCAATTTCCATTTTTCCCCCTTGCAGTACCTGTGCGCCCCCTATATTAGTTAACATGAACTAACAATGAAAAATACTTCTAAAGCATTTATTAATTTTAGTTAATGTTAATTTCTAATGCAAATATACTAATACATTATTAAAATCAAAAGTTGTATAAGTTAATATTATTTAATGGACATGAGCTAACATGAACTAACAAAGAACAGCTGCATTTTTTATCGTTAACAAAGATGAATAAATGCTGTAACAAATGTATTGCTCATTTTTAGTTAATGTTAGTTAATGCATCAAATATTGGAACCTTATTGTAAAGTGTTACTGAAATTACAATCCTACAGAGCTTTTTCTGTAAACTAATTTGCACAAACTTAAGTGCACATGTAACTGACCACAGGTAAAGTGAGAACCCCGTGCTCCAGGTTTTGCCGGGTGTTACACAGAATAAGGGCCAGTACTTCCACGGTTTTCCCAAGCCCCATCTCATCAGCAAGGATCCCGCCAGGCCAGTCCACTCCAGCAAGAGGAAACTCTCGGATCAAGCTGTGATTGAGGTCAGGGTAATTAGAACAATGACTTGCATGACTGCTCTACAAAACTAAATGAAATATTATTTGATATTTCATGCACATCTGTTTTAACTACAGTTTTGCTCCAAGTAGAAAATACTCTTACCATCCGGTGTAGGGATTGTAAAAGAGTTTTTTGCCACAAATCGTGATCATTTCCCTCCAAAGAAAATGCATCCTTTGCTCTGTGCAAGGAACACAAACACTGTAAATTAGCACTGAATTCTTCTCATGCGCTGACATACAGCAAAGATGATGATGATAAACCTTTGAAAAATATGCCTGCACCTTGAGTGGTGCTGCTTTTGTACTTCTCTCTCCTCAGCATCCAGCTGACCGCCTGACTCTGATAGGGTCTCAGCACAGGTATGAGGCCGGGGTGCTGGACGTCGAAGCTCTGCTCCACTGCTTCTGTCTGGTGGAGGTGTCTGACATGATCGTACAGCTCCTCAACGTTCTGACGCTCCAGATCAGTGTCACACTCCTCCTCTTCATTCTCCATCACCTCTACCATTGACCCAAAAAAAGAAATCACAATGGAATAAAGTCAAATCATAAAAGAATATTACAGGATATTTTTTCTAATTAATGTCTATGCACAGAATCTGCATCATATGTTGCCAGTTGGCAATCATGTCTCACAGTTTTTAAAAACAATTGAGTTTAACAGGCAAGATTAAAAAGGCATCTATATAGTTTCCTGCATAAAGGCATATTTAAAATGTGTCTAAAATATTATTTTGAGAATATTTAGATTCTATTAAGTTATGTTATTACATTTTTACATCATTATAGTACTTTACTGTTACAATACTGTATTTACTTATTTATTTTTAATGTAATTTTCATTTATTTGTTTGTTTGATCAAATCAAATTTTTGTTAATATGTATTTATATTCATCTTAATTTTTCTCTAAACATCTTTTACAGACCCCCTAGAATTCCCTTTCTGCCCCAAATTTGGAAACCTTGCTCAAGTGGATACTTTTTAAGCTGGTTGTGATTTTTGTATTTACACTTGTGTAAATGACATCAAAATATTGCTCAGTGGGTCCTGTGGTGCAGCTCTACTTCTGGGCTTAGTGGGCCTTGGAGTGCAGCTCCACCTCCAGGCTCAAGTCTATTACTGTAATTGTGTTTCCTGTTTGTTTTTACAAAATAACAAATAATGTATTTTTGATGCGACCGCTACACTTTTTGCTGAGAATCTAATTGGTGGCATATTAAAATGAAATTTAAGATTACCGGGGATGACGAAGTCATGAAACAATTCCATTAATTTCTGCAGAAGCTGATTGGCTTTTTTAATGCGCCCATTTCCTTCACTGAGGAATTCTGGTCTGCCCAACCCTGATTCGAGAAGAAAAATTTTCAGCTGTCCAAAATAGGAAAATGGAGAGAAAACACAGTGATTTGTTAGTTATGTTTTAATAATAAGAGTATTAAATCCAGAGTCACAATCCCACTTAATTCTTATGATTTTGAAATACACACCTTCACTGATTCATCTCCTGAAGCATGGCACAATTTAATGACCTTTCTCTTCTGTAGCCAATCCAGATCCTCCAACAATTTTCTACCAAAGGAACATTCAATCGGCACAGGACAGACAGGATCACTTCTGCCCGTCTCAACCTCCAATTCATCACTATTCAGTCTCAAAGTTAGTGTGTCACCTGTTTGCTGCAGGCAGAAGGAATCGTCTCCAAGCACAAAAGGAATCTTTGGATACAGGTTAAATTCTCCAATCAGCGCGTTCCATCCCTGTTCGAGAGCAGAAAGAGGCATCACATTCAGTTCTATGGTATCAGGAAGAGAATCCTTTATGGAGCAGCTTGGATGCTCTTCTGATGGTCCTTCTTCTGTGCCTGCAGAAGATATAAAACACCGGCTTTCCTCTTCCTGGCTCCTCTCAAGCACTGGTCCAGGTTGATAGCGGTCTGACGGTGCTGGGATTGACTCCTGAATGTCTTCACAATCTCCTTCATTTCTCCGATCTTCAAGCATGTTCCACTCCACTCTCCTCTTGGCCTCCTCGTCCATGCGCACCGGCGGCGCGCGTTTCCTCCTGCTGCTCATAGTGGAAACCTGAAGAGATGCAATGACACAAAGTTTAATTATCCTATTTATTTACCATTTTGAATTAAAATGCTTCAAATTAAATGAGACTAAATGCAACAGCAAGCATGAGCAGATTTATATACCACTTTAATTTGAAGCAGAAATATATGGGTATTATGTCAATTTCTAAAACACAGTGCAAATAAATACACGAATCTACAGATGTTTAAACAAAACCTTACCGTTACAAAACTACACAGTCTCTCCTTTAAAAAAAATCACGTATTCTGCACTATATTACACTGCAATATGTCAGACTGTAGCTATAATTCTATTTAAATTATGCACACAACCAATTGTGGTAACAGATTGATGTTACTGCACTAATCTACTTACTTGGTAAATATACAAATACATGATTTTTATATTTAAAAAAAGGTCAACTGAAAACAATTCCATAGAATGTCTGTGTAAATAAACAATATCAGAATTGAAATGATATATTCCATTCATTAAGTCAAACGATGCAGATTACAGACGATCAATATACCGCTTCATCAGCAGTCGAAATGTACCTTTGTTTTACTTTGGGATGTGTTCTTGTCAGCCGCAAATAAATATAATAAAACAACTTTTATAAGCTCCAAAACCAGCGGGACATTTTCATGCGTTTATCCGCCATATTTAAAATACAGGAAGCGACGTCAGTCTGAACCAAAACAATGCCTCTGCACTATCTTAAACACTAGATGGCGCTAAACAGCATTTTACAGCGAAGGATAGAAGTCTTCTTAGTCATATTTCATATACATTTAGGTAGATATATACCATATTTGGTTTGGAAAAAATGGGTCACGTGGAAGTTGAAGTATTATAATCCGTATAGGCTAATTATGATGGATGTAGTGCTTCTGCAGATATGTATTCACGCCTTGTTGAATATTTTGCTAAACTGTTCACTCAGTAAACAGAATTCTCAATATTAGACATTGGTTTGTTGAGCTGCAGTATGGAAGTTTTTTCCTAACAAAATTAAAATGAAAATTCAAATGCTTAAAAAGATCAAATAATAAACCAAAGTTTCAAAACAGCATCTCAAATGATAAATCAAATGCTCAAATGCAGTTTCATTCGGGGAAGCATGAACTGTATCAAAAATCAAATTAAAACTAATTTGTATTTGATTTTTAATTTTCATTATCAACCTGTCATAAATCTATAATTCAATGCTCAATCATAAATCAAATGTTCAAATGATAAATCAAATGCTGAAACTGGCAATGCTTGTGTGCAGTTTGGGTAATTGCCACACTTGAGTAAAAAATATGATTCTGTAAATCATAATAATGAGAAACTTTCTCGTAATTATGACCTTTTCTCATAATAATGACTTAGTTTCTCATAATACTTCGCTCGTACCAGGGGTGAAAAAGGTGAGAAAGATGCGAGACATCACATCATATCACATTCGCGGTCAAAACTGACTGCATCCACACACGCCAGCAAATCGCGCTACATTAGTGCTGTTCTTGACAATATACCTTTGTAAAAGTGGGGATTTAGCACTCACGAGCATGAAGAACAAATATAGACACAGACTGCATAGTGATTTAAGATTAAAACTCTCTTCGATACAAAAACATACCCTTCTGTGAGATATTGTTTTTAATGTTGATCATATTATACCAGCAAGAATGCAATGTTTTCCGAATATCCACACGATTTCAATTGTGACATTGAATTTATACAACAGTTCAACAAACAAAAGGGTAATATTAAGTGATGTACATTTTATACAGAATTGTCAGTATTTTTGCTCTATTTTGCAATGAAAGCCACAGCAGAACTGCACACACTCTGTGTTTCGTGAACGAATCTGTGGCTTTTAACACAGAATCGTCAATGATTCAATGAGCCATTCGTAAATACAGCCGCTTGCTTTGATACGGAAAGATTGAGTGACTCGATGATTCACTAGTAAAAACTAAAACAGTGACTTACCTTTTTAATGTAATATTTAAAAGCATCGCATTTGTTTTTATCATCATTTGTATTTTTTTTTTTTTTTTTTACTTAAAATATTATTTATTTTATAAAGGTTGATTTAAGAGGGCAAATATTGTCCCTTAATGGAAGAGGTGTAACTGCAGTCTAAGTGGGAAAAGAGAGGGTACGAAAAATGATGTTAAATCCCTCAGGGGGTACGACACTCTAAAAAGTTTAAGAACCACTGAAGAGGGATATGTAGAATTGCACAAGTGCTACTGCCAAGAGTGCAATGTCAATACAGCCTGTTACCTTGATTCAAATAAAGCTTAAATTAACTGATCTAAAGAGAAAAATTATAATGACTATTTTGTCTAAAGACTATATATCAAAATTGATGTTGGTAACTTTAGTTTGACTAAAAGTAATGACTAAAACTTGACAAAAATGCAATGACTTTTCATCGACTAAAATATGAAAAACAAAAATGTGACTAAGACTAAAAACCATTTTCGTCTGAAGATAAAGACTAAGACTAAATCAAAAATGGCTGCCAAAATTAACACTGGATGCAAGTAATGTGCATAATGTGCATGTGTATGGCTATAGTCACACATCAATTGATTTATTTTCTGATGATTCAAATTCCACATTCAAAATCAACGAGACCTATTCAACAATGCAACTGATTCCTTTGGACAAAATATTTATGATGTCCAGTCATTAGCAGTATTGCAAACTAGGGGGCCCACTAGTTTCCAACAAATGACTAATGACAATACTAATTTATCTAAACAGTTAAATCTGAAATGCAGGCATCAATAAACTACACACTTTCCAGTCAGACCTGCATTATGAGTGTGACTTTAAAAGAACTAATATCAACAATTTTATATTTGTAATTGTTTAACTATGTTTAATTATGTGACATATTTTAATTATGCATACCGGTGGTAAACATACTAGTTATGTTGACTTTTTGCTGCCTTTCCTTTAATTCATCCAGACCAAGTCTAAATGCCACTACCATACACTCTATCACAGTGGTAGTGAAGAATCTGGTGATCAAATGAGACCTGCTCACTAAATATATGACTTTATTTACTGTACCACTCGCACTTTTGACACAAGTTCATCATGTGTTCAATTGTTGCATGGTCACTCGGAAATTGTTCAGGTGTCTCACACGCAATGGAGCATCATCAGTGAAATGATTCCTTCACCTATGGAGAGCTGACCTGCTGCAGCATCCACTCAGCAAAGTACACCTAAAGGGACAGTGTGTCACAGAGGTGCATTTTGCAGGGCTTTCATCTTAATGCTCAAACTGTCTTAGTGTTGTTATTTCAGGTGACTGCTTGACTCCTGCACCCATTGACTAGCGCTGCTAATTACAGGTGTCCTCTGCAACCCTTTGAGGCACGTGAATAGGCCCAACACAATTCCAAAAATATTGGTGTAGTAAATATTTACAACTCTTTTGTTCTGGTCTGTATATTTAAGGGAAAGTGGCAGAACAGTCATTAGGATTCTGTAACCAGAATGTTTCTTGAGAACTCACACACCACTGTCTCTCTGCAGTCAGGTATGCATTTCTTTGTATTTTCAAATTTGTGATTGTGTTAAACACATTGTGCTCATAGAATCCTCTGACTACGATCAGAACTGGCGAATTTGTGTCCATGAGTTCACGACTCGGCCAACATGAGAACTATGAGACACTGGGTCCCTAATGAAGGAATAATTGAAAGTAAGGGATACCCAAAATAATCAAATATCTAAATGAATATATAACAGATATTTATGATTAGTTCCTAATTGGAAACAATCTAAATATAAAAATTATTTGAAATTGGAGTCTGATTAGGCACGGAGCTAAAGTAAAATATAAACTAAATTCTAATAAATTAAGTGAACTTCACTGAAGCGCCAGAAAAGACCTACTTGCATTATACAGTTTCTTAAACATGGAGGTTCTAATATTTATCAAACTGATGCTGGTTAAGCTCTATCCACAGAGAGGATGAAATTCTTATAGATTTTATTTATTTATTTATTGCAATCTCTTAGTCTCAATACTGGGTTACCTTTTTCCTCACCTACCTCACAATTTGGAAGAATCAGTACAATAAATACAGTATAATCTCAATTTATACATAGTGATAGTTGACTGTTGCATTTGCTTTATAAATGTATCTAAAAATAATTAGACTTTTCTATAGTCTATTTTAGTTATTTTGGAAGAACAAATGTGACTATACCTGTAAAAGACACTGAAAACAAAAGGTCAAATCAAGTCATCTTTATTTATATAGCGGTTTATACAATACAATGATACAACCAAACTCCAACCAAAACTCCATCAGGTGACAGAATGACGAAAAAAAAACTTTGGGAGAAACCCAGCTCAGTCGGGGGGCCAGTTCTCCTCTGGCCAACGAACGGTCATGGTGTCATTATGATTCAGGTTGCACCACAAGTGAGAATTCAGATCGGGATCAGTAGCATTCAAATATTCATCCAGTTCCTTTTGCTTGAAGACTGATTCATCATGCCAGTATGGAGCCAAAGCTGGCCATAATGTCTGTGGGGAGGATCTGTCTGGTTCTTGTGGTCTCTGCTGAGGATCTGTGCCAATGGCGGTCATGTTGACGAAGGGGATTGTCTTGTAGACACGTCTCTGCTGACATTCAGGGATGAGTTTTGGTCATGTGTCGGTGCAGGTCCACCATCTGATCTTGATATGGACTGGATCTGGCCGACTATGGTAACCTCGGTATAAGGACAGACAGAAAAATAATAGCGTAGATGCCATTCTTCTTACAATGTAATAAGTACACTGAGTGTTATGGGAAGTGTTTCTGGTTCCGGTTAACCTAATTTATGCAGCCAAACAATCATTTAACTGATTTGAATAATAGAATAATTGATAATGTGCTATGTGAATGCCAGGTTAAAGAGATGTGTTTTTAGTCTAGATTTAAACTGACAGAGTGTGTCTGCTTCCCGTACAAGGCTAGGAAGACTTTTCCAGAGTTTGTGTGCTAAATAGGAAAAGGGAATAGGAAAATCTACCGCCTGCAGTTATTTTTGATATTCTAGGCATTATCAACAAGGCAATTATCGATTATGGCAAAATGTCCTGAAAGTTTCGCTTCTTAGCTTACAAAAGGTCTGTCATATGAGATTGTCTGTGGCAATTGGGCATTGAAAACCATATCATGGTTGTGAAGAGAAGCTGAGGAGACCTTTAAAGCATCCACCTACTTTTCGAATCATTTCTATGCACCTAAAATATTTATCTGGTTTTGGAGTGCTTGATTGTGTTTATGGGACACAGTTTAACATGTCTTAATGTTTCATTTTTAAAAAAAGCCGTATTTTTCATATATTTTACCTTTATTCTACACCGCTGTTTCCCTTCTCCTAAAAACGATCTGTTGAGTTCCTGGTTCTGTGAAGCCTCTTCCTTTAGAAATACACAATGGACTGAGATTCGTCATCCCCAGACATATTTGCATCAAGTTGTGGACACTTGTCACAATGTAAAACATTACCCGTCACTGAGAAATCACCTCATGCACACTGGTTACCGCTCTTTTCTACTATGAAGTCTTTGAGCATAGGAAAAGTGCATTCAAAAGTCATCAGAGCCACTGGGTGCCACTGGCCCTGTATCATGGTGGAGACTAAGATTTAAACTGGTCATAGAATAAACTAGTCAAAAAGTGAGGCTGTGTTGATATTGAACAAATATGTCTCATAGTTTTCACTCCTGCAGGTCTTTAGACAGGCATAGGATAATCCCAAGACATTGTGGTGACTGAAGATAAATGCTGCTTTTGCTTCTTCAAGAGAAGGTCTGGATAACAATGGATAAAGGGAATCTATTTTAGATTGTCATAATGGTTCTAATTTGAGAGTTAAACATGTATATTTTAACCTTTGTGAATGCTTAAGGGTTGTAATGAATTTAATATTCTGTGTAAGTTACAGTCTTGTGAGGTTGTTGAAAAGACTATTTGCATAGTAAGAGAGAGAGAGACTGCTTGGGTGGAGGCAGGTATGGTACCCTGTCACTCTCTTATCGGCCTGCTAAGCAAGCTTAAAAAAAAAACAATGATATTAGAACCAAAACAACCCAGCAGACTTTTCCAAAAGCAAATTAATATTGAACAGACATACTTTGAGACTAGATAAGAGGCCATGTAAAAAATTAAGTAAAACCTAAAGAAAAATGCGGTTTAATCTTTTTAGATTTAACACCAAAAGCAAACCTTGAATATGAGCGGTTCATATTCATGTGTCTAGTATGAGTGTGTGGGATGGTGACTACACTTCATGTTTAGTATTTTGTTTTGGGGTTCTTCTATGCTGTAGAATGAGTGTTTTATCATTACAGATGGGCTAAGTGAAAGGACAAACTTCACAGAAGCTGATAATTCGAGTGAATCTGAAGAAAAGTGGATACAGAACATGGGACGAGCTCTGTCTACTGCATCTAATTACAACTACTATTGTCATTTATGATGTTGACATTGAGAACAAAATTGACTTAATAGGAAATCCTAATTATTTGATTGTGAATGCTATACTGTTAACTTGGTCTGAGTACTATGAAATTCTATGAAAACTGAGTTTTATATTAACAATAATTAGGCATTGAGTATGATTAACCGTAATGTCATGATATAAAGATATGTGTAAGGCAATAACTGAACAAGTTATTGTTATTATTAAATTTATATGCCTTTATACTTATGTCATTTTGATGAAATATCAAATTTCACCATTAACAAGTTTAGGTTTATGTTCATTTCTGTTTAAATAGGATGTGGGCTGTGATGAATCCAAATGGATCAGCGGTGAAAGTAAAAATTAGGAACTTTTCTGGGTTTTAGTGGAACTAAATGATTATGTGAATTTGTTTTCTTTTATTTCTATTTTTTTTTAATTATGAGATGTCATGTAATTAAGATGGTGCATGCTATATATGTCTGTAGACTGTAAACTGATGGATGCTTAAAGTGCTTAGATGGATGGGGTGAGAGAAGTGGATTTACAACCTCTCTTGTTTTCTTTAATGAATTGGAAATTAGAAGAAAAAAAAACACTGTGTATATCCTGGTATTTATGTTACAGACAATGTCTGTGTTTGGTATCTGAGAGATGACTGAGGGTCTGACATGTCAGAAATGCAATAACAGTGTTTGCTCATTCAGCCTGGTTCCAGATAATAAATATGTACCTGTTTTGCAATCAGTTAATTTGCTTATACAACCAAAATTAGCCAAGATTCATAATAACTGTATAAGAAAACTTTGTCTAAGGTACTGAAGGTCAATAACACACTACATGCTCTGTAGGATATTCTGTTTTAGTTAAGTCCTTGAAAAGATATTGTCTGTTTTATATAATTGTAATCTGCCAGGGAAGCATGCATCACTACTCTCAACTTCCGTAGCGGCCTCATTTGGTAGACCAGACATGGGGTATTTGGACCCCACATTGATCTAAAATGTGGACTGAAGGGGTAGATTCTGGGATCCACTGCCGCTTCAATATCTGTTTGAGTGGTTGGTAATCAAGTTATTAATCAATATTTATCCTACTAAATATTAAACAATTTGAATGACTTCTTCAAGTGTATGAGATTTAGGTAGTTATAGAATTACATGTTTTCTCACTGGAACGTAATCTCTCCTTGTTTTGAGATAAGCGGCCAACACATGTTAAAGCATGCATTCACTCTTCTAGCTGACCTAGACAGCCTAGGTCACTGGGATCAATCAGGCCTGTCTCCTACGTGACCAATTCACAGTTAAAGCATTTACGTTACTTTTCATCTTTAATCACTAGAGAATAATGAAGAATATTGTCTGAACCTCTTACTGAGAGAAGAATCTGCAAACTATTCTTCAGTCAATTTTTCTCCAGTTGATTGCATCTCTGACTCCTGGTCCTCAGGTCCTAACTGTAAATTCCCCTACAATCAACAGTCAGAACATATTTTATTGATCATAACAACAAAAGCTCAATACTCAATCTACATTATCAACAAGAAAGAAAGAAAGACAGAGGCTCCCTCTTTTCTGCCTACCTAGCTGGAACATGCTGTACACAGGAATGCTTGGTCCACTGCAGGTTTCCCCACACATGCATGGTGGAACCTCCTTTGGCAGGCATCACATGAAATCTGTAAGTAAAAGTGGCAAAATTAAATAAATAAATAAATAATAATAATAAAAACACATAAATGCCCATAACAAATGTTTGATGCGGGGCACTGACCCAGATCTGGTGTTCAAGAGGCTCCTCCTCCTCCTCCTCCTTCTCCTCCTCCTCATCATCTGTATTTTGCTCCCCACAATGAAGACAGAGGTTGGTTAAGTCATCTGTTGAGCAAAATCAATCATTTCAAAAGGAAATATAGTTTTCATTATAAGGTATAATTCATTGTAAGGTATAATCATCATAAGGTTTTACATCTCCAATGTGAAACATCGACTCCTTTCGCTTTCATCAGTTCTCTAAGGGGCAGAATAAATTTTTAGCACATGAAAGATAAATATCTTGAAGCTCAGACAACTTCCAACTTTACCCATATATTTACATACACAAACATCACTGTCACAGGAAGCCTTCTGTATATTGTACTTTTATAAATACACTTACCATATGATAGAATGTGTGAATTAGTGTGTGTAGTGTTCAGTGCTAACACTTTGATTAGATATTATCATTAACATGTTTAAAATATTATATTATTTTCAGATCCCCCATTATTAATTAATGTCACACTATGTATTGCACTGTCT